>CM065722.1:48536270-48603770 GCA_033310375.1 Conus canariensis | reverse complement strand
CAATTCACTTTTTTAACTTCCCTTTCTCAGATGCGCAGGCACATTCGCTTCTGTCAATGTATCTAGATATTTACACACATACACACACAGCGCGCGCGCGCACGTGTGTGTGTGTGTGTGTGTGTGTGTGTGTGCGCGCGCCGCGCGCATGCGTGTGTGCGAGACTCTCGAATGCATTTCAAAATTATATTGATTACATGCAGGCACACGCATCATTTGAAAATGTGAACTTTTCATCCAGTTAAGACTTAGCTTGTATGTGTGTTTGCTTAAATCTAAACACACACACAAACACACACCCTCTCTCTCTCTAAACACACACACACACTCTCTAAACACATAAACACACACACACACACACACACACACACACACACAACACACACATGCGCCAGTTTTCACCAGTTTTTAATTTAGATCAGAGATCATAAGGTATACATGATTTAGTACAGCATAATGATCATAAGGAACCAAGACGAACAAGAATCGGGAGTTAATCACTCAGTTATGAAATGGACCATGAACAGACACACACTAGTGCTTGCCGGCACCGACCGTCGGACAAAGGTGACACACTGATGGAAAAGTAAGAAACCAACTGTGTGCGAGCAATAACAAGAAAAGTACCGCTGATTTGTACAACATACACATTCTGGTCTGAACACTCGTCTGTTCCAGCAAAAAACATGGACATGTATGACAAACTAATGAGCACACCAGAGAGATGGAAAAGTCATGGCAGATGAGTTAGTCATCTACACTGTATGCCACTTTATATATATATATATATATATATATATCTTTTAAAAGTGTTGGGTCACAACAAATGGTAAAGACAAGAAACAGCCTCTACATGTGACACAGAGACATATTCAAACAGTTCTTGTTTTTGTTTGTTGGCTTCTTTGCTCATTTGTTGATATTATGTATCATTTTTTTTTCACGTAACACTTGTTCACGCAGGCACAGCTTGCTCCCTCCTTACCCACACTTGACAATAAACACAGAAGTACTATTCAATCACTCTCTCTCTCTCTCTCTCGCACACACACACACACACACACACAAATTCTGTGATAGCACACAAATGCAAACATCAACATATTCCAAGCACCTTTAAAATTATGTTTCTTTCAAAAGAGAAAAATGTTAACCAGTGAAGAAGATCAAGTAGACAGAGCTATATTTTTCAGCCGACAGTAAGGAAGAACATGCCACGACGAACCCAAAACTCACTTGGTGACGGCATCTTTTTCGTTACACACTCTTCGTCTGGCTCTTAAATGGCAGGTTATGTTGCTGTTCCTGCCAATCAGACAGAATCTTTTTGCTGTCCCGTTTTCTCTCCTCACCCCCTCCCCTGCCCGCCCCTGCGCTTCCCCTACTCTAGTGCCATACCTTCCATACTGTCCATTCCAGCCATCCCATACTGAGCACGCTAAGCTACAATCGTCTTTTCAGCAGCCCTGTTCCTGGCAGCCCACAGGGAGTAATCAATGTCTGGTCGTTCTGAGGATACCTGCCAAAGAAGACACTGCATTCCTGCTGTGTTCCTTAGGTGGTGTTCGGAGGTACCTGTTCTAATCTGACGTATACAGAACACTGTCTACTGAACTTCCTCCTGATGACAACTATTGCCTAGTCACGATGCCAGTGTGCCTGAGCGTCCCCTCCGGGGCGTGCCAACGAATCCAGCCAATTACAATCCTCATGAACTTTAAAAAAAAGAAAGAAACTATCACTGAACTGCACAAAGCAGCGCTGAGCCAGTGCCCAAGTTCAGGCACGGGAGCCACTGCAGGTTCGTTCCCCCTTCCACCATCAGAGCAGGACTAACGGAAGATTATGGATTCCACTGCAAAGCTTCTTTTCCCACCAGCGTCCCTGTCATGCCTCAACCCAATTAAAAACAACCATGGTGACAGCGATTTTTGCCTTTCACACAACCGCGTTCTTGCATAAAGGTGGGATGTGCATTTGTGGCGAAGGGTGGGGAGAGGGGGGAGCGGTTTGACAGATGCATCTATTGCTCTGATCAGCGAGTTGACTCGGAAGGATTGTGGACAAGTAAAAAAGAACAAGAAACAAAAACAAAACCATACAGACAAACATACGTACACATAATTAAAGAAGAAAACGATTATCAAAAGGATTATTATGACGATTAAAACCAGCCATTCCTTAAAAGCAGACGAAAAAAAAAGTAAAAAAAGAAAGTTGCTTTCTTTCAACGAACATGTTAAAATGAACCTCAAACGGCATTGTGATGCATTAGAATCACATCATCATGACACAATAAAAACCAGTTTTTCTCCATACAGCTTTAAAATAAAAAACATACAGCAGAAATTTATCTTCTGATATCATAAGCACAACATTCCTTTGTGAAAGGTGACGGACAACCTGATCACTGAAAAACGTGTCTGTAGTCCGCTGTTGAACAGATAAACCGACTTTCTTGCTGCTATATCTAAATGTCTTTAAAAAAAAGAAAAGAAAAGCAATGGCCTAGCAGGAACGGCTTAGCAGGGTTCATATAATTCTTTGGATAACAAATTTCAAGAACATTCCAGGACCTTTTTAACCCCTCATCATTGTGAGAGCATGGAACAAAAAGAAAAAGAAGCTAACACTGCATATATGCAGTTTACACATGACACCACTTCAATATGTCTCTAGTTGTTAAGTTAAAAGCGATGCAAGTAATGATCGGCAACTGACACTCGTAACTGAGTGGCATCTTTCACTATTGCCATCTGCGTCTTGTTCTAGACACATTCATATCTATCCCTAGAGTTGCTGAAGGAAAACAAATACACACAGTATTAACTTATATCAAGCACCTGTAAAAAAATCCAATTTTTCAGACTTTCAGACTCTTCTAATGTAGGTTTCAAATTCTAAGGACTTTGGCAGGTCTTCAAACGGAGGTTTCAAATCCCAATGACTTTCAAAGCCTTCCAATGGAGGTTTCAAATCCCAAGAACTTTCATAGCCTTAAAATGGAAGTTTCAAATCTCAAGGACTTCAAATTGTTTCAAATCTACATTTTCAAGGTCTTCAAACTGTCTCACATGTCAATGACCGAGGCGTTACAAGGGTTTTAAATCTCACAAACTGTAAACATCTTAAAATTGAGGTTTCAAATCTCAAAGACTTGAAGGTCTTCAAACGGCCATTCCAAATTTGAAGGACTTTCTCGATCTAAAATAGATGTTTTAAATGTGAAGGACTTTTCAAGGTTTTCCTATGGTTTGAAATCTGAAGGACTTTCATGATTTTCAAATGGAGTTGCAAATCACAAGGCTTTTGAAGACTTCAAAAGGTTTAAAATCTCAAGGACTTTCAAGATCTTAAATTAATGAAAATTAAAAATCTCTAGGACTTTCCAGGTCCTCAAATGGAGGTTACACATCCCAAGTACTTTGGAAGATCTTTAACGAATGTATGAGACCTGCTGTGTTATTGGAGAGTGCGTGTGGATGTGTGCCTGTGTTTCCTAGATTCTTTTTCTTGGCCTCTGCACATGTGGGCAAATGCATGCTGCTTGTTTCAAAATGTTGTCAGCTCAGAGCTGTGCCGCTGACAGGTAACTAACAAGGCAACAGTATTTGCTCTCCCCCACTTTCGTCAACCAACCATTCTGTAGAAGTTTTCACGCAAGGCAGAAACAAAGACAGTAACAACAAATGAATCAGCAACGAAAGAACATAAAAACAAAAAGAATCATGATTAAAAACAACGGATCATTCAGCAACAAACAAATCAAAACAACTATTTAAAAAACAAACAAACAAACAAACAAACAAAAAAGCAATCACAGCAAAAGGATCCCCCAAACAAATGATGGACAGCAAATCAACCAGAAAAGGCAATGAATCACAGGCGATGGAAGCAATACATAGCGTTGCAGTCTGGAGGAATCCATAAGGCAAGAAAAGGAGGGCAGCCCTGGCACACGACTCACAGCCTCCTGCCGTTCATGCTTCAGGACAACCAACCAAATCAAAGCATTGGAAATAAGTTTGTAACATCTGTACAACGAAATAATCCTACCAAACAGGTGCGACGCATTCTTGATAGTTTGTGGGTACTACCACCCAGCAGCGCTTTCAAAAAAAAAAAAAAAAGAAGAAAAAAAAAAAAGAACACATGGTGACGGGGGGGGGGGGGGGGGGGGGGGGGCAGGAGAAGGTGGGGATCAAGAATGATCTACCTCACATCCCATCTTATTGACTTCTGCTCTTTAACAAAGAAAGAAAAAAAAAATCCTACTACTTTTTCTGTTCCTTTAATTTGAGTCCCACAAATTTTTCACCAAGGTTTAGACAAATTTCCTATTATTGTTATTCTTTTCCAAGCAAAACAACCATTTTTTGTTGTTGAGGATCTAGTGAAATAAAAATGCGAAAGTCTGCTGAAATTAACACAACCGGCAAACCAGAAAATGAACTAAATGAGAACTTCTGCTGGACAAAGTTTGAAATGGAACCAGCAAGCACTGAACGTCTGATGGAAGAAATCTGTAATTTGTGGACTAGAAGTCCATTATTTTTTTTATACAGTCTGGCTAAGCATCCAATGCGTCATTGAAGCAGTTTTCACGCTCAGTTGTGCTGGCCAACTTGTACACATGACCTGCAATCATAGTCTGGGTCTGCGTCAAGATGACTCTGGTCCAATATGCAGGCCGTTCCTAACACACACACACGCGCGCACACACACACACACACACACACCACACACACACACAGAGCCACCACACCATGTCTCGGCTAAAATGCTCAGGGTATGGTTACATTTACATTCTTAGTAAATCAGGCTTACTAGCGCAAACTGCAGTGATGTATGCAGTGCAATTAATCATTCCTGTTTTGTCAACATGCCTCTTATATTGGCATATCAATGCAAACTGCTGTGCTGTATGCAGCGCAATTCATGCTTCTCATTTTCGTGAAATATGTCTAGTATTCGTCTACAACTGCAAACTGATAAATTGTATGGAGTAGAATCAATAGGTCTTATATGAGCATAATCCATCTCATTCTGGTACAAGTGCAGCCTGTAGTATTATACACTGAGGGATTAATGAGTTTCATATTGGCACGATGCATATTACATTGGTATACAATTGCAAACTGCAGCATTGTATGCCTTGGAATTCATGTTCTCATACAGGAAGACGTGCACCCTATATTGCCATATAACTGTACACTGCAGGACTGTAAGCAGTGAAATTAATACAGATAATTAAGAGGCATAATTCGCCTTAAATTGTTATACAATTACAAACTGCAGTATTGTACGTTATAGAATGAATGTGTCCACTCTTACCAGTTCGCTCCCTTATTTGTACCTGTAGACATTCGACGCCATGACCATGGTATTTTACCATGGTTACTTTCAACGATTACAGGCATTTCCTGTGGTCTGATTCTGCACATATCTTTACTGATTGAAAAATAGGCATTTATGTGTATTTTTATATATGACATATGTACTTGTAAATATCAATTTCATCAGTAAACTTACATCAGCCTTTTTTTGTTAAAAAAAAAATTGCTGCAAAACACTAGGAGTTAAATTCCCTAATGGCCCTATATCGGGATGTTGAAAAAACAGAAAATCAAGGAAATCATCCTCTGTTCCAAATGACCATGTAGTCATAACATGATGGTGTGCTCAAATTTTCAGACACAATTTTCTCTTCCTTGAAATGGATTAACCTAAATTTGGGATCAGTACCAATATCTGCATGCTGTAAGTTTTTGATCATGTTTCATATTCTTTTCTTTTTACATGAAAATAAAAGAGAAATAAAAAAAAGTATTTTCCTGAAGATAAATTGGAACAAAAGAGAACGGGTATGAAGTTTTTATCCCAGGAACAGGCGGGAATCAAACTCGCAGTCTCTGACAATGAAGACTTTGACCACCGAGCCAAGCTGTATCCTAAACAGAATGAAAATAAAAGAAAAACTCCTTTGCAACAAAATTTGAAATCATGAGACATGTTCTCTGTCTTTGCTATACCATCCACAAGGTGTCTGAAATGAACAGACACTTCCACCGACTGCATCCACCCTCACACCCCTGCTCTTGTCTTCCCTCCCCTCTCTTTTATTTCAGTACAAGTCTGGATTAGAGGTATGCATCTACTCTGTTGTTTTTTCTTGATGATTTCTTGAGCTACACTGAAAATCACTGCATTTTGCTCAAGCTCTGCATGTTGAAACCTTCTTTTCTTACAACTGTAACATTCAACTTCACTATTGTGCACTTACATCTGCTACCTGGAAGTATCTTTCAAGCCAGCAAAGACAGGCTCTCCCATCTGTATATAGGTTCCATATTCATTGTTTTAACATTTTCCACTGAGAAAAAAAAAAAAAAAATTGGTCCACATTTAAACTGGCGCATTATTAAGATTTTAACCAAAAAAAAATGTTGTGTATAAATTTCCCCAAGTTTGGTTTCATGGAAAAGTAATTGAAAACATTGGTGTAAACACTGAGAAGTTTACGAAGATGTATACATCAACATGCTCTAAATCATATATGCACACAATCTCATTAACACTTATATGTCTACAATACAAAGTAAATAAAAAAAAACACACCTGAGTGCATACCTTTCTCATACACACACACACACACACATACACACAGAGTCCATTGGTATGCATGTAAACACACATGCACGCACCCACACCCACACACATGCGCGTGCGCACACACACACACACACACAGAGGTGACAATGACATTCAATCATGTTGTACGTACTGATACAAGCAATGATGAACTTGAAACAAAAAAAAAAAAAAAAAAGAAACATTGATAATAAACACATCAATATGTACACAGACTGACTGCTCTATTCACACACACACACACACATATTGATATTTGTAACATAACAAAACCATAAGAGCAAACAAACCAAGATGAAGAAACGCGTTTCTATGTACACATGTATATTCATAGCATTGCTGAACATGCTCTTCACAGTCTTTCTTCAATAACAACAGTCAACAGAGGCTTGATCAGTCAGCACTACATTTTTTCTGCTCTTCACTACACGTCCGTTTCTGCCAACCATCCTCCGCTCCTTTCATTCCCTCCCTCTTCCTGCCCTGCTCTCAGGGACACCTCAGATTTCATCTCCTCTCCTGCTGTGATTCTGCATCCACATCTTTGCTGTTAGCAAGCTTCCAGGAACTGTCCCTGATATGACAAGGTGGCATCCTCCGGAAAGGGGTGCTCACCCATGCAGCTGCTCTGCGACTAAGCAATCCCCCCCCCCCCCCCCCCCCCCCCCCCCCCCGTCCAACAAAGAGACTTAGTACGTGGTGTTCTGCACATGTTGAATCAAGACAATCCGTCACCGAGCACTACCATAGTGATACAGCTGCAGTGCAGTGTCTCTTTCTATGGGTGGCCTCATGACAGCACTGATACTAATGACTCCCTGTGAACCGGATTGCTGATCTTGGGACCCCCAACAGGAGATGAACCCCAATGTGGCTATACGTGGAGGAACTGGCAAGAGGGCGGTGGGAGTGAGGGCACCGACAGGGCAATGAAAACCTGGGGAAAAAAAAAAAAAAAAAAAAAAAACCCTTTCCAGAGAAAGCAGTTTCAGACTATGGTCCGGTTTTGTGAGCTGTTCTGGCAGTTGAAGGGAAGAGAAAGCAGAGGAAGGAGAGAAAGGTAGCAAAAAGCAGAGGACAGCAGCAAAATATAGAGAAAGGTAGCAAAAAGCAGAGGACAGCAGCAAAATGTAGAGAAAGGAAGCAAAAAGCAGAGGACAGCAGCAAAATGTAGAGAAAGGAAGCAAAAAGCAGAGGACAGCAGCAAAATGTAGAGACAGGAAGAAAAAAGCAGAGGACAGCAGCAAAATGTAGAGAAAGGTAGCAAAAAGCAGAGGACAGCAGCAAAACGCAGAGAAAGGTAGCAAAAAGCAGAGGACAGCAACAAAACGTAGAGACAGGAAGCAAAAAGCAGAGGACAGCAGCAAAACGCAGAGAAAGGTAGCAAAAAGAGAACAGTAGCCAAAATGTAGAGAAAGGTAGCAAAAAGAGAACAGTAGCCAAAATGTAGAGAAAGGTAGCAAAAAGAGAACAGTAGCCAAAATGTAGAGAAAGGTAGCAAAAAGAGAACAGTAGCCAAAATGTAGAGAAAGGTAGCAAAAAGCAAAGAACAGCAAAATGTAGAGAAAGGTAACAAAAAGCAGAGAACAGCAGCAAAATGTAGAGAAAGGTAACAAAAAGCAGAGAACAGCAGCAAAAAGCAGAGAACAGTAGCAAAAAGCAGAGGACAGCAGCAAAACATAAAGAAAGGTAGCAAAAAGCAAAGAACAGCAGCAAAATGTAGAGAAAGGTAACAAAAAGCAGAGAACAGCAGCAAAATGTAGAGAAAGGTAGCAAAAAGCAAAGAACAGCAGCAAAAAGCAGAGAACAGTAGCAAAAAGCAGAGAAAGGTCGCAAAAAGAACAGTAGCAAAAAGCAAAGAACAGTAGCAAAAAGCAGAGAACAGTAGCAAAACGTAAAGAAAGGTAGCAAAAAGCAGAGAACAGCAGTAAAACGTAAAGAAAGGTAGCAAAATGTAGAGAAAGGTAGCAAAAAGCAAAGAACAGCAGCAAAAAGCAGAGAAAGGTCGCAAAAAGAACAGTAGCAAAAAGCAAAGAACAGCAGCAAAAAGCAGAGAACAGTAGCAAAAAGCAGAGAAAGGTCGCAAAAAGAACAGTAGCAAAAAGCAAAGAACAGTAGCAAAAAGCTAAGAACAGTAGCAAAAAGCTAAGAGCAGTAGCAAAAAGTAGAGAGCAGTAGCAAAAAGTAGAGAAAGGTAGAAAAAAGCAGGGGAAAGTTAAAAAAAAAAAAAAAAAGTAGAGAATGATGTGAAAGGTAGGAGAAAGTGAAAGACAGGTGAGAGAGATAGGAAAAAGAATGAAAGACAAGAAAAAAATAAAGAAAGGAACAAAATACTGAGAAAGGTAGTAAAAAGTATGGAAAGGAAGGAAAAAAAGTAGAAAAAGGGAAGTGTAGGGAAAGACAGGAAAAAGTTTTGAAAAGACAAGAAGAAGTAGGGATTGGTAGGAAAGTGTACAAGTTGGCAGGAAACAGTAGATAAAAGTAGTAAACTGAAGGGAAATAGAGAAAAAAAAGAGTGAGTAGTAGGACAAAGGCAGGAAACAGAAGGGAAGCTGGGAAAAGGTAAGAAATTTTGAAAGTACTGAACAGTAAGGAAAGGTAGGAACAAGTAGCTAATGATGGAAAAAGTAAGAAAACATTGGGAAAGACAGGAAAGAAAATAGGGAAATGTTAGAAAAAAAAAAAATTGGGAAAGGTTTAGAAAAAGTAAACTATGTAGGAAAAAGCAAGAAAAGGCATGAAAGTGCAGAGCAAGGGGGGGGGGGGGGGGGGGGGGGGGGGAAGCAGGAAATTGTAGGAAAAAAGCAAGAACGGTAGGAAATGATAGGAGAAATCAGAAAAGTCAGGAAAAGTTGGAAACAGTTGGGTGAGATGGGGGGAAAAAAAAAAGTATAGAAAGGCAGGAAAAAAAAGTAGGAAAAGAAGGAAATAAGTCAGTAAAGGAGGGAAGAAAAGAAGGGGGAAACAGTTGGAAGGGAAGGAGAAAATTAAGAAAGCAAGATGAATACGGAAAGATAGGGATAAAGTAATAGAGGTTAAAAAAAAAAAAAAAGTAGGGAAAGGAACGAAAAAATACAGAACAGTAAAAAAAAAAAAAAAAAAAAAAAAGTAGTAGGAATATAGGAAAGATTAGAGTAAGAAGCGTCAAAGTGGAAAAAAGTAGGGAACATGGAAATGTAGGAAGGTAGGAAAAAGTAGGACAGGGGGAGAAGTACGAAGGAAAAGTAAGATGGAAAAAGGAGGAAAAGTAGGGAAATGTATGAAAGATGGAAAACGTAAGAAACAGAGAAAAAAAAGAAAAAGGAAAGAATAATAATAAAACTAGGGAAAGATAGGAAAAAATTAAGAACGGAATAAAAAAAAAAGGAAAAAGTTGGGACATAGGTTAATAACATAGGAAAGAAGGGAAAAGTATGAAAAAGATAGGAAAAATCAGGAAAGATGGAAAAGAGAAAAAAGGAAGACAAGCAGGGAAAGGTAGGAAAAAGTATGGCAAGGCAGGAAAGATAAGGAAAGAGGAAAAAAGACAGGAACAAGAGAAAAAAAAACAATAAGGAGTGGTAGTAAAAAGTATGGAAAGCTAGGAAAAGCATGGAATGGCAGGTAAAAGTAGGGAACACAGGGAAGGGAAAAAATAGGTAAAGAGGGAAAAATAAAAAAGGGTAGGAAAAAAAGTAGGAAAGGAGGGAAAACATAAAAAAAGGTAGGAAAAAAGTAGGTAAAGGAGGGAAAAACATAAAAAAAAGGGTAGGAAAAAAAGTAGGTAAAGGAGGGAAAACATAAAAAAAGGGTAGAAAAGTAGGTAAAGGAGGGAAAACATAAAAAAGGGTAGGAAAAAGTAGGTAAAGGAGGGAAAACATAAAAAGGGTATGGAAAACGTAGGTAAAGGAGGGAAAACATAAAAAAGGGTAGGAAAAAAGTAGGTAAAGGAGGGAAAAACATAAAAAAAGGGTAGGAAAAAAGTAGGTAAAGGAGGGAAAACATAAAAAAAGGGTAGGAAAAAAGTAGGTAAAGGAGGGAAAACATAAAAAAAAGGGTAGGAAAAAAGTAGGTAAAGGAGGGAAAACATAAAAAAAGGGTAGGAAAAAAGTAGGTAAAGGAGGGAAAACATAAAAAAAGGGTAGGAAACTGTAGGTAAAGGAGGGAAAACATAAAAAAAGGGTAGGAAAAATGTAGGTAAAGGAGGGAAAACATAAAAAAAGGGTAGGAAAAAAGTAGGTAAAGGAGGGAAAACATAAAAAAAGGGTAGGAAAAAGAGTAAAGGAGGGAAAACATAAAAAAAGGTAGGAAAAAAGTAGGTAAAGGAGGGAAAACATAAAAAAAAGGGTAGGAAACTGTAGGTAAAGGAGGGAAAACATAAAAAAGGGTAGGAAAAGTAGGTAAAGGAGGGAAAACATAAAAAAAGGGTAGGAAACTGTAGGTAAAGGAGGGAAAACATAAAAAAAGGGTAGGAAAAAAGTAGGTAAAGGAGGGAAAACATAAAAAAAAGGGTAGGAAAAAAGTAGGAAAGATGGGAACAAGAAAGAAAGTACAAAAAAAAAAAAAAAAAAAATCAAACTGGGAGAAAAAAAAAGTAAATAAAAGAAGGAAAAATTAGGAATAGATAGAAGAATGAAAGGCTGGAAAACTAGGGGAGAGATGGAAAAAGTAAGGAAAGGTTGGAACAAGTGGGTGAAGACAGGAACAAGTAGGAACGGTAGGAAAGATTAAGGACAGGAAGGAAGTCTACGAAAAAGTAGTGCAGGCTGACCACAAACCTCTGGTATGTTTAGGTTGTAGGAACCTTAAACATGGTGAGCAAGCCAGGCAGAACAACATTACATATAGCGACTCTCATGCAGTCTTTCTCTCTCTGTCTCTGAATCGTATAGATTCAAATCCACAAACATGCACACGAGCATTCACACAGACACATACACACAGGCAGAAATTCAGATCTCTCTCTCTCTCTCTCTCACACACACACACACACACACACACACCACACACACACACACAGAGTATAAACATTACATGTGATTTGAACAACTTTGCCAGGTTATGATTTATGAAAGTAAAAAGAAGCCATTACAGTTGAATATGATTCATATACATGAACATGAACTACAAATATTTCAAGTCAGTCTCAAGGGAGAAAAAAAAAACAACAAACAAAAACATCCATAAATTCACCATCATACATGGCCAGAAACTGAAAATTCTGCACAACAACAACAGGTAAAAAAATCACAGGAAAAAAAAGTTTCACACATGTCCCCATGAACAGTATGATCCCTGCCCATTTCATCCTTTCTTCCAACACTCATCAGGTTGTTCACTTCACAAAGAAATCCATATGCTCCATGTGAGCACAAGAGCTGTATACTCCCTAACACTTGCTCTGGACACAAGCAACAGGTCTGTATCTCACAGGCGTCTCAACAGTGACAGGTCCATGACAAAACCCTGTGTTGACTATGGGGTTCCCATTCACCTCCCCTCCATTCACCTCCCCTTGATAAAACCTAAGTACCTTTAAAAGACCTCATGAGGACTTGACCAGCAGTGACAAGGACATCATGAATTGTCTGCTACAAAATTACAAGCCATACAAGCTTGTGTAACACATTGACATTTTAGGACCCTGCATGAGTAATCTATCATTTCAGATTTTGAATGAAACTTGTAATCCTTTGAGCAGCAATCATTCCATATCTAAGCTGTTTGAGACTGATCTACTCATAGTATACAACACTAATATTTTCTACCCCCCCCCTCCCCCCCCCACGCCATCCCAATATACAACTTCAATACTGTGCAATGATTAGTGTGTGTGTGTGTGTGTGTGTGTGTGTGTGTGTGTGTGGTGTGTGTGTGTGTGTGTGTGTGTGTTTAAAATGACTGGAACTATCAATCCTACGAAGGAGTCATGCAGTCTTGTGCCCTCTACAGTCCAGTCTCCAAACTGATAAGCAGTGGCAAGTAATGTGAGACCCCTGATGCGCAGTCAGATACAGGTTACATCCTAGACGAATTCAGTTTGATAAAGCCAGATTTCCTTACACCTGTAACTGATGCTAGCATCAAAGAGAAGAAACAGAAAAATTCACTCCAGGCTTTCTGTATAACCTTCTTTAAACATGACCTGCTCTGTCTTTCATTCCTGTCAAACACAGTGTGAATATCTAGTTTTCTCTTTGTACAGTTTGGTCTCCATCATGTCTGCTGGATCAGCTCATTGCCGTGGTTTCTGGTGGTACTTCTGTGAGTGGACTAATGGTTTGCAATACTAGATCATTCCACTTTGTTGTTTTCAATGAACTTGATGATCCACTATGTTTTTCGCACAGAAAATTGTTTCAGTTTTTTTTTTTTTTTTAAACATTTTGAAATACTGCCCACTACTGCTTAAGCAGTATAGATCATTAACCAGCTTGGCTTGGAACTGTGAAAAATTTCACATTCATTTCCAAAGTACTTTGCACTTAAACATTAAGATCATACTGAATAAAGTGTTAACTTATAAATCAGGAGCACAACCAACCATACACTAATTTCCATCAAAGAAGAGTTTTCATATAGTTACTTCTCGCTGCCTTGTCCTTATCAGTTCCAAATATAAGCTGACAAATCCTTTTCCCACTACAAATCCGGAATTGTTGTGTAACACATAATTCAATGACCTTGGATTGTGATCTAAAAAGACAGTGCAGTTAAAAAAAAAGTTACAAAAACAGATGATCCAGGTTCGTGATCAGAAGTTTGTCTTACTGTGACCAGCCTTTGCAGTGAAGAGCTGTCAGATTTCATGATGATATTGGAGCTGATGAGCAGGAGTAAGAAAGACTGGCTTTGCTCCATACATCATGGGCTTAAGACCAGGGTCAACAATCAAGCTGACATGACAGCTACCTTAGAGTCTGCCCACTTGGCAGACAATGACACTGCTGATGTTATCACTCTCTCCTCAGAATCCAAGCAGAAGGTTACACCATTCTTGGGAGCCTTATGGCTTGGGAGGCTATTCCAACTTCATGCATTCAGACTCCTGTCACTGTGAAATGTAGAACACGTACCTATCACACAACAGAGCATACCATGGGTGAGTAAGAGACCTGTTTAGCCTTATGAGTCCTCTGTATTTAGCACACACCTTCAAATACGTCAAAAAAAAACATAATGGTTTCAGTCAGTCAGTCAGTCATAAAAAAAAAAAAATGTTGGAGATGGAGATCTTGAGTGGTTATTGCACTTGCACGTGAAGGGGAGGGGAGATGGAAGGGGAGGGGTAGGGAAGGAGAGGGGGGCTGGTAACCATGGCAGGGGCTTTGACTCAAAAGCAGCAACTCTTGCCAACTTCCGTGTGTAAAGTTGCATAAGGACATGTGCTTCTTCAACAAGATGCTCTGAAGCATTGAAAAAGAAAAAAAAAAAAAAACCCAACCCCGGCAAGACAGCATGAGTTACCGCCAAGTTATGCTGATGAGTTGGGTTTGAAAGCTATTTGTGTTAGAAAAAGCCTACATTTACTGTAGTTAATGAAAGATCTGATGATTAATACCGGGAAGAAACCTCTATAATGTAATGGTGGGTAAAAACAAAACAAATACCATCCCCCTCCTCCCCCATTGAAACAATTTGGAATTTTGTACACACTCTTTGTAGAAAATATGCTCATTTTTGTTGAAACGTACACCAATCACAGTTTTAGGATAAACGGGGTCTAGACTGAATATTTCACTTTCAATTCTGCTTGGACTGCACAAGACAGCCCATGGAGAATTTGGAAGAAGTGAGGTAAACCTCTGAAGCTACATTAATACATTTTATTTCCTTTTCTTTTCGTTTCTTTCTTTTTCCATTAGGTAAGAAACTATGGCCCTTTATTAAACGCTTGTTCCATATTTTCTTCTCATTTGGGGTGCTTGCTTTCTCCATCACTGTGTCCTGGCTGCCAACCAATGTCAAAGATCATTAGCCTTGATGGATGGCTACTGACCAGCAGATTAAAAATCTCCCTTTTGAATATAGCCAGCTGTATTTCGAAGGGAAAAGTTGGAACGGATGCCCTCACACTGACCATTCCTGCCATAAGTCTGAAATGGCTCAATGTAGCTCTGGTAGGGCCTGAAGGAAGATCCATCTCCTTGGGAACACACTTTGTAGTGAACACACACTGCTTGAACAGCACCAGCATGGTACAGGCCTGTCAATGTGGTGCTGGTCTGGTGTTATTATGCAGCACTAGTCAGGTGTAAACCAGCTAGCTAGACCTGCAAACCCGTTTGTAGTGACAGGTGTGATGCAATTCAGAGACCTGTTAATGCGACGACGCTAGTCAGACAGATGTAAACCAGTTCACAGACTTGTCAAAGCAGAGGTATTCAGATGTAACTACCCCTTACCAGTTCAGTCTGTGGACTAGTCCTGAAGAGCTTCAGCCTTACAGGACATTACTATGACCATTATTGTCTCTGGACATCAGTCACTTCATTCACCAGTTTGCAGACATGTGAATACAACACTTCTCAAGCACAGACCTGAACAGTGCAGTTGTTCGCTCACTTGATCACATATTACCCCTCTGTCATTCTTCTCTACGTGCTGCTGCAGAGGTGTACAGTGTGGGCACATCATCATCATCACCATAGTCCTGGGACATCAGTGTGTCTGGACAGATATGCACAGTGTGGGCACATCATCATCATCACCATAGTCCTGGGACATCAGTGTGTCTGGACAGATATGCACAGTGTGGGCACATCATCATCATCACCATAGTCCTGGGACATCAGTGTGTCTGGACAGATATGCACAGTGTGGGCACATCATCATCATCACCACAGTCCTGGGACATCAGTGTGTCTGGACAGATATGCACAGTGTGGGCACATCATCATCATCATCACCATAGTCCTGGGACATCAGTGTGTCTGGACAGATATGCACAGTGTGGGCACATCATCATCATCACCATAGTCCTGGGACATCAGTGTGTCTGGACAGATATGCACAGTGTGGGCACATCATCATCATCACCATAGTCCTGGGACATCAGTGTGTCTGGACAGATATGCACAGTGTGGGCACATCATCATCATCACCACAGTCCTGGGACATCAGTGCGTCTGGACAGATATGCACAGTGTGGGCACATCATCATCATCATCATAGTCCTGGGACATCAGTGTGTCTGGACAGATATGCACAGTGTGGGCACATCATCATCATCACCATAGTCCTGGGACATCAGTGTGTCTGGACAGATATGCACAGTGTGGGCACATATCATCATCACCATAGTCCTGGGACATCAGTGTGTCTGGACAGATATGCACAGTGTGGGCACATTATCATCATCACCATAGTCCTGGGACATCAGTGTGTCTGGACAGATATGCACAGTGTGGGCACATCATCATCATCACCATAGTCCTGGGACATCAGTGTGTCTGGACAGATATGCACAGTGTGGGCACATCATCATCACCATAGTCTTGGGATATCCGGGTGCAAGGACACATGTGTACAATGAGGGCACATCATCATCATCACCATAGTCCTGATACATCAGGGTGTCAGGACACATGTGTACAATGAGGGCACATCATCATCATCACCATAGTCCTGATACATCAGGGTGTCAGGACACATGTGTACAATGAGGGCACATCATCATCATCACCATAGTCCTGATACATCAGGGTGTCAGGACACATGTGTACAATGAGGGCACATCATCATCATCACCATAGTCCTGGGATATCAGGGTGTCAGGACACATGTGTACAATGAGGGCACATCATCATCATCACCATAGTCCTGATACATCAGGGTGTCAGGACACATGTGTACAATGAGGGCACATCATCATCATCACCATAGTCCTGGGATATCAGGGTGTAAGGACAGATGTGTACAATAAGGGCACATCATCATCATCACCATAGTCCTGGGATATCAGGGTGTAAGGACAGATGCGTACAATGAGAGCACATCATCATCATCATCACCATGTCCTGATACATCAGGGTGTCAGGACACATGTGTACAATGAGGGCACATCATCATCATCACCATAGTCCTGGGATATCAGGGTGTCAGGACACATGTGTACAATAAGGGCACATCATCATCATCACCATAGTCCTGATACATCAGGGTGTCAGGACACATGTGTACAATGAGGGCACATCATCATCATCACCGTAGTCCTGATACATCAGGGTGTCAGGACACATGTGTACAATCAGCGCACATCATCATCATCACCATAGTCCTGATACATCAGGGTGTCAGGACACATGTGTACAATGAGAGCACATCATCATCATCATCACCATAGTCCAAATACATCAGGGTTCAGGACAGATGTGGGCACATCAGCATCATGTGTCAGGACAAGTGTGAGTGTATACAATGGGGGCACATCATCATCATCATCATCACCATAGTCCTGATACATCAGGGTTAAGGACAGATGTGTACAATGAGGGCACATCATCACCATCACCATGGTCCAGGGATATCAGCGTCATGACCGATGTGTGCAATACAGGCACAACATCACAACCATGTTGACAGGTCACATGATGGACACTTGGTCAACTGCGGATCACTACAGCTCTCCTATTCCTCAGTCATATGTGACAGGGTAGAGGCATTGTCCCCACTCCAGTCCTTCAACTTGTCCGTCCAGAACTTGTTCAGTCTGCCCCCTGGCATGTCCATCTTCCACTGTACTCTATTGGATGGCACTAACCAGAGTGTTGCCTGGGATGTCCACCTTCCACTGTACTCTATAGGATGGCACTAAACAGAGAGCTGCCTGGGATGTCCACCTTCCACTGTACTCTATAGGATGGCACTAACCAGAGGGTTGCCTGGGATGTCCACCTTCCACTGTACTCTATAGGATGGCACTAAACAGAGGGTTGCCTGGGATGTCCACCTTCCACTGTACTCTATACGATGGCACTAAACAGAGGGTTGTCTGGGATGTCCACCTTCCACTGTACTCTATAGGATGGCACTAAACAGAGAGCTGCCTGGGATGTCCACCTTCCACTGTACTCTATAGGATGGCACTAAACAGAGAGTTGCCTGGGATGTCCACCTTCCACTGTACTCTATAGGATGGCACTAAACAGAGAGTTGTCTGGGATGTCCACCTTCCACTGTACTCTATAGGATGGCACTAAACAGAGAGTTGCCTGGGATGTCCACCTTCCACTGTACTCTATAGGATGGCACTAAACAGAGAGTTGTGGCAACACTACTGCCTGGCTTCAGCATGATGCTCAGAGAACCATCTTAGCAGCAGTCATGCCCATACAAGTTGAGCTTGCATCAGATAACAGCAGCAACAGAAAATTAAAAAGGTAAGATCAGATTGTGCTCATGATGACGACAGCAATGAAAAGAGAAAATAAACCAACAATTCACACACACACACATGACCAAAACCAGCCGAAGTAACAGGTGTGAGGAAGGACTGAGACAATGGAGTTGATGGCACAGCGGGGCAAGCATTGACCGGGGTAAAGGGCCTGTGGGAACAGACTGTGCGTATCATGTGAGAAGGGCCTTGGAGCCCCCGATGCATAGCAGGCCTAGCAGCAGATGCATAGCATCCAGCAAATGTTGGTGTTGGCCGGCGCTCAAACCCCTCACACACTAACGTGCACGTCCACAGCTTCGGACTGCAGTTGTGGTGAAAGGACCGGGTTTCCCCATCCCTCTCCAGGAATAACGTGAAAGCCTGTTCATAAAGCTTAAGAGACTTCCAAACTTTGATGACAACTTATGACCTCTCTGCAATAAATACAAGCAACATATGTGCTTTTTTTTTTGGCATATCTTGAAATACTGCATTAGAAAGTCCTTGTCGATCTCATCTTTAAATGCTCAAATAAGACATGTCTCTAAGACTAAGACTACAAAACTGTCCCATTTCTGGTTATCTGTAAATGAGTTGTTTTTCCAGTGTTAGTATTCACTTTCTTTTCATTTTCTCCTTTTGCTGCCTAGGTTAAATAAAATCTGCTCATTCAATCAGTTTTAAAACAATTTGCTGAAAATCACACATAACACAGAGTAAACTTAAGGATGCAGGCCAACATGGTGGACTTAACTCCTGGTTCTTTTTTCCCCACAAATGTTTGACAGTGAAGTTGCTTTGTAATAATTTTTTTTTGTACTATCACTTTGGCACTGTGAAGTACCGGTACTCACTCTGAAGACAATGACTTGCTGACAATATCCTGATGGTATGAACCGACTCTGTAGTAAGGAACCTAACATCATTCTCATGTCCAACACCTAGATTCTCTTTGGACTGCACAGCATTTGCACTTTCCTAAACCTTCACAATGTCGATATCAATGAATGAGACAGACAGGTATTTTCCTACCATATGTAGCCTAATGAATGAGACAGACGGGTATTTTTCCTACCATATGTAGCCTAAGATTTACTTACCTGTCCAAAAAGTGCCTTTCTACTACTCCTTATGAACAATGCCCTTACTCAAATCAGGATCACCTGAAAATTTCTGGGACAGAAGGGGGCTAAATTTGTCAGGCATTGTTCACGGTGAGTAGAAAAAAAATACTTCTTTGGACAGGCGTGGTTGTGAAAAAAAAATTATGTTTTTTTTTCTTCCTGCCTCATCTTCTGTGCTTCCTCAGTAGTGTAACTAATAAGTCGGTCAATCTGAAATCAGTGATGGCCGTTTGGTTTGGCCTTTTGAGTTACTGAGTCTTATCCCTTCAACAACTATCCTGGCAACATGTTGTTGTGAGCATGTATGATTATTTGTCCTTGAATCTGGCAAAGGTGGTGAACCCCCTCTTATCCATGACAAACTTTGTTTTATTTAGCTTTCAAGGAACTTCTTTTGTTAAAAAAGAAACATACAGTCCTTCTGTAGTTAGCCCTTTGCACTGTTCATGCTGCACAGGTGTTCTCATCAAAGCTATCTAGTAGCAGACTTACTAATATCTCTATTCTTTTTTCATTCTGCCTTTGGCTGTCAATGCCAACTAATCCCCCATCCCCTACCAACTCCATCCTGTCCCCTGAAAAAAGACAAGTCTGACATCTGGCATTTTGTTCTCTTTTGTGGGCTACAATGATACCTAGACTCAGCATTTTTTTTTCCTCAAAAGGCTTCAAGTCACCATGGAAAAGTGATTTGCTTTTGTTACAAGGAAAAAACAAAGATTAGAATCCACTTATAAAAATACATGTCCCAACATCTTGACAAAATGGTAAGAAATGATAAATACAGTGCACAAGAGTAGTAAGTATCCTTTTTTTCTATGGGCTACCAACCTATGATGAATGTGAACAATCATAGTGGGTAGTACATTCACAGTGCTATCCTTTCTCAAGAAAATACCTCAACACAACCTCTGGTTCAGTGCAATATGTCACATCCCCTGCGGGTTGACAACCTGCTTCATACTACTCTATTGCACATAATACCACTTGTCACTTTGTTTTTGTCAAACGCAAATGCACACACACACACACACACACACACACACACACACACACACACACACACACACACACACACATGCACACACACACACGTCAATCACAGTGATCACCCATGATTTACCCAACCACACCATGATGTTCTGACAAACTTCAACCATACTTGACGAACAGCACTTTCCATTGCATCAGTGGGAAAAGCATGAGAACCCACGGTACAGCTGACTGTTAGAGAATCACTCTTGTAGTCCCTAACACTTCCAGAGAGGCACTGACACCACCCTATGTTGAACCACGTCAGGGTCCTTCACACTGTTCCTTCACTTCTTTGGTCACAACCTTGCACTAGGTTGGCATTGCCCACATTGTCCAGTCTCCATGAACCTCTGATTCCAGGGGAGACTCAACCTGGCCGTCATTTCTTCATATAGCCCCTGTTTCAGTTGACATCAACTTCATGGTAATTTCTTCACGGACTTCCTGTTTCAGGTGATCCTCAACCTAATGGTAATTTCTTCACGGACTTCCTGTTTCAGGTAAGCCTCAACCTAATGGTAATTGCTTCATGGACCTCCTGTTTCAGGTAGGCCTTCATGTAATGGCTATTTCTTTACTGACCTCCTACTTCAGGTGAACATCAACCTCATGGCCATTTCTTCACTGACCTCCTGTTTCATGTAAAGGTCAACCTCATGGTAATTTCTTTTGTAGCTCCTGTTTCAGGTGAGTGTCAACCTTGTAGTCATTTCTTCATGGACCTCCTGTTTCAGGTGAGTGTCAACCTTGTAGCCATTTCTGCATAGACCTCCTGTTCCAGGTAAGTGTCAACCTTGTAGTCATTTCTGCATGGACTTCCCGTTCCTAGCATGCATCAACCTCTTGGTCGTTTCTTCAGCGACATTCTACACCAGATCAACCTCATCGACACTCTGCCTTCACCAGCCATGCCTTGCTCCTCATCTGTGTCCATGTTCTGCTGACCAGATCCTCTGCGCCAGCAGTGAGAGGCATTAGGGGGGTTCGAACACAGGCAGCAATGTGGACCACAGTACCCTTAGAAATGTTGGGAAAGGGAAGAAGATGATGGAGTACAAGCGCTCCCAAACAACACACAAGGAAATCTCTGTCCATTCAGGTCTGATGGCTGAAAGAAATGCCTGTAAAGAATGCATGTTCCCATGTTGAATCCTGGTCAATGTTCTAATGGCACCACATGGGTATCACGACTGTTAAAAAAATTGCACAGGAACACAAGTTGGAAAAAAGTTAAAAAAAACAACAAAAAAGAGAACAGTACACCTTTGCATCATTTCCATGATTATCAGAACCAGATGGAACAAAAATGAGGTGAGGGGCAGGAAGGATCAAGAAGTGTTTTCAGACAAAAAAACCCCACAGACACCGAATTTGCACGCACATCATCAGAAACTAACCACAGTGTGACCTGGATTGACTTGGAAAGTCTGCGCCCACGACAGTCAGACCTGAAAAGGGTGGAGCATGTTGTCACTCCTGGGAGCATCCTGCCAGAAATCTCTTCATAAAGTGTTTATGCTCTTGGTACAAAAAAAAATGAAAAAGAAAAATCAAAAAATGAAAAGACTTCAGACACCGATACGTTCCACGGAGTGTCTAGATTGTGCAGACAGCACCACAAACACCAGAAATGTACAGGTCCTGTCATTTCAGACTCCGCTGAAGATGGTGCATGCACACATACACACACACACACATGCACACACATACACGTCTATTATCACTTTTAGTGCAAAGTTTATACACTGAAGACACACACACACACACACACACACACACACAACACACACACACATACACACACACACACACACACACACTCTCTCTCTCTCTCTCTTTTTGCAGATGTTGCCCTCCGCCCTCTCCCATGAGGGAGGCCCAGGCTGAGGCGATGACATGACACCATCCTGGGTCAGCACCTAACTGGAAGGTCTTCACACCTGCAGGCACGGCGTTCACGCGCCTGCCCCAACGTCTATGGCACTGAGAGCGATGGCAAGGGTCTATTGCTGGAGAACGGGAGACGAAGAGGCCTCCGTGATGGCTGAGGTCTGTTGGCGGGGGGGTGACGGGGGACAGGGAGGAGGAGGGGAGGGGGCCGTATGTCACGTGTCGCCCAGGTACTGCTTCTTGTGATTGGTCAGCACCTCAGTCACGGCGATCAGCCGCCGCAGGGATGGCTGCACACACACACACAATAAGAATTCAATGACTGGCGGTAAAGATACCATTTAAAGGGAGCGAAAAGAACAGCAACAAGTATATGCACTTATCAACAGAATTGTTCCTACTAAAAGTAGCTTACCTGTCCAAACAAATGCCAAATTCCTTCTTGGCATGAAACAATGCCATGATATCAGGAGAGTGAGCAAGAGAAGAGCAAGGACACGAGAAGAGAAGAGAGAGAGAGAGAGAGAGAGAGAGAGAGAGAGAGAGAAATCACCTGTCTATCAGACTGGTCCCTCAGTTCCCCCATGTGATACACACACAGCTGATGAATGACGGCCAACTCTCGGGCAATGTCACCTGGAGACATGGCGCTCATGCCTGTCCTCAGCTCCGGATACACTGTCACAAAAAACAGCCTGTCGCAGTCACTTACGAAAGATGTATAAAAACTACAAGATGGCACACTGACTGGGCAACCTTTCAGTACTGACATTCTGAATTACTTAATAAAACAAAAGAGGTTTGAAATAGGACAAAGGCTTTATCAGATCTTTTTACTCCTACGATTGCTTTTGTAGTAATAAAGACAACAAAAAAAAGACGAATTTTGGACTTAAAATTGGTAACACTGATGGTCAACAGACTCAAAACATTCAAGGAAATATGCTTTGTTCCTTCCCCCCACCCCTTCCTTTCCCTGCTTCTGTTGTGACCAATTGTGGTAGCAAGAGCAAACTGGCGCTCAGTATCTGAAAATCATCCTTTTACGACAAATTTGAACTAATCACCATAGTCTACTCCAATGCAGGTTGAAATGCGAATATTTTGTAGTTTGACTGTTCATGGCGTTGTGGTGTAATCAGGCACAAATGATTGTGGAAATTATCCCAAATTTATTAGGATAACAGGTCTGCTTAATTGGGAAGTAAGTCCTGCAGAGGCAAAGTGGTAAAAATGTCTCCCCTTGGCAAACCTTTAAAGGGAGGGAATCTATCTTGAGAGAGTCTTCATAGGAAGGTTTTGCCCTATTGTTTGATATTATAGCTGTGAAATAAGTAAAACGCATGGTATACCCCATCTCCCACATCTATTCCCCTCTCTACCTCACAAACAAACAATGATAAACAGTTACACTGTGACATACATGTAAAATGTGTATCATTACTATGTTATGCCTGAAGACCCTTAAAACTTCTCATGATATTTCAACAGTCTGGATCTGACACCGACTCTTTGAGTAAAACCAACCCATAGAATAAAAGATCTATTTATCCTGTATCCCTTTGGGTGCATAGAGGATGTAAAATGAAAAAAAAAAAAAGGATTTAAACAAAACAAAACCACACAACTGCAAATTATGTGTAGTAATGTAGAAGAGCAGTTCATTGTAACCGCAAACAACAAACAGTAGCATGAACAGAGACTGAACGGCAAAATTTGCACAGGTAAATGACTTAACTAATTTCTGTAAGTTTACTCAAATTTGATGTCTTTTTGCCATTAAAAGTAATCTTAGAAAAATACAAACTACTTTAAAACAAGTGTGCTTTCCAGATATGGACTATGTTCTTAAATTTGCGTTTCTGGGGCTTGCATAACAAAATGAAATACATCTCCTATCTCTGGTTCATCAGAAAGTGAAACGGGCAGACTCACCGACAGCTCATCGAGGTAAGCAATCATGCGATCCCTGTTTTTCCTGATGAAGGGGTGGACAGCCTCCATGAACTGTTCCTGCAATCATACAACCCACAGGGGGTCATCCAGGGTCACAGAGAACACACTACATTCCTGCAATCATACAACCCACAGGGGGGTCATACAGGGTCACAGAGAACACACTACATTCCTGCAATCATACAACCCACATGGGGTCATACAGGGTCAGAGAGAATACACTACATTCCTGCAATCATACAACCCACATGGGGTCATCGAGGGTCAGAGAGAATACACTAGAGTCCTGCAATCATACAACCCACATGGGGTCATCGAGGGTCAGAGAGAATACACTACATTCCTGCAATCATACAACCCACAGGGTGTCTTCCAGGGTCACAGAGAACACACTACATTCCTGCAATCATAAAACACACAGGGTGTCATACAGGGTCACAGAGAACACACTACATTCCTGCAATCATACAACCCACAAGGTGTCATACAGGGTTACAGAGAACACACTACATTCCTGCAATCATACAACCCACAGGGGGTCATCCTGGGTCAAAGAGAATACACTACATTCCTGCAATCATACAACCCACAGGGGGTCATCGAGGGTCAGAGAAAATACATTACATTCCTGCAATCATAAGACACACTGTGTGTCATCCTGGGTCACAGAGAACACACTACATTCCTGCAATCATACAACCCACAGGGTATCATCCAGGGTCACAGAGAACACACTACATTCCTGCAATCACACAACACACAGGGTATCATCCAGGGTCACAGAGAACACACTACATTCCTGCAATCATACAACCCACAGGGTGCCATTAAGGGTCACAGAGAACACACTACATTCCTGCAATCACACAACCCACAGGGTTTCATCCAGGGTCAAAGAGAACACACTACATTCCTGCAATCATACAACCCACAGTGTGTCATACAGGGTCATAGAGAACACACTACATTCCTGCAATCACACAACCCACAGGGTGTCTTCCAGGGTCACAGAGAACACACTACATTCCTGCAATCATAAAACGCACTGTGTGTCATACAGGGTCACAGAAAACACACTGCATTCCTGCAATCATACAACACACAGGGTGTCATACAGGGTCACAGAAAACACACTGCATTCCAGCAATCATACAACCCACAGTGTATAACACAGAGTCACAGAGAACACTCTACATTCCTGCAATCACACAACCCAAAGGGCGTAATAAAGGGTCACAGAGAATACACTACCTTCATGCCATCACAAGACCCACACTGTGTCATACAGGGTCGCAAACAACACACTGCATTCTTGCGATCATTTACCCCACAGTGTGGCACACAGGGTCACAGTGAACACACTACATTCCAGCTATCACACAGCTCACAGTGTGTCCAACAGAGCCACAAAGAGCACACTACATTCATGGTATAACACACCCCACAGGGCATCGTACTGGATTTGCAGAATGCACAACATTTTCTGATGTCACACAACCTACAGTGTGTTATACAGGGTTACAAAGAACCCGGAACATTCCTGCCATCATACAACCCACAGTGTATCATATGGGGTCACAAAAGAACAACAAAAGAAGCCGCTACATTCCTGCCATCACACAATCCATGGTGTCATACACGGTCTTAAAGAACACACCACATCGCTGTCACCACACAACTCACAGTATGTCATACAAGATCACACAGAACTTGATACATCCCCGTCACCACACAACTCACAGCATGTCATACAAGGTCACACAGAACTTGATACATCCCTGTCACCACACAACTCACAGTGTGTCATACAAGGTCACACAGAACTTGATACATCCCTGTCACCACACAACTCACAGTGTGTCATACAAGGTCACACAGAACTTGATACATCCCTGTCACCACACAACTCACAGTGTGTCATACAAGGTCACACAGAACTTGATACATCCCAGTCACCACACAACTCACAGTGTGTCATACAAGGTCACACAGAACTTGATACATCCCTGTCACCACACAACTCACAGTATGTCATACAAGGTCACACAGAACTTGATACATCCCTGTCACCACACAACTCACAGTATGTCATACAAGATCACACAGAACTCACATCCGTGCCATCACACAACCTACAGTATGTCATAAAGGGCTTCAGAGAACCCATTATATTCCTGTCATCACGCTATCCACAGTATGTCATATACGGTCTTTAAGAACACACTACATACCTGCCGTGACACAACCCACAATATGTCACACAGGGTCATGCAGAATGCGCTTCATCCCTGCCATTACACGACCCATAGTATGTTGTACAGGGCTTCAGAGAACCCATTATATGCTGCCATCATACAACCCACAATATGCCATACAGGGCCACAGAGAGCCCTCTACATTCCTGCCATCACACGACACACAGGGTGTCCAATAGGACCACAGAGAGCCCTCTACATTCCTGCCATCACACCACACACAGGGTGTCCAATAGGACCACAGAGAGCCCTCTACATTCCTGCCATCACACGACACACAGCGTGTACAATAGGGCCACAGAGAGCCCACCACATTCCTGCCATCACACGACACACAGCGTGTACAATAGGGCCACAGAGAACCGTCTACATTCCTGCCATCACACCACACACAGCGTGTACAATAGGGCCACAGAAAACACACTACATTCCTGCCATCATACGACACACAGCGTGTCCAATAGGGCCACAGAGAGCCCACTACATTCCTGCCATCACACCACACACAGCGTGTCCAATAGGGCCAAAAAAAAACACACTACATTCCTGCCATCATAAACACACAGCGTGTCCAATAGGGCCACAGAGAACACACTACACACAATTTCGTGTGTCTGAGTGTGAGGCTTTTGGATGACCTGATAAACCGAAGTCTCGTGTGTAGCAAGCACAAGACCCCTGGTAAAACAAGCAAGGCAGTTGCTCCTAGCAAACTTCTGTGGGAAAAAACACTTGGATTGGTCAACAAAAATCCACACAGACAGGAAAAAAAAAAATCAACATGGACTGGTCAGCTAATAACCTGCAAAGAGAGAAAGAAAGAAAATCCACAGGGATATGTCAACAAAAACAGACACATAAAAAAGCAGGTGGCACTGCACCAAGGTGATGTAATCTTCTAAGGAAGAGCAACCTGATGTTCACACATAAAGAAATATGAAGTTACACAATACAACACAGATCCTCATCATGTTATCTTATCTTTGTCTGTTCTTGAGGACAGCCCACCTGTCCACAGAGGGTATCCAAAACTGGATTGATAGCACTCAAAAATAACATACACAAAAAAACTTCGTATAACTTCAGCCCTTAACCCCCCCCCTCCCCCCCCCTCCCCTCTCCGAGATGTTTCAAACCTGATCAAAAAATAAAGAATAGTATATATGCAGTTTTTGACATCTTCATGATAGATAAACATTGCCACAAGAATCGGTCGTTCTGCTTAGTTTCACATCTCCAAATGGAGGGGGGGGGGGAATCAGTTTTAAAACTCATGACACAACATGCCTCTACTGGACAAAAATATGTACTCACTGTACATTAACTCTGGCACAACAGGTTATCACAATAACCACTGTCATTGCAGCTGGCTTGGACTGTACACATAAGCACTATTTACCTTGGGTCCTGGTTCCACCAGGTTGGCCAGCATCTGTATGACTTTGGCCACCAGCTTCAGTGTGCGTGAGGCTGTCTCCGAGGGGTTTTCTGCACAATACACACAGTGTCTGCCCACATTTCTGTCAGTCTCCAGGTGAACCTGCTTTACAAATAATCTTCTATATACACATAGGTACCCAAAGTTATACATATATGCTAAAGCACACACGCAACACACACACACACACACACACACACACACACACACACACACACACACACACACATTCAGGTACTAATCTCTATACACACATATAAAATTTCCATATGACCAAAAAGTTATTTTTGTTCTGCCGACATTTACACCAATACACAACAGATTCACAAAAGTAAAAACTGCATTAGTGCTGTGTGAATTTTTTCTCTCCAAATGAAAAGTACATAACATCCACAGCAGCATTTAAAAAGGAGATAGAAAGGAATGTGCATTTAACGGTTACAACATGTTACTTCCTTCAGGGTGATGAAACAAAACTAACAACAAACAAATGCCACCAAGAACATCTGATGGACAGCACAGAGGAAGGGAGCGAATACAATGGAGTTATCTCCCATCCCTGACTTGGTCTTACCTGAGACTAGGCTGAAGGACTTGGGGTTCACAATGGCCGGGCCCAGGAGTCGTAGAAAGATGAAACTACTGCAGAGGCAACCAAACAGGAGTGCAATGACCATCACTGACCTGATCTCATGGGCCCTAACCCCTTCAATTTTTCCAGCATGTACAGATTTAGAACTTCGTCAGAACCTCAAATACAGACAGCACTTTGTGGCATAATTACTATGAACAACATTTAACATGCATGTGATATATAGCAAAATATTTAAAAGCAGAAAGTATCTATATGCTACACATTGTGCATAGCATACTTTCCACAGAAATGAATAATCATAATTTTCGGACTATAAGACAATACTTTTCTCTAAAAATGACCATGGTGTCTAATACTTCTATGTGCTCTATGTATAGCTAAATCAATTTTGGCACCCAAGTAGTATATGACCTGCAATCATGTTCTGTGTCAGCATAGCCGTGAGCCTTCATCACCAAGTGTGCCCACTAATCTCTCTTTAAACATACATATATCCATGTATGCACATGACTGTTTTCAACAAATAATGATAAACTCATTGAGAGGAGTGACAAAAAAAGTTGGGCAAATTTGGCTTTCCTTGCAACTACAGATAGTGACAAAGAAGACTTAGGCCAGAGACAAACAACTGCTTAAGTAAAACAGTATTATGGTGAGACACAACATCCATGCAATTGGCTTTCAACCAGGAAGTTGCACCACATGCATCCAAGTCAGCTGTAACAAAACCATGTCTTACGAAAGTGGTTTTTTCCCCAATCACTCAAGCCCTACTCTGCATCCAAAAAAATAAAAAAAAATAAGTGAATGTACCAACAGTAGAGTATCCAACTTCACCCTTCCCATCTCTCCTCTCTTCTCTGTCCCTCTTTCTTCCTCCCTCCATCCTTCTTTCTGTCTCTCTGTTTACTGACATAACCAAAGAAACAGTGGCATTGGTCATGACGTTCAAAGCTGATGTCAAGTCTGGGTCATTCTACCTTAGCGTGGACACAGGATTTTGATAGATCACCTGAGCTCCAGTTGTAATCAGCGCTCCTGTTAAATCACAGCTGGATGTAACTCAAACACACATGTGTATGTTCAAATCCAAGTACTATTTTTTACAGGAGTCATAATGATGCACAGTTTTCCTGTGTGTGACAACTGTTCTTAACTCTTTCATTCCTACTTTTCTATGAACCATTACTTCCTCTTCTGCCTAGATTCTTATAATACGAGTATTCCCTTCATTCCTGGATTTAGAGAAGAAAAAAAAAAAGAAGTGTAAAGTGTGAACTGCCACGTATGCAGTAGCAAACCAGCCAGAAAAGAGTGGCGACCACTTTCCCACTCTGTAGGGGCCATCTGGCATCCTTCCATTCATAAACACTGCCGCGCGAGCGACCCCGTCATGACGTGTACCGATGACGTGACTCGCGTGAAGTTCAAAGTGCTTACCGTGAGAACCGATTTTCCGGGCTGCAGGAAGCAAAGGAGGGATTTTGTGCTGCCCGGTTTTCCGGGCTGCAGGAAGGAAGGGTAGGATTTCTGCAAACTGGAAAACCGGGTTGTAGGGATGAAAGAGTTAAACATTTTTTCTTTTCATCGTTTCATTTTTGTTTTGATTGTAGCCAAATTCAACCCCAGACAGAAGCAATGACTGCAATCATACTGCTGTCCATGACTGAGCTAGTCCGATTCCATGTTTTAATCCAAGTAAATCTGCATACATCATTACACATTTCCAGATTACCACAGACCCTGAGGAGTGACCCAATGACTTCTGGATTTTTATCCCATGGGCTTAGACCGACCCTCATTTATACAAATTGTAGGATCATGGTGTCATGAGAGCTGATCATATGCGACTGATTTCACCTCTCTCAAGAAGCATGACTGTGTATGATGAACCAAAGATATCCCGCACAAGACAGGTAAGGGGAATCTAAGAACTTACCTGACTACCCGAGTTTTCACTGTGTCGTCATCTGGCCATTTGGCTCTGGCTTTGCGCTGTAGGCAGTAGCAAATATACCGCAATTGCCTGAAAACAATTGAAATAGCAAAGTACTTTAAATAGTGTGTGTGTGTGTGTGTGTGTGTGTGTGTCCATGTGTGCGTGTGTGTGTGTGTGTGTGTGTGTGTGTATGTGTGTGTCTCTGTGTGTGTCTGTGTGTGCGTGCGTGCCACACCTCCTCTCTCTCCTTTGTTATCTGGGTCAGTAAAGTATCAGAGCAAAGTGCCACATAACATACCTCACAGTGCCTATTATCCACCATGTGCCTTGTCTTTAAGAACGCCCTTGCATGAAATGTCTGCATAAAACTTTCCAGAAGAAAAAAAAACAACAAAAAAAGACACAAAAAAACCTGTTCTTCACACCTAACCCTGTCCAGATCTTTACTCGCGATACACGAACACAGCTTAGCATGTCTTAAGTCCCCATACAAACAAATGCACATTCAGTCTAGAATGACTTAATCTGATGATGATTCACAAATATGCTTTTGAGTTAACTCTCGTAGACTGACAGACACATACACATCAAACCAAACACTGGACCAAAAGCACAGGACCCAAAACATTGCCTTGCACACATGGCAAAAAGAGAAGAAAAAGAAATAGGCATACACAGGACAGAAGTCGACAGCCTTAAAGATGTCTTCCAGCATGGAGTGCAGCAGGGAAAGCAAGGTCTCCGTGTTGTTCTTAGAGTCTGTTCCCCCTTCCAGGAGTGCCGGGTTCAGCTGTACAACAGGTATGGTCATTACAAGTCTTGATGATATCAATCATGACTAAAGTGGTCGTTACAGATCTTGATGATATCAATCATAACTACAGGTGGCACATCTTGCTTGCCATTCTCAAGAGCTTGTTCACAAATAATCCAGTCTATGTCGTTCCACAGTATCCAGAAATAAGTTACAGCCTTTTTCAAAGGAAAGTCAGTGTTGATTATACCAGTCTTCCATGCAGGTAATCCAGGTAAGAATGAATGAGGTACAGCTCAGTTTCCACATTGAAATCACATGCTGATAACACAAAAAAACACCCAAAAATGGTCACTATCAACAAATGCAATAGTTAGCTCACACTGTCGTCATTTATGTTTGAACGGCTTAGGATCACCTGGAAGTGCTACACGGAGTTTTTCTTCCCCACTGAATGGCATGCTGAGATTCCCCTCCCCTTAGGCACTCATCCAGTCATTGCCCATGTCAATCTCAAAATCACAATTACATGGTGCTTGTCAAAACTATTACCCACCACACCCAGTTCATTCAAAATGTCCATAACTTCTTCACCTGCATTTTCCACAACAAATTCAGCAAAAATATCTTCAAACAAGTTCCTAATTCTATCACGTTCTCCTTTGGGCGCCGCCATTGTTGTTTGCCAGACGAGTCAAGTCGTGCTATGCATTACAAGCTGCTACTAACTATAAACCAAGCTAAACTGCTGAAAATCCATGTTCCGGGGTTCGTTCAGTCATTCATGCAAATCAGTTCATCACTGAACCATAGTTTCGTACCAGTGTAAAAGGCTCACTCTACAGCGCGACTTATGTCGCGACAACCAGTTAAGGGACATAACATCTTGGCCGACTTACGTTGTGACAACCAGCGTAAGGGTTAAAGACCACTTTTAACCCTTACACCGCCAACGTCGCCATTTGGCGACAACGTGGCCGACCGCCGACGTCGCCAAAAGGCGACCAAGCAGGGTTACTTAACTCCCGATACTCTCATGATCAAAGTTCATGAGATAAAAAGCCAGCAATAAACGTCATAGTTGGGGGATGGTCTAGCCCATGCTCACAGCCATTTGCTTTGTCAGAACACTATTCAGTTCAGTGTTTTATCGACTTTATTCCGATTGTTTTTCCATTCACTATGACGTCACCACCAAGCACTTTACGTATTCGACCTTGCCGTACATTTACCACAGATCAAGTGCTGGGAATATTGAACAGACGGTCAGTTGTTCCTAATACAGATGAAGAAGACCCAGATAGTCACGAGGAAACAACCACAGTGACGGCCTGACTGAATTATTGCAATGTGAGGCGTTGGACCGTGGCCAGATGGTTGGGAGAGACAGCTGATGAGAGATAAGACTAGACACCCACTTACTACCGCGTGTGCCCCAGTGTTCTGGTGTTGAGCCAGTCAGCACTGACTGACTGTTCACTAACTATGTGAGGGAGCGAACTATGACTTTAGGCAATGAACTTCACACACACGCTGTGGGCCGACTCTTGCTGGTCGAGGATGAAGGTGGCGTGGCCGACTGACACGTGAGAGGTGAGCAGCAGAGACGTGTTTGAGTTGGTTTTATGATCAGCTGAATGGCTCTCAACGGTTCAGAGACCAACAGGCACATGAATGACTTTGTGTTTATAAAAAAATATTACTGTTGAGAGTGAAAGGGATGTGTGTGTGTGTGTGTGTGTGTGTGTGTGTGTGTGTGTGTGTGTGTGTGTGTATGTGTGTGTGTGTGTGTGTGTGTGTTCGTGTGTGTGTGTGTGTGTGTGTGTGTGTGTGTGTGTGTGTTCCCTTTTTCTTTCTTACATGTGTACCAGTTAGGCTTAAGAATGTGTGTGTGTGTGTGTGTGTGTGTGTGTGTGTGTGTGTGTGTGTGTGTGTGTTTGTGTGTTCCCTGCTATTGGAGTAGTTGTATTTGTGGCTGTTTCTTCCATTTTTCTGTTGGAAATATACTTTCTGGTCTTCAATTGTGAGTGGAGTATTTTTCCTCCCTTGTTGAGAGTTTGTTGGCATTCTTTCTTCATTTGTTATGTTTAGAAGAAACATAACATTTTTTTTTTACTTTGCATTTTTTTTGCACTTGAAATTACTAAAAATTAAAAATTGTTGTTGACTTACCATTACTAACATGTTATGATATAATAAAAGTACAGTGTATCTCCTCCATTTTACAAAAAATAGCATGAGAATTGATTGTTTAGTTCCAGAGATATCCGCGTTTCACATATGCTGGTATAAAATAAGAGTTTTTTTTGAAAAATGGCTGGCGATGGGGATTTATGCACAATAGAATGTCTGGCGGTGAAAGGGTTAAAGTATTTCTGGAGGTTTCATTGACAAGTTTCACTGTACTGACACAATTTAACAGTGTGTTTTCTACACTTATGATTTTAGACCATTTATTTTAGATGCTGGATATAACACTCACAGACACATATATTTGATCACACACACACGCACACACGCAAGTATCCACACACACTCGAAACACAAGCACACTATAGCAGCAGCACCAACCTCGCAGGAGTGTTTGAGCTCCATGATCTTCTGCACCCCTTGCTGCACGGCCTGCCTCACAAAGTCGGTGGCAGTCATCTTCATATACTGGTCCATGAGGGTCGTGGCCAGCGTGGTGGCCCGGAACAGTGTGGCTACTTGAACTGTACACACACACACCTTACATTAGTAACTAGATCTGGCAGTTCCATCCCTGAGAAATATCAGTGGTAGGTCTGATGACAGTGGACAGGAGTGAGTGAGGAAAGAGGAGTGGAGAGAGTAGAAAGGTGGTAGGCAGGGGTGTTGAAGGTGGTAGGAAGGGGGTTAATAGATGAAAGGGTGTGGGGGGGGGGGGGGGGTTATGGGGAGTTGCAGACATAAAACTTGCCATCACAAGTTTCTACACGCCATGAAGGAGTGGTGATGAAAAGGGGTGCAGATAACGGAGAAAAGGGGGGATGAAGAGCTGTATCTTAACTGAGGGAAAATTGGGGCGGGCAGAGTGAAGTGAAGTTGAGAGTGGACACAGAACGTAAGATAGAGGTCTGTGTGGGGGGGGGGGGGAAGATCAAATCATCCATTCTGCACTCTATTTTCTTTGGTGCTTACACAGGTAAGTAAATAAATACACTCATGACAAAAGTGAAATCAACGTAAACCGAGCACTTGCCTTCCCTGTCGATTTCATGATCATTCAGCGTTCGAAGCAGCACCACCTCCTTGCGGTCAGAGCTGAAGATGCGTAACAGTGCACGGGCCAAGGTGGACCACTCTTGTTTGGGGCAGAGCTGGGCAAGGGTCAACAGGTTTTCGTACCCCTCCTCAATCAGAAGCTGGGGAAAGAGAGAGAATCATTCGCCATGTCAGCCAACTTCAGGTTCACATTAATCCCTCAACTACAAATGTACACTTTGTTGTGCATGTGTCCTCAAAGTTTGCTAAGAATATCATTTGCAGCTTCAGAAAAGAAGTGTGAATATGTTCTGATAATACAAATACATTTAAAACACAGAAAGGTGTCATTGTGCACACTTCTACCTCAGCAGGTTTTGAACTGAAGTATACTATGCAACATGTGCTTGCCTACAAACCCTCCCCCCACTCCCATCCCCCACCTGTGAGAGTTCCTGATTTCACTGTGCTTTTATTTGTATATTTAGCAAACTTTTGAGGGCTATATAACCAACCATCACACAAAACTAACTGACTTACTTAACAACTACTTCCGTTACTAACAGACAAACACATGACTGACCTCCTCCACACACAAATGATCTCCATCATACCCAACTGACCTCCACACACACCTGACTTCCTTCCCACATGACTGACCACCCAACTGACCTCCTTCAGACTGGTGTACTCGGCCTGGGGTAGCAGCACCTGGTGTTTATAGTGGGTGCGGAAGCGCAGAGAGCCCACCTCCCCCTTGGACAGGGCTCCCCCCACCGCCACCATGGGGTAGTGCTCATCCACACTGTCCTGATTCTCCAGCGATGCCAGGTGAACAGTGACTGAGCCTGAAATGTGACGCACCATCACTTCTTTACCACAGACATAAAAGAAAGCAGATAGTGGCGGAATGACTTCATGTTGGGCTAAAGATCACAGATACAAATGTGAGCATGAAATATTTCACTTACAAACAAACAAGGACCTTGAAGTGAAGGTTTCAAGTCTCAGAATTTCTGAATCATGATTTTTCACACAGAAAATTTTCCCAAAATTCAAGATGGCTGGCAGTGACACTATTAACCCAATGCCTATCGGATCGACAGCGAGATTTCCTCCTGAAGAATACCGGATCGCACTAAATACTAGGTCAACTACTTTCACTTTCACCATCATATATCCCAGAATGCAATCGCGACAGAAGAGTCTTCTGGTACGGACGTTTCTGGATGCCATTTTGGTTTTTGTTGCACGAGTTTTGGTGGAGTTGTTTTGCTGCTGTGAATTTTCAAAGTTCGGCTTTTTTTTTTTTTGCGAAGATATTCAGGAAAATGGCGGACAAAGTAACTATGCAACTTGTAGAATTCATTTTCTGACGTGATAGTGATGAAGAGAGCGTATCTGCGGGCTACACTCTTCAAGAAGATTTGAAGCGAGATGATTCGGACGTTGATCTTGACCTAGTTATAAATAAAGATTGACTGCTGACTGATTTTGAGGCTGGAATTGATAATGATTCGGGCGATGATAATGACAATGTCGAACTGCCCATTGCTGCTGGGCTCAGGCCCCCCCCCAAAAGAAAATTCGAAAAACAAAAGTTGCTAGAGATTCTTTAATTGTTGACTGGAGTGGTAGGCTACAAGAAGTGAAGCCCCCAAAAAGTTTCGCTTGTTTTGACAGCTAGGAAACCGGGTCAGTCAGTGGGAGTGTCCCATGATTTGCCTGTGGGAGCGTCACCTTTAGCCTTTTGGTTTCAGAGGAATTTTGGCAGATTTTTAGCGAGAAACAAATTTATTTGCTGCACAAAAGCAAGCAAAAAAGGATGAGCATAAACTCTGGCCTAAACTAAAAACTGCCTTGTTCATCAAAAAGCAAAGAGGAGACGGACAAGAGGTACATCATCACCACAGTGTGTGTGTGTGGGGGGGGGGGGGGGGGGGGTCAACTGCTTAGTGCATTGTAGTGCAAAAGCACATTTTTGCTGAATGCCATCACAATTTCAAGTCCAGTATCCAGTAATCTGTTTGTGGTATTTTTTTCCCCTCAGTAGTTAGAAGACAAATCTTCTTGTATGTGATGCCTTCAGTTTAACAAAACTGTTGAAGTTTTGGTTGGTTTTTTTTTTCCTTCACCACAAAAGTTGATTATTTAATGTGCAGACCATATAGAATGACTTTATTTTGTTCCTGAAGGATTCAGTACTTTTTTAAGACTTGGAAAATCACTATGTGCTCCTAATCCATGACATTCTGTGGGTACAGTGAATTTAGGGCAAATTGTTTTAGCACCAAGAACACTGAAGTAGAGTTAGTCTGTTTGTTTTTTTTCCCTCGTGTACCAGTTCACTATATATGGGAAAAAATGGCTAGTTTGGATGGAGTGATGTCTTTGAATTTTTTTGATTACTTTTATGGAATAGATCAGTTAAAAGTAGATTTTTCATTGAGGTTTCTTTATGGCAAGTGTGTGTTACAGAGTTACCTCTCTTGGCATGGTATTCTCATAGTCATGTAGCACAAAGTCATGTGGTAGGCAGAGGGTTAACCACTATTTTGATGGCTCCTGTGAGGACACTCACCAATGAACATTTCCCTGCTGCGTTTCACATTGATGAGGGACACAGTGAAGCTCTCCACATCTGAGGGAATATCACTGTAACACAACCATACCTGGTGTTATTCTTGGGTCAAACTAATGGCAGTGACAGACAGTAGAGCATGATGGGTAAGGAGAAGAGCAGAGGGGGTGGGGGACAGCAGGAGCTTGTGGGGATGCAACAGGCAAGGTGGGAAAATACAGCTCTGGAGTAAACAAACACAAGTCAATACACACAAACACTGCTTTTTACATTATTAAAAGGTGACAAAAAGATTCCCATGAACAACGAAACCTCTTGGATCAGACAATAAGACAAAAATACGGACCAGTAAAACAGACAGAATGAAGACAACTAGACAGATATGAGAGTCTAGGTAAATAAACAGATTGAAAATAGCCACACAAACATACAGATCACAGAAACGAAAAGGATGATGATAGTAAGACAGACGTACAGACCAGAGAAACAGACAGGATAAAGCAGCCAGATAGACCTACAGATCACAGATATATGATTAGAATAGCCAGACAGACATAGAGACCACAGAAACAGATGAAGACATTAAGACAGATGCATGGACCACAGAAGGAGGTAGGATTGAAGACAGCAAGACAGACATACAGACCAGAAAACGGACAGGATGAAGACAACAAGACAGACATACAGACCACAGAAATTAACATAGGTTGAAGACAGCCATACAAACAAGAGAAACAGACAGGATGAAGATAGCCAGACAGACAGACCAGAGAAACAGGATGAAGACAGCAAAAAGGTAGACAGCCACAGACCCACCAAAAGACCAAACAGGCTGCAACACCAAGACAAAACATCCAGTCCCATCATGCCAACAAGGGACACTCACTCTAACTGGAACTCTTCACCCCAGAAGGGGTCGCCACTCTCGCAGGTCTGGGTGCGGGCAACACGGTGCTGGTTGAGAGCAAGGGCACAGGCAGGATGGGACAGGAGCTTGTAGGGAACATTGTGCGCGGAAAAGACGGTGACAGACAGACTGTGCAAAGACCTCAGACCCTTCTTGGGCACTGCTCCTGACGTGTTGATGCACGAGTCCTTCAGAATGTGCACCCATCTCTGTCACAGGAAACACATACAGGATATATCTTAAGGTTTACAAGGATCTGTCCATCCATCCACACTTCCAAGGACTTTTCAGGCACTTTTCAAGACCCAACATTGTAAAAATTACGTGAACTGCCAAAAAACTAAGCATATCACAGAACTCAATGATAAACAGGTCACAAGCAAAACATCGGCAAGTAAATGACAGATCAGTTAAATGCCTGATTTTTAAAAAATGTAAACAGCATCTTTCTGGACTGCCACATAGACCTGCATGTTTCTCTTTACTCTCTGGACGCTTTCCTACTTCTGACATTGTGTGACAAAAAGTAATGCAGGCAGTGATGACAACACATTTAAAGGAGTTTTCAAACACTCCTCGACAAAAATTTTACTTCCAAAAACTTACGGACTTTGAAGTGAAGGTTTCAAGTCTCAAGGATTTTCAAACTCTTTCAAGGACCTTATGAGCCCTGGGATATGGAACTATTTTCATACACAAGAATATACTACATTGACACCTGTGTCAGACATACAGTTATCTTGCTCGGTTCAATGAGAATGAAGTAATGTCAGCACTTATAACTGAAATCATATGCAAAATCATTTCCATAGTAAGACACTCTGATTTCTCTGCATGAATAGTTTGCCCATCTCAAACTGGTTATCTTAAAAGGATGCATAACACACACAGAAACATGTCACAAGCTAGGTAACAATAATGTATGTACATTAAATGACAGTGTAGCTTAACCAATCAGTTTGCCAACCTCAACTTAGTTACCTTATTTCTATCAAAGTATTTTACTGAAAAGGTGATCAATGAGAGCGCCAAAGAAAAAACAAAAAATACACAAATACACAGAGCACACAGACACAGACACACATTTACAGAATCAATGTAATCTAGTAGACATAATACTCTAAACTGGTTTGGTGGCAAGCAAAAACGAGCAAAGACAGAGCAAAAGACAGATCAGGCAATACTGACCCGAATGACCTCACTGCTCTCCGCATTGATGTAGCTCAGCGTTTTGTTCTGGTTGTCATACGTTGATACCAGCAGAAAGCAGTTTGGCCTGCAATACATGAACATGCAGACACATTCTAGAAATACATGCACACATATTCTCCTTTACCATAAAGCAGTTATATCATAATCAATTTGGGGAGATTTTATTCTAATATTATGTTTGGCTTTGTGTACTATTACCAAACTCTTTGCTTCGTAAGCACTGGCCAGTTTGCCTGCTAGGAGGTGAATTTTGCGGCTGATGCAGAACAAAGATGCACAGTTTTATACGTTTGGTCCACAGCCCATATCCATTTCCATTCTGTGGCTAAACACTAAACAAGACACTTGTATCAGGTTTTTTGCTCTGTCCTCATCTTTTTTCGATCTCATAACACCCAGTTGTTCCCAATTCACGTATTTATTTCTTCCTAACTAAAATAAGTCAAAAGAAATCAGCCTCTTCCTCGGACATCATAAACTTTCTTTCAAAGCTATTATTTGTTTTTTTTCCAACCTGGATCACAGCATCTAAAATCCTCTGCTGATTTTGCGTTTTTCTTTGTGGTGGATTGTGCTGAGATCATCACCTACTATGAGAACCAGCACTGAGGGGGATGTAGCAAACCATGACGTGAACTACTTATTCATGAAGCGTTATCACATGACTCTTTAGGTCAAGACAAACATATCTCAGCTAACTTTTCAGATGTCTTCCGTTTTCTTCTTCCCACCAATACAACAGCTGTATTGGCTGTCTTTCATCTCGCCCTCACACAATCTGCTCCTTTCTGTCCTCTCTCGAAGCTTGGTGTAAAAAACGAATCCAAACAGCTTACATGTACACATGTACACAGGCACAATATGGAACAGTCCGTCTGGGTAATATGGGAACAGTTGTAAACTGATCGACACAAGGTTCTGATTTACAGACCTCAAAAGAAAGAACTCGTCAAAAAGAAACAAAACTGTCTTCCATGCCTGGTCCTTTCAAATATGGCAGAACAGGTGATCATACATAACTATGATAGAGAAAAGAATGGATGCTAAGAAGGACAGGGTCTGTGGGCGACTCACCTGCCAAACAGACTGTCATGGATGGGGTAGATAGAGGTGTAGTTCAGCTCTACCAGACCTTTGGGTTTGGATCTCTGAAACCATGCCAACAGAGCATCATACACCACCAAAGCTTCTATGGGCAGCAGACAACCCAACAACAAAACCTAAGAGGCTAGAAACATGGAAAAATGAATGGCCACTTGGACATTTGCCATAAAAAAAAACCTTAAATGACATAAGCATGTGAATAAATAAAGATTTTCTTTAAAAAAAAAAATCATTCAATAAATATACAAGTAAAAAAATTGTATAAGCATAGAAGCAAAACTGCATAAAAAAAGAGCTTTCGTAAGAATGTTACAAAAAAAGTTAACACTGTCAAATCTGAACGAATAAAAACTGATTCCCATTGAAGATAAAACACACGTTAGACATACATGAGCACATACATAAACATGCTTTTTTTTTCCCTTTTCATGAATGCTATTTTTTTCAAAGATAAATGAACTGGAACTTTTCATGATACCTGTGAGAGCATAACTCAATGGATCTATCTAGTATAATAGGCATGGTTAGCTCCTTTGCTCTGAATTTTATGAGGATCCTGATGGCGATGTTTCATGCCATGTAGGAATAAGGCACTTATTTGGACAGGTAACTTTGAAAAAAAAGAACCGTTTTCTAAATTCATCTTGGTTTTCTTCACATCAAATGCTTGTCAAACATGTGTAAGGATTCAACACAAACGGGTAAAAGACCTCAAACAGAATCTATGTTAACATAACTTACCTTCTCATTTTCGAAGAAATACAACATATTTTCTGTTCCATTCAACACAAAGTAGTATGGTTTAAATTTCTTCATCTTCTCATCTGAAAGACAGAAAAGAAAAAAAAAAAAAACTAACATCAGCTACTGTTTTTTCACGTTTGTTACATGCATGTAGTATGTGTGCATAAACTCCCTCACACACATACAATTTAAGGACAATCTGCTATGGCTTGTCACTCTATGACATGATCCAATCAAGCAAAGATGTACAAAATGGAACCTTTCTGAAACAATGTAATGAAAAAGAAAAGGGTATTTGTTTTGAGGAGTCTACAAGTGTGTACAAACATTTTACAGCAGACAGATTGGCATAAATATGCACACTGAAAGAACAGTTTAAAGGAAGAAAGGAACTGTGGCTGTTAAGAGACCGATGCTGGCAACTTCTTTCACCAATTTATACACACACACACACACACACACACACACACACACACACACAACACAAGTCATTACACAATACAGTTTGAGCTGGATGGTTGCAAGTCAGATGTCTAACGTAGTAGCAAAATGTGAGAGAAATGGGGAGTTTGTGTTATACTCCCTGTTTGGCTAATGTACTTACCATGTCAGACCATAGCATTCAACGGCAGTTAGCCAGCTCTGTCAGGCCAAATTTTTCCGTGGCCAATGCAGTCATAAGACAGTCACGTGATGTCACCCCACTTCCGGCCCCGGAAGAAGCCAGTGTCAACTTCCTATACGTCATTCAGCGAGGCCTGTGTGTATGGTAACCCGAGAACCTTGGCGCCAGAGGGGAAGGTAGGGAGGGAATTAGAGTCTGACATGGTAAGTATATTAGCCAAACAGGGAGTATAACACAAACTCCCCATTTTGGCGTCATATACTGTACCATGTCAGACCATAGCAGAATTTAAAGGAATCGGAGGAGGGCGAGCGCCCTAGTGGTTCTTGGGGTTGACCGATATGGCTGCATTGGCCGCCACAAAGGAAATCCCCTTAGACCCATCAGCTCTGGTCATGCGGGTATCCCTCAGGTAAAAATTAATGAAGGGATTTTCCGAACGCCAGTAGGCTGCCTCCAGCAGGTGGCGCACGGGAACAGAGTACTGGAACGCTGTGGAAGTGGCCAGTGCTCTGACCTCGTGGGCCCTGGGTGATAGGACAGGGAGATCCTTGTACGCCTGAGCGTAGGTAGATCTCACCGTCTTGGAGAGCCACCTGGAGATAGTTCCCGCCGAGATATCTCTAGTATTGTTGGGGTTGAGGGAGATAAGGAGTCGTCTCTGGGAGGAGCGCCTGGGGCGTGTGCGTTCCCAGTAGTACCTGAGACACCTGGAGGGGCAAAGGTCCATGTCTCCATCTTTTTCTCCCTTTCCCAAGATGTCCGTCGGGAACGGATGACGAGGAAGGGAGAGGGGGTGCCCGGTTCCTGATTCTTTGCCAAGAACTCCGGAAGGAACTTGAGAGAGACTGAGCCGTCCCTGTGGAAGGCGATATCTCTGGGGTCACCGCTGAGGGCGTGAATCTCACTTCTCTTCTGGCCGAGGCCAGGGCGAGGAGAAAGGTGGTCTTAAAGGAGAGGAGGTCAAAAGGAATAGAAGCAATGGGTTCAAAAGGGGGTTTTCTGAGGGCATCGAGGACCGTAAAAAGGTCCCAGAGGGGAATGCGCCTAGGGGACTGAGCTTCCCGTAGAGCAACTCCTCTAGACACCTCTCTGAGCAGAAAGTCATTGTCAAAAGAAGGGCCCCCCAGTTGACGAATGGTGGTGCAGAAGCTGATCTGTAGCCCCGAATGGAGCTAGCCGACAGCTTAAGGGAAGAGGATAGGTGGGAGAGGAAATTTCCTATTTGGATGTTGGAGGGGCAGTCATGGGGAACAGAGTTATCTGAGCACCAGGCTATCCATCTCTCCCAACGGTAGTTGTAGAGGGACTCGGTGCTGGCTCTGCGAGATGCCGAGGCTAAGTCCCGTAATCCCTGAGAGGCCCCTGCCCCGGCTAGTGTGTCTAGGACGGACTGGGGTCTGTCCGAGTGGGGGGTAGATGCAGATGTTCGCAGTTGGGCTGGCATAGAAGCCACGCGTGTAGGCGAAGCATCTTGGGATTGGAGTGAGGAAGACCTGACCAGGGTTGTCTCAGCAGTCCCAGCGAGGCTGAGCCGGAGGGGGGGAACGTGGGTGAGGGACTTGAGGTCCGGGAACCAAGACTGGGTCGGCCACCATGGCGTTACGAGGATCAGCCTGGGTCTTTCCAGCCTCGCCTTCCTGATCACCTTGTGTAGGATGGGGAAGGGGGGAAAGGCATACGCCAGTAGGCCCGTCCAGGGGAGGGATAGTGCGTCGACTGCATACGCCTGGGGATCTGGAACGGGGGAGACGTACAGGGGCAGGTGATGGTTGAACCTGGTGGCAAACAGGTCGATCATGGGCACAAACCAATGCTCCCATACACCCGACAGGGTATGTCTGTTGAGGGTCCACTCCGTGTGGAGGAGAGACTTCGACCTGCTGAGGGAATCCGCCAGGATGTTGCGTTTCCCTGCTATGTGTCTCGCGCGGAGGGTGATTCCCCGCGCGTGACACCAGCGAAGGAGGGCCTCTGTCCTGAGGGAGAGGCCTATGGAGCGGGCCCCTCCCCCTTTGTTGACATAGCAAGCTACCGACGTATTGTCCGTGAGGAGGAGAACAAGTCGGTGCGCGACCTTGTGCTGGAATTGGAGAAGGGCTAGCCTGACCGCTTCCAGCTCCAAGATGTTGATGTGGAGGCGTGCAGTTTGTGAGTCCCACTCCCCCGAGGCGTGACTGTCCTCCACGTGGGCCCCCCAGCCCAAGTTGGAGGCGTCTGTATAAAGTTCCAGTGGTTGGGTTGGGAGGGAGATGGGGACCCCGGTGGAGAGAGTGGCTGGAGTGAGCCACTCCTCCATCGCCGAAATGAACCAGTGTCCGAGGGGAATGACCTGGTCCCAGCGGTCGGAGGTCTGTGACCAACGTCAGTGGAACTCCCTCTGAAGTTGGCGTTTGGGGACCCGCCCCAGGGGAATGAGGGGAGACAGGGACTCCATCATTCCTAGGAGGGAGGACAGGGTTCTGGCAGAGGTGTGGGGTGCCTGTGACAGGCGGGAGATGAGGTCCACTATGCGTGCAGACCTCTCCGGGGTCGGGGAGACTATCATGGAGATTGTGTCGCAACTCATTCCCAGGAAGGAGAACCTCTGGCTGGGAGTGAGTTCGCACTTGTTGGGGTTTGTGACAAACCCCAGTGTGGAGCACAGACTCAGGAGGCGGGTGGTGTGGGCTTGGCACTGGGCCCGGGAGGGGGCCAAGATGAGCCAGTCGTCCAGATACACTAGGAGGCGGATGTCCTCCTGCCTGGCTAGGGATGCCATCTCCTTGACAACCTTCGTGAAGAGGAAGGGTGCCAGTGAGAGGCCGAAAGGGAGGGCCCTGAACTGGAACACTCGGCCCTGCCAGACGAACCGTAGGAATCGTCTGTGGGCCGGGTGAATCAGGATCTGAAAATAGGCGTCCTTCAGGTCTATGGATGTGGCCCAGTCGAGATGATGGATGGAGTCTCGGATCTGGGTGGGGGTCTCCATCTTGAACTTGGTGGGCCTGAGGAACTTGTTGAGGGGCGAAAGATCTAGAATGGGCCTCCATCCTCCCGAGGCTTTTGGGATCACAAAGAGGTGAGAGTAGAAGCCGGGGTTTGGGTGGGAAACCTCCGAGATGGCCCCTTTTTTGAGGAGCTCTTGGACTTCCGTGCGAAGAGCTTCTGCTTTGGCGGGGGAGGGTTCGTTGGGGGGGGAGGGGGAGATAGCATGAGGGGGGGACGCTCGTGGGCCCAAGGAAGGCGAAACCCTTCCTGTAGCACCGCCACTATCCAGGGGTTGAGGCCCATATGTCTCCACTGGTGGGCATGCCGGGAGAGGCTGCCCGCCAGGGGGGGCGAGGGTCTGGGCTGGTGGGTGGGGGATAGGGCGAGGGGGGGTGCTACCTGATCTAAGTCCCCCTCGGGCTGTCTCCCTAGTCAGCTCCGGGAGCGTGACTGTTGGCCGAACCGAAAATTTTGCTGATGGGGTTTTGGCTTAGGCCTTGGGAGAAGATTAGGTCGCTTGGCGGGCCGTGTGGTGCGGGAAGGCGATTGCCTGGGATAGGGTCTGTGCCTGGGGAAGGAACGAAGTGGGGGTCTAGCAGGGCGTGGCGGTGGCCTGGGCGCAAAGGACACAGCCTGCTTGCGTTCCTCAACTGCTTGTGCTATGACGTCAGCCGAGTAGTCGCCAAAGAGCGACTGGTCCTGGCCCGGGATGCATCGCAGGGCTGCCTTAAGCGTCGGGGAGAGAGAGGTCCGCGCCAGCACGGCATCTCTCGCGACCAACAAGCAGTTGAAGTGGCTTCTGGCTGCGCTGTCCGCCGCAGCCGAAAGGTGATGCGAAATCCTGTTAACTAGGTGTCGCATGAAAGGATCGCTGAACAAGCGAGAGTCAGGCTCTTGGTGCGCCTCAGAGCCCGAGTTCCCCGGTACTGGGATGGCACCATCGTCCTCCGGCCATAGAGCCTCCGCTCGCTGAAGGAGCATGCCCAAGTAGGTGTGTCCCGCCGTGGTGTGGAGGATGCCCATCCTGGCTACTCGGTCCCATTCCTTTAGGTTCTTAAAGGAGATGGTGCTGGAAGTAGGGGGGGGCAGGTGGGGGATCAACCGACGGTCCGACTGGGAAATGCCCATCTCCCTGGTCACGGGATTGTCCATAAACAAGGAGGCGACTGAGGGGTTCTTGCGGTCCCCGAGGAGGAAACCGACCTGGGCTGCATGTGGGGCCGAGAGGGGTCCCTGTCCTGGTGGAGGGACGGCATGCGCACCCCTGGCGCGAGTTGCTGGGCCTTCCCAAATTGAGGAGAGGGACTGGGGGGCAACGATCTTTGGTCTAGATCTCTGGGCCGGGGGGGGACCGGCGAAATGGGAGAGGGAGAGAACTTGTCAGCGGGTGCGGCCTTCCTCCTAACGAGGTCTGGTCGCCACCGTTCTATCGTGCGGACATCGTACAATGAGGTGGAGGCTAGCTCCTCCTCATCGTCCGCCTCAGGGAGGTACTGGTCCTGAGAGGGTTCATAGCACCCGTCATCAGGAGGTAAGTCGAGGGGTGCCTGTAGTGTGTCCCTGGTGGCCCTATAATCGGCGGCCGGGACATCGTCCTGCCGATCGGACAGCTCCCGAGGAGGGAGACCAAGGTCGACCCAGGCAAGTGAGGCCGGGTGCCACATTCGACCATATAGCTGGTCGTGCTGGGTGTTGGCGTTAAGCCACTGGTCTCTCTCGGGGGCATAGAGCCACCGGTCCCCGGGGAGGTAAACGGGCTGTGGCGGCCCTGGGGTGTGGGCAGAAAGTCCCCGGGGACCCGGGTAACCTGAATTACTGTTGGGGGGGTCTTGAGAGGCCGTGGCCTGTCGTCCCCGTCCAGGTCCGTGCACTGCACCATACACGTCCTTGGAAAGGGCCTGGGAGGGCCATAATGGTACGGAGGAGGATGCGGAAGTCGAGCCCCCAACCCGCGAAAGTGCGGATTGGTCAGGATGCGGTCCCGTGTTCCTCCCCCTGGAGGAATATGTCAGGTTACCCTTGGTCCCGCTGGTAGATCCTCCCCCCGGAGGAGCGGGACCGCGGACGTTGCCCAAATGGGGATCCGAAAAGGTCGGCTCCCCAACGTCCAATACCCCTAGGGAAGAAGGTGACGTTCGATCGGGGTAGGTCGACCGTCCTTGTGCATGGGCACGGCCGGGCCCATGGCGCGGCGTGCCCGCACGCCCAGGATTATGGACACCACCGAGGTCGTGCGTCGGGGTGACCATAAGGCTGCTTCCGGAGTCGAAGCGCTCCTCGAGCTCAGGTGTTGGCTGCACCTGTGCCCGGTGGGGCCGAGCGCTATGAGTGCATGTATAAATTTGGGGGGAAAAGAGATACGTGACTCATCAAGGCGAGTGACGGATGGTGATTCCATCCCAGATCCGTCACCCGTGCTGGTCCGCGGCTCGGCAAGGTGCCCCGGGGGCCGAGATTCGCGTGACTCAGCATGATAGTTAGAAGTCTCCGCGCGAGTCCGTAGGCTAGAGGGCAAGCTGGCCGATGGAGAAGGGGTGGGGGAGGGCGAATTCCGTTGGCTAGTCTTTGCTCGGCAGGGCCCCTTGAGGGGAGCCTTTGCCCTTAGACTTTCTGGGCAGCACCTTGAGGGGAGCTTTGCCCTTAGACTTTGCAGGCAGATCAAATGAAAGGCATTTTGAAATGGTGGCCGCTTGCCTATCAGCCTTGGGACGCCGCGGTCGTGCGTCCGTCGGTTTGGTAGAGAGGAAAGATCACGCGTCCCTTCCGCGGAGAAGTCGTCTCTGTCTACCCGAACCGTACGTTCATCAGTGCGAACGGATTGCTCCGAGATGGAATCGACCCGCGGGTTCTCCGGGAAATTGAGCGAACTCCGAGCAGTGGAGTGGCTCGACCCGCGGTGTCCTTCACCATGTTGGGCACAGGTGGATAGAGCAAACCCGGAACACACGACCGCAAAGAGGAGACAAGGTGGCCGATCAAGAAAATCAATTAATCTCGATCGTCCGTGTGGTGTCGTGCAAAGTGCTCGAGAGATCGACTGAAAACTCGAACTACCGTACACGCCACCGGTCGTGTGACTGGTATGGCTATTAATAGCAATCTCTACACGTGGAGTATCACTGTGTATAGGTGTGATAGTTCTTGGGCACTAAATCTTAATAAGCAGATCAGTGTCACGCACCCTTACTCGAACACGTTCTACCTGTGATGGGTAAAGAGTACAGGTGTGATAGTTATTGAGCACTAAACCTTAATAAGCGGAACCAGCACAAAATGCGTGCTGAACCCGAGGCTCGGCAATATGGTGGGGGAACACGACCGGCGAGCGGTGCCGACGATCGCGAGTAACAAAGTCGCGAGAGTGCCGGTAAAAGAGACAAATCTTTTAATAAATACGCTCCCACCAAGAGCCTCACACGGCAAGAATACTCAGGGTCTAGTGCAAGCCACAACTGAATCAAGTATAGAAACAAAACACAGCAATCTTAACACAAAGGCAAGTATAGGCGAGACAGAGCACAAGACTTATCTTGCTTTGACGGCAGGCCGAAGATGAATGACGTATAGGAAGTTGACACTGGCTTCTTCCGGGGCCGGAAGTGGGGTGACATCACGTGACTGTCTTATGACTGCATTGGCCACGGAAAAATTCGGCCTGACAGAGCTGGCTAACTGCCGTTGAATGCTATGGTCCGACATGGTACAGTATATGACGCCAAAAAAATCTTTCACAGATTTTCTTATCATCACAAGGAGCAATTTACTGTGCACAGTAGTCCTCATCCTTGGTTCCACATCATTTCATGGCTTTTGTACAAGTGAGACGTATGGAGTACATGGTTTCTTTTAGATTTTTTTTCACTACACAAACAGACACTTGAATGCTCAAGGTATAAAAAGTCTTCTGGCATTGGAAGAAAAGTACAGAATCTTTCTTCACACCTTCCTTCTAACCAATCTCTTATCATTATGTTCATGACAAACAGTTCTCTGCACACAGAAGGAAAAATCAAAGGAAGAAATTCACTAAAGAAGGAAATGCAAATAAAACAGAGAGAAAGGGACAGAAGGGGGAGAGGGACAAAGAAAGAGAGAGCAACAGAGTGAGAAAAACTGCAGAGAGTGAGAGAAACAGATAGAGAATTGGAGAGAGAGAGTAAGAGAAAGAGAGTGAGAGACAGAGAAAGACAGTGAGAGAGTGAGAGAGAGAAGAGAGAGAGAGAGAGAGAGAGAGAGAGAGAGAGAGAGAGTGAGAGAGAGAGAGAGAGAGGGGCTTACTCCTGAAGTGCAGATATCCAGACATTTCAATGCGGTCGTTGGTGCGTGTCACCAGTTTGGGCCCTGTGCTCTGCCGTATGGATGCATAGATGTCCTGACTGCCACCTTCAACCCGCAACCGCTCAAAGCGCGTGTTGTTGCTATCGAACACATCCTGTGTGCACACAAATACACACGCGCATACATACATGCAGGTACATGATACATCCCCCCCCCCCCCCCCTCCACATACATACAGTACATACTCAGAACGTCATCATTATTTTCTCGCTGCGCTGGTGAGAGCACCACAGAATTGTGTGTTGTATGTCTCTATTAGACAAAATGGGTGGATTAATATAACTAATAGCTCCCATATTACATCAGTCAAAAATCTTGAATTAATGTTTCAACACCCTCCTTCTCTTCCCCCCTCCCCTACCCCTCCACTCAACCTCCTTCCCCAGCATCCAGATCCTCCCCATGTGTGTTCTTTTCAAATTTTTGCCAAACTATTGGCATTATGACAGAAGAATGATTTGCCTGTACTTTTTTTCCCCATACACCTTATTTTGTTTTACACCAACTTCACATCCAGGTATACTGTTATACAGCCAAGCAGAAGTGATACTGCTGCACTGCTTTTATACTTAATTTAAAAACATTTCAACAGTACCTACAATTTTCTCAATTTAAAAACATTTCAACAGTACCTACAATTTTCTCAGGATACTGCTTAGTCATTCTGTTGACAAAGGCTTGTTTCGTTTAGTAAAAAGGAGAAAATCAACAGAAACCAGCAAACAATATGCAGCAAAAAACAAACAGCCCCCTCTGCCCCAACCACCTCCTTCCCCCCTTTATTCTTCCTTCCTTCCTGAAAAAAGGCAAGCCAAAGTAGATGCACTGACCCTGTAGACAGCGTTGACCAGAGTGTGTCCCTCCACAATCTCCTCCTTCATGTAGCGCTTTATCACAGCATCCAGGCTGCCCAACAGCAAGTACATCATAATATCACTCACTATGTACACATGCATATAAAGAGAGATAAGCAAGCAAACCATTAGGTTCTTATCGACACATGCTTCCAAACGTCCCTGCGCATGCTTACAGCCAATGTTACATAGAGTAAGCTCGATTTGTTCATAAGAAAACTAAAACTGCAATGAATTCTGGGAGTATTCAAACTGAAAGTATGAAAAAAACTGATGACTTTTTTTTTCTTGCAAGCCTCATACACAGTAATGCACTGATATACGTTGATAGTTTCCCAACCCACCGTGTCTTTCAAATAACATTGTCATTTAGCTTATTCCTGCTTGCATTATTTACTTTGTGAAATTCCAACTTCATCTTCCTTGAATCTCATACTCAACCGCTGCCACTAAACATACCAGCTACTGTCAAAATCAGATCACAACGTGCTTAAGATTTGAGCTTAAAACAGACACGGGGTAACTATACCACGTGGAGTTATCTGAAACTTAGACAGTATGTATACAGCAGTATGCCTCTCATGCCTCTGATGCTTTGTCCCCTTATACTGTGCAACTCTTGAGGCCATCTGTATTATGAAAAAGAATCACTTTTTGCACTAGCTATGACCTAAAAGTATGTTAAACACCACTGCATCCATTAAGTAGCATAAGGAAAAATGGGAAAAGGGTTTTTAGACTGCTGGCCCCCCATTGAACAGAAACAGCCACCACGCTGGCTAATATGCAAGGCACACTGGGAAAAAGTAAAGGATAGGTAAAAATAGTTACCTTTTGACTTGCATTAATTTGTCTCTTTTTTTCTTTTGCTTCTTGTAACTTTGACCTCAGTTTATTTTTTACTCCTTGTCAGCATCTTGGAAAGGAAAAGGAATCAAGAGGTAGACTCACAAATCATTGTGGAAAAGGCGTGTTGGGATCTGAGCAATTATAGCACCATTCAAGTTTTCCAGCACTATCAGATCCCTTAATGTGCATCTAAAAAAGGACCTGAGCAAGGTAGTCAGATTTCCAACCAACTTCTCTCATAAGGTCTGTAGCTACTATGTTGTGCCAGAGTCACAAGAGTGCAATCTGACATTCATGTGCCTGAAAATCGACCTTTCATGGGGCAGCTTTTCATCAAAGGTGTAAATTTGCCTGATAACTGTTCTGACCCAGAAGCTTATTATTGGGGTTATCACACCACTGCTGCTCCAAAGCTGCAGCAAAACAGAACTGTTGATACCTAACTCTGTCCATTCTACATTTCCTTTCTTTTCATTTTTTACAAGCTCTAACCAGACAGCTGACATGCACCTCTGCATTGCCCAGGGCTGAAAGAAGATATCATAAGTGCTAGTGGGGGCAAGCTAATCATCAAATGCCGATGTATGTGTCTGCAGCTCTTTGCCAGAAAGGATATGAACCTTGAGAGTTCCAATTCTCAGGGGGAAAACCCTTGGAAAGGGCATGAATCTCATCAGCCCAAAATGCTGATGTTAGCATCAAAACAAGCATATCTTAAGAAAGGCTGACGGAGACCTGAACTCCTCTGGAGACAAGGACTGAACAATAGGAGTACACTGGGACTGGAAATGCTGCTGATCCTGAGGCAAAGTTTGAAATCAGTATGATCTAATCAACATCTAAGATGTTGCCCATGAAGCCTTAAAAACAGCAGAGTTTAAGCATTTGAAAGTGCCTGATTGTTGGACTTTTGATCCAAGTGATTACTATTCCATTTATTGTTGGACTTTTGATCCAAGTGATTATTATTCCTTTCACCCTATAACCTATTTGATGATCTGACAGTTTGGACAGATGAACATGAGAAAAGAGGATTTCTATTTGAAAACATTTTGATAATATATTCACTGTCCACACATTAAGGTTCCCTGCATTTTGTGGGAAAGGAATGAAACTGATTTGGTGTTTAAAAAAAAAAAAAAAATTTCTTTTTCAAATGGATGGGTGGAGGGGTCAAGGGAGCTCAGCCAGTCAATAGAAAGAGCAGATGAGGACAGCTTGGTTTAGCTCCCTTTTCTAGCATTTTTTGATAACAAGAGCTTATTTATCCTTGAGCAAGATGTTGAAGAACATCTCTGTAAAGAGAGCCGACATAACACACACACACACACACAGATACGGAATTCTTGTCAAAAAGTGACCTTTTAAAAATTTAGTTGCATCAAATTCTTTACCCCCTCACCTATCAAAGTAGCGTCCCCCCACAAGAAACTGGTTGCCACGGCGCTCGATTCTGAAGCGCCGCACATCTTTCTCGCAAAGGAAGAAGAGAGAGTAGTCACCAGGGTAGTTTTCACTCTGCCGTACCAGAAAACTGCCTTCACCCGCTGCACAAAGACACACACATACACACTTTCCAGTTATGAGACTATACTGTAAAATATGCTTGAGAAAGATATGCAACACTGCACATCTCAGCACCAGTTCCTCCACAATACTAACAGTCACAATGACTCACATGAACATGTTGACACCTCACCAGATGTTCCATAATTCTCAGAATTATTTGGTGACAAAATGGATGGTGTTGAAAATTGTACTTCACAGCAGATTTTTACCCTGCACTGGCCTGAAGTTTCTTTACAGTTCTGAGTATGGCAAGGTAATGCTACAGAGCCTGCCTATCCAAGAAAGCAACTAGACATCATTGTAACAAGAACACAGGCTGGTGCTGTGGTTGTGAGGGACTTTTAGGCTCACACTATACAGGTTATTTTGGCTGAAGGTTATGAGACGTTTCTGCTTTCCTTTCATCATAAAGTCACCGACTTATTCATGCTTTATCATTCCGAATTCAATGGAATGCAGTGTCAGCGCTCTTTGCATCAATTACATTTCCCATGACATTCATCACTATTGTGTTCCTATTCCTAGTAGTCACTGACTGTGAGTTCCAGACGTTCACATATCATCACAGCATTTGGCATCTGACACTGCTACTCCCCTTCCCTCCCTTTCTCTCTATGTATAAAAAGTCGTGATTTTCCATCAAGCTTATCATCTATCCGTTATATCAAGAGAATTTTCCATTTTCCCATACACCCATACAAATACATACACAACACACACACACACCACTATTACCTTGCATTAGCTTTTCCACAGCCTCCTCCTTGCTCAAACAGTTGTGATAATAGGGCAGGTTCTCCACTGGCTCGTAATCACCATCCTGCAACATGCAGCACTTTCTCCCTCCTTCATTCTGTCCATGGGATGGTACCAGAGCCAAACAGGAAGAGAGCAAAGAGAGTCGGAAAGAACTGTCAAATAAAAAAACTATTGTCGCAGGCACTGTTCTGCTAACGTCCTACCCTGTCTCATTCCTCTATTCTGTTTGTAGTAAGCTACAATGAGAACTGAAACATAAAGAGACCAAAGAGGGTCTGAGGGACTTGTTGGACGAATTGCCACCCTGCCACATCTAACATGATCTTACTCCTCCATCCAGAGAGTATAATGATAGAGTGAAAATCAGAACATGAAGAGGCCACACAGAGTTGAATCGAACAGTGGAATAAACAGCCTTTATCGTAGTCAACTCCCAGCAATGACTCACTCCTCCATTCAGTCACAGAATAATACAACGAAGTGTGAACTGCAAACAGAGCAAAGGGAATCTGAGGCATAGACCGCCTGTCTCACTACTTCCATCCTACACGATCAAATATAGCCTCAATTCTCATTCAAGATTTGACTTGCGCCCTGGGACAGTTATTGTACTTCTTTTTATTATACAAATGTTATCAATCATTGTTAGCAGCACCAAAAGGAATGTCTATAGCAGAAACGCTTACAGCACACTTGCATGAAAAACAGACTATCATCCCAATCAACTAATAAACAGCAACATGACCAGTGACTTGTGCACAGATCAGGTATCAGCCAGGTCTCATTCATGAGAGTACCCCCTTCCCCCCTTTTCTCTAGTCTCATTTTCATTACTTTTTTAAACGAACTCAGCAGACTACATGGGGTTATATGAAGTATCAGGTGTAGTCCTCTTGAGAGGACCAAAATTCAGTTTTCCATTCAGTAAATAACTTCAAAACACACAGAACTTCAAGTCCTGTTGTTTATGGCCCTGCCAACCACTGGGGCCATGTAAGGGCTGAGAACCTGCCATAGGTTTTTAAGTGAATATAAATCTGCAGTTCTTGAAAAAGAACTCTTTTTTTTCCAGTGGGATATCATTTATTTAGTTTTGAGGGTTTGGAGAATTGACTTAGAGCACCCTGACTCCGCCTCTGCTGTCTGACATCATAGCTACATTAGTCAAGACATTTAACAATGCATTATGTCATACGTAATTGAAATAAGTAAGACTTTAGAATGCTTAAAAAGTTCAAACTGTCAATTTTGTTTGAATCACTTTTGCCACTTTTTCTTTTGAAGCGCATGTTAAAAATAATCAAATCAAATTTTGCAACACTGTTAATTAATGAAAAAATGCTAACTGTCTATTTAAGCTTACAACTGCCAATCAGAACAGATCATGCAATGCACATCCGATCAAAAGGTTTGTCCTCTTGTGCCTGTGACCTCTGAGAGAATTAAACCTTGACAGAATCATTGCAATGATAGGATATCAGCTGGTCGATGTGTAAACAATGGGAACATCTAGTCAAAGTATTGTGTGTACTTCAAACTTTTGTACGCTAATAGTGCAGGCACACCAACAATCTGAAGCTCAGTTTACATTTACACTGACTCTTCACCCACTCAGAATTGTACAACACACACACACACACACACACACACACACACACACACACCCACACACACACACACACCCACCCACACACACACACACACACACACACACACACCCACACACACACACACACCCACACACACACACACACACACACACACACACACACACATGAAGATGTTACAGCTAGTGAACAAAACAGCTCTTAATCTTGTTTACTGTAGTTGAATAAGACAGAAACAACACTCCATTCCACTTATATCATCAAAATAAGTACTAGACAAGGAATCCGATTATGGGGAGATTTAAATCAAGTTTTCCCATGCTAAAGCATAGAACATGGAGTGGCCAAAACAAGCCAAATTACACACACGACATACTAATATATATAAGCTCCCATACACACACCCTAGAAGATTACTCACAGGCTACTAAGACATCAGTTACACCATAGGTGTGTTTACACCTGAAAAGGTAATATGTGGAGATGGACACAAGCTGGGCATGCAATTTTCAAAACAAGATCTAGTCTCCTCTCTTTGTGGGTATTGCGCTTTAAGTCAGTCCCGGTGCTTCAGTGGCTGCTCTTCGATAGCATGCACAAGTCTGTTGCCAGGTAAGTGCTTGGGGCTATGAACTGTCAGGGATTCCCAGACAGCAGATCCAAATGTTGCATGTCTTCACTGATCAATGTCTTCTGGCTGTTGGTGAAACACTTTATTGTACCTTTAAGCTTGTCTGTACTAGACAGCAGCTTAAGAAGAAAATCACATTTGGCAGATGGCTGCCACAGTTCCTGACCATATGTCCAAATATTACAGCAGAACTATCTCTAGAAGAGTCTCAGAGCTAAAGAATTTCTTTGCTGGAGATTTGGTCCTTGTTTGAGATTCCCATGATTTTGCACATACAACACAAATGAAATTGAGCGAAGGATTACATCTGCATGCAACAGAATGTCCCCTTACAAAACCCATACAGCAAGGCCAGGATACAACTGCTTTGTCAAATGCATGATTGGTCTTAAGTCAGTCTAAGTATACAAAAGTACAAACACAAGCAAGCACGAGAAAAATGTGACCAGGCCATTAAGTGAAGGACCTACCAAGTCTTTGACAAATGGGGCAGGCACCAGCCCACTCTCCTTGGTGCGTTCTGAGGTCACCCAGAGCCAGCCGTCCTCCATCTCATTCTGCACTACAAACACGTCCCCTTTGCCAAAACTGCAACACACAGCACCGGTCACTGTGTGAGTGTGGGTGGCATGTTATCATGGACATGCAATCCAATTACTAGAAAGCCAAAACAGCAGTTACAACAACAAAACCTATTCAGATAAAGTAGGATATTTGAATGACCTCTGATAATCCTTAAACTTTGTTTCTTTTATCGGAAGGAAAACCAGGTATACACAAAGTAAATAATAAAAAAAAGGTCTTCAAAGAAAGGGAGTATTGCATCCTCAGAGAATTCTTTTGAGAGATTTCCCTACATTTGATTCTTAAATGTCATAAAACATAATCAAGTATCTCTGCTGTGTTTACCTCTTTACCGCATAGCACAGACCTCTAAGGCTTGTTAACATACTCAGACATGTGCTCGCAGAAAACTCTCTGCCTACAAATGACATCACTTGATGGGATATACCTGAGTTCATCTGAATCAGCTGCTTTCCTGTAAGACAACATCGCCACTACCCGACGTCTGTCGTCCACCGGCTGTTCAAACACAAAACAAACCACACGTTTTGTAATCAGTAGAAAGCTGAACACAATACAGCCAACAACAAACCCAATGATTTTTCTTTCAGTTCAAAGCCTGTAACAATAAAAATTCTATCCAATGGCAAAGGAAAAAAAAAAAAAAAATAGTAAAGTGACGACCAATATCTTGTTCCAATAATCATTATTTTTTTTCAAATAACAAACAAAAAATATGACAGGCAAAACATCAATTTGCGAGTTTCTAATTTGAAAAACTTATCTAGTTGCAAAGTGAGATGACTGCAGGCGGAAATCTAAACAAATCTTAAATAAATGTTAGCGAACCGCCCAGAGAAACGTGGACAAACGAGTCACAAGACAAAGCACAACGTGTTTCGACCTCTTAGGTCTTCTTCAGGTGAGACAGAAACGAATAAAACAACGAAAATCTTCGAAGTGATCTGAAGCGATCAAAGCTAAGTGAATTTTCGTTGTTTTATTCGTTTCTGTCTCACCTGAAGAAGACCTAAGAGGTCGAAACGCGTTGTGTTTTGTCTTGTGACTCGTTTGTCCACGTTTCTCTGGGCGGTTCGCTAACATTTATTTAAGATCTGAAAAACTTAGTTATATTATTATCTTTTTTTTCCCAATGTGTACTTAACCTTATGCACAAGGAACAAAATCCCCAGCAGAATCTTTTCTAATCTGTCTTTCCATGTGTTAATATCAGTAACACAAAAATACTCATTTGTCACTGTGACAAATCATTTCACCAATTTTCAGTCAATCAACTTATCATTTTTTAAAAAAAACTCAAACTATTTCAACAGGCCACAACTGAGAAAATATCTTGCGCTAGATGCTGAAGTTTCTGATTCTGATTTGTCTTCCCCTGCTTTGGGCTACACACCTAAACATGAAACAGATTAATCTGTATATATACACCATACACAGCGTCACACACACACTTGGGGTTAATACTGTTCTATTAATTGAAATGCCAAAGACTTAAAAGCCCAACATTCAGTGTTGCCTCATGGGCATTACCCTCATACCACTTGCTCTGGTCCCCTCCATACAGCCACACCCAGGCATATCCTACCAAAAGCTGACCGTGAGACGACAGCACAGCTCAACCACCTGCATTTACAAACACATGGCATATCTCAGGACAGCCATTTTGTATTCTTTCCTCCTCATTACTTTCTGTGCGATTCCTGCTTGCACTTGACCTTTTTCTTTGAAGTAGGAAAAAAAAAACAAAGACAAAAAAAAAGCTGGTATCTTTTAAAGCACACACGCACACAAACACACGCATTTTCTCTCATCCCACCATTCCTTCCCACACACACTCTCCTGCATCCCCTGCACAGACCTCCTGGGGAGCGACAGGGTACATGAGATGCTCATTCTTCAGCAAACAGGAGCAAGAGGTGTAGTAGCCGATCAGGTCGGAAAGTGACTCAAACTGCCGACCCCCGATGTAATAGTCACCACACATGGCCAAGATCCTGAGGGACAAAACAAGTACAATGTAAGTACAGACTAACAAACAACATCACAAATCAGAACTTCAAGACACAAGATCTCAAGCAATATTTTTCACACAAAAAAGAAGAAAGCCATAATGTTAAACATATGTCAGGGATAGAATTACTCTGGAGTATTTTCACCCTAACAATGCTCAGTTTCATGATTAAAAAAAAAAAGAAAGACAGAGATCAGAGTACACACATACACATGCACACTATCACACACACACACACACACACACACACACACACACACAACACACACACATACACACAAACCTCTGTCAGTGTTGACCACTACAAAAAAAACCATAGAATGAAGACAAAAATATGTCTGACAATAGATTCAAGGAAATTAACCTCCTGTCACTTCCTCAAATATCACTCACAGATCACAGAATTTTTTTTGCTTTAACAAACCAGTCCCTTCATCTTTGTAACCTAAAAGTTCATCCAAATAAAACCTAGCGCCATAACCAACACGGTAAAAACAACTTGAGTACAAACACAAAATTCAGATAATTCAAATTTGTATTTTACAAGGATACAGACGAATACAAGTCAATACCTAATCTATCCCAGTATGAAAAAAGTAACATCATACACACACACACACACACACACACACACACACACATGTGTACACACAATACTGAACAGCAATTTATTGTCATTTAACCTAAGATTGCATTGACAGAATAATAGAAAAAAAAATCATCTCTAAACTGTAAAAACATTTCTAGTTCCAAAATCTTAAAATAACTCCAAAGATTTTAAAAGAACAACAACATAAAGTGGTCAGAAACCTCATTAACAAATATAATCATAACTGAATCTCTCTCAGATTCTCAGTCCCCTTTTTTCTCATTCTCTTCCCTTTCCCCCCTCTCTGTTCCCTCCTTCCATTTCTATTTCATCGTATAATTATTTTCTCTCTCTTCTCCATTTCAGATACCCTAACACAGACACACACAGGCACACTCACACACACACACACACACACACACACACACACACACACACACACACACACACAATACACAAGCTAACCTGAAGTGTGTGATCTTGAAGTTGTGTCCCAGGTATGAGAGGACAAAGGAGCCCAGCTTGCTCTCACTTTCCCGCACCAGGTAACTACTCGCCTCCTGGTCCCGCAGCAACTCCTCTGCTGCCGTCCTTCCCAGCCGCCCATGGTACCAACTGTAAAGCATTCATACCATACAATTGTAGCAATGCCACTTCAATGCAGATGACATAGCCATTCATGCATTTCAACAATTTGTAAGCAAATAAAAGGCCATTTTACCATCATACTATCCCCCGATTATCTTATGATGAGCATTACTATTATTTCATTAATATTAATAGTACTATGCTATAATTAAAACTTAACTTTTTTTTTTTTTTAAACATTTATTTATTTTACGGTGCTCTAGACCAACCAGTTGCGGCTGTTTATTTGTGTTGTTTAAGGATAGGAAAGGTAGTTTAACGGTCTGGTTTTTGTTTTAATTATTTTAGCACAGCTGCCTACTGACCAACATCATTTTGCAATGGTTGAAGAAGTACAGCACAATGATATAAAATTGACAAAAGGGCTTTTGATGCCCACAGGCTTCCCAAAAGAAGTTAGGAATGCATACATCTGACTCACACACAGATTTTACTATTCAGACCCTCTCATATGTTAAATTTGGCAGTTTTCCTTGTTCTCTTACTATTCTTAGCCTGTCGTTATTCTAGCGTTATCAGTGCAGTATTATTAGTCCACTTAACCTACTTACTGTGATAATCTTAGTTATTCCTGTCGCTGAACCAGTGAGTCATCTAAAAGGTGCTGATAGAAACATTATCTAAATTGTCAACAGCAAGAATGGGCCTCAATTCTTCATGGATAAGTTTTATGAAATGGTCAGCAGAAGTTAAACAAGGGGGACAGACTCTCGATCTAATTTTACAATACTGAGCAATTAATAATCAGGGAACACACGAAGAGTGAAACTGAAAGACTGAGCAAGATAAAGTTGCAAATGGCAACCATCTGATTGTCACATTAAGCTTAAGAGCTTAGTCACAGCAATGTGTACACTGGAACTTCTTCAGACTGGGTCTAAGACAATTGTCAGTTCATCACTTCTACCATCAAGTTTGAATACAATTTACTGCAGAACCTCCCATTCAAAAAAAAAAAAAAAAAAAAAAAGTGTCATAAACAGGACAGACTCTTAATTGGGAGATTAATCATGCAAATTTAGTCAAACTGATAACATGCAAATTCAAACAAACAGATTTGAAAATATTCTATAAAAATACATTACATCTGTAAAGAAATGAGAGAGCCATGTGGACTGGCAGATTTTCTCTATACAACTTGTTCTCCAATGCCATTTGTTGGTCGCTTGATAGAAATTGACAAAGAATTTCAAATAAAGAAAGCAGGAAAAAAGTCTCTAATTGACTTAAACTCTTATAGTAACAGAAGAATAGGTGATCAATATAAAAATCAAGAGCTTCAATTAGTGTTGGATTTCATACTGCATCCTGGTAAGGACATCTGACAGATGAGGGGGGACTTGAGACATTTCTGATAGATCTCCTATGTCAACAGATGATTAAAGGGCAACTGCCTGACATCCCCACATGTTCAAAAAATAATCCTGCCTTACACCAGATGAAACATACAGCATTTTCTTTTCATTTGAAAGGCTCCAATGAATCTTGGAAGGCTATCACTCTGCCATGCCTGTTAGTGGCAGAAACCTAAAGTTGTTTCCACCTTTACACAAAGTGACAAACGTTATCACCAACTCTTATCAACCCTGGCAATATGATTATGTCAGAAAGAAGCTATTACTCCTCAAAAACTCTCTAACCAATGATGCATGATATTGATCTTATTCTGAACTATGGCCATGCAGACATTTCATTTAAAGATTGCTCACACAACAAAAAGATTCCGATAAAACAGATACCTTGAAAATTACTACAGAGGCGCAAAATATCTAACAAACTGAATAAATTGTCTAAAAACTATTTCTTCACACAATATTCCAGTGCCCAGCCTGAGCTTCATTTTATTTTGTCTGATATCGTATTTTGTCTGATATCGTAATTGTAGTGATTTATTACACCGTACCTCACCATTGCATCAGGGTCTGATCCTGGATGCAACTAAGTTATACTTCAAAAGCTTTGAAGCAGTTCAAACAGTTCTCTGTTAAATGCTTGTGATACAGTGCCAGAACGACCATGTCCAGTGCGCCCGTATTGAAGCAGACAATAATTTTTTTAGAAAATGACAAAATACCATAATTCTGGTCAGAATTTGGAATACTGTAGCATCATCAGAAACAAATCCACTACCCATGCATGCATCAACTATGGCAGCCTGGCTAACAACCTGGTCTCCATGTGACAGGAACTGAGGAAGACAACATGGATCTTATCTTTACATTGGTGAATCATGAAACGGTTAACACTAACCTTTTTCTGCAGGCATTTATAGAATAATTGCAACTGCTACTTCGATTTGCATTCCCTATGAAAGAAGACAGCCATTTGATTGAAAAAAACTCCACACGCACGCATCATTCTCTCTGTGAATGCAAAATTTTGTGAAGTGGAAAGTTGATAGCAACCAAGAAGATCTGCGGAAGGAAAAATGGAGCTGGACGAAAGTTTCCCTGCCGAATCACTTGTTAGAATACAAGATTCGTGATCTCTCTCTCACTGAGTTTCGGTCAACTTACAGTTTTTGGTCTGGAGCAGTAAGCGCGCTGTTGATGTGTTTGTCTGTGCACTCAAACTCTCCAGATCGTGGATCAAAATCGTCCCCACCTTCTGCTAGGCCTGCATCCGCAGCCATTTTATCTTTAAGCAGCAAATTTGCATCAGAAATTTGATTGGCTAAAAAGGGAGGTGACCCAGCTGACCTGCAGCTGAATGAAAGCACTTGCAGAGTAATTTATGAATGACTGTGGATCAGATGATCGCGGCCTCGTCGTCTGGCAGGCCGTTCACAGCGGCTGGCTGACTGTTTTGTACAAGTTCACGTGCCTTTTGAGATCAAATCGCTGGCATCATCCTCAGTTAAAAATAGCTAAGACGTGGGCATCTTTCTGCATATTCCAATCGGGTGATTGTAAGCGGTAACTGAAGGAACAAAAGGGAAGTTACTGGTCCGCCAAACGCGCGCGTGTGTTCGTTTTAACGTTTGTTCCATCCTCTTTGGCGGTGGGCTTGCAGGCCTTGTGACAGTATTTTTGCGCCCCAGTTGAAAAGAAGCGGGTAGAATCGTTGTTTCCTTTCCCTCTCCCCATGCCCTTTCAACTAATACTTGCTTGGATTACAGCCCACGTCAAACACCATTAGTAATTAAACATCAATTTTCAGACTTGCCAGCATTTTCGGCACGAGGGCCCCTAAATGCATGGTTCTGTGCCTACGTTCAGGCAGAGGAGAATAGTCAAATCTAACAATTGAAAAAAAAAAAAAAAAAAAAAACAAGAAGAAAGGAAAAAGAAAAAGTCTTGTAGCCTCAGAGGCGGCCATTGTCAGACGTTCACCGTATCTGGAAAAGGCATGATAGAAGACCGGAACCTGCTCACCCCTCCCCGTCCATCGTCTTCAATCATTCTTGAGGTGAATCAGGTGCCCATTTCCTGCTGGCTGGACAGGGGAGGTTCAACAATATGACTACGGGCCCATAGCCGGTATATGGCTGCTGCTTAAGTTCAAAACAAACACAAAACAGGGGGTCAGGGGAGGGGAGGGGGGGGGGGGGGGTGCGGAGGAGCGGGCGAAGAGTTAGGGTTCCCACAGCCTTCTGGCGGTAGGGAACAGTTTAGAGCTGGCCAGAGGTTCACTGCGCCTAGGGCATGACAAGATGGAAGGCGGGGCGCATCCCACTCCTTCCACCCCCTCTAACCTTTCCTGAACTGAATCAGGTACATATTTACTGCTGGGTGGTCAGAGAGGAGTTTCAAGCCGAAAAAATCTTATCCTACGCGAGGTGCGAACTCTCGACCGTCAGCTCCACAGACAAACGCTCCAACCATTTGACCACGGGCCCCTCTGTGTGTATAAGCGTGTGCATGGCTGCTTAGCGCGCGTAACAGAACTCGTGGCAACACGAGATTGTCTGTGGTTACATCCGCTGGTAAGAAAACCCACTTTGGTAGATAAACGAAGTAAGAAGACAGAAATATACTATGGATGATATTGTACTGTGGTTGATTCATTGGACAGCCCAGGGAATGCCGCGGCGTGGTCAGACTGCAGGATATCTCAGTGGAGTGACGAGTCCAGGCTAACTGACGGATCCACCGGATCAGTGAACAGGGGTTGATGGTGATACCTCAGTCGTCTGATGCGAACGCAGTGTGTTGATCACGTCAGCTGCTTTGATCAAAAATGCTTTCCCTCCGAGATCAAATCAGCTTGTACTGAAGCGGCTTCGGATGAGGAGTGAGGCGGAGGGAGGTGGGAACGAGGGTGGGGTCACATAAAAAGGGGATGGGGAAGAGTCTACAGTCATCCAGAATGCAATGATAAAACCAAATCCATGAAAAAAATGAATAGGGAGTCCTTTTCTCAAACCTCTCTCTCTCTCTCTCTCTCTCTCTCTCTCTCTCTCTCTCTCTCTTGTGTGTGTGTGTGTGTGTGGTGTGTGTGTGTGTGTGTGTGTGTGTGTGTGTGTGTGCCGCGTGTTATGTGTTCATGTGTGCTGGTGTTTACAACCGTGTGTGTGTGTGTGTGTGTGTGTGTGTGTGTGTGTGTGTGTTCTCTCTCTCTCTCTCTCTCTCTCTCTCTCTCTCTGGTATCACTTCAATGTCTGATTAACTGTTTCCACGTCTCACAACAACAGCACTGCACTGATCTGTTTAATAGATGACTTCCTACTCTGTAGCCCGCGCCTCTCTGGAGCCAATACAGACAGAGATACTCAGGTATTCCGTAGCTAGTAATTGTTTGCATTTACTTATTTGCACACATAGGATTGAAAGGGCCGGCGCCATGTTTTTATGTCCAGCAACTTAAGACACCGGAAATGACAGTTACAACCACCTTTGTGTGTTAGAATATGCAATGACAAAGGAGTGTTTGTGTATATGTGATTTTGTTCTCATCACGAGATTAGGGGAAAACATCAAAACAACTTCAAACCTCAATTATGAACGCCACAGAATTTCTGTGATCAGTAATGCGCAAATTTGGTTTTCATCTCCGTACATTTTGTACATTGTTTATGGAAACAGGTCTATTGCAAAACATTTTGACATTACCATTCACACAGTATTTCTTTTATTCTTGGCTGATCAGGCCAATGCACCTGACATGCCTTTAAGTGAAAAGGCCAACCATTCTTCGACATCCATTCAAAGCCTGTGAATTTGTGTCAACGTGAAATCCGCCAAATGCACACACTTTCTAGTATGTTTGTGGATTATATATATAGTTCACAGCGCAGCGTTTCGTCTTTGCGATGAGTCCAGTCAGATGGCCGTTGATGCTTGTGTTGGTAACATGGCCAACAGAGCAGCTACATCATGCAGTGGCCGAAAATCTTGACCTGAAGGATGCAGGTCTTCATTCATGTTCATGCTCTTGTTGATTCAACCTTCAGCATTTTATTCAATGCAGCCCAACTCAGCACAACCGCAAGTGAGCTAGCTCCAGTCACTCAAAACCAGTCCATTCTAATCCGTCCCTGTTCAACCTAATTACTCCAGTCTTGTGCACGTTCAATTACGTGGTTCAACTGCATGATTTATTTCACACCAACGCATTCTAATATGGACTCGATTTAGGTCAAATTCGGTCATCTTCATTTCAGTCCAGCACGGTACAGATCAATTCCATTGCCTCCACTCCACCCCACAATGATTCAGACCAGTGCAATCCCCACCGATTCAATCCTCTCCATTTTCGAAAAAAAAAAAATTCAGGCTGATTCAATCCCCTCATTCCATCCTAAAATGAATCAGACCAATTGCCCCTCCCACCCACCCCCACCACCTATCCCTCCCCATCCTCCCCTTAGTCCGCCCCCCCCTCCCCCCCATTCCAGTGTAAGGCCCACTATTCATAAGCTGATGATCCAGGCAGCAGTTTTGATCTAACCGTTGATCCGGAAACCCCCTACTATAGTGTCAGAATCTTCAACTTGATGAAGGCGGACACTTAAAGAAAGAAGAAGAAGAATTCAGTCACCTTCATTTCAACTTATCACAGTGTCGACCACTTCGGCCCATCTTCATATCCAGTCCAGCCCAGCACAGACCAACTGAGTCCTCTTCACTCCATCTCAGCACAGTCCAGTCCAGTAAAACCCCATTCCTTCCAGCCCAGCATTGTGAAGACCAGCTGAAATAACTTTACTCCACTTCAGCACAGTGAAGACAAGTTCAATCAACTACCCCAGTCCTCTAATGTGAAGACCAGTTCAGTCAACTTTGCTCCAGCCCAGAACTGTGAAGACCAGTTCAATCAGTTCTACTCCACCTCAGAACCGTGCAGACCAGTTCAGTCAACTTTATTCCAACTCAACACTGTGAAGACCAGTTCAATCAGTTCTACTCCACCTCAGAACCGTGCAGTCCAGTTCAATCAACTCTGCTCCAGCCCAGCACTGTGAAAACCAATTCGATCAACTCTGCTCCAGCCCAGCACTGTGAAGACCAATTCAATCAACTCTGCTCCAGCCCAGCACTGTGAAGACCAATTCAATCAACTCTGCTCCAGCCCAGTGCAGTAAAGACCAATTACCTCCCTTCCACCCCATCCTAAATCCAACACAGTTCAGCGTAATTCAGTCACTCTCCCCTTTTCCAACTCGAGTCCATCCCAGCACAGTGAACTCCAGTTCAATCACTCCCACCCCCACCACTCTTCCCCGAATTCTAAACCAGTCTCGCACAAAGAACACCAGTTCAACAACACCCACCCACTCCTCTCTCTCACTCTCTCTCTCTCTCTCTCCTCTTTCAACTGCAATCCATCTGTGCATTGAGCCGCCTTGTTCGGTCACACCCCCACTCCCATCCACCCCTCCCGTCCGACTCGGTTCAGTCGTTTCTGGCCCGTTCCAGTCAAACTGAGACAATCCAACAGATTAAACCCAACAGGATCAATTAAATAACATAACTAAATCAATCAAGTGAAATTAATCAAATGCAAAAAAAAGTAGAAGTTAGAATGAACCAAGCGAATAAAAGAGTGCCAGCAAGGTCATGGATACTGAGCCAGTCCTTGACTTTCAAAAGAAAAAGAAATTCCCTGAAAAATACGTTTAACACAAAGCATATAAAATGACTCATAGTACAGTCACCAGCAAGGGTCTAAGTCCTGTGTTGTGCGAACTATTAGCACATATAGGAGGGACGAAGACCAAAGTCCCTGGTTAGTATCTGCTTTCCTCTAACGACCCCCTTCATTGTGCATATGTGGTGTGCCTTCTTTTGAAAGCGGTCCACAGAAGAAATGAAAGAAGCAAATGGGGTGGTTGAGGTTTTTCAGTGAGTAACGGTGAGTATATTACATGAAATGTGATTTTATAGACGAGGAGTTGGGGATCCTTATAAGTACACGTCATCATGACTCACTAGAGCAGAGTAGCACAAGCAGGAGGCCTCACCTTCTTTAAGTGAGGAGAAACAGCGATGGCTCTGTGCAGAGGCAATGCCTTGAGGGCCGTCTTCTTTTTGTAAGCTCGGGATAGTGCAGATGCGGGCGTGAAATGAACTAGATGCCAGCACATGATGTGCATGAGATTAGGGCCTGGGGGTCTTTACTCGCCGTCACCTACACTAGACGAATTGAAGACCTACTGGAGGCCGCCAATTGGAGAAACCCTGGCACCTTCATCCAGTTTTACCTGAAAGATGTCTCGCAGCTAAAGAAGACGGCTTTCAAGGCATTGCCTCTGCAAAGATAAGGTTGATGACAACATATCGTGGGAGTGGTCACAGTTCCAGCTGATCATGAACCGCCCTGGGACGACCTAGAAGGCCGCGATCTCTTCAGATAGGTACGAAAGACCACGACTAGAAAGAGCAACTTATCCCCGTCATCAAGCTGAGGACTGATAAGAGCTGCTTATGAAAATCGAGCGGCGCAAAGGCAGAATTACTGTGCCGCAAACGGAAAATAACAAAACAAGCATCGCGTTTCGGTCTATTTGGTCTTTTTAGATAAGACAAGTAAGTCAAAACAATGAACACGGTGACGAAGTACTTCTGTCTTACCTCTGGTTTCAGTTTCCTCCAGCAGTCACCCCACTTTGAAACCTGTTTGATGAAAGTCGCGATACAGACGTAGAAACCGACCTATGTTTTATGACAGTTACAAGATTCCTTTTTCCCCCTTTTATTTAAAAGAACATGATAAATTCTTGATATTTGCGACACAATAAATGCTGAATTAAATAAGCCACATGAAAGTCTGAGATCACAAGAATTACCATTTCCCCGTCACTGAAGTCAAAAGACAGTTTTAAAGAAAATAAGATGTGTGAGCAGAAATCACGGAGCTATGTTCCCAATGGGCTGGGTAACCTTGGGTTTGGACATATTATGCAAGCGTATCTTTGAGGAATGATTGTTACTTATGCTGCTAATTATGGCCGCAAGAATAACTGTACATTTGGCTAATCGTGAGACATTGACACGACAAAAGACTTGACGCTGGTCAACAAACTGCATGGTCACAAATAAGATCAAAGTTGCAAAGCATGTCTGGAAGTAGTCTTGCACTTCAATGCCTTATAACCATAATGTACAGAAGGAAATATCAGGAAACCAATGGTGTGATAACTACTGATATTTTGTCGCTGTTCCATCTTAGTGGCATTGCATCAATACCGTTCATTCCGACCCATCGTCCACAGACACAGCCCGGCCCGGCCCGCCACAGCCCCGGCACTGGCAGTC
>CM065722.1:48503770-48528770 GCA_033310375.1 Conus canariensis | reverse complement strand
AGGGAAAATTTTCCCCGTAACTGAACGGCTCAGCAGAGATTCGAACCAGCGACCCCCAGCATGACCAGGATCACGAATTCGACGCTTTTCCAGCCGGGCTATTCCGTACCTTGGTGCATTAAGTACAGAGTACATTTATTTAACGTCTTCTTTTATGGAGCGATTCCCATTAAAGAGCTAACGGGCTTTTTTTTAATGTGTGATGCAGGCTGTGCTTTGGGCACGATATTTTAAAAGGGAACATGTTTTTCTAGTTTATACACTTTTGGACACGTGAACAGGACCATGCCATAGTTTTTCTCTTCCAGTGGTGGATGTTATTCTACCCAGCCTTGTTGCTGAGTTGGTCCAGCGAAGCCTGGTGTTGTGTTGGAGACCATTGCGGTGTCCGCACTTCATTAGGTGGAGGTCTGAACATGTCCTCCGGGCTTCTCACCCCCAAATGCCCCCCCCCCCCCCCCAAAGGCCCCACCCCAGCACCTATGTCCTCTTTCCCCCTAATAGCTGGTACAATCCACTCCCCACCATACCCTCCTTACTGTCCAACTTCAAACTGTTTCTCTCTTTTTCTTAACGCTGCGCACCCCGAGTATGACAGTAATGATCGATTTTCGATCGATGGTCAACAACGGAAGAAGAAGTAGTAGACTGTGGGCTTGTTGATGACCGTGAGGAAGAGGAAGTGCGATGAAATGGACTCTTCAACATCATCCTACAACAGACAGTGCAATGAAAGAGCTGACGGAGCATGTCTGATTCGCCTGTTCACCGTTCACCTAGTCTTTGATGGTGCCGGGGACCACCTTCAGCGGCCTCTTGACAGTTGGACTTTTTCTCCCGTTTTGCCCACCCACCGGTCCCGTATTGCCTACCCACCAGTCCCGTATTGCCTACCCACCAATCCCGTTTTGCCTACCCACCGGTCCCGTATTGCCTACCCACCAGTCCCGTATTGCCTACCCACCAATCCCGTTTTGCCTACCCACCGGTCCCGTATTGCCTACCCACCAATCCCGTTTTGCCTACCCACCGGTCCCGTATTGCCTACCCACTAATCCCGTTTTGCCTACCCACCGGTCCCGTGTTGCCTACCCACTAATCCCGTTTTGCCTACCCACCGGTCCCGTATTGCCTACCCACCAATCCCGTTTTGCCTACCCACTAATTCTGTTTTGCCTACCCACCAGTCCCGTATTGCCTACCCACCAGTCCCGTTTTGCCTACCCACCAGTCCCGTATTGCCTACCCACCAGTCCCGTATTGCCTACCCACCAGTCCCGTATTGCCTACCCACCAGTCCCGTTTTGCCTACCCACTAATTCTGTTTGCCTACCCACCATCCCGTATGCCTACCCACTATTCCGTTTTGCCTACCCACCGGTCCCGTATTGCCTACCCACCATCGTGTTGCCTACCACTAATTCGTTTTGCCTGCCCACCAGTCCCGGTTTGCCTATTTAGTGTGCAACTTGTGATTTTCAAAAGGTTTTAAGACAGGCAACAGTATTTGCGAGTGTATTCACTGAAATGACTCCCGGGGGAATGCAGTACAACTCTCTCTCTCTCTCTCTCTCTCTCCTCTCTCCTCTCTCTCTCTCTCTCTCTCTCTCTCTGTGTGTGTGTGTGTGTGTGTGTGTGTGTGTGTGTGTGTACCGTCTGTCTGTCTGTGCCCTACTTGCTCTCTCTCTCTCTCTCTCTCTCTCTCTCTCTCTCTCTGTGAAGTCAATCCGTCTGTGGCTGTCTACATCGAAAGCAATGAGGTCTTATTTCTGAGAGAAGAGAGAGGAGAGAGAGAGAGAGAGAGAGAGAGAGAGAGAGAGAACTGAAACATACACTGTCATAATTATACAACTGAAATGCACGGATCACGTTCACAGACTATTCTGATTGCATGAGTTAATGTGTTGGACACAACAGTGCAAACCTTCAAGAATACAGTCGCACATTCCGTGTTCAAACCCCATGTCAGTACGAAACAAATGCGTCACCCCCTGTAGCTGCACACATTATGGCACTTGGGGGGAAAGCACGCGCTGACCGTAATTCACCCGTGGAGAGAACTAGTGCCATAGCACCAATCAATGCAGCGCCCCCGTGATCATGGCGAACGGCAACAAACTGGACGCATGAGTTCAGGGCGCCGGCTTGACGTACAAAATGAAGAATCAGGGGAGACAATTGGTGCATGAAGCACGGCGTTCTTTTTCCGGCACCCGAACTTGTGCCCACCACCGCCACCCCTTTCCCTTCCCCTAATGTCCTCCCCTCAGTCTGAAAGAAGTCAAACACACCTGCTGGCTCCTCCTCCTCCCTTTTCCCTCTGGGCCCGTTGACAGAAAACAGGCGGGGACAGGTGAAGAGGGGAAGGGAGGAGAAAGAGGGAAGAGGAGGGGACGGGAAGGAGAGGGTTGGTGGGGGTGGGGGTGGGGGAACGGGCAGCGTCCACCTCAGCTGGGGGCATGGTCACCTCGTGGGTCCACTTGACCACAGGTGCGACAACAGGTCGATCGTCATGTAGTCACAAAGGGGCTACTCCATGGTCTAGTGTTCTTTGCCCTCCCTTCACGCCAACAGCGTGAACGACTTGCACTTGCTGCAAGTGACGGCAGCCTGACCGTGACCGTGCCTGGCACTGTGGGGGATATGTCTGAGATATTCTGGAACCGAGGTTGAAAAGATTGACATACATACTCTTTGTGTCTTTTCTGGGATATTCTGAAACCGAAGTTGAAAAGATTGACCCATGCACTCTTTGTGCCTTTCTTACACTGTCTGTGAGTAGGCCCAAACGCTGATTGAGCGCAGTGTCGTTTTGACGGTAAGCCGCAGACAGTGAAAGTCTTCACATTCAAATCGTGGATGGTCCTTGAGTGTTCACACTGGGTTTCTGATATCTTCTCGAAGGCAAGGTGTGTCTCAGGGTATATACACAGACGTGTCATAGATGTACACGTTGTTCAGAATTAGCAGCAGTTCATGAACGCTCAGGGGGGTAAAAAAAAAAAAAAGGTTGTATCAGGAACTGAAGGATAGTGGTGAAAGACTGCGTAAATGTCTTCACAAATGTTGAAATGTTTTTGCTGTTTTTATTGAAAAAAAAAAAAAAAAAAAAAAGAGCGCTGAAAAGACCACGGGTATGGCCGTATTAAAAGGATACAACGGTCCATAAACAGTGTGGAGTGGCACCGACACTCAGTGATAAGCTTAGTGAAAGGAAAGTGACGAAAATCTAAAAAGAAATCTTGGGAGCAGGGACAAAATGCTCATGACACTGCGGGCAGTGAAAGTGTGTCGCTTTATGTCATAGCTGTGATGACGTCACGAGCCCTGACCATCAGGCAGCGTGTAGTGCAGTGTAGTGCAGTGTAGTGCTGTGAGTGTAGTTGTGTGCAGTGCGGTGAAGTGCAGCGTGGTGAGAGAATTGTCCCATGATGACGATGGATACGGATAGCGGAGTGCTGACCAAGCCTTCTCCCCCGAAAGACGAGCCCTCCGACACCAGAGCCACGTGCATGGAGGAGGGGGCCCCGGATGGAACTGGCACTGTGTACCATCTTCCCCCTCCCCCAGAACATCTCTCGCACCTGGCGCACCCTCCCCCCTTCGCTCCACCTCCTCTGTCTTTTTTCGCCCCTTCGGAAAACCAGCCTGGTAGCTTGGATGTGCACGAACGGTAAGAGTTAGGTAGCCGATGCAATTTGTTGGACTGGAACCTGTTTTTATTTCTGACCACGTGTACAAACTAACACGTACAGACTTGTAGCATCAGTAAGCCGGTGCTTATGACGTCTCGGTCATTTTTGGCAGAACAAATTCTTTCTAACATCAACAATGGTGGCTGTTTACCTGGTTACAGTTGCGAAACTGGGCATGGTGGCACAAGAGTTGCAAAACGACAGTTTCGTGCCGAAACAAGCCTGCTGCACGGTGTTACATGCTTTTCCCGTCTGACTGGGCTTGGGACATTCTCACTGGTCTAAAATTGTATGAGCCTCTTTGGAGTGAGTGTTGGTCCTGGAAACATTGTCGTGTGACATGAGCAAAGGAGAGGTTTGCAAAAGTTATAAACCCTTGCCCATAATTGAATCCACTCCCCACCCCCCCTCCCACACACACACACACACACACACACATCCCTGCCTTACGCTGACACATGCTTGTAAATGTTTTGCTCGAGAGAGAGAGAGAGAGAGAGAGAGGAGAGAGAGAGAGGAGAGAGAGGAGGGAGAGAGAGAGAGAGAGAGAGAGAGAGAGAGAGAGAGAGACAGACAGACAGACAGACAGACCGACGAGAGAGAGAGAGAGGCATCCAAGTTTCACGTGCAGCCGACTAATCCTTGTGGCAGTCAAGGGAAACAGGCTTGAACTGTCTGGGTATCAGCAATGCTGCTGGCGTTGGTTTCTTTGAGATCTCTTAGCTCTGATTCTAATGATTACAGCGTTCTTGCTTTTCTTCACAGATGTTTGGCATGTTGTTGTTCCACCGTGTTTCTTCTTCCACGCTGTTGTGCGTGGCCTTATCAGCTCTTAGAATTTCGTTTCTTTTCTTTCCGCGCGCGCGCGCATGTGTGTGTGTGCGTGCGTGCGAGTGTGCGTGCGTGCGTGCGTGAGTGCGTGGTGCGTTCGTGTGTATTGTGGAACCAGGAACTTGAACACACTAGTTAGAAGGTAGAAAACCTCGTCACGAAGGGCTAGTGGAAACCCTACAAACCGAGGATCGCGTGCGGGAAAAAAAAAGTAGAAACCTAGCTAAGTGTGGAGCTATCGGATTGCTACTGCTTTTCGCCGAAAGACTTCATTTCTCAATCTCCCTCCCCTTTCCCACGCGGACCCTCCCTCCACAAACCCTTCTTTCTGTCAGATTTCTAGATAGTTAAGTCCAAGAAATATTCAAAACGTCATACAGGCAATGCCACCTGATTTCTATCCATCAGTTCCCATACTTTGATGTTGAGAGATACGGATAGGAGTTTTATTCATATAAGCCATGGCCCCTAGTCAAGGGGGTGTTGTGATCAAAAATTTTCAGACAACAAACAATAAGAATCTAAGATTACAAGAAAGATAATGAAACATCTAAAGATCTACAAGAAACAGATAATGAAACATCTAAGAACCTACAGGTAATCGGCAAACTCGGTATTAAATCATAAAAATTGATACCTCACTACTGCTATGCTTCGAATCTTAAATGCCTTTTACAAACACATAGCAAAACGTTTTATAGAAGTTTCTTGGTAGATGTCGTAAGCAATGAAAGTTGAAACGAAGAAGGATGTCTACAATATTTTTCATGAATGACCTGATTTCTCAGGTCACTTAAGGCGGGGCAGCACAACACAACATGCACTTCATTGTCTTGGCACTTTTACGAAGTGGACAGGTCAGTTCAAGTTTATTATGCTTCCTATAACTATAATAATGAACAAAGGATCAGATAATACCTAATCTGAACTTTGTCATAATATGATGTTTTTAAATGATTGTCCATTTAGATTTATGAATATACCGGCATACAATGTATAGATCTGAACTGTCTATACAAAGCAAATCGATCACTTTCGTGAACATGACATGACCATTCCTGCCTTGTATAATCAATCAGTCTGTTCCGAAATGTCCGAAGAAATCCACTCATGTCCCCAACACTCTGTTGTAGCCAAGCGTAGCCAAAACCAAGCTCAAATAATTTAGTCTTCACGTTTGAAACCCACTTTATTTTCCCTCTTGCATCCAACTCATTTAACATATTATATGCTTTTCTTGAAATTTTCATTTGTGTTATTTTCAACCAAAAACGTATGCAGTTAGTCGCAGAATTCAAATATATTGGATATGTGTTTACTTCGCCATAGACTAAATCCTTAAGTGTTCGCATACTCGCTCCTAGAAACTTTTTCATCGCAAATAAATGGACATTTTCACAATGAACAGCAGAATCATAAAAACCCCAATTTTCAGCTCCAGACTGAGCGATAGGCTGTACCTGAGGGTCAAACAATTTCATAAACAGTTTCAAAGATTGGTTCTCTAATTTTGGTAAGTGTTGCATGATGCAAAGTAGTGCACGCTTAACTCTACTGGCAAGGTCCTTGTGCGCAAAAGTGAAGCTTAATTTCGTTGAAAAATATATTCCTAAATATTTGTATACGTGACTACAGGCATCAACACTCCATTGTAAGTCCACATCTCCTAATTCCTAAAACTCCACCCTTTCTAAACACAATTATATTATTTTTTGACATGTTCACTGTTAACTGAAGAAAGAGAGAGAGAGAGAGAGAGAGAGAGAGAGGAGAGAGAGAGAGAGAGAGAGAGAGAGAGAGAGAGAGAGAGAGAGAGAGGGGCAAAGTAGGGTATGTGGGTTTGAAAAGAGTCCCACGAAGCTCTTGTTTTCAGCATCGGTTACTGACTAGGGGATGTGTACTGTCTGAGCACTTTCGAAGCAAAAAGCTTATCGTATTCATTCCGTATCCAAGTCCGAAATAATACGTGTGCGCGTGATGTTTGGCCTTGTCTTCTTTTCCTCAAGATCTTCTTGTTTCATTGTCAATGATGAGGCTAGCCAGTTTTCATTGATCGCTACTCACTCCTACACACACACGCGCGCGCGCTCGCGCGCACACTCACGCACGCACGCACCACACATACATACTCACTCACTCGCTCACTCCCTCACACATACATATACATTAACTTTCGCACACATCGCACACACACACACACACACACACACACACACACACACACACACACACACACAACACACACACACACACAAATTACATATATATACACAGGCGCGCGCGCGCGTGTGCTTGCGTACAAACACACAAGCAAGCAAACAGACAGACGGACATACACATAATATTTGCAGTGCCAACACAGACATACACAAAAGCGAACGTTCGATCACTTGTGCATTTACATGTACGCGCACATGCCGTCGCGTAATGCGTGCACGCACTCACATGTGTATGTATGTGTATACATTTGTTTACATGTATGTATGAATACATGGATGTGTGTAGACCCTGTTTGTGCATTCACACATGTGCCTAAGTACGTACTTACGTACATACTTGCGTATGTAAGCATGTCTGTCTGTCTGTCCGTCCGTCTGTCTTCTGTCTGTCCGTCCGTCCGTCCGTCTGTCTGTCTGTCTGTTTGTCTGTCTATCTGTCTGTCTGTATGTTTATGGGAAGGTCTCTCGCATGTATATCATGTGTGTGTGTGAGTGTGTCTGTTTGTCTGTCTGTATGTATGTATTATGAAGTAGGTATGTTTGCTTATGGGATGGTCTTTCGCACGTATATCAATGCATGCGTTTGAATATGTACGCATGTGCGCGCGCGCGTGCGCGCGTGTGAGTACAAACATACACATACATGCATGCAGGTGTTTGTGCATGCCCTTCGGTCCAGATTTTTTTCGATCTGTTAAGACAAACCAACAACAACAACAACACACAGCAGCAGCACCAGCAGAAACAATAACACTATCACTGAACAGAACATGACGGACTTCCACACCTCACAACAGCACCGACCGCTAAAGACCGTCACACACTGCGCCAGCCACGGACAGCAAGCCAGCCGGTGCCCACGACCTCCCCTGCCCACACAACGCCCACCACACCACCACTCTACCACCACTCCACCCCATCATCACCCCCACGACAGCATCAGCTCTACCACCGCCGCCGCCGCCGCCGCCTCCTCCGCAGCAGTGACAGACGGGGAGCCGCTGGTGGGAGGAGAGCTGCAGGACAAGGATTCCGGCAGGGCGGACGTGGAAGACCTGGATCTGGATGCTTCCGGCTTCTCGGGCACGTCCACCCTGTCGCAGCAGCACCGCCGCTTCGCCGACGTGAAGCCGCCGTACTCGTACATCGCGCTGATCACCATGGCCATCGAGAGCGCCCCTACCGGCATGATGACGCTGAACGAGATCTACGAGTTCATCATGAGGCGCTTCCCCTACTTCAAGGACAACCAGCAGCGGTGGCAGAACTCCATCCGGCACAACCTCTCCCTCAACGACTGCTTCGTCAAGGTAAGGGATGGGGTGGCCACACGCCGCAATTAGGATTTTGCTCTAACATCACTATATAATCCATGTAAGCGTTTTGGGGCCTACTATGATATGAGACAGCATTGAATATTAAACTGACAATTGATCAAAACAATATCTCCCCACCAATTACTCCCCCCCCCCCCCTTTTTTTTTTTTTTTTTTTTTTGGGGGGGGGGGGGGGGGGGGTTCCACCAATGGCATAACCTACAATCTTCAAATACATGATCTTCCCCGTAGTTGACGTCACATTTCAGGCCTTTGCACTCACCCGTGACCCTATCTTCGTACCAGCTGGAAGCCCCCAAATAGTCCTGTTCCTTTGACTTTAATCTGTGTGCTTGGAACCACCTGGCTTGTACTTCGATGGCTGTATGAAAGAAAATGAGAAGAATCAACTTTCGGACACATTAAATATTCTCAAAACAATTTAATTGCGCCAGTATATGAATACTCGACTCCGTGAGCAAGGCGTTGGCGCACTAATTTTTGGTGTGCAGCCTGTGGCAAATTCCCTGCCTCTTCCCTTCCCCTCCGCCCGCTACCCCCCCCCCCCCCCCTTCTCTGCCTCCTCACTACCACCATCCCCTTTCTCTCTCCGTCCTCCCCACTCCCTCCTTACTTTTCCGAAAGATTTTAGTCTGCCCGCCTGTCTATTCTCCATATTCGCATCCTGCCCCTTTGGAAGAGAGCTGCCAACATCTTTGCGGCAAAGACGGACGGACCGTCGGTCGTGTGATGGTGCAGATCGACGAAAATATTAATAGAGACTCAGCGAATATACAGCTCAGGATGTTTATTTCCACATGCACACGTACGCACGCACGTGCGCTCACTCACATGCGCGCACGCACGCACGCACGCACACACACGCACGCACGCACGCACACACACACACACACACACACACACACACACACTCTCTCTCTCTCTCTCTCTCTCTCTCTCTCTCTCTCTCCTCTCTCTCTCTCTGTCCTTCTGTCTGTCTGTCTGTCTGTCTGTCTCTCTCTCTCTGTCTCTCTGTCTCTCTCTCTCTCTCTCTCTTTGTCTCTCTCTCTCTCTCTCTCTCTCTCTCCTCTCTCTGTCTGTCTGTCTCTGTCTCTCTCTCTCTGAGTTGACGGAAATATAAGCTAGGTCAAGTAGCGGAAGAGAGGGAGGTATGGAATTAGGAACTTTTGCCCTCTCTCTGTCCTTCCTCCCCCCCCCCCCACACCCACCTTTCCATCCCTACCTCCACTCTTGCTCCCCACTGTCCACCCGCTCCCCCCTCCCTCCTGTAAAGGGTGGTTGTAGTGATTGGAGGACTTAACTGATTTTAGTGGAAGAGTGATGATGGTGTTAACAGTGATGATAGATTGACTGCTGGTGTTAATTGTAGTCGTTTTGACTGTTTTAATCATAGCTCCTTTTCACTCTGTCAGTCAATCAGTCAATCAATACATCAGTCTATCAGTCAGGCAATTTCTTAGTCAGTCAGTAGGCCGACCATTCACTTCTCCTGTTCCGGGAATTTGTTTCTTGGGTAACCTTAGTCTTTTTTTTTTTTTACTTTCCGTTTCTTTCTTTCTTTTTTAATGGGCACACATAACAAAAAAATTCCCATGACTGACATTAACAACGTACACAAACAGCATACAAGGTTATGAAACACGTTACACACCGTCTCGTCTCAAATCCATCAAATCATGACATTCGAAGAAAGTAAATTATACAGCCATATTTCAGTGTCACATTGTTCTAATAAGGCTCCAAGGTCTTGGACGACATTAAACAGGAAAGAAAGAGAATATGAAAGTATATAGTATTGATATATAAAGAACATAGTATAACCATTACCCCCCCCCCCCCCCCCCCCCCCCCCCTATTAGGTTAACGTATGGTGACCATTTTGTTTGGTAGTTTGCATAATTCATCTCCATCAAGGACTTGTAGTTCTCTATTTTACGGCTGTCGTCCAGTTCCTTCAAAAATATGTTTAGATTAGATTTTGTTTTGTTACTCCTACAGTTCTAAACGAAAAATCTTTCCATTAGGATCATCAGGTCTAGCGTATCATCGGCTTTTGTTTTCTCACCAGTATGAAATTTTATAATGTCCAAATGAAGGGACAATTTTTCACAGTGTGATCATTTAACTTTCAGTCCTCTTTCAAGCGCTTCCCAAAAAAGTATGGGTAAACTCACATTCCCACAGGTCATGATTAATTGAATCTTCCTGTTACAGAGTCTTTCTTTGTGGAACCGTGTGAAACAACACGCTTTACAAAATAAAACTCTGTGTGTGTGTGTGTGTGTGTGTGTGTGTGTGTGTGTGTGTGTGTGTGTGTGTGTGTCCATGTGTGCGCGTGTGCGTGCGTGCGTGCGTGCGCGCGCGCGCGCGCGTTTGTGTGTGTGTGTGTGTGCGCGTGCGCGTGCGCCCCTCCATGTGTGCGTGCACATGCGTGCGTGTGTTTGTGTGTTCTCGCTCGTGTACCTTCCTGCTGTGTGTCAACCCCCCCAGGTGCCTCGCGCCCCGGGACGACCGGGCAAGGGCAACTACTGGGCCCTGCATCCGCATTGCGGGGACATGTTCGGCAACGGCAGCTTCCTGAGGAGGGCCAAGCGCTTCAAGCTGGAGAAGTCCCGCCACGACTCTGCCTACATCCAGCACGTCAACTCCTACGGCCACTTCAGCCTGTACGGGTCCCCCCACCACCACGGCTACAAACCCTACCCGTCCTTCAGCCCGTTGCCTCCGCTCGGGGGGCTCCCTCAGGGGCTTCCCCAAAGCCTGCCCCAAGGCCTACCTCAAGGATTGTCGGAAGGTCTGTCTCAGGGCTTGCCGGACTCTCACGGCCACCCCCCGCAGCCGCCTCACGCCCAGTACGCCTCCCCTCCCATCCTTCGCACCACCACCACCACCACCCGTACTCCCACGCGTCTCAGTACCTGGGTCTGCCGGGACGCCACTCAGCCGAGGGAGGGCGAGTCGTCCGGGTTCTGGGGCTCGTCCTCCACCTCCTCCAGAGTTACTCTCCTTACTACAGCCCCGGCCCCGTGAGCAGCTCGCTGAACGGGTCCTCCCTCCCTCCGCCCCCCTCTCACTTTAGCACGGCCTACCCCCCTCCTCCACCGCTCACCTCCCTGCCCCTCTCCCCCGCCTCTCCGGGAACGTCAGCCTCTTCCTCCTCGCTGTCCTCCTTCGCCCCACGTTGACGTCCACCTACAGCTCTCTACAGCACCCCTCCTACCCCTACGACCCCCAGTCCCACGTCAGACATCCCACCACGTGACCATGGGATCGTTCGTGAAAGAAGACAAAAAAAAAAAGAAAAAAAAAAAAGAAGAAGAAGCAAAACCCATACAAACAAGACAGACGGGTTTTTTTTTTTTTTTTTTTTTTTCTTTTCTCCTTTTGTTTTTTGTTTTGTTTTTTGTTTTTGTTTAACTGAAGACTTTGAAATGACACTGAAGTTTTGCCCAGTGCAGCGGATGCACATAAATCGAAGGTTGTGACAATTGTGCAGAGGTTAATGATGAATCATCAGCATTTTTCAACAGGTAGCCCCTTTTTTTCGTTGGAGAAGACGAGGAAGATTTTTTTTGTTTTTTTGTTTTTGTTTTTTGGTCTCTATTATTTGTTTGGTTTCCAAAAGCTTAAAGCAACAAGCACAGAGTTATTGAACGACAATCCATGAAAACGAAAACTATTTTGATGCTCGGAACTTACACACGGACTGATTTTTTTTTCAATAACTCATTGGAAATCTCATTCCAATTAGGAGAACAGAAGAAGCCTACAGCCAAGACAAAAACTTACCTATTTTCTTATCATCTCAGGGGCAAACCCTTTGTAAATATTCCTGTTTATTATGAATACTGTAGTATTGAATTGTCTGCATAAGCATCATGGAAGATTGTTGATAAAACGAACTCTGAAGTTCCCAAACACAGTTTTACCGGATTGTAAACAGCTTCTATCTATTTGAACAGCTCTGGATTGTAAGCAAGGATGAAGTATTTAAACGCTAAGGAATTGTAAACACGGTATTTCAATGTTTAGGTAAGATTGCGCTCTGTTACAAACATAAAACAGCCGCGAGGTACCGGACAGTAATGACTGGATTCTAGTATTTCAAACAAACCTGAATTATAAACACAAGACAACGACGTTTGAGCAGTACTATTCATTAAAGGAATAGAGATGTTTATCCAAATCGTTTGCAAGCATTGAATTTCCATCCTAAAACAAGTCTGTATGTTACAAATTAGACAGTAGTGTCTAAACAAAAACTATGTTATAGACGGGATTGTAAAATTCATCCAAATGAGGCGATCTTCAAACAAGATTTTTGACATTGGACAAAGATGTTAAGCAGCACATTATGAGCAAGTACTTGGAAATTTATTGAACTGGATCTCAAAATTAAAGATAGTTTTCTATACTTAAACGAGACCACACTGGAATCAAGCTCACTGCATGTAAACTCCACTGGACTGTAGCCTAACCCTCAACAGCAACAACCACAAAAACCCAGGGTATTAACAATACTGGATTCGAGAACTCGTTATAGTGGCATAATGTAAATACGTATATGGGCTTCCATTGCATTAACCCAGGCTAGAGCTGCAGGTAAGGATGACAACAATCAGACACAGCTGGATTACAATGGATGCACTGCATAGCTTAGTTCGCTGCAAGCTGTGCAGTTTAGCTGGAAATAATCCAGTTAAGTACAGCACTGCTCGTCAGTTGCGCTCAGGGACCAACGTCACATACAGAGTGCCCTTCGGCGATCTGAAAGTTCGAAGATCACACTCGGAGGTGTGGAAAAAAAATAACATGGAGAACAAGATGATAAAAACGTCTAATGAAGGGACGGGGAAAAGTAAAAAAAAAAAAAAAAATGAAATGCATGTGAACTCAAGGCTTCAGATTTTTTTTTTCTAAAGGGCATTGAAAAAATACCGGAAACGCTTGAAAGCCATTGTTGGGGAGGGGGGGGGGGGGGGGGGGGGGGGATAAAAGGGCTTTTTTTTCACGATAACAAAACATTTTGTTCTACACATTGTCTTGTTCCCGACCGTTCGGTTTGCCTGTGACCAACAAGAGAAAAACTTCCTCAGCATTGACTCCATGATACTGCTTGATCTTGAACGACTTGCGTGACATCCCATAAATGTTTTATTTTTTTCTACCTCAGTTCTGGACAATGGTAAGTTACTAGTATTAAGAGGTGTAGCATTGACTCTTTGCCCATTTGGCTGACCTGCGCGCGCCCGTGTGTGTGTGTGTGTGTGTGTGTGTGTGTGTGTGTGTGGTGTATTCAGTTGCTTTCTTCAGTTGATAACCCTTTAAAAGTGATGTTCAAATACCAAAGGAAAACGACGCCGAACCAGAAATTCAGCACAGATGTGACTGTTGTGTTTTGCATTGACTGTGATCACTCGGGTAGCGTGTTTCGCTGGCACTGCCTCACTGGCTGCTGTATGGCATATCCTAAATCTGCGTGACCTCTTTGACTGTGTACACTGCTTGCGCGTGTATGCTAATGTGACCATTCCACCGTTTAACTGTTTTGATTCATGTAATGGTTGTTGGAATTGTTAACTAGTGGGATTAAAATGGCTGATAAATCAAAACTACCGCTACCGATAAAGATTCGCATTTGGATTCTGGATTATTTATGCCTATTAGACTATAAATAACCTAACGCAATTCCTTCCCCTACCTAAAAAAAACAAACGAAAGTGTAGAACAAATCACACAAGATTAATCGGGTACAAAATTCAGAATTCGAATCCGTTCCTTGTATGTTTTCGTGTGACACTTCAGGAAAACAGATTTACTTTCGAGACAAGCGCTAGTCAGCGGGAATCAGTATCGCGGATCTTTTTCAGGTTATTTGGGAACACATTTGGAAATCAAAATCATTTTGCCTCTGCTTCAGTGCAAAGGATGGTTCTATGATACTCAAAACAGAAACTTAATCGTACACACACCGACAAAATGCAAAAGTAAAGAGAGAAATGTGTAGTGCTGAAAGCTGCACTTTCATGTTCGGTAATAGCTATAGGTAGTTTATATGTAAATGTACCCAGGATTTCTCATATGTCAAAAACTGTGTGGAATATTTGGCAAAATGAGTTCGAAAAAACATTGTTATCTTTGGCTTTACATTTTCGGACAGCTGTGACTTAGCACTATCCATTACAGTTTTAATTTTGTACATGATGTCGAAAATCATGCACTATTTTAGGGGTATGTACGTACTCTTGAAAAGTCAAATACATACACACATCAGAGAGTTGAAATTCAAAATGCTTCACGAAAACTTCAGTGTGATACAGTATGTTTTTCGTCGGTCCAGCGGAATGTTCTGATAACATATTGTTCCTCTGATGTATTTCAAACCAAATGAACATGTTTCATTATTAAGCGTGGAAGACGTGTTTGACACTGGAACTGATCGTAATGACACTTTGTGACCTCACACGGAACTCATTCTTAAATGGTATGAGAAATATTACTTTGTTTAGAATTTTAAAGAAATCCAGCATTCTTTCTTCCGTTCACCAGGACTGTAGCAAAAGGCTAAGGCTTGCAAAAGAAAATTTTTGGTATATTTCAAAGACTTGTATCAAACTATTTAACTGTTGTAGTTAACACACAGAGCTCTTAAAAATACGTTGCACCATCTTTTTTTTTCTGTTCTTCTGAGATACATACCAAAATATCCAACAGTAGTAGTTTACACAGAGGGCTCGTTAAGACTGTGAAATAATGAATTGTGCCTACATTTTCTTTTCTGTTTCTTTAGAATTTGAATCAATCATAATATTTACATACCTACTTAAAACACGTCATTTAAAAAGTGGGTCACACCACTCAAAGTACAAATGGTTTATGAAGTAAAATATTTCATGTCGAAATATTGTACATTCCCACCCCCTCAAACGTTTAAATAGAAGTATTTCCATAAACATCTGAATTCAATTTAGCACCTAAAATATGTACTGAGGATTTAAGAGCCGTTTGTTTGATTTTTTAGCACTCAAAATGTATAACTAGGATTCAAGAAGCATTTACTTGATTTTTTTAATGTGGAGACAAAAGACATCAAATTAGAATCCAACAAAAATAGAATATTTTGCTATTAAGCTGGCGATGCAATGTTATTCTTCTTCAAAGCAAAGAACCACCATGTCCTGATTAAAGTTCAACAAATTTATGATTACGATAAAACAGATATATATATATATATATATATATTATATATATATATATATAATATATAAATGAATAAACGAAGAAAGGTGAACATTTTTGTTAGGATACTTTATTGTTGAATGCATTTTATAATATAAGAAATCCTTGCCGACGACCAGTCTTATTGTGAATTCATCATATCAACTGAATGTTGTTGTGCATTCTTACAAAGCAGAGAAAAATTCATTTTGGGGACGAATGAAAAGGATATATTGATTAAACGCCGCTAGGCCTTCTTACGAAGAAAAGTAACGTGCTGAGAACGAATGAAAAAAAGAACAATTTACTTAGCTTGGCTGCACATTCCTACAAAAAAAAACGGATGACTGAGAACGAGGATGTAAACAGAGTGTGGTTTATATCTTCTAACGAAAAAAAAAAATCACATCAAGGACGAGTGAAAACAAGAATGAAAACTAGATGTGGCCATACTTAAAACATTTTTGGAAAGAAAAACTTCTTGTAAGGACGAGTGAAAACATGGATGTAAGCTGAATTTGGCTGTGTGTTTCAAAAGGACACATCACGCTGAGGACGAATTGAAACAAAGTGGGATTTCCGTCTCCAGCAGCTGAATATCTCACTGCTCCATGGAATTACGTGTCAACAAAATGGATAGAATTGTGATAGTGGTGACGACAATGTTAATGACGATGCATCAATGTGATCACAATCATTTTCGAAATGAATGCTGAGGCCGGGGAATGTGGATTTCGCTCCTAGCGTTCCTTGTGACGTGACATTCTAGAACACATATGAATTGATTTTAGCACGTAAGCTGTACTCTCCCACTCATCTGTTGTCTGCTGATGAAAATTTTATCGTCAGTTTTTTTTTGTTTTTTTTTTGCAGTTGATTTTTTAACTGGAGAAACGATGGCGATCCTCAAGACATTTTTTCTCCCGGAGATATTTTTGGTCTTCGTTTTTTTTTTTTTTTCTTAATTATTTTTTAAAATAAAGATTCATTTGTTTTTGGCATGGATGTGCAATGTAGTTTTGACGGTGAACTGCGAGAGTTCAGCGAGTATTAATGCTCACTGACTGTCCAACTTGAATGTGGGGATACGACAATACTATGGAACAGTTGGCAGTAGCAGGTTGGACAAGATTGTGCACCACGTTACACAAACATGTTGGTGCTGCACACATACATACAGTGGCCAGAACAGCTATCGATGATGCAGTAAACTGTGAACACGTTGAAACAACGTTGGAGATGACATCTCCGAGGAAGAGAATATGTGTGAGAAAAATGGAGCGGAAATTCATATAACACTCGGAAGAAGGAGAATATGTGTGAGCAAATTCACAAGAGTTTGAGATGCATCTCAGAGCAAGAGTCTTGTATCATTACATGAATAAACCGACTCGGCGCTGCGGCAGTTTTGACCAAGGACTTGGGAATACTGTAAATAATGTAGGCGATAAGCAAATAGGGAAGGGGAGGGATGGAAGGGTGTAGAAGCCTGGGAGGGGGAGGGGTGTTAACTGACATCGTACTGAAACGACATCCTACAAACATTGTAAAAACACGGTGCAGATGTGTACTTTTGTAGAACTGACAAGACAAATTGTAGAAATACAGTACGGTTGTGGTTTTAAGATGAAATTTGCGCCAGAAAGATAAATTGTAAGTTGTGGTTATCATTGTATACAGTAATTGACAATCTGGTCTTAACGTTCCTTGATTCTAGAACAGCTGTCGAAAGAATTGTGAAAATGAAGTTAGATATTCAAGAAAAAAAAATCCGATGCCTATTCAAGACATAATTCAAGCGAAGGATTATTTAGGACGTGTACGTGAGACAATGGACGCGTGTCTAAAATGTTATTTTTCTCTTCCTTTATGTTATCATATCCAAATAGTTCAGGGAAGAACTGAGCTTGAGTCAGGAGCTTGTTCTGTTGTGGTGGATACAGTTACACAGTGTCTAGTTGTTATGGAGAATAGTACTGAAAGAATTTGATCTGGATTTACCGCCCCTTAATTCTGGGACAGCTATGGGAAGAACTGTAGGGACGGAGTTTAATATTTGAACAAACAACAACAACAACAACAACAACAACAACAACAATCCTGACGCCTAAACGAGACACGATTGAGGTTGAGGGAGAATTGTGACGTGTCACTGAGATAATGGACGGGTACCTATAGAGCTGTTTCCATCCCATTTTCATATCGTGATCTTCAAACTGAGACAAGCTGCACGCTTGTCGGAAGCTTGTGCTGTTTTGGAGGATACATTAGCACCGAAACAAGATCATCTGGAGATGAGTCATTCAAGACTTTTGAAACTCCAGTGTGCTCATTAACAGTTGACATTCTCCAAGACTGACCTATTCAGGAGAATACTGTTATTATGATCTTGATCAGTAGTAGCGACCGGTAATCAAATGCCTAGATGACTCGGGTGCGTAGCTACCTGTCATTTGTTCGAACCCACCCGTAGACAATCCTCTCTGCCCACCCAGCAGTAAATGGGTACCTGATTATGTTCTGGGAAGGTCAAAGCGGATGAAGGAAAGAGTGGGTTCAGAAATCCTCGCTACAGTGAATCTCTAGCATTTCACTGTCCCAGCGGTCGATGGGCGCGGGAGTTTGTTGTTGTTGTTGTTGTTTTTATTAATCATATAGCAGCTGCAGCAGTTGTTTTAGCTACACAGAAGACGTGGCGTTGTGGTAGTAGTAGTCATCGTCGAGATCGCCGTGATGGTGATAGTGTCCATAGCGGTAGTTTGAATGAGTTGTATTGTAAGGTATGATATCAGCATGAACAAATTACCTGCTTACAGTCCTGAGGTTTCGGTGTCGATGAATATTCTGGACAAACCATGTGGAATATTGCCGACGGATTTTGAAGGGTTCTGTATCCTTGGTATTGTACGTCGGATGTTTGCTTTTAAGCAAGGCTTTATTTTTTAAGGGTTATTTTGTACGCCTTTTATTTCAGGGAAGACTATAGACAATGGCTTCATGTATTTCGTGTATTTCATTGACACTGTGTGATCATCATTTGGCAACAACAGTGCAAACTAAAAAAAAAAGGGTTCAGTGTGTGTGTGTGTGTGTGTGTGTGTGGTGTGTGTGTGTGTGTGTGTGTGTGTGTGTGTGTGTGCATGCGCGTCCACATGCATGCACTGCGTACTTTGTATTTCAAAATGATGTTGCTTGGTTGGTGGAGGGGGAGGGTCTTCGGGCAGGATCCTTGATGAAAAAGACCCGTCATTGACAGTCAGCCTATCCTTACTGGCTCAGTTTTCCTCGCAGTGGAGAGAGGACACCTGCCCTTACAGTGGAGAGAGGACACCTACCCTCACAATAGAGAGTGGACCCATCCCCATTACAGTGGAGATTAAACACCTGCCCTCACAGTGGAGAGAGCACACCCGTCCTCACAGTGGAGAGAGGACAGCTGCCCTCATAGTGGACAGTGGACCCATCCCCTTACAGTGGAGATTAAACACCTGCCCTCACAGTGGAGAGAGGACACCTGCCGTCACAGTGGAGACTAGACACCTGCCCTCACAGTGGACAGTGGACCCAACCCCTTACAGTGGAGAGTAGACACTTGTCCTCACAGTGGAGAGTAGACACCTGCCTTCATAGTGGAAAGAAGACACCTGCCCCCATAGTGGAGAGTAGACACCTGTCCTCAACAGTGGAGAGTAGACACCTGTCCTCAACAGTGGAGAGTAGACACCTGTCCTCAACAGTTGAGAGTAGACACCTGTCCTCACAGTGAACAGTAGACACCTACCCTCACAGTGGAGAGTAGATACCTGCCTTCACAGTGCAGAGTAGATACCTGCCCTTCACAGTGGAGAGTAGATACCTGCCCTCACAGTGGAGAATAGATACCTGTCCTCAACAGTGAACAGTAGACACCTACCCTCACAATGGAGAGTAGATACCTGTCCTCACAGTGAACAGTAGACACCTACCCTCACAGTGGAGAGTAGACACCTGCCCTCACAGTGGAGAGTAGATACCTGCCCTCACAGTGGAGAGTAGATGCCTGCCCTCACAGTGAACAGTAGACACCTGCCCTCACAATGGAAAGTAGATACCTGTCCTCACAGTGAACAGTAGACACCTACCCTCACAATGGAGAGTAGATACCTGTCCTCACAGTGAACAGTAGACACCTGCCCTCACGGTGGAGAGTAGATACCTGCCCTCACAGTGGAGAGTAGATACCTGCCCTCACAGTGGAGAGTAGATACCTATCCTCACAGTGAACAGTAGACACCTACCCTCACAGTGGAGAGTAGATACCTGTCCTCAACAGTGGAGAGTAGACATCTGTCCTCAACAGTGGAGAGTAGACACCTGCCCTCACAATGGAGAGTAGACACCGGCCCTCACAGTGAACAGTAGAACCTGCCCTCACAGTGGAGAGTAGACACCTGCCCTCACAGTGAACAGTAGACACCTGCCCTCACAGTGAACAGTAGACACCTGCCCTCACAGTGAACAGTAGAACCTGCCCTCACAGTGGAGAGTAGACATCTGTCCTCACAGTGAACAGTAGACACCTGCCCTCACAGTGAACAGTAAACATCTGCCCTCACAGTGAACAGTAGACACCTGCCCTCACAGTGAACAGTAGACACCTGCCCTCACAGTGAAAGTAGACATCTGCCCTTACAGTGAACAGTAGATACCTGCCCTCACAGTGAACAGTAGACACCGGCCCTCACAGTGAACAGTAGACACCTGCCCTCACAGTGAAAGTAGACATCTGCCCTCACGTGGGAGAGTAGATACCTGCCCTCACAGTGAACAGTAGACACCGGCCCTCACAGTGAAAGTAGACATCTGCCCTCACGTGGGTGAGTAGATACCTGCCCTCACAGTGAACGGTAGACACCGGCCCTCACAGTGAAAGTAGACATCTGCCCTCACAGTGAACAGTAGACATCTGCCCTCACGTGGGAGAGTAGATACATGCCCTCACAATGGAGAGTAGACATCTGTCCTCACATGGGAGAGTAGATACATGCCCTCACAATGGGGAGTAGACACCTGTCCTCAACAGTAGAGGGCAGACACTTACAGAAAGAGTACACATTCTGACGGCTCGTCCCACCGGCCAGAGGATGATACTATTTTTGGTGCAGGGGAGGGAGAAGAGTTGGGATGGGAGAGGGATGGCATGGATCACGGCTGAACTTTAATCATAAGACAATCGTTTTGGATTCCTGGTTCTCAGAGACACCATTTATCTTGTTGGCACAGAAGATGAAGAGGCTTTGAAGGGAAAGCAACAAGATTACAAATTAAATTGTTTCAAATTTGTCTTTGTAACCATGATCTTTGTCTCCTTTATCAATAATCAGTGATTTGCGTGTTGGATTGTGTGGTTGGCCGAATTTTGTAAACTTCTTTGCGATTGGTTAGAACTATCGGAATTCCTGTAATGTGGGTCGACTGCAAAATGCAGAAACCCCTATTCACAACGCAGGATAAATTCATTAAAAACCTGAGCCAAAAGGGAGAGAACTGTTCACCACGACCATCTCTCTGCGATGTTCTTACACATTATCCTAGGAGCAGACCGACGTCCTGGATGGAGAACACAGGGAAATTCTGGACAAGGGCACAAGATTCCACCTCTACCCTGTTGCGCTGGACCAAGGGTAGAAGAGGTGTGGAGCGGCCTGTCTGCTTCTGGGCATCCTTGGCAGCTCTCTGATGATGACGATTATCGGTGATGTTGGTGACAGTGATGACGATGATGTGTTCTCATTCGATATCATCATCAGGAATGTTCTGCCTGAAGGCATTTGCTCGTCCTTATCTCCGTGTTGATCTTCACATCGCGTGACAGCCTTGACTGTTTCCGAGTTTTCATGCCCACCACAGAGCCATTTTCAGCGGAACCATACTATTAGTCATTACCTCATATTGGATACTCTTTAAACGATGTCACACACACACACACACACACACACACACACACACACACACACACACACACACACACACACACACAAATACGCACGCACACACACACACACACACACACACACACACACACACACACACACACACACACACACACGCCCCAGCAACAAGCATCACCAAAACATCGCAGCCCTAACAAAAAAGAAATGGTCAATTGAAGACAATTGATCTTGAAAATAAATTGTGCAACCAGTATAGAAAACAACCCAAGAGGGGGAAAGGAAGGGAGGAGGGGGGGAGGGTGTCTTCATCTCCATGCAGTTAAACAACACATAAGTTTACTGTTGCAGGGATTTGTTTTTAAAAAGAATTGATACATAAATGCCTTTCTAATTTAGATGAACGCTTTTAAAGTGAAGAGATCATTTGAAAGAGGATTGGAGGCTGAGAAATCCGACCCTTTCATCCACCAGTCTCACGACGCGGTTGTGTATTGTCTATGAAAAGAAAAATGTCAAAACATCATTAGAAACAAAAGGCCTGTCTGATTTCCTACCCTTAAAGATATAATTCATCTGGCTTGTCTGAAGGTTTATTAGATTTTGAACAGAAATGAACCTGAACCGGAGACGAACTTTTCGTTGTTTTTCATTTGTGTCTGTTTCGTTTCATCAATATGCGTGTTAAGCTACGTGATTCGTCAAATATCTGTAAAGTTTCTTTTGACTGGCACAAGACATAGCTGCCATTCACCTGTGACTGTCATTGTCGTTTCGTTTCTTTGTTCACTTCCGGTTTCCGTCTGGTCATACGATTGAACGGTATTGGGAATTTGGAGCTCCGAAACGAAACGCTCTCAGTTTGCATCATTTCACATATGTTTCCCCTACAACTAACTCGTCTTGCATTCCAGAACCAATAATACTCCGGCAGTTATACCCCAAAGAAATTCTCGCATTGCCTCGCACTTTCTTTGTCTTCAATTTCCGATTCTTTCAAACAGGAACATGTTGGCACTCGGTCAGCACTCGGGTTTTCCCCCCTCCATAGGTCGCAAATCCACTCCCGGGCAAATATGTTTGCTCTCTCACTATAGCCCGCAGTGGTTACTGTAAAAAAAAAAAAATGCAAGTTATTTCCTCGCCGCCACTCTGTAAGACCCCCGACCACAGAAATCTTACAGCGGAGGACGAACGTTTTAGGAAACCCGGAAAGTTCCAGGAGGATTGGCCGATTGGAGAGTCCAGCTAAGCCGCCCGCAAGGCAGTGGTCAGCTGCCCAGAAGCGGGGCTGTGTTTGTTTAAGGCCCAATACAGAAAAGGCGGTGTGGGGAATATGAAGGAGTGGGGTGGTGAAGGTGGGTGAGCTACGGGGGAGAAGGGATGGGGGGGGGGGGAGGAGTCAAATACCCCTTGCTTTTGTTGTGTCACGGCTAAAGGAGCCATTCAAGAGTAACTCTCCTTTCTCAGTCTGGGTTCTCTCCCCTACCCCCCCCCCCCCCCATTCCACCACCCTACTCTCACCAACCCCCTTACAGGTTCAGTTTCTTCAAAGATGTATCGTTGTGTGGGGACCAGTCCATACATATAGGCCTTCATTTCACCTTATCTGCCCAGCCAGCATCTGCAATACACAGATATTTTTTGCTGAGAAGATAAATAAATAAAGTGCTGAATAAATAAGTAGATAAACAAATAAACAGACAGATAAATAAATACGTAGATAAATGAATAAATAAAGGAGTGAAGGAGCAAATCAGGCGAGAGCTCGGCTAACAGACGCATGAACGAGACTTTCCACCGACTGAATCAAACTGTGTCTATATAAAAAGTCGCTGTACAACTGTGCTTAGCTGCTGTGTCTGTAATGATATATGAGATCATTAAAGAGTCTTAAGAGAGTGTTGAACGAAACCGTGAGATGAGGATAAAGAACATGGGCCTGCTCTGCAATGCACCCGCATTCGCGTGTGACTGTTAACTCGAGTGCCAGCTTGTATTGAAAAACCATTCCTGTAGAATCTGTTCGCTTGGTGCCAGTGCGTTCAAAAAGCTGAAAGCGTGGCAAGTTTGGTTCCTTTGTCTGTCTCTCTGTCCGTCTCTTCTTCCAGTGCTTCCTGTAATTAAAGAAGCTGTAAAATACAACAGAAGCCTCGGTTTCTTCCACTGCAATCCCACCCGGCACCACAGGAGAACGGTTGATAATCCGCCGGTTGGTACTCTGTGTAGCAATCCTCGTATTTGCATTAACAGTGTGTGTGTGTGTGTGTGTGTGTGTGTGTGTGTGTGTGTGTGTGTGTGTGTGTGTGTGCGTGCGTGCGTGCGTCCGTGCGTGCGTGTGTGTGTGTGTGTGTGTGAGAGAGAGAAAGAGAGAGAGAGAGAGAGAGAGCGAGAGAGAGAGAGAAAGAGAGAGAGAGAGTGTCTGTGTCTGTGTCTGTGTGTGTAGGGAAGAGCTGAGGGCAGGAGAGTGAATCAGAGAAGGGTCAGGTTCACACACACACACACACACACACACAGAGAGAGAGAGAGAGAGAGAGAGAGAGAGAGAGAGAACAGAACGTGTGGAAGGGGGTGGGAGAGAAAAAAAAAGTAAAGCTCTGTAACAAATATGTTTGTTTGCATTGCCGCGTTAAGTCCTTGTGATAACATATGTGACGGAGAGAAAGCAAAGGGGAGAGTTGAGGGAAGATTATAGTGAGAAGAAGGGGGGGGGGGGCGAAGAGGGAGGGGGGGGGATCAAGCTTGATGGGGGGATGGGGGGAGACACAGAGAGAACGATACCTACACACGTGGCAAGTAGCGGCTTTACAGCTTTGGTTTTCCTTGTGGAGCAGGCTGTGGTTGTCAGTCGTTGGTCCACCACATTTCACCCAATCAGAGAAGAGAAAAACTAAGGAATTCGATGTTTGCTGCGTGTCTCAGGTGTTGTGTTTTCAATGCAACCAACAAAGGTCTGGCTGACAGTGGACAGAGCCGGAGATCTGAATGTGTGTGTGTGTGTGTGTGTGTGTGTGTGTGTGTGTGTGTGTGTGTGTGTGTGTGTGCGTGACACACGTGTCTGATCATAAATAATGACGATTGAACAATGTACTTAGGAATAAAAAGTACTTATACTCCCGTATTGTAAACAACGACAACGGACTGTACTGAAATATTGCACAAACTGAGCGCATTTAATTATGGCAAATTACAGACAAATTAATTTCAATTAAGCAAAACATACGAGAAGGATTTCACTCTGTTGAAAGTCTTCCCTCATTATCGCTCCAACCAATTTGTGAATGGCAGTGTTACACGGGGTGCAAAATTGTGCATTTCATCAAATTTAGTTTCATGAATTTAGGCAATGCATAGGTAATTATTTAGACAATTGAGCGGGTAGGCAATGTAGTACAATAGAATATAGAAAACAACTTTATACAAGAGAGAGAGAGAGAGAGAGAGAGAGAGAGAGAGAGAGAGAGAGGAGAGGGTCATTTTAAACCTTATTATTGGCGTAGGCTATAAAATGATCATCTTGTTGTAGTGATCGTCGCTATCATCATCATCGTCGTCATCATAACTACAGACAGCGAGAACAGCAGCAGCAAACGGTCAGGTAGGTCGCAGCATAATGTGTATGTCCAAAAGTGACAGTGATTACACTTGACATACGTATACCGAACTGCGACACTTCAGCGGACCCAATCCTAAATGCACATTGACCGCTGATTTGTCACAACCCGCCGATAGGTCGCACGTGCGATGCCCGTGGATTTGTCACAAATGCG
>CM065722.1:48473770-48486270 GCA_033310375.1 Conus canariensis | reverse complement strand
TGTGTGTGTGTGTGTGTGTGTGTGTGTGTGTGTGTGTGTGTGTGAGTGGGTGGGTGGGTAGATGGGTGAGGGTGGATGGGTGGGTGTGATTTGTGATTTGTAATTTGTTAAATATAGATCCATTCTCATGTTTTTATGGCCACTCTTAATTTCTCTTTGGAGATAATAAAGTGTTCTTGACTTGACTTGACTTGGCTTGTCCTGCCACAACTCCGGCACCAGCAATCCACAGTGAGCATCAATGTAAAGTCTTCAAGAGGCAACCCCCCCAGAGGTGACACTGCACAGCTGCCGAGTCACTTCAGTTGTGTTCAGTGGTGCCCGTTGTATTCCAGCATACACAGGACGCGGTGTCCTACTACGCCCGCACTGACGAGAATGATTGCTTAATTGCAGAGCCAGCGTGAGTGAGCTCTCCCTCCGGAGGGTGTGCCACCATGTCCATCTTACGACAATCTCCATGACGTTGCCCATATCCGTAATCCCATCAAATTGAGCTCTCCCTCCGGAGGGTGTGCCACCATGTCCATCTTACGACAATCTCCATGACGTTGCCCATACCCGTAATCCCATCAAATCTCATCATGGCCTTAGACGTGGAGATGAAATCGAAGCTTAGAGAATGACATAAGGGTAACAGTATCTGAGACCATTTTTAATGCTGATTGACGAGAATGAGGATGATGAAAACGATGCCATGAATTTCTGTTGTGGTTTGAGACTGCATGACAGTGCTGACTCTACGCTTACTTTCATAATACATCCTTATGTCAATCAGGCCCGAGAGATACAGACAGCTGCAGTGTTGATCAGGAAATCTGGACACTTTCAGAGACGAATCCATCAAACGAATGAAGCTCGACGGTGTGGTTCCAGCCTTTCCATCTCAGCCTATAGCAGCCTGGGCAGGAGCTGGTCCGGACAGAAAAAAATCCCACATACAAATGAATCCGATGGGAATCGAATCGGTAGTCCCCGATGCCAAGCACTTCCTCACGGCAGTTGGTGTAAAAACGATCGTAACGACCCTGCTGAACAGATCCAGGATCCGGTGTTTGATCTGTGTCCGCACTACAGATCCACACTAAAGTTTGTTTTTTTTTCTTTTAAATTTTTTTTTTTTTAGAGGGGTGTTTATCTGCACCGAAAGTTACTGACTTCTTCCGTGGACAACACCCCCCGTTGTCAACAAAGTTTGATATGCATCGATTTAATACAGCATGACGAGTCTTGCTGACAGACAAACTAAGAAACAAACAAACAAACAAACAACAAACCACGAGGTGAAGGTAATGAACTCAGGTAAGTATTTCAAAGGGAGTGATACAGAGAAGAAGAAGAAGAAGAAGAAGAAAGAGGAGAGGAGGAGGAGGAGGAGGAGAAGGAAGGAGGAGGAGGAGGAGGAGGAGGAGGAGGAGGAGGAGGAGGAGGAGGAGGAGAAAAAGAATTAAAAGCAAAAAAAAAAAAAAAAAAGGTGCCAATTTCGATTTCAACATTTTCACCCTTCTTTCGCTTCTTACCTCGCTGAAACGCTCCACGTTAACGAGATAGATGTTGTCTTTAACGGGCAGTCTCTAAAAAGACATCCTTTCTGATTACGTGCACTTGTATTTCTTTGGTACACTTAAAATAAACACCAGAGAGAGAGAGAGAGAGAGAGAGAGAGAGAGAGAGAGAGAGAGAGAGAGAGAGAGAGAGAGAGAGAGAGAGAGAGAGAGAATCGAATCTCTCCGATTGTCGCTGACTCGACACATCGTGAAATGCGCACTGAGGGGAAGATATTCTGAGTGTCATTTTCACTGCCACTTCTGGGTATGCATTTCAAAGTGCAGTTGGAACGATGCCAAGCCGCGAGAGAGAGAGAGAGAGAGAGAGAGAGAGAGAGAGAGAGAGAGAGAGAGAGTGTGTGTGTGTGTGTGTGTGTGTGTGTGTGTGGTGTGCGCGCGGGTGTGTGTAGTGTGTGTGGGGGTGTGTGTGTGTGTGTGTGTGTGTGTGTGTGTGTGTGTGTGTGTGTGTGTGTGTGTGTGGGTGGTGCGTGCGTGCGTGCGTGAGTGCGTGCGTGAGCGCGCGCGCACGTGTGTGTGTGGTCCTAAACTACAAAGTGAGTTCCCCAGCTAGTCAAAGACTTGGAAAGTGGAGTGTTTCTTTTTTCTTTTTTTCTTTTTTGTTTGTTTTTCTTTTTTGTGTGTGTAAACTCCAACTGCTGCACTCTGTCTGTCTCTCTGTCAGTCAGTCTGTCTGTCTCTCTGTCTGTCCCTCTATTTTTCTGTCTCTGTCTGTCTCTGTCTGTCTGTCTGTCTCTCTGTCTTTCTGCCTCTCTGCCTCTGTCTCTGCCTCTGTCTCTGTCTCTCTCTCTCTATATCTCTCTATATATCTCTCTCTCACTCTGTCTTTCCTCTCTGTTCACATTCTTTACAATCCCTCTAAAATCTTCTTCCCCTTACACACACACACACACACACACACACACACACACACACACACACACACACACACACACATACACACACACACACATCACACACACACCGCGCGCGCGAGCGCACGCATGCACGCACGCACCACGCACGCACGCACGCACGCACACATACCTTCTGTGTGGTCTCATACCGTTTTCTCTGAAAAAATGTAAACACTGGGAAAACAGACATACACACTATTCCTCCTCTTCATCTCCTCCTCCCTTCCTCCTCTTCATCTCTCCTCGTCTCCTCCCCCTTCCCTCTTCCTCCTCTCTCCAGCTTTTCGTCTTTCTTTCCTGCTTCTTCTTTTTCCTGTTCCTCTCTCCCTCATCCTCCTCTCTCGCTCTGTCTCTCTGTCTCTGTCTCTGTCTCTCTTCTCTCTCTTCCTCTTCCCCCACTCCCCTCTCTCCCGACTCCAGCTCATTAGCGCCACGTTTGTTAGCAGCGGCGGTGGCGGGTTTGTGTAAGACAGAAGCGTAATGAGCACGTGCACCGCTTGATGACCCAACAGGTAAGAGATGGGCCTGCGGTTGAGAGAGCAGGTCAGATGTGTGGGGATTCCCAGCAGACATCTAGATGAGTCTGTGGCGGTGAGACTTGCGTAGGGGAGGTAATGTTCCGGTAGGATTGAGAGAGGGCTCTCTCTCCTTCTCTCCTCTTCTCTTGTGTGTGTGTGTGTGTGTGTGGTGTGTGTGTGTGTGTGTGTTGTGTGTGTGTGTTGTGGTGGTGTGAGTATTTGTGGTGTGGGGGGGGGGGGGGGGGGCGGAGGAGAGACAGAGAGGACGAGGAGAGACAAGAGGAGAGTATTAGTATAGTGATAGTTTGTGTGAGAGAGTCTGTATGGAATTGTGTGTGTGGTGTGTGGTGTGGTGTGGTGTGTGTGTGTGTGTGTGTGTGTGTGTGTGTCTCCCTGTGAATGAGTGTGTGTGTGTGTGTGTGTGTGTGTGTGTGTGTGTGTGTGTGTGTGTGTGTGTGTGTGTGTGTGTGTAGTGTGTGTTATGTGTGGTGTGGTGTGTGTGTGTGTGTGTGTGTGTGCGTGCGTGCGTGCGTGCGTGGTGGTGTGTGTGTGTGTGTGTGTGTGTGTGTGTGTGTGTGTGTGTGTGTGTGTGTGTGTGGCGCGCGTGCGTGAGAGAGAGAAGAGAGAGATCCAATTTCTTAATTAACAAGTTCTACAAAAAACATGCATGCTCTCAGTGTTGGCTTGCTCAAGCCTTTACCCGGGAAAAGCACAGATGAGATAGCATGCACTAGTTTATCTGCCATCCTTGAGAATCATCATTATCATCGTCATCATCGTCATCGTCATCATCATCATCATCATCATCATACAGCAACAACAGCAGCTGCAGCAGCAGGAAGAAGCAGGAGGAACAGCAGTGGCTCTCTCTCTCTCTCTCTCTCTCTCTCTCTCTCTCTCTCTCTCTTTGAGGAAATGGAGCGAGATGGGTAAGGACAGAATGGACAAGAGAAGAGATGTGAAACTGCAGGCAGAGTAGATTCAAAACGTGTGTGGTGTGTGTGTGTGTGTGTGTGGTGTGTGTGTGTGTGTGTGTGTGTGTGTGTGTGTGTGTGCGCCTTTGCCCCCCACCCCACCCCCCGCCTCTCCCCTCGACTTCCCCTCCATCCTTCACTTCTGTCTCAACTTGCCTTGACTGGGTCCATGCGTTCTGCTCGGTTTTTTTTCATGTCTACGAATCGCGAATAAAGAGACAGGTGAGGGAAGGAGAGGAGAGGAAGTGGGGTGATGAGGGTGGCGGTGAAAGGGCGGGGGGGGGGGGGGATAGTGAAGCAAGGAGAAGGGAAAGGGGAAGGGGTAGGGACAGAAAGGGAAGTCATTCCATTGGATTAGATAGTCGCATGTGAGTTACTTCATCGCATATATTGTTAACCCTGACCGTATTGCTGGCAGCACTGAAATGCTTGGTCTGGTGTATTGGGTTGTAGGTGTATGCAGCCATCATCATCGAATGTCGTTAGTTTTTCGTGATGGGATTTGAACATCACGTCTCCTGCTTTTTTAAGGCTTGCTTGGCGAAAAGCAGTTCAACGTTAAAGCGTCAAGACCCACCACTCCTCCCTGCCCCCCCCTCCCTCCCTCCCTCTCTCTCTCCGTCCCTCCCTCCTCTCTCACTTCTCTTCTCTCTCTCTCTCTCTCTCGTAAATAAAGAATTCTCTCTCTCTCTCTCTCTCTCTCTCTCTCTCTCTCTCTCTCTCTCTCTCTCTCTCTCTCTCTCTCTCTCTGAGGTCAGTAGTTTATCATTCCATCAATTTTGTTAATTACCTATTCTTACTCATAGCTCCACTTTTGGGGTCTTTTCTAATCGTAATTCATTTTTTGTTGTAGCATTACTTAATACTGCTTTCGCCATTTTTGTTAATTAATTGCGTGCTGTTACTTATACTAGTTTTGTTGATTACTTATTGTTTGTTCAGAAATGTTAACTTGAGGTTTCTTGTCACTTGAGTCTTTCTCTTTTGGTTACTGAATTACATATTGTTACATACGTTTCTGTCTTTCGTTTTCTTTTAGTTGTTTGTTACATTTTTTTTTTTTTAGGTTTTGTTCATAATCTATCGTTTCTTACACTTTTCTTGGTCAATCTTTGCTTTGTACATAATTTATTTTTACTTACACACTTTGGGGTTTGTCAACATCAAATTCTTTTCTGGTGTTGATTACTTACTGTTATCATATATGCAGTTCTTTTTTCCTGGTTAGCTACTTATCGTTATTTAAAATTCTTCCTTTTTTTGATCGTTACTTTATAACGTTTTCTTCTTTTTGTTTGTTGTTGTTAATTGTTAATTGTTGCCATGATTCTTCCCTATGTTTGTTAACTACTTATAATTGGGTATATCTTTTTTGTGTGAAAATTTCGTATTGTTACTTATGATAATTTCTTTTTTTTCATTATCATTGTTACTTAATCTTTTTTTTTTTAATGTTATTGTTACGTATGACTCTTTGCTTTTTGTAAAAAGTGTTTCTCTTTTTTTTTGTTTATATTTGCTCCCTTTTTTGTACACGCTGGCTCCACGACTAGGCCATTATTATCGTCAGTAGGGGCTTTAACGGTCCACAATGTTAGGCCATTATTATCGTCAGTAGGGGCTTTAACGGTCCACAATGTTAGGCCATTATTATCGTGAGTAGGGGCTTTAACGGTCCACAATGTTAGGCCATTATTATCGTCAGTAGGGGCTTTAACGGTCCACAATGTTTGGCCATTATTATCGTCAGTAGGGGCTTTAACGGTCCACAATGTTAGGCCATTATTATCGTGAGTAGGGGCTTTAACGGTCCACAATGTTTGGCCATTATTGTCGTCAGTAGGGGCTTTAACGGTCCACAATGTTAGGCCATTATTATCGTCAGTAGGGGCTTTAACGGTCCACAATGTTTGGCCATTATTATCGTGAGTAGGGGCTTTAACGGTCCACAATGTTAGGCCATTATTATCGTGAGTAGGGGCTTTAACGGTCCACAATGTTTGGCCATTATTGTCGTCAGTAGGGGCTTTAACGGTCCACAATGTTTGGCCATTATTATCGTGAGTAGGGGCTTTAACGGTCCACAATGTTAGGCCATTATTATCGTGAGTAGGGGCTTTAACGGTCCACAATGTTTGGCCATTATTGTCGTCAGTAGGGGCTTTTACGGTCCACAATGTTTGGCCATTATTGTCGTCAGTAGGAGCTTTAACGGTCCACAATGTTTGGCCATTATTATTGTCAGTAGAGGCTTTAACGGTCCACAATGTTAGGCCATTATTGTCGTCAGTAGGGGCTTTAACGGTCCACAATGTTTGGCCATTATTGTCGTCAGTAGGGGCTTTAACGGTCCACAATGTTTGGCCATTATTATCGTCAGTAGGGGCTTTAACGGTCCACAATGTTAGGCCATTATTATCGTCAGTAGGGGCTTTAACGGTCCACAATGTTTGGCCATTATTATCGTCAGTAGGGGCTTTAACGGTCCACAATGTTAGGCCATTATTATCGTGAGTAGGGGCTTTAACGGTCCACAATGTTTGGCCATTATTGTCGTCAGTAGGGGCTTTAACGGTCCACAATGTTTGGCCATTATTGTCGTCAGTAGGAGCTTTAACGGTCCACAATGTTTGGCCATTATTATCGTCAGTAGGGGCTTTAACGGTCCACAATGTTAGGCCATTATTGTCGTCAGTAGGGGCTTTAACGGTCCACAATGTTAGGCCATTATTATCGTGAGTAGGGGCTTTAACGGTCCACAATGTTAGGCCATTATTATCGTCAGTAGGGGCTTTAACGGTCCACAATGTTTGGCCATTATTATCGTCAGTAGGGGCTTTAACGGTCCACAATGTTAGGCCATTATTATCGTCAGTAGGGGCTTTAACGGTCCACAATGTTAGGCCATTATTATCGTCAGTAGGAGCTTTAACGGTCCACAATGTTAGGCCATTATTATCGTGAGTAGGGGCTTTAACGGTCCACAATGTTTGGCCATTATTATCGTCAGTAGGGGCTTTAACGGTCCACAATGTTAGGCCATTATTATCGTCAGTAGGGGCTTTAACGGTCCACAATGTTTGGCCATTATTATTGTCAGTAGGGGCTTTAACGGTCCACAATGTTAGGCCATTATTATCGTGAGTAGGGGCTTTAACGGTCCACAATGTTTGGCCATTATTGTCGTCAGTAGGGGCTTTAACGGTCCACAATGTTTGGCCATTATTGTCGTCAGTAGGAGCTTTAACGGTCCACAATGTTTGGCCATTATTATCGTCAGTAGGGGCTTTTACGGTCCACAATGTTAGGCCATTATTGTCGTCAGTAGGGGCTTTAACGGTCCACAATGTTAGGCCATTATTATCGTCAGTAGGGGCTTTAACGGTCCACAATGTTAGGCCATTATTATCGTCAGTAGGGGCTTTAACGGTCCACAATGTTTGGCCATTATTATCGTCAGTAGGGGCTTTAACGGTCCACAATGTTTGGCCATTATTGTCGTCAGTAGGGGCTTTAACGGTCCACAATGTTAGGCCATTATTATCGTCAGTAGGGGCTTTAACGGTCCACAATGTTAGGCCATTATTATCGTCAGTAGGGGCTTTAACGGTCCACAATGTTTGGCCATTATTATCGTCAGTAGGGGCTTTAACGGTCCACAATGTTAGGCCATTATTATCGTGAGTAGGGGCTTTAACGGTCCACAATGTTTGGCCATTATTGTCGTCAGTAGGAGCTTTAACGGTCCACAATGTTTGGCCATTATTATTGTCAGTAGAGGCTTTAACGGTCCACAATGTTAGGCCATTATTGTCGTCAGTAGGGGCTTTAACGGTCCACAATGTTTGGCCATTATTGTCGTCAGTAGGGGCTTTAACGGTCCACAATGTTTGGCCATTATTGTCGTCAGTAGGAGCTTTAACGGTCCACAATGTTTGGCCATTATTATTGTCAGTAGAGGCTTTAACGGTCCACAATGTTAGGCCATTATTATCGTCAGTAGGGGCTTTTACGGTCCACAATGTGAGGCAATCATTATCGTCAGTAGGGGCTCTTACGGTCCACAATGTTAGGCCATTATTATCGTCAGTAGGGGCTTTTACGGTCCGCAATGTTTGCAAAAGACCCCACATTGACCAGTACCTGCAGTGTGACGGTCACCAATCCCAAGAAGAAAGAAGAAGCGGGAGGAGAAGGAGAAGAGAATGGTGGTGGTGGTGGTGGTGGTGGTGGTGGTGGTGGTGGTGGTGGTGGTGGGGGGTGTTATTCGAACGCTGAAACAAGAGAAGATCATGACTGACTGAGGGCGGAGTGTACGACTGAAAGGTGTGTCTCCCCCGGAGAAGGATGGGTAGGGTGTTGCTGCCTGGGATGTAGATGCTCCCTGAAAACTACCCGCTGTGGCGGTTCAGTACTGGGATGTTCTTAGTGATGAAGGGATGGTCATGAAGGGGGACAGGGTACCGTCCTGCCGAAGAAGAGCCTTGTCCGAGCACTCCAGTTCCTTTCCAGAGGCATGTCTCAAATTCACCCGGGTTTGTCCCTTGATTTCAGCCTGGAAAGACAATGCTGTAGCTGAGTCGTGATGGATCGAGCTGTTGTTGCTGTTGTTGCTGCTGCCTCTGCTGCCGTTGCTGTTGTTGTCGTCGTCGTCATCATCGTCGTTGTTTTTATTGTTGTCGTTTTTGTCGCTGCTGTTGCTGTTGTTGTTGTCTTGTATCTTGGCGTCATGAGCTTGCGTGTTATGGTTGTGCAAAGTTAGGGCCGTGTTCGTTCTGATCTGATCTTCCGCCTCAGCACTTTTACGATTCCAGAGACAAAGAAGGTGGTGATGTAGAGGAGGTGTTCTGTCAGTTAGAGGGGTGTGGGCAGGTCCTCCCGCTCTCTGGCATTTTCTACGTCACTCTGGAGTCAGCCCGAACTGCCGAAGACTTCTTTCAGGTGGTTATGCCCCTGCATGAGAACTTCTTCTGAGGAACAGACGGTTTTGGCTTGTTTCGGGGTTCCCATAATCACCCAATCCTATTCCTCTTACCTCTCCCAGCCATTTTTTCCCCTTGCGGCTAGTGGCTGTCAAACTGGAAGTACTGGTCAATGTGGGATTCAACTGCAAGTATTGTGGACCGTTCATAACTTTTGGTTGACCGTTATTGATTATTCAACTTCAATACAGGCACAATGCCCTTTACACTTAGATTTATGTACCCATTCTGTTTACACACATAGGGTATACTGTAGTGTCTGCGATGATTCAACGATGCAGATGCGTATACAAAAGAAACAGTTTTCTTATAAAACTAGGTTACCTACTTGTTTCGTTTTATCCGACTTTGACTTAGATAACGAAAAAAAAAAAACCCAAACAACTTTTCAACTTGAAGCGCTGTCTTTATCTATCCATACATGAAAGCTGTGTCTTTCCTCGCTTTCCGATGGTTATCGTTTCTGCAATCCTGTTCCATGTTGGCCGACTTTCTATCCCTCTGAGTATGGGAACAATGGTTCTCTTGTCATCAGCTGGCAGCGTTATCATTCCTTTGTTTTGCCTCAGGTTCTTGAGAGCTCGTCTGGCCTCCGAAGGGAGATCACTCTAGCATGGTTCGGCCTGTTTTACAATGTTGACACACTGGGGCTGTAGTTGACCCACTCTTCTGTGCCAGGGGATGACAGTTTGCAATTTGTTCTGATGGTTTACCATCTAATCTGCCCTCGTAATTATCAGACACGGGTCGGAAGTACCTGAAACACTGGGACAAACAAAATTCTAATACCTCGTAGTTAGCCGAGGATCGGAAATGCTTGAGATAAAGCGACAAACAAAGTGCTGGTGAAAAGACCGTAAGCGCTCTGCCAACAATGGCTGTTAATGATGGATGTTACATGCTCATGATTTATAGGACTTCGTTCACAGACATCCACACCCCTAACTCCCGACCCATCAATCCTACTGCCCTACACACACACACACACACACACACACACACACACACACACACACACACACACACACACACAACACACACACACACACACACACACACACAGTATTCACGCACGCACACACCACAGTATTCACGCACGCACGCACACACACACACACACACACACACACACAACACCACACACACACACACACACACACACACCACACAACAAATGAGTAACGCTCTCTTGTGCTGAAGATCAGAAACAGCTGTTTGTCCCAATTCCGAGGGTTTCTGGAACACGTCCATATCAGCCACTAACTTGTTACTCATTGGAACAATGCTGGTAATAGTGTACGGGAAAACACAAACAAAAACAAGTCCCTCTACAGATTCCAACCAGGGACACTTAGCAAACTACTTGCACATTCTAGCCAGTTATCTACGGCGCATTCCGGCTATAATGGGAGTTTTTCAGATACTAATACATCATCACCTCAGTCAGCTGTGGCATAGGCTCGGTCACTTCTCTTGCTCTCTTATGAAAGACGGAAGAGTTTGAAACAGTTTGGAATCGCTCAAAACTTATCTTTCTTGAGCAGATTTTACAGACTGTTAACTGCAATTTACGGGTTTGGATGTAGCTGTTTTTACGTGTACAGACCAGATGAGGTAAACAGACTCGCTCAATACTTATCTTTCTTGAGCAGATTTTACAGACTGTTAACTGCAATTTACAGGTTTGAATGTAGCTGTGTTTACGTGTACAGACGAGATGAGGTAAACAGACTTTCATATGTTCTTTATATACATACGATTACGAAATTTTAATACTTTTATGCTAGTTCTGTACTTTTGGTATCTGCATAAAAACCCTGATGTTTATCACTTAACCTCTCCTTCGTTTCCTGTGTGTTATCTGTATCCTCTTGAAAGATGGGAGCACTTCCTGTCATCAACTGCAGAGATGGGGGTCTTGTTGGCCCAGCGGGTGAGGCGTCAGACTCTTGTTCTGAGATCCAGGATTCTATTCCCACTGAAGGCTTGCGAGGGTGGTGCAGGATTGTTCCCAGCTGGTTGGTTCGGCAGTTGAGGACGGCACTTCTCTGGTCCCACTCGCACCCTCGGATGTTTTTGTTCTTGTCTGCCTTTTGGCCGACTTTGGGGGAAAGGCCCAGTGACCGTGAAGAAAGACCCACTGACCGCTGGGAAAACCCTGTCGACAGCAGGAAAGACTGTAAGCTGGGATCCTCTTCGGTGGGCACGTAAGACCTCATGTGGCAAAAGCTTGGCCGTGTCTGGAGTTGTGCTGTCTTCACCTGTCAGCAGAACGGGATGCACGCGACAGTTGCGTGACGGTGACGTCTTTTGCCGATGGGTTCTGCAGTCACGAAATATGGGCTGGTACAACCGTGGGGACGCTCCCGTGGAGGTTCTGTCGTGTCACATCCAGTGGCCATTACACAATGGCATCTGTCCGGGAGCAATTATGTCCCTTGCCGTCTTAATGGAACGCCCTGTGCGTGTCTGCACCCTATGTGAACACAAAACAGGCTTCCAAGGGCGGTGCAGGATTGCACCCAGTTGTTTCGGCAGTTGAGGAATATACTTCTCTGGGTCCCTCGCGAACCTTCGGGTGTATCTTTTCCTTTTCACTCAAGAGAGCAAGGGTGAAAGAATCCCCTCCTAGCCTCACGAGTGAGATTTGAACCTGAGGTCCTGTGCGTAAATGCAGGCCTTAAAGATCTCTCAAGCACTTTAAATTCGGTTCCAGTTTTCTGAGAAGTGTAGGCCATCGTTTGCCGGAGGGAGGGATGACACAGAAAGAAAAAACAGAAGCACTGTTGTCGTTTGAGACATTATCCGTGAAACCGAAATGTGGCTTCCTTAATTCAAGGGTAGGATGAGAAACGATCGAATACACAAAAATCTCACCACTGATGAACCGTGAAATTCTAGCCGAGGAACGGAGAGAGAGAGAGAGAGAGAGAGAGAGAGAGAGAGAGAGAGAGAGAGAGAGAGAGAGAGAGAAGAGAGAGAGAGAGAGAGAGAGAGAAGAGAGAGAGTTTCGTCACAATACTTTAGCTTGCTGTCCTGGCTTGACTGGGTCCATTTTTTTCTTTGGTTGTAGCTTGTAACGGTGAGCAAATCTCCGTCATGATGTCTCCTGTGTGACATCCAGTCACAACCATTTTGCTTCCCAACCACCACCATCCTGTCCCCCCTCCCACCACATTATGATGTCCCCAAAAGAGATTTCAGCTCGGTGTACTTTCTCTCATCATCCCCTTCTTCCTTCCTGTCCTGCCTCCCCCCCCCCCTCCCCCGCGGCCTCTCCCCTCCACCTCCCCTCCATCCTTCACTTCTGTCTCAACCCATCTCCCCAGCAGACAGCGACCTCCAAGAGATAAGTTTACTGGGTGTCACATACTCTTCATCTCGCTAATGGACTCCGCTCAAATGCATCACTGATGATCTCACGATAGTGCCATGCCAGTGCCAAAAACGATCGTCTTGTCTGAAGAATATTCTGTGTGAGACGTCATGAAACCGAAGAAATCTGCGTTAGACAATTTCATGTTGGCTTGGTAACGGTAGAAAAAATATGCAGAATATGAAAGAG
>CM065722.1:48458770-48463770 GCA_033310375.1 Conus canariensis | reverse complement strand
ACCGATTGACCGACTTACTGACTGGCTTGCTGGTTGACGCTACGCCATGAGGTTCCTTTTTTTTTTCTTTTTTTTTTTTTGCGATTGCGTGGTGTGCTCGAATATGATGATGATGTAACGAGATGTATGAAATGATGTCATATGACGTATTATGACGTCATCGTGGTGTGGTGTGACGCGATATTATTTGGTGCAGTGTTAGTTCATATGGTGTGATGGGAAGTCATATGACGTAGTATGATGTCATGTGAGGGAGTGTAATATGTTTATGATGTATTACGACGTCATGCGGTGTGCTATAATGTCACGTAATGCGTGATTAGTGATGACGCGTTTGATGGTGTGACTAACACGATGCCAGATACCACTTACTCTCAATGGGGTGAGTTGGACTGTGTATATGACACGATGTCCTGTGATGTCGAGTGTTTTGCTGCTGTAGAAATTTGGGTATTATATTTGCTGCAGTATAGTGTTGTCTTCCCTGGAACAGAAGCCAGTGAGTGAGGTCGCTCTCCAGACACGCGTAGATTCTTGTCACTGATGCCAGAGCGGAACGCATATGTACAGAGAAATATTGTACCCTTGAGGATTCCCCCCCCCCCCCCCCCCCCCCCCCCCCCCCCCGAGAGGTTGTTTGATGTCGTCCTCTACAAAGAAGATGACGAACGACTGTCAGGCGGTATAGCTCCACATAACATTGGCAGAAAGAAAACCTCTCTTCGTATTTATCAGACTTCTTCTACCACGACCACTCTCCCTCCACACCCCTTTACCCTCCCCCCCTCCCACCTCCCATCCCTCTACATTCTGGCACACTCCACCACCCCCCCCCCCTTCCCCATTCCCTCTCACTCAGAAGTTTTCTTCCCACTCGACCTCTTCTCCCATATTTCTCTGACGATCTTTTCGCCCTTAGACTTTCACTCCCCCTCCCCCCCCCCTCCCATTCAAACACACACACACACACACACACACACACACACACACACACACACAATACACACACACACACACACACACACACACACACGCACGCACGCACGCACGCACACACACACACACACACACACACACACACACACACACACACACACACACACACACACACACACACACACACAGAGTGATGGCATGCGAGGACGGAGAACGCTTGAGGTCTTTCGCATGATCAAATAGTCAAGCACACAGCGGCACGCAGACGACTTTTTGGCATCAATGAGTTCTTTAAACAAACCAAAAAATTCAATGCTATAATTCAGCAAAAACACAGGGGCATTGGCTTTCTGTCTGTTCATCGCATGGAGATCAAGTTTTGACACAGAGCGACATGTTTGTACCTCCGTCCGTGTGAGTAGAGCAGTAACCGATGGGCAACACGTAACAGGAAAAAAAAAACAACAACAAAAAAAAACATGTGTTCCCAAATCGTTATAATGTGGAGGGACATATGAACCAGTTCAACGATGCACGTCGTCTATGAGATTTGTACAGAATGAAAACAAGAGTCTGTGTTCGTTACTAGTATTGAATCTTTGGAAGTTATGAGAGAAGAGAGAGAGAGAGAGAGAGAGAGAGAGAGAGAGAGAGAGAGAGAGAGAAGAGAGAGAGAGAGAGAGAGATAGAGAGAAGAGAGAGTTTTATCTTAGTCGAGAAGGGAGATAAGAAACGAATTTAAGAGAGAGAGAGAGAGAGAGAAAGAGAGAAGAGAGAGGAGGTATGAGAGAGAGAGTGAGGAGAGATGAAGAGAGAGAGAGAGAGAGAGAGGAGGGAGGGAGTAGTGAGAGAGAAGAGAGAATAAGAGAAAAGAGAGAAGAGAGAGAGAGAGAGAGAGAGGAGAGGTAGAAAGAGTCGGGAAGATGAGAAAGTGAGAGTAGAGTGAGAGAGAGCTGATGAAGAGAGGAGAGAGAGAGAGAGAGAGTGTGGTTGTTGCGAGCAAGTCGGGCAGCGAATGATAATGGGGTCTAGCGCAAGTCCGCGCCACTACTGTAATTCCTCTTCCTGTACTCCCTTCTCCCATCACAGTCTCCCACTGTGTCCTTACCCGCTCCATCGCACTTATCTCCCACGCTTCAGCCTACCTTCTCTCATTCCTCTTGTCGCCCTCATCTCTTCTCCTTCCTTTCCGCCCTGCCAGCAACATTTAATCCTTCGCCAAATATTTTCCGCACACATAGTGGCAGATGGACTTACTACTGGGTGATGGATTAAAAAAAAAAATCAACCAATGACTGGTGGGCTGATTGAGAAAGTAATTGATCAACTGACTGACTGGTTGACTGACTGACTGGTTGACTGACTGACTGGTTGACTGACTGACTGGTTGACTGACTGACTGGTTGACTGACTGGTTGACGTTTTGACTGACTGACTGATTGACTGAATAACTTCTCCATTGACTGGCTGACCGATCGACTAATTGGTGATTGATTCAGTGACAGGTTGTTGTAAAAACTAATTGATTGACTGGTTGACACATATAATGACTTTCTGATTAACTGACTGACTGACCGACTACCCGATTTATTCCTCGAAATGATTGGACAAGTAACTGACTTTGGTCTGACTGACAGGTAGACTGATTTTTGTCTGATTGACTGACTGGCTGATTGATTGGCTGATTGACAGATTGATTGAATGATTGACTGGTCGTTGATTGACGGATTAACTGGCTGTCTGACTGATCCACTGAGTACCTGGCTAACCAACTTATCGGCTGATCCCATGACTTGAGGAACCCTGGGTTTTTTTTTTTAGCGGTTGTATGATGCGGTGCAGTGTGATGTGGTGTAACAAAATGTGATGTGATGTGATGTGATATGATGTGATGTGATGTGATGTGATGTAATGTGAAGTGATGTCATGTCATGTCATGTCATGTTGATATGATGTAATGTGATGTGATGTGGTGTGATGTGATGTAATGTGATGTGATGTCATGTGATATAATGTGATATGATGTGATGTGATGTGATGTGATGTGATGTAATGTGATGTGATGTAATGTGTTGTGATGTGATGTGATATGATGTGGTGTCATGTGACGTCTTATGACATAGCATCGCTTAAGGCTATGCTATGCGCGAAGTGATGGAGCGTGATGTGACGTCATCTAACATGGTATGACGTCACCTGGTGACAAAGTCATGTGGTGTAATGTGAAGTGGCTGATGACATACTGATCGATGGATTAAATGACGGATTGACTGGTTGACTGATTAACCAACTGATTGACTTACTGACTGACTCGGTGATTGAATGGCTCATTAATTCACTGACTGACTGACTGATTGATTGACTGAATGACTAATTCATTAATCGTCTTATCGACAAATTTTGCTGACTGATTGATTCGCTGACAGGTCGTTGTCCAGTTAATTGATGACTGGTTGACTTATTGACTGACTGATTAACTTTGTGATGAACTGACTTACTAACTTATTGACGGACGACTTACTCATTGTGGCCTATTGTCTGATAGACTTATTCTTGGTTTGACTGACCGACTGACTGACTGACTGGTTGATTGATTGACTGATTGATTGATTGATGGAATAAATGACTTTGACTTATTGATTGAATAATTGACTGGTTTTCCAGGACGTTACATTGGAGAAAATATGAGAACCGTGTATGACATAATGTTTTATCTGGAAAACAAATCTCTACCTGGTTTACTGGTATCAATCGACTATGAGAACGCATTTGATTCGATAAACTGGACATACACGAATAAGATACTTAAAGCTTTTGGGTTTGGGGAAAGCATATGCTGCTGGGTTTCGACATTTTATAAAAACATAAGATCCTATTTAATTGTGAATGGGAAAGCATCTAAGAGTTTTGAAACAGAAAGAGGGTGCCGTCAAGGCGATCCCATTTCGCCATATCTATTTGTTTTGTGTGCAGAGATTTAGCATGTAAAATTAGGGAAGATGAGAGAATAAAGGGCATTGAAATACTCGACACGATTTTTAAGATCAGCCAATTTGCAGACGATACAGTGTTCACATTAGAAGGGGATAGGGCTTCGTATGAAAATCTGTTTGAAACTCTTGAAGAGTTTGAAGAATTTTCAGGACTAAAACTCGATTATGAAAAAAAAACGGTAAATGTATGGTTAGGAAAACTCAAAATGTGAATATCTGCCCGAAAGGAAAATGAAATGGAACCCACCAAAATATAGGATACTAGGTATTTGGTTCACAGGAGAGTTATCAAAAATGACAGAAATCAACACAGCAGATAAATTTCTTGAAATTAAACAATTGTTTAAAGTTTGGTCAAAGCGGATATGTACACCCCTAGGCAGGATTGCAGTCCTGAAGTCCATGATTCTTTCAAAGCTCATATACCTATGGATTTTGTTACCAAATTCTCCAGAAGATGAAATAAATCAGTTTCAGAACATATGTTTTGAATTCATATGGAATACAATAAAACCCTGACAAGATCAAAAGGAAATATGCAGTACATTCTGTTGAAAATGGAGGAATAGGCGTTCCACATTTAAGAAAATATATACAAGCCTTAAAACGGACATGGTTAAAAAGAATATACACGACAAATCCAAAATGGAAAACAATATTAAGTGCTATGTTCCCAGAAATAGATTCATTTGACGTAGACGGACCTAGAAAAATCAATAAATTCTGGAAAGATGTTTTCACTTCGTATATTGATTTTGCAGATCAAATATCTTTAAACAATTCGAATGAGGTGATAGCAGAGCCGCTATTCTATAATGACAAGTTTAGAGTTTGTAACGACGTCATTAACTTTAAAAACTGGACAACAAAGCAGATATTCCTAGTTAAAGATGTTGTCAATGAAGATGGAAGTTTTCTCGATTATAAAACGTTTTCTGAAAAATATGATGTCACTGTAAATTACTTAGAGTACGTGGGATGTATATCATCAATAAAAAGGTATTTAAGAAGTGCAATTATTAAAGTAACGAACAATAGATGTAATCCAAGAACGAGAGCACTGCAAATAAT
>CM065722.1:48438770-48443770 GCA_033310375.1 Conus canariensis | reverse complement strand
ATAGATAAATGCTCCCCAGACTCCAGTCAGCATGAAAATAGTTCCGTGGTTAATTAAGTATTGTCTGATTAATTAATGTTGTACTGACACCTTGTTGTTTTCAGAAGGGAGAGAGAGAGAGACTGAGAGCAAAGAATGAAAAATCGATGTTTCCCTGTTTTTGAGACCCTGAACTCCCAGCACGCGTTTTTAAGGTTATTCATTCATTCATTTATTTGTTCATTTCAACCCTGGTATGTCCCTTTGCGGTCGGCTGGGCTATAAGCAACATTACCATTTATTTATCTATGCATCTATTCATATATTTATTTCTTTAGAAAGTTTGGGAGAGTCTAGCCCCATCACTTACTCAAGGATCTTCTGTCAAACTGACGAACGTTGTACTGGTAGAACTGTTGTCATGCAAACCACAGGATACAGGAGATAACAGAAACAGTCCCTTCTCCCGTCCCTGTCCAATGTTCCTCCCCACCCCCTTTTCTTTTCTTTTCTGTTTTTCTTTCTTTGCGAAGAGAGGTATCCATCACAATCGATCCTGATGTACGCCACGGTCAAAACACTGACCCAGTCAATGTGAATGTTGAAGTTTAAGACAAAGTTCAGACGGGAAACCCTCTATGGTTGGACACTGTGTTGAAGAGGTGGATCAATACCACAGGCTCCCAAGACCAGTGTAGAAACAGTGAAGCAGGAGGACGAGTAACCTTCATACGAGATTCATTGCGAGCAAAATCACCCTGTTTCGTTTTCATGGGTTTCAAAAAATGTTTGTTGTCCATAGAACAGCTCTCTGTCTATCTGTCTGTCTGTCTGTCTGTCTGTCTGTCTGTCTTAGCTGTCTGTCTGTCTGTCTGTCTCTGCTCTGTGGGTATGTGTGTGTGTGTGTGTGCGCGTGTGTGTGCATGTAAAATATATATATATATATATATATATATATATGCGTGTGTGTGTGTGTGTGTGTGTGTGTGTGTGGTTGTGTGTGTGTGTGTGTGTATGTGCGTCTGTGCATGCGTTCAGGCGCGTGTGCTTGCGTGTGTGCTGGCGCGCGCGCGCGCGTGTGTGTGTGTGCGTGTATGTGTGTGTGCGTGTGCGCGCGCGCGCGCGCGTGTGTGCGGTGTGTGTGTATGCGTAAGGGTGTGGCCTGCCCGACTTCTTTGGTTAAAAACAAGAGAAATGATGTTATCCCCCTCCCCCCTCCCCTCCCCTCCCCCCCCCCACACACACTTTTCTTGTTATTCCCCCCCCCCCCCCCCCCCCCCCTTGTTTCATTGACGTGGGGCAAGATGTTATCGGAGTCTGGGGTTTCATTTCTCTGGTGACTATGACTTAATCATAGTTCCCGGGGCCTGCGTTTGTCTGGGCTGGTGTTTGTATTCCCTGGACCTGAATCTGGGTTGCTAGGTGCTCTTTCAGTTTTTGCCGACAAGAGTGTATATAAGTTCATTAAATGACACAGACAGCAAACACCGACAGCCGGACACAGCCAAAAAGGCCGAGGCAAAGAACGGAGAGCAGAGATATTGGATGGAAGATGGGGATTTTCATTTCATCGATATTGCCAGTGTACTGGTTCGTGGAAGTATAATGGAAAAAATGGTTCAAAAGAAAATAAAGAGTACATTTATATGGAAATGATTCTTTTTTTCTTTCTTTCTTATCGGTTCCTGTTGATTTGTCTGTTTCGTTTGGTCGATCATAAATAAGGAATATATTTATGTGGAAAGGATTCCTTTTCTTCAGTTTCTATTGATTTGTCTATTTCGTTAAGTTGACCATATCTCTGAGAAGTAAAGGGTAGAAAAAGACATTGAAATTTCCACTTAAAAAAAAAAGAAGTAATTAAACACAATTTCTGTGTAACTGCCACCAAACATCAAATTAACATGCGAAATCAGAGGTATTCAATATTTTTAGTTTGAATTTATATTCATTGAATATTTGTTTTTTTATTTGTTATTTACTTATTTGTTCCTTGATCTGTTTGTTGCTGTCCCCTATCTTTGTCGCCCTCTTTGTGGCACGACTGAATCACCTCACATTACAGCGCGCGCGCGCGCGCACACACACACACACACACACACACACACACACACACACACATACATACATACACACACACACACACACACACACACTCACACAACACACACACACACACACACACACACACACACACACACACACACACACACACACACACACACAACACACACACACACACAACACAACACACACACACACACACACACACACACACACACACAACACACACACACACACACACACACACACACACACACACACACACACACACACACCGTATCCCACCCACTTCTCCGATCCCACCTCCTCCGTCCCTCCTTCTTCTCCCTCACCTGCAGACGGCACACCGAGTCAGTCGGGTCCAGCATGGCACCAGGGAATGGATGGAATTAGCATCCAAGTCCGGCGGCTTCCTGCAACAAAGCACCAGTCACTCAGCCAGTGAGCCTGCAGCGCTGTGCCGTCAATGACATTACCCCATTATATACTCCTTTGTCTCCCTTCAGCCATGAACAATTCGGAAAGAAAGCAGGTAGAGAGAGGTGGGTGAGAGAGATACATGCTGAGAGAGAGAGATCGAAAGAGAGAGAGAGAGAGGGTGGGGGGAAGAGAGAGAGAGAGAGGGGGGGGGAAGAGAGAGAGAAACAGAGAGAGAGAAAGAAACAGAGAGAGAGAGAGAAAACCAGAGAGAGACAGAGACAGACAGACAGACAGACAGACAGACAGACAGAGAGATTGAGAGAGAGAGAGAGAGAGAGATTCAGATTCAGATTCAGATGATTTATTCATATAACAGGCCAAGGCCCCTAATGAAGGGGAGTGTGAACACACAAGTACAATAGCTACATGAAACCAAATTACAGAACAAGACCAGTATAATTCAAGGGCAATTTCAAGAAGTGAAAATTTCTCTATACTTAAAAGCCTTGCACAAAAACAAAGAAAAATTCTTAACAACTTCTGCAGAAGTAGATGAACAAAGTAGGCTCAGTTTAAACAAAGATGGCTGTCTGTAATATTTGGGCTTAATAAACTTTTCTCTGATGCTCATGAGAGCTGGACAGGACAGGACGAAGTGTAATTCGGTTTCAATTGATTTTTTACATAAGGGACATAACAAATCATAATTATTACATATGCGATATCTAAAATAATGAGTTGCCAATGCAGATATTCCTAATCTGAATTTTGCTGTTACGTGTTTTAGGTGCCTGTCCATATCTAAGGTTAAGTACGTTTTCAGGTCATGAACATCACAAAAGTTCCTGTAGAAATCAAATCTGTCACTGTTATGAATATGATCAGTCCATTTCTGCCATCTGCAGTCAACCAACCGTTGACGGAAAACACATACAAACTCTTTAGTATTACCAACCCCTTGATTCAGCCAAACAAATCCAAATCCGTATTCAAACAGACAAAGGCGCACTTTGGACACCCAGTTACTTTTGCCTTTAGCGTCTAAGTCATACAACATATTGTACGCCTTACGAGGAATTCTAAAGTCTTCCATTTGTAACAGTTTCAGCCAGTAGCGGATACATCTGACAGCAGAAGTAATGTAAATGGGAAATCGATTAGTTTCACCGTAAATTAGATCATTTGGAGTCCGTCTATCTACACCAAGAAACCTTTTTAGAGCGAACATTTGAACAGATTCACAACAGACAGCAGCTTTTTCTAGTCCCCATAGCTCAGAGCCGTACTGTACAATCGGTTGAACCTGAGAATCAAATAGCTTTATAAATAACATGAATGAAGAATTATTAAGAATATGTAACTTTTTCATGATACAAAGCACAACATTTTTTTGCCTTACTCGAAAGGTCTTTGCACGCGCCAACAAAACTCAAGCGTGTTGAGAATAATATTCCTAAATATTTATAGGCATTGACAACTGGCATAGGAGTACCATCGTATACCCACCTTTCCCTTACACTTAGATAACCACCTTTACGGAATACTATGATATTGCTTTTTTCCATGTTGACTTTCAACTGCAATGATTTAGCAGCACGGTGCAAGCTATTCAATTGTGTTTGTAACCCTATAACAGTTTCGGACATCAAAACAACATCGTCGGCCAACAGAAGGATAAACAATTCAAAAGCATCGAGCGATAATAAAGCACCATGTTTACCATTGTTGATTACATCAAGAGCTAACTCATTGATAAACAAAGAAAATAAGATAGGGCTGCATGCATCTCCCTGCTTGACTCCTCTAGAACAATTAATATAGTCAGTAAGTTTCGCTCCACAACGGACTCTGGTTCTTACTGTATCATACATACTTCTAATACATCTATGGAGTTTACCTTTAATACCATTTTTTGTCAAAATGGGCCAGAGGAGATTTCTATTAATGGAGTCAAACGCTTTTTCAAAATCTATAAAAGCTACGTATAACTTCCTATTGTAAGAAAACTGCTTCTGCACAAGTGCAAGCAAAGTAAACATGTGATCAGTAGTTGAGTAACCCTTCTTAAAGCCTGCTTGATAATCACCTGTGATATTATTTTCCTCTACCCATTCTTGCAATCGGTTATTAATAATTGTCCCAAAGATTTTACTACTAATATCACTAATAGAGATCCCTCTGTAATTGTTGGGGTTATTAACATCACCCTTTTTAAAAATTGGCAAAATAACTGATTCAGTCCAGTTTTCTGGAAAAGTACCTTTATCAAATAATATATTAAACAATTTCAGAAAGAATTGCATTACCTGATCAGAAGCATGTTTAAATAGTTCACCAATAATGCCGTCTGGGCCAGCCGCCTTGCGATTTTTCAATTTTCTACACGCTAATACTACTTCGTCTTGTGTAATTGGTCGATTCATATAACTATCATTGTTGACATCAAGTGTTTGGTCAACACACATGTTACTAACATCAGATTCTAGTAGAGCCTGGAAATGTTGAAACCATGTATCAATACTAATGTTATTCCTGGG
>CM065722.1:48418770-48423770 GCA_033310375.1 Conus canariensis | reverse complement strand
TTCAAGGTCTTTCATGCCATGTTTTCACAGGGTGACTAAGTTTTTTTGCATTCTCCCTACATCAGTCATACCCGCTGTGAATTTGCGTTGCGGTTTTCAGCATACTTTCATACAGGTCCAAGTCAGCTGGAGGGGCTTGGAGCTGTGTTAATAATGCCAGAAAGGGGAAAACGTGGGACAGAAGGCCCGGGGGAAGGAGGGGGAGGGAAGGTTAAGGTGATTACTCGGTCAGGCTCTGAGATCGAACAATAACTGTTGTCAGCAACAAAGATGGTGCTATAGATTTCCCTTCAAGTCTGAGACTGCATGACAGGGCTGTGTTCTCTGCGCTTGCCTTCATAATAATCATATCCCAGGCTCGAGAGATACAGGAAATCTGAACAACACTCTCAGAGACGCAACTCGACTGCTCCTAATCTTCCCATTAAAGCCCACAGCAAACTCATCTCTGGGTAGGAGCTGGTCGGGGCAGAAAAATCCTTCAAAGAAATGGCTCTGATGGGAATCGAACCCACGACCTTTCAGCCGGGAGTCCGTGACGCTGATCATGTCACCACGGCAGCTGTTGTCAAGTGCAAAGTTAGTTTCGATTACTTCACGATCTCAGCGATCTTGTCTTTGATCTTCATTGCCCGATCTTTTTTCGTTCGGGGTCCGATATCGGTGAAGTTCCAGAACTTGGTCGAACCGAGGTTCGCGGTGCTAAAAAAAAAAAAAAAACGATCGCTCAACATCTCTACGGGAACTGCTTGGGTTCACGCAAAGGGAAGTAAATATATGAAAACTGTCTTATGATAAAAAAAATCAGTTTGTGCCAACTCTCCCGTGACTGATATTAGTCTGTGGATGTTTGACCTAGATTTCTCTATCTCGGTTCGAAGTAAACATTTTCCTTCGGTACGGTCGACATTGTCTAGTTCACGATGCTGTGGATTAAGTAAGTTAAATCGGACAAATAGATTGCTAAACTCTGTTTCATAGCCAACTCAAAACAGTTCCGAATTCAGCAGACCAAACAATACATCCCAGTCAAGCACCAGCTTACCAAGCTGTGTTCCATTTCTTGAGAAAAGATCGTTCAAATTTTTAGGTAAGAACCAGTTCTTAGTTTGCCGAAACTCTACTTGGATCGTAGACTTCAGTTAAAAAAAACAACTTTGGTTCGTCTGTAGTTCGCGATCTTCATTCAAGAACCTCTGGTTCACCCAGTTACGAACGGCTTTAAGGGGCTTAGGTAGTTTGAATCAGAACAGGCGCTACTGTGCTCCAAACAAATGACTCGGCAGCTGTTGCGTGTGTTCTTGGAAGCCTGGCAGCTCGCTTAAGAGTGCTGGTGCGGGTACTAGAGGGAGAATCTGTTTTTGATAAGAGTCGTTGTGAGCGGCGTGGGGATGATGGTGGTGACTATAACGTTAAGCATCCTCCGTCATGCTCAAGAGATGATGGATCTGCAGTTCTTTCCATGATTGTTTCCTGCTAGGCTGTCCACGGTGGGTGGCTCTGCAGAGGGTGGATGACTGGCAGGCGGAAATTGTCGTCAGCTTGTTGGTTCATCTGAAAGCTGTTATGTGTCTAGTCTTTCGGGACTTCTGACGGCAGTCTGTTGCTCCATCTTGAAGTAGTTAAGTGTCAATCTTTCCGAACATCTGAAGGTAGATGTTTTCGATCAGGCAGATATGTTGGTCCATCCTATAACAGTTAATTGTCTTGGATTTCGGGACATATGACGGCAGTTTGTTGTCAATGAGACAGACATGTTGACCCACCTCGAAGCAGTTAAGTGTCTAGTCTTTCGGAACATCTGAAGGCAGCTGTTTTCAATCGGGCAGGCTCTTCTGAAAGCAGTTATTTGTCTAAGGTTTCGGGACATATGATGGCAGTTTGCTTTCAACGAAACAGGCATGTTAGCCTACCTTAGAGCAGTTTCTTGACTAGTCTTTTGGGGACATCTGAAGCCAGAATGTTGTCAATAGTTAGGGATGCTAGCACAGGCTACTCCGTTCTTAGTGTTCTAGCATAACCTAATAGTCATTTATTTGAAGTGTGGCACAATATACACTGCTTACAGTTATTGAAATATGTCAAGACAGTCTCTTGTCTATCATTCTTTTGACTCCACTGAAGACAAGTTATTGTTCAGTATTTGGACTCCTCTGAAGGCATTTTCTGTCTTTCATTGTCTTAATACATCTAAATAGAATGTCTGTCTTACATCTTTTGACATCTCTGTAGGCACTTTCTTGTCTTCCAATATTTTGACATATCTAAAAGAAGATTCTTGTCTCGCTGTATTTTAACGCACCTGAAGGCAGATTTTTTTTCTGTCTTTCATCATTTTAACTCATCGGAAGGCAGTTTCTTGTCTTCCATTATTTTGACATCTCTGAAGGCAGTTTTTGTGTCTATCATTATTCTAAGACTTCAGAGAGTAATGTCTGGTCTGCTGGTGCAGATCTGTAACGCTTAGAAACCTCGCTCTTCTGCAAACTCCCAAAACGGACACTGGTCTGACAACACGTTCATATGAAAATGAAAGTGAAAGAGAAGACTGTGTTTTGTCAGTGAAAACAAACAGGTATCTGGTATAAGTCAACGGCGTCGCCATGGACATGTGGACAGAACATGAAGGTGTCAGAAGTGGCAGACCATGACAAAAAGTAAAATGTAACAAAAAAAATTAACAATGCATCAATCTTCATGCATAATGTAACTATGTAGCAGTCTGGACGAAACTGTTACTACTGTTACACTATTCAAGTATACTGAACGAAAATTGTAACAATTGTCACATTTTTCTTCCGGAATGTGCGAACAATGCGATGATTGTTATAGTTTGTAATTGAGACTGTGTTTTCTTCGAGTTTTTATCAATAGATCATTACTGAACCCGATACAATTTTGAAACTTAATCTTTTGCAGTTGATTGATATTGAAGTATATCATTCGTCTCTATTTCAACTCGTCATCATCGATTAAATGTATGTTGAGACCGATGGACTATTGAAAGTTTATTCCTTTGCAACTTACTGATAATGAATGACATCATTCTCATCTATTTTAACTCGTAAGCATCACTTGAATAGCCAATGAATAACTCTTAATCACGTTTTGTTCTCCACCGGGGAAAAAAAAAAAAGAAACCTTGGAGCATGTTTAACGAAAAATGTAACGATCTGTTCACATCGAAGAAAACTGCTGCAGTTTTTGCTCATTTTACACACGTACCACAGATCAATGAGATCAGCGACATTGAGATCCGATAGTTGCTGATCTGATGTAATGGGGAAGGGACGGAGGTTAGGGGAGGATGGAAGAGACAAGGAAAGGAAGAGTAAATAAAAGTTAGCGGGAGCGGGGGAGGGGGGGGGGGGGGGGGGGGGGGGGGGGGGGGGGGGGAGAGAGGAGGGAAGGGGTTAGAAAGAAAGTTGGTCGGTAATGCTAGATTCAGAGAAAATGTGAAAGTCAGATTCATCCTGACCCGATTTTTTGTTTATCGTGATGAAGTCTCCTGGGAGAGGATGAAAGTGGATAAAAGTGAAAGAAGGTCAAAAAGTTTCTTTCCTGTCCTTTCCCCCTTTGCATCTCCGATTCTGAAGGAGGAAAAAAAAACAACAACATGACACTATATGCTCACTGAACAGAAAGATTTACACCCCTTTTTACAGATGAGAAATGTTTTTTAGCTACCGTCATTCCACCTTTTTTTTTTTTTTTTTTTTCTTTCTTTCTTTCTTTCTTTCCTTTTTCTGTCTGTCTGATTTTTCTGTCCTTTTGCTTTCTTTTTTCTTCTTTCTTTATTTCTTCCTTTCTTTTTTTTTTTTTTCCTTTCTGACTCTTTACTTATTCATTGATGTTGCTTCATACCATGCTAGAAGTCAGTTTTTTTTTTTTAACCTCTGAATTTGCCTTTCCTCACGCTGATGATCAAACAGTGTTCTCAAACTCTAGAGAAATCTGGAAATCTATCATATACGTACTCTTGAGAACCAGCCTGCATTACCTCCCTTCTTTTATTGACGTTACAAACCTCTCTCTCTCTCTCTCTCTCTCTCTCTCTCTTCTCTCTCTCTCTCTCTCTCTCTTCGCCCCTCCACATCGCCCACCCCAACTCACCCTCATCACCAGCCCACTCCTACTGCATCCCCCTCCCCCCCCCCCCTTCTCCGGCCTTCTCCTTTTTTCTACACTGGCAGCAGTTAAAGGTTAGTTTGACGTGGAAAAGTCTGTAGAATCAATTTGGACATTCACTTAAGTGCTAAACACGATCGAGCGATCGCATAATGGACAGATCGGAGGGAGGGGGAGGGGGGGGGGAGGTGGAGGGGGGGGGCAGAAGGGTGGGGAGATGATAACGGAGGTGAGGAAGGGGGGAGATGGGAGGTGGGGCTGCGACGTTGCGTGGAGGGAGGCTGGTGAGGAAACTGGAGAGATTTCATGGGGAGGGAAAGGAAAGATGTCTAGGGATTTTTTTTCCTTTCTGTGCACTTTGTTCGGTTATATTTAGGAATAGTCCTTAGACGAATCGTCTGTCTTTTCGTACAATCAAGGTAAAAAAAAAAAAATGAAAAGAAAAAAACAAATACCCCCAAAACGACAGCCTGAATAACGATAGCAACAGCAGCAGTAACAGCAACAACATCAACCACAATAACGACGACAACAATAACAGCAAAACAACAACAGCAAAACAACAACAACAACGTTAAGAATAACGACAACAACAACAACAACAACAAAACGCAACTTGCAACAGAGGCAAGAATTGTAATTAATGAATGTCTACGATGGGCATTTGCTTCGGTGGCATATTTCATAATGCGAGAGGCGCGAGAATTTGGAAAGGCGTGGGGGGGGGGGGGGGGGGGGGGGGGGGAGGGGGGGGGGGGGGGGGGGGGGGATAGTGAGAGAGCCTCGAGCCTGGTCCTTCTCCTGTGTGCCGAGTTTTACAGGTAGACCTCCCCTCCTCCCGTCACCCTCCCTCTCTTTCCCATCCCTCCCTC
>CM065722.1:48386270-48393770 GCA_033310375.1 Conus canariensis | reverse complement strand
TCACTGGGATGTGTTCTGTTGACAGATTGGAGCCATCTCTTGTCTCTCCGTTGAGTCCACGTCTTGAGAGAGCTGAAGATCCTCTTTTGCATGTGTAGATCTGGTGGGAAATCTGTGCCGCTGAAACCAATGTTTTCAAAGGATATTGTGAAGAACTCGCTCAGGCTGATTTCTGGGCGTGCTCTGTACGTGTGTGTGTGTGTGTGTGTGTGTGTGTGTGTGTGTGGTGTGTGTGTGTGTGTGTGTGTGTGTGTGTGTGTGTGTGTGTGTGTGTGCATGCGTGCGTGCGTGCGTGTGTCTGCGTCTGTATGTATGTTGTGTGTGTGTGTGTGTGTGTGTGTGTGTGTGTGTGTGTGTGTGTGCATGCGTGCGTGCGTGCGTGTGTCTGCGTCTGTATGTATGTGTGTGTGTGTGTGTGTGTGTGTGTGTGTGTGTTTGTGTGTGTGTGTGTGTGTGTGGTGTGGCACAGAGAGAGAGAGAGAGAGAGAGAGAGAGAGAGAGAAGAGAGAGAGAGAGAATGACAAAAAAATGAAATCTAACAATCTTTGCTTTCGCTGTGAGGCTTTGCGAAAGTTTTGGCATTCAAGCGCAATGTGGAACATTGCATATCTGCAGAACTTTGAGTCATAACAAACATCTAGATAATGATAATATCTAAATGAAAAACGCATCATTTAGTGTGACTTTTTATTTGAAAGGTTTTGTTTCAAATTTCGCAGAGATTCATAAGCGATTTGCGACATATCGTGAAATGAAATACAATAAAACATGTGTAAACGACTTTAAAGTAAACTGGATTATAAAAAAAAAATTGCAAGCAAAAACTGAATAACACTCAATATAAACGCATGAAACAAACCGTAGCCTCAAGAAGCAGAAGGGGTGCTCCAGATGTGTTTGGTGCTATCACCATCTCCTACAATCAAAGACAGACAGCAGACAGAAACAGCTCAGTATGTGTGCTCCAGGTGTAGCATCCTGAAAACGCTCCCCCCTACTAATTCAATTCCGCGGACGCTTCAGTCACTCTGTGCCACATACACTTACCATTGAGTTCATAAATCCTGCCAACCACTCGCCAGATCAGCACTCTTCCAAGAACCCCACATGCCCCCCCCCCTTCCTCCTCCTCAACCTCAAACCCATTCCAGATACTTCCCCTCTCCTCCTTCCCCCTCCCCCTCCCCCACTACACATCCCCGCCCACTCACCCCAACCCATCGTTTTAACAAACTACCGTTGACATTAAAAAGAATAATCCCCTGTGCCTCAGATTTCCACAAAAGAAAGGAAAGTAAGTCTCAGCCTCTGTCTACGCACGGACGTGTGCTGCGGAAGGAGGGTGAGGAAACAGAAAGGATATATTAGTCTCCAGTGAGTGCTCTCCCATCAGTCAATTGCCCATCCAAAGGAGTGTTTCTTTTTTCGATTTGTCTGTACAGCGCGTCAGGCTCACGACCGACTGCTGGTTACCAGCAGAAAAGAAGCGCTTCCACAGCAACAGAGGACGCCTTCTGACAATTCCTGAAGTACCTGTAACTCATAAGATGCAGATTCCCCCCCCCCCCCCCCCCCCCCCCCAACGACGCAAATGAATGCTCAGTGAACGAAAAAAAAGAGAGAAGGGATTCTTAATAAAACAGTCCACAAACATTTGTATTGAAACAATACCAAAAATAAAAAGGTTTTAAATCAAAAAGTGGGGGGTGGGGGGTGGGGTGGGGGGAGACTGGTTTGCAGGGTCAGTAGCAATAAAGACTATCCCACAAGTGAAAAAGAAACGCTGAAAATCGTAAGATAAAAAAGACTCTCAGCGCTTAGATCCTTCCGCCTGTACTTATGATAATAGTAATAATAATGATAATAATAATAATTGTTGTTGTTGCTATCATATTTCGTGCCGCGGATCACTCAGTAGTTCTTTTGGCTAGTGCAGGTTTATTTGTTCAAACTTTTCACGATTGTTACAGAAACATTCCGAACATTTACAAAGGCAGTAGAAAACACGTCTAAAACGAAAGCAATACTCAGGAAAAGCCACACTGTCTAGCACTGCGGAGCGGGCAGGTGAGGGGCATGCTCATAATTATGCGCACCATCACTGCTCACTGATCGGAGGAAAACAGTCTTAAGGATGGCTTAGGGAGACATAGAATGTGATGGTGAAGAGACCAGGAGGTGCAACAAAGGGGATGCCTAGATTAACACACAGCAATACAGAGGCGTCGGAACTGGGGTAGCCAACTGGGCACCGCCCCCCTAGCCCCCATGAAAATATACGGGGGTGGGGTAGGGGTAGACTGTCTTCTACCGCCACCCGTCTCTCCCTCCCGCCAGATATTTGAAGTAAAAAAAAATATGTACAGTACGTTTGGTAAGTCCTCTCCCCCCCCCCCCCCCCCCCCCCCCCCACACACACACACACCTGTCCCTGTCCATCCCTGCTTTTACCTGAATTTGGAAGATGAGAGAACCTTCCCTCTGATAAAGTGGAAAATGAGAACCCACCCCCTTCCCCACCACTTCAACAAGAATTTAAGAACCTCCTCGTCCTCCCCACCTCCCGCTTTTATGAGAATTTGGAAGCACGCGTTGATACGAAACATGCACATGTTTTTGCACATGTCATTCATGTTACAAACATGCACATGTTTTGCACATGTCATTTATGTCACAAACATGCACGTGTTTTTAACCATGTAATGAATGATTCACAAAGTGATATGTTTTCAATGTTCTGTATGACACAAAACGTGCGCTTATTTCACAAGTCAGATCTGACCCGAAACATCACATATATTCTCCATAAAACTTACATAATATAATAGACCTGTCATGTATGATACAAAACTAAATATAGGATGGTGGTATTTACGCCACATAAGATGCCAAAATGCGTACCATGCATGACAAAAGAAAAATAACTTACTCATACATCACCACGACCGTATATAGTTACGTCATGTTGCATACAAAGACAATACTCTCGACAAGTCTCTGTGTGTGTGTGTGTGGAAGGGGGGGGGGGGGGGGAGGATTCAATAAATTAAGGGGAAAAAAACAGAAGAGAGAGATCAATGAAAGAAAGAAAGAAAGAAAGAAAGAAAGAAAGAAAGAAGACAGACAGAAAGGAAACATACATTTGCCAACGGAATCATTTTAACAACTTTTCTTTTTTAAGTTTTTACATAAGTTTCAACGTGATGCATAGATCGCCGAGGAATTTCAAAGCCATACTGTTGTTGTTGCTGTTGTTACTCATGTTGATAATGTTGTTTTTTTTTCAAAACCAGCCCAGTTGGACAACACAGTCCTGGTCAGACAGGAATAATCCAGATTTGGCATCGCATGAGTCATGCGTCAATGATCCTGTACGCAATGACTAGATTTCAGTTTCGCGTGACGTATTGGATATGATACTGCTTTTTCTCATGAAATGTTCCGTTGTCGGTGTTTTTATAGGCTCTTTTCGGTATTTGCGCCACATCATGTGACATTTGGCCCGGTCAAGGACCTGGGGTGCATTGCATAGCTGTTTGGATGCACGTGAGGCCTTTCACACGCAACGCTGACATTCGATGCGAAGGGTCAGCAAAGAGCGTGTCACAATAGGCCCCGCAGGAGCGGGCAGTGAAGAGGGTTTCGTATGGCTTCGTGGTTTAATGGATGTAATGTAGCATAATATATGGATTAGCCCGCACGCAGTGACGCCTCAGTGATGAAACTCCAACTGAGTCTGAAAGTGGGTAGGGGGAAGGGAGGGGACAAGTCGTGGAGAGAGAGAGAGAGAGAGAGAGAGAGAGAGAGAGAGAGAGAGAGAGAGAGAGGGGGGGGGTAGGAGTAGAGTGGTGCATCGAGGTTAACCGATTCAAAAGTTCGGATCTACACATTCCACATTTTCCTTATTGGCATCATTTCAGCTTCAGTACATACTACATACATACATACATACATACATACATACATACATACATACATACACACATACATACTTACATACTTCCTCAGGGTCAACAAAAGAGGGGAGCACGACCTAACACAGTGAAATAAACACAATAACACTGTCACTTATAAACATTTATTTAAAAAAAACCTTTCACTTATAAAAAAAAAACAAGAAGGTTAAAGCGAACTGCTCACACTGCAAGGTATGAGATGACAATGTCCTTGGGCGAAGATATCACTGCCCAGTGAATGGAATGAAGGAATTCAACGTCCATGCGCTGGGCAGCGACATTTTCTCCCAGAAAAAAAATGCGGTTAGAATCTTATACCTTGCAGTTCAATAGTTCGTTCAGCCTTGTTGTTTCTCTAAGTGAGAGGTTCATTGTGTTTATATTACCGAGTTATCTCCTGCTTCCCTTTCTTTTGTTGACCCTGAAGAAGGCTCCCTCATCGAGGCAGAAACTTTAATCGTGACAACATAGTATTTACGAGCGGATGGCGAGTGCGTGGATCTATGTATTATTTCAATTTTCTATTGAGAGAGAGAGAGAGAGAGAGAGAGAGAGAGAGAGAGAGAGAGAGAGAGAGATACATAGATTGATAGATATATTGATATAGACAGGTTTACAGCGTTTGTCTTATCTAGTGTGGATTGTTTTAATGCTGGTGTTGTATATATATATATATATATATATATATATAGAGAGAGAGAGAGAGAGAGAGAGAGAGAGAGAGAGAGAGAGAGAGAGAGAGAGCGGGAGAGAGGTTTACAGTCTTTTGCTTATCTGGTCGTGACACGTGGATTGTTTTAAGGCTGGTCTTATTGTCACCATTTTTTATTGCGCCGTTCTTCTTCTTCAACAACAATCAAAACAACAATAACAAAAACATTAACGTTGGGATAGATTTATATAGCCCATGCCCTAAAGGGCGCCACGAAGTGCTTTGTATGAACATTAAAAAAAAAAAAAAAAACTCGCATAAAGTGCATTAGAGTGAAAAAGGAAGATAGTTACATAAAACACTGACACATATATACACTCATTTATTTTACATAGATGCATGCAGGCCCTGCAGGTGCACACTGGCACACGTACATAACATGTTCATGAATAATTCCACACATGCATGGATAACATCAGCGGATCCTCAAAGAGAATTACCAGCACAGGGTTTGGGAAAAGGTTTGACTGCATCGACAGACGGGATACACTGTGACCAAGGGGACGATAACTATAACACTTGGCATCGGAACTATTTACATAGCTACGTTCCAAGGGAGGGAACTGAAATTTGCAATTTCAATCAAAGAAGGAAATGGAGAGTGAGCGTAGGAACAATTTAGAAAGTATAGAGCAGAATTTGTTAAAAAAAAAAAATTGTGACAGATAGAAGCGCATTTATAATGAATTCTGGATGTGATATGAAGCCGACGGAATTGTAGGAGTAGCAGTGTAAAGTTTGGTTCATTCAGGTTTTGATATCAAAGCGGTCTGCTGAATTGTAAATGACAACTGGGAGTGGTTGGATTGCGGCTGAACATGTCCTTGTAAGGAGAGTATTAATATAGATGCAGAAAGAAACCAAGGTTGTTTTTTTTCTGACAACTTCGTCTTACTGTTCTGGTGTAACGGGAGCCTGGATTGCTTTGGCAATGTGCTGTGTCACTTTGAAATTTGAAACGAGACAAAGCCGATATTGGACAGAATGGACATACGATGCAATGGAGGCTGCAAGACATGTTTTTGTATAGGGTAGGTTTCTATATAGGGTGAATTTCTATAAGTAGGTTTCTGTATGGGGTAGGTTTCCATATAGGGTAGGTTGCATAAAGCAAATGATCTCCGTTTCAATGTCATTTGATAGAAGGTTGTTGATGGATGTCTATTTCGTCACACTTTCTTTTCAGATGTTCACAAGTTCACTAGTTTTCTGTAAAACCGAGGTATTCAGATTATGTGCCATCGGCAATACGTTCATGACATGTGGGGTGACTGTCTAAGTGTTAGAGGTGATGTATACAAAATGTAAAAAGGACAGGGTCCAGCCTAGATCCCTGAGGGATTCCAGCCTTTATGCAGGCCATATCAAACTGATTTTCATTCATGAGTATAAACTGCGTTCTTCGTGAGGAATCAGATCAGTACCAAACCGGTACGGTGACTTGTGTACCATAATTGGAGCTGAGTCGATGGATGTCTTTGGTGTCAAATGTTGCAGAGAGGTCAGTAGAAGGAAAACTTCTATTCTGTCTTCATATCATCAGGCTAGAATACCTTGTAGAACAGACAACAGCTTCCCGGTTTTACTTATTTTGTCTGTTTGCAATGTCTCTTGTATCTCTGTCCAATTTTTTTGCCAAGACCGAGAAACATGATCCAAAATGAGCGACGTATTCCGTTATTGCTTTCTTCATACGATGAAAGATCGAAGGTCACACTCATAATAACTGAAATCGTAAAACCCTTCGCAGTCTCAATAAAGAGAAACGTGTGTCCTAATGAGCAAAAAAACCGCATTGCTGCTTTTCATTACACATTGAATCGTGAAAGAGATTGTGGAAACAAAAGAATTAAAAAAAAAAAAAACATAATAAGGCCTCAGGACAAAGAAAAAACACGTTCAATCCACAAACGTATCTCTTTCTTTTGTTTTTCACATACCACTGTGTGTGTGAAATGAAAGAATTTGGGGTTTTTTTTCCTCTGTCTAACTATTTCTCTTAATTTCTTTCGCCCTGTCTGAATTTTCTGCCTTTATTTGTCGCTTTCTTTGAAAAAATACATGCATGTGTTAGTTTAAGACATTTCTTTACCATAATTGCCTGCATGGCTGCTTATGGTTTAATAACATCTTCATTCATATATTTTATTTTCAGTCTGCTTCAGAAGGTGAACAGTACAAAGTTTATGTACATATACGAAGCGAATTGTGATGTAAAATGGTACAGGTCGGTTTGAATTAGCATCATTTATTATCAAGCTTGGGACAGAAGGGGGCTGTTTAAACCAAACGAAAATTCTTTGGTCTCACTGGTGTTTTGTTGTTATTTTATCGTCCTAATCCTTAAGAAAATGAAGAAATGGTCGTCAAAACCGAGGAAAATATTTCATGATTACTTTAGTGTTTTATTTTTGTTTGTATTAATCACATCAGGGAAGGAATCTTGATTGTAAACAAAACTGGCAAGATCGTCTGCCTTCACTCACACAGAGACAGTTAACAGCTCCATTTTATTGGGTCAGATATTCAAATTATATTCCGGTATAAACAGACACGTGGAAATTGAGATTGTCATATTAACGACCGTTCTGAAATTGTTGGTGTTATGTATTTCGTAGTTTAAACATGCACAAGTAACAGCACCGAGAAAGTGAAAGTTCTAGGGATATTTCCGATCAAAGTTTTCTTTATTCTATTTTAGTTTGTGAGTTGGTAAGTCAGTCAGTCAGTCTGTCGGTGAGTCGGTCGGTTGGTCGGTCGTCGGTCAGTCAGTCACTTAGTCAATCAGTTGGTCAGTTAGTCAGTTAGTTAATTAGTTAGCTAGCTTGTTTT
>CM065722.1:48368770-48378770 GCA_033310375.1 Conus canariensis | reverse complement strand
TATCCTACCCCTTATGCTATACTGTACTATTCTATACTGTAGAATACTACATAATACAACATGATATAATCTGATATAATTAATGTCATATCATTGCATATATATATACAGTATAACATACATAACATGATGTAATATGAAATACTATGATATACTATAATATGATATACTGTACTATACTTAATATATGATATAATATAACATAACATAATATAATGTAATATAATATATTATAATACGATATGATATGATATATATAATATAATATGAGGTGATGTGATGTGATATGATGTAATGTAAAATGATATAATATAGTGCAATTATGATATAATATATGATATATATAATATAATATGAGGTGATGTGATGTGATATGATGTAATGTAAAATGATATAATATAGTGCAATATGATATAATATAACACAACATAATACAATATAATGTAATGTAATATGATATAATATAAGTAATATAACAGATATGATATAATATAGGATAATATAATGTGATATAACATAAGATAATGTAATATAATACAATAAAACATAATATAAAATAATACATAATCTCTCTCAGCTTTCAAAGTAGTAAAAGAACTGCGTTTAAAAAAAAAAAAAGGGGGGGGGGGGGGGGGGGGAAGCTACAAGCATTCCTGAATAGCCCGAAGTCAAACAGATTAGAGTGTTTGCCTGCAGAGCTGACGGTCGTGAATTCGAACCACCCGCTGGGACGGGTTTTTACGGTTTGAAAACCCTCTCTGTCCATCCGCAGTAAATGGCTTCCTGATTCAGGCCAGGGAAGGTTTGGGCGGTTGAAGGAGAGGGACGGGCTCCGACTTCCGTCATGCCGTGTCCGAGAAACGGATGACGTAAGACATGAGCACAGAACATCTTATTTGTCCTTTGTTTTGTCCTTTGTTAAAGGAAATGCACTGTGCAGCAGTACAGCTAAATAAAAGTGAAACCAACTAACATTGTAATCATTCAACTCTCTTACTTACACACAAATATACGCATATCAATCTGTAACACTTCGCTGCCCTGACGACCATTAGGCTACAGTTTATCCTCAACCTTTTAGTCAATGTAGAGTGCATTGAAAACCGGCTGCATTTTAGAACAGCTTGCTCTCAAAAGGGTTAAATGATCTCTACTATTGCTAGCGGAGCGGTGCCTACTGTATGTGTTACCACCACTCAGACTTTGAGATAAACCTTTGTATGGTTATGAACTAATGGAAGGTGTGTAGGTAAAAGGTCCACATTTTTAGCAGCAGAAATTATTTCAATCTTCATACCTGAAAACAACAACAACAACACTCCTATGTCCATAACAACAGAACAGAACAAAACAAAACCAAACAAAACGAACAAAGCAAAGCAAAACCAAACAAAAACCAAAACCAAACCAAACCAAACCAAAACCAAACCCACGCCAAACCAGGCCAAACAAAACCCAAACCAAACCAAACCAAAATCAAACCAAACCAAACCAAAACCACACCAAACCCAAACCAAACACAAACCAAACCAAACCAAACCAAACCAAAACCAAAACCAAACCAAACCAAACCAAAACACGAAAAAGAAAAAGGAAAGCCGATGAGCAGGACAAAATTAACTTCGTGGAAGATTTCCAGGGCTGTTAGATACCTGACTTAATGAAGTGCACCCGGAATGGACGTCACGTTTGGCGGAGCCTCGTAGCACGTGAACAATGTGTTCCATTCACATTCCAGCCTCCTGAAACAACAAATAAACGACGTACACCACGGATGGCACAAAATGCTACAGATGCCTCATCTAGCTCCTGCTGGGAATGCGTTCTCTCCTAAGTCTTTATCAGAATTAAGAAAAAGAGAAAGAGTGAATGAGTGAGTGAATGCCTCTCTCGCGTGCGCGCGCGCGCACACACACGCACACACACACACACACACACACACACACACACACACACACACACACCACACACACACAGACACTATAATATAACACAATATACACAGGATGTAAAAAAGCTGGAAAGCTTATTCTTTAACCCCAATAAAGATAATTTTGACTTGACTTGACTTGACTTCACAACACACACACACACACACACACACACACACACACACACAACACACACATGCACTGGCACACACACACACACACACACACACACACACACACACACACACACACACACACACACACACACACACATGCATGCGCGCGAACACATACACTCACCAACAAATACACAGATGCAATAGATCAATCGATGCGATAGATGGATAGATCGATCCATCGGTCGACAGACAGGCATGCAGCCAACTAGCGAGATAATGAATGAATGATTCATTGTGTCAAGTTTCCAAAACTCATTTACAAAGGAGAGAGAGAGAGAGAGAGAGAAGGAGGAGAGAGAGAGAGAGAGAGGGGTGTGTGTGTGTGTGTGTGTGTGTGTGTGTGTGTGTGTGTGTGTGTGTGTGTGTGTGTGTTAGGGATTACATAAAAATGTGGAAAATCGAACCAAAGCGATACATTTCAAAATATACCATCGCGAAAAGGAACCCTAAACCCGAAAACTGATATATAGTGTTGAACACCGGATGATTTAAATGTACTATCAATTCAATCGACCATTTTTTTTTACACAATAATTACAGTACTATAATCATGACGCACTCCCATACTTTTGATCGTCGACGGTCTTTGCGTGTTTCGAGTTCATTTCTTCATTATCATTGAGAGTGACAAGAAAATTGATAATTTTCCTTATTGGGTCGTCATGACCTGTCATAGTGTCTCTAATAGTGATTTCCGACCGTACCCCGATGAACCGGTTGATTAAGTACCAATGTTGAACTCTGACTCAGTTTCGACGGCTGCGTTGAAATCCGTGGGGTAGTTTCAAGTGCTCCATGTTCATACACCATGTTACACACATCTTCACGTTACTTATCACACCTGCTGTCTGATTTCAAGACTTTTCTCACAGAGTAATGTAACCAAATCGATCATTCAGTTCACTACAGCCCATGTTGATTTGAAGGCTGTTACTGTTGTGTGTGTGTGTGTGTGTGTGTGTGTGTGTGTGTGTGTGTCGCGCTCAATCAAGCTGTAAGGAAGGGGAGAGAGTGTGGTTTCCAGCTTGAATACGGTCGCTATTGTTATCACTAACATGTGCAATTGTTGTAATAACATAAACTGGGCGACGTGGATAAAGACAAGCCGGATGGCGAGGACAAATTATCACTTGCCTTTTTTCCCTGCTAATTTCTATGAATTTCTGCCTCTTTTTGTCCCTCGTCACCTGTGACGGGGCTTTTGCGTCGGAAAGCAGCACCTTGGTTTGCAGCTGGCATGGACGGGGGTCGGCCGGTAGCTGTTGTCAATCTGAAAACAACAGTTGTTTGAGTCCCTCTGCCTTCCGCTTTGAACGACGAGAGAGTCATTTCTTGAAGGGCAGAACTCAGAAAACTTTCAAGAGTAGACAGTAGGCCTTCCTCGGGCATGATTTTAGATTTCTTGACGAAAAATGGATAGATTTTTACCTGAGCAGTCGAAAGTGGATTTTGCTGGTAACCAGCCGAAGGAAGCCAGAGAGAGGAGAGAGAGAGAGAGAGAGAGAGAGAGAGAGAGAGAGAGAGAGAGAGAGAGAGAGAGAGAGAGAGAGAGAGAGAGCTCATATGAAACAAAATCTAGGGTGGACATTCCTCATCTCTCTTCTTCTCTTTCACTTTGTCCACGTCGCCAGCTCTTTCTTCTCTTTCTTTGTCTTCTTCTTGCTCTGGTTGTGTTTCTGCCGTTATATTGTTGTTGTTGTTGTTATTGCTAGTCTTGCTGCTGTTGCCCTTGTTTGTATTATTGTTGTTTTTTGCTGTTTTTTGTTTGTTTGTTTGTTCTTTTATTGTTCTTGAAAATTTTTGTTGTTATTGTCATTGGTACAGTCATTGATGCTGTTCTTATGCTCTGTTTTTGCTGCTGCAGATGTTACTGCTGTTGTTGCTGTTGTTAGTTTTGTTGTTGTTGTTGTTGTTGCTGCTGCTGCTGTGCATGTTTTTTTAAAAAAGTTGTTGTTTGTGTTACTGTTTTTGCAGTTAATGTTGTTTTCTACCTGTTGTTACTGTTGTTATTGCTTTTCTTGTTGTTGTTGTTGTTGTTGTTCTTTTCTTCTTCTTCTTCTTCTTCTTCTCAGTTTGTCCTTATTCTTGGCATTCGCCTCCTCCTCTTCCTCCTCTTCCTTATTCTTCTCCTCCATCATCGCCATCTTATTCTTCTTCATCTTGTTCTTCTTCTACATATTTTTCCTCGTCTTTTTGTTCTCCCTCCTCCTCCTTCCCTTCCTCATCTCCTTCTCTTACCTTCCTGCAGTGTGTTTGTAAGCTCTGTCTGTCTGTCTGTCTGTCTGTCTGTCTGTCTGTCTCTCTCTCTCTCTCTCTCTCTCTCTCTCTCTCTCTCTCTCTCTCTCTCTCTCTCTCTCGGCAGCCGTAGACGTTAGACAAAAGATGACCCCATGACATTTCACTGGTCAGCAGAAAACAAGCCCAGCAAAATGCCTTCCATTAAAGGGCAAAAGGTTTTCTTGCGCAATGACTCAGTTTCAAAGCCCCACCCCCCCCCCCCCCCACCCCCACCCCACCGCCCCTCCCTCCCTCCCTCCAAGCAACGCGCGTATAAGAAAAGGCGATAGGTGAATTGCCGCCTTATCAGGCACCAATCAAAAGGGAGGTTACAGAATTGGGCACATCACATCCTCTGACTTACGTATGTTAATAGATATGAAGAACAGAGACAGTGATGGGAGGAGAAGGGCGGGGGGAGACAAAGTTTAAACAATCTGGCCTCTCTGATTCACATCCTTTGCTTCGAAACAGACTAGATAAATACTGTCTTTATGGACAAGAACCAAAAAAAAAAAAAATCTACGTATATCACGCCCACCCCCACCCCTCCTCACATACACGCCATAGATAATAGCGCGTGCTGATTGGTAGATGAAATTACCAGTGTTTTTGTTCTAGAGACAGACATGGCATTTCACAAGTAAAGGGCACTAGTGTAGGCTACACACGACATCAGTGAATAAAGAAGGTATCGGGATGAACCTGGTGATGTTTTGGCTGTGTAGTTTGCTGCGTAAATGGTTCCTTGGCATACGAAGAAGGCTGTACCATTAAAAAAAAACAATAACAATACAGGAAAAACATTATTAAGTACACCACCATCTTTAGTAGTAATAAGAGAGACTTTCCCAACAAGGAATTAACAAAGAATGTCCTTTTCCTCAGGAAAGATACCCGAAGAGTGTGCGTTAGTAACATTTCAGTGTGCACAGTCATGTACGTGTGACGGGACAACAGCAGAAAAATAGCAGCAGCAGTAACAACATCAAAAATATCAATTATGACAATAATAATAACAATAATATATCAATAATAGTAATGATGATGACGACGACGACGACAGCAGATACGTAACTGAATTACATGAAAGAATAACAAGATAGACGCCAATTATTGTTATATAAAAGACAGAAAAAAAGACACCAAAAAAAAAAAGAGAAAGAGACCAGTCTATGCCGGCTTCTCTCCCTTGCTGTATTACTTTGGCTGCTGTTAAACGCATGACGTCTGTGTACACATTTTTCTGCCGATGCACGCCGTTTCGCTATATTTTTACACCAAAGAGGCAGAGAAATGATGAGTTTACAAGCCTTTAAAGAGACAGAAGTGTGGCTGTAAAATCCACTAACGCCTGGAATCACTGAAATTCCAGAAGAGCCGTTCGTCGAAGAAAAAAGTTTTTTAAAAAAAGGCATAGTACGTCATACATCTAATGGCAACCGAATTGTTCAAAACAAAATGCGTTTTTATCTTTTCAGGCGCGCAAGTTACAAACGACAACAGCCCCTACCCCCATCACGCCCTTAATTATGTATAATTTTTATTTGCTTTTATTTATGTCTATTTTCATTAAGCCCTCAATTAGCGCACCGTCTCAGATTTGGTGACATTCTTGGGACCATCGTCTCTCGGGATAAACTGTTAGAGAACACCTATCCTCATTGTCACTGAGAAGAATCTGTCAGAGTTGTCTCCGTTGATTCTGTCTGGAAAAGGTTGTCTTCATCTGTCTGTCTGTCTGTCTGTCTCTCTTCTCTCTCTCTCTCTCTCTCTCTCTCTCTCTCTCTCTCTCTCTCTCTCTCTCTCTCATACATGCACACAATTTCAGTAGCTTATGTGTGAAACCGCTAGAAATCACGTAACGTTTTAAAATATAAAGTATATTGCAGTTCAGCTTATTCTAAAGTAAACGATAAGAACTCAGCATGCTACTACTGATGCTACTAGGCCTACTAAAAATAATGTCTATTGTAACCTTTGCCCCTCACAGGAAATAAAAATTCGAATTCCATTGCCTTCGTACAAATAGCACCAAATCTTGAAGTCACTTCACAAATTAAAAAACAAACAAACTGAAAACAACTAAACAAAAAACACCACCAACAAACATTAGAAATCATAATCGAACCCACGTCCCAGCATTAGAGAGTAAGTGTGCTACACATTGAGCTACGACACCGTCATGTATGCACACACACACACACACACACACACACACACACACACACACACACACACACACACACACACTATCACACGAGAGAGAGAGAGAGAGAGAGAGAGAGAGAGAGAGAGAGAGGTGTGTGTGTGTGTGTGTGTGTGTGTGTGTGTGTGTGTGTGTGTTCCTCTCGCGAGGGGAAGGGGACAAAAGGAGGGGTCTTCAAATGAAATAATGATCATTGAAAAAAAAACAAAAAACAGTTCAGTGCTCACATAGGGGTCGACTGAACAATCTCTATCAGCACAGCGCTCTAACTGAGCTAACGGGCCAGCCTTTTTTTTTTTTTTTTTTTTTTTTTTTTTGAGTAAGCAGTGTTCACATTTGCGTACATCGCTTCCTTTCAAACTTGTATCTTGTGTGTGTGTTTTTTTTTTTTAAGTGTTCTCAGGGAAATGGATAACCAGTGTTCACATTTATGTCTCTCGCGTCCTTTCAAAAATGTCTATCTTGTGTTGCTCTTTGAAGTGTTCTCAGGGAAATGACAATGTTTGCCGTTCTTCTCTGCATCATTTGTCTGTTCTGCTTCCGTCTATAGATATAACACTTAAGCCCCATCGTCCATCGACCGCCGACGCGGTGACAACAGACAACTGAATTTGACAGTGTTGGTGATGGGCGTTTGTCCAAGAGATCTACCTGTGTCGCTTATGTAAATTTCACACCATCACTGTGACAGGTCACGGGAAGATTTATGACGGAAAGAAGAGACTTTTCCAGCCAAAACTCACCGAAAATTACCCTAACACTGGGTGGTGGTGAAATATAAATGAAATCAGGATCCGTCCCCTCACCTCGTAGTCATGGCATTGGACGCTGTAGCCGGCCGTTTTGTCCGACCCGGCCGTTTTGTCCAACCTCGGACAAAACGGCCGGGTCGGAAAAACGGCCGGCTAAAACCCGGCTGTTTTGTCCGACTTTCAATTTTTTGTCGGACAAAACGGCCTGGTTGGACAAAACGGCCGGCTCTAAGTAAGCGGCCGTTTTGTCCGATATTTCACTGGCGAAGAAGTATAAATTCGTGGCGTTCTGTTTTTTTCTTTTTTTCTTTTTTGTTTTTTTTTTTTTTCTGTCTGTCTACCCCCAAGTAAAGAAATCACGTGGAAAAAAACCCATTCGGCCGTCATGCCCCCAGGTGGCCAATTTGGCGTCTTAAGCTGACCATTGGCCGTCAGGGGCCATGACTATCGAGTGGGTCTTATTCTCGTGATTTCTTTACTTGGCTGCAGGGAGAGAGAGAGGGAGGGGGAGAGAGAGAGAGAGAGAGAGAGAGAGAGAGAGAGAGAGAGAGAGAGATCAAAAGACAGACAGACAGACAGACAGACAGACAGAAACAGAGAGAGACAGGTGGCACATCACGATACAACATTTGAGGTGACTGTGTCAAACCGTTGGAGTCTTGGGACAAACAATTGACGCATCCTCAATTTTGAGAGTCTGACGTTGCCTGTGACCTTTACCTTGACCTTAATTGCTTTGTCATATTTGGAGAGCAATAAACCAAACAACCTTCATACCAAATTTCAGCTTCCTATGTTGACCGCTGCCGGAGATATGGCTAAAAATAGATTTCGGTTTTGAAGGTCACACGTCAAGGTCATAACCTTGACCTTAAAAATTTGGAAAAGGTGTATTTAAGCCACCCCTCCTGTTTTCTTGCTTCTTTGTGTATTTGCAGTATTGCCTTTTTCAGTGTAGATAGGGCTGTCTTTCAACTACCTTTTGAGCTAAAAGTTGTTCTTGAATGACAATTCAAAACCTCGATTTATTTGACATAACACCCCCCCCCCGACTCCCCCCCCCCCCCCCCCCCCCCCACACACACCCATATAGAGCTGACCCACTTCACTGACAGTCATGATAATAGCACTGTGTAATGATCGATTTCCGCCTAAAAAAACATGTTGGGATTTATCCTTCCTGATCGACAAAATGTGGGTGACGTCACCCTTTACTTGAATGTAGGTGGGATAAAACATTACGCTAAGTGCAACATCAGCAAGTCTAAGTACAAATTGTAGCATGAACTAGGCACAGCAATAACAAGCGCATCACCGAGCGGCTGCAACGCCGCACGGCAGATATGTTCTTTGCCCGTTCGCCCCCCCCCCCCCCCCCCCCCCCCCCCCGCCTTCCTTTACCCTCATATCTTAGCCCCACCTTTCTCTCTGTCTCTCTCCACACCGAGTAGCTGACACGCACTGACATTCATTCAGTAACTGTCTTTGACTTTCATACTGCTACATCACAACTGAAAGTACTTTCCTCACTTTTGGACACACACACACACACACACACGCACCACGCACGCACGCACAGCACGCACGCATGCACACACACACACACACGCACACACACACACACATACTTACATGCACAGTGCATACACACACACACACACACACACACACACACACACACACACACACACACACACACACACACACTGAGTAGTTGACACACACTGACATTCATAAGTCACATGAAGTTATAGATTCTCTTCTCTCTCTCTCTCTCTCTCTCTCTCTCTCTCTCTTGTCTCTCTCTCTATCTCACACACACACACACACGACACACACACACACACACACACACACACACACCACACGCACACACACACACACACACACACACACACACACACATCTTGTTCGAATCTCTTGCCATTCATGTGCCACACCACCACACAAAGTTTGACGCGACTCCGACTTTCCGTTCTGAAGATATCCTTGGGACAGACAGAAAAAAAAAAAGGCCATGACCTTGACCTTGAATATTGTTGTTTGGATCTCTTGCCATTCATGTGGTACACCACCACACAAAATTTGAAGAGACTACGACCTTGATCGGTTTACAATGTTTGGATGCACCATAAGCCAAATCAACTCCATGCTAAGTTTCAACATCCTATGTTTTCCAGTGCTCGAGATATGGCTAAAAATAGGTTTTCAGTTTTCAAAGTCATTCGCCAAGGTCATGACCTTGACATATTTGTTTGGAATATCTTCCAACTAAGGTGGCACAACATCACATAAAATTTGAATTGCTTCTGTCTGCCCGTTCAGAATACATGATTGCAACAAAAATTTCCCCACCCTCAAATTTTTAGGGTCCAGCTATCTCTACGACCTTGACCTTGACCCTGATTGGCCTACAAAGATAATACTTCAAGGTCATGACCTTCTTGTTCGGATCTCTTGCCATTCTTGTGCCACACCACCACACAAAGTTTGACGCGACTCCGACTTTTCGTTCGGAAGATATCCTTGCGACAGACAGAAAAAAACAAACAAACAAACAAAAAACAAGAAAAAAGAAAAAGAAAAAAGAAAAAAAAAAACCCAGAACGCGACGAATTTATACTTCTTTGCCAGTGGAACTGGGCAACGAAC
>CM065722.1:48361270-48363770 GCA_033310375.1 Conus canariensis | reverse complement strand
ACCACTAGGCGACGTCGGGCGAAAATACTTGCGCCAAGCGATCTGTCACTCAGGACACGTCGTGAGAATGCTAGCGTCGGTCTTCTAAAAATAACTATGACCGAATTTTCTGGAGAATGTTTAACCAGTAGTGTCAGCGTACAGATACAGTCCTTCCTACGTCATATCATACCAGTAAGCAGGCTACTAACAGTCGATTTCATTGGTTAATTTGAAGAGAAAGCAACCAACCCGTTGGCGTCTTCAAGCACTGAATCAGTGCTCCTTGTTCGAAGTATGCCATTTTCAACTCAATCAAACAACAACAAAATAATTATTTCGATTTTTAAAACATTCATGATCAAGAAGATGAAACAAAGCTCTATTTCACTGTACAAAAGTAACGTCACTGTCGGATTTAGGCTTTTAAGGAAAATGATTTTAAAATGGTCAAAATCAGGTGTCCTGAGGGAATTTCAGTGCTGTAACTGCAGTGTTAACTGGACACAGAGAGCAGAACGAGGGTCTGTGTTGATAGTGTTAACGTGTCAGTTCATAGATAGTGACCTACCTTTGGAAATGGCACAGTGTTATCGACTAGGGTCATAGCACTAAAACCTTCTATGGGAACAGAAGAAGAGGAACAGGAGTGGGGATGGAAGATGCCCGAGGATGAGGAGAAAATGGGGAAGATGGTGGAGGGGAATGGAGGCCGGGGGAAGTGGGTGAGAGCTGAAGACAATGGCAATGGAGGGCGTGGCAGGCAGGAGCGATTTAGATCTCATATTTAGTGAATGAGTACCAGCATGCGAGAGCAAAAAGCCAGAGACAAAGAACGTACAGCCACTAGAAAAGGAGAATTTGGCAAACGCGCTAGAGAGAGAGAGAGAGAGAGAGAGAGAGAGAGAGAGAGAGAGAGAGAGAGATTTTATTGGCAACAGCCGTCCTGCACAAACGGAATTATTAACGCTACACTCGTACAATGGAGTCACTGAAAAAGTACACTCAGATTGGATTGCAGCACATCAGCTTCATTGATTCAGCAGAGAATACTGCATCAGTGACGGATTCATAGTAGAAATGGCAAAAAACAAAGCAAAACAAAACAAAAAACACAACAACAACAACAAAGATGAAGTTTTTTTTTTTATTAAAAAGAAAGATTGTCATCCTCATCCAACCATTCCATATACATTTACAAAATCGTTAGACAAACAAAATATAACATTCTTAATGAAATCGAATATCATTTAGATCGAATCAGTGACTGGTTTCTGCTGAAATTTAAAAGATTTTGTTAAATAATTTGTCAAAAAGACGATTTTCCGTTCTTCATCTGAAGAAATGATTTTACTTAGACTGGGTAGGTTCGCATAAGATTCTTCTTCTTCTTCTACTTCGCATAGAGTATTCTAAATAATTTACACTCAACTCTGATATCGTCATTGGCATTGTAGTCAAACGATAAACGTTTTTCACCTTCCGGAGCAGATGAGAGTATGGGACAACTAGTCCCTGTCGCCGGTTCCACATGAAACCAATTTCTGTTGGCAAACAGATCAAGAGATCTTATTCAGAGTCGATTGAAAGCATCTCTTTGCCATTTATTTGTCAAAGGGTACCGGTATTTTTTTTGTGTGCTGAAAGATATCCTTGAAAGGAAAATACTACTTATATTTATTCTTTTCTTCTAAACACGAATGCCAGTTCTGTTGAAAATAACACAGTAATCTGTCCCTTAATTCTGATATATACTGTTCTGTATTTCAAACTCCCTGGATCAGAAAACAATGCCAATTCCGTTAGAAATTAGAATTGTTTTCCCGTCATTGGCCCAGTTACATTTCCCTGTTTCATATTGCTTCAACATTTCGTATGCTGGCCTATTTTATCCTGACAATGGAATCTGTCTATTTTTCAACCAAACTCTTGAACATTAAACAAAGGTACGAATGTATAACGGATATTTTCCAGTATCATCATAGCTCATACAACTTGACGATTTGATGGGTATGAAGGAGAGAGAGAGAGAGAGAGAGAGAGAGAGAGAGAGAGAGAGAGAGAGAGAGGAGAGAGAGCGTGCTTGCGTGCGTTACTCTCTCTCTCTCTCTTTCTGTCAGTCAGTCTGTCTGTCTGTCTCTGTCTGTCTGTCTATGTTTCTCTCTCTCCTCTGTCTTTGTCTGTCTGTCTCCCTCCTCTCTCTCTCTCATTCTCTGTGAGTGTGTGAAGTGCGGACAAGAGAAAAGAGAGAGAGAGAGGAGAGAGAGAGACGAGAGAGACGAGAGAGAGAGAGAGAGAGAGAGAGAGACATGGGCAAGAGGTAATAAAATTTGAGAGACGGTGAATGGCCGACAGGAAAAGAAGGGAGGGGACGGGAGGAGAAGGTGGAGGGGTTATGTGTGAGGAACTGGGGCAATGAGGGGAATTCCAGAATGACTGACCAGTGGGTGACATCAGCTCCTTCCTAACGCGTCCAGCGGGTTGTCAAGGTGGGTGAAGAGGTCAACAAGTGTGCCATAAT
>CM065722.1:48351270-48356270 GCA_033310375.1 Conus canariensis | reverse complement strand
AGAGGGAGAGGATGAAGAAACTACTGCCGATCACAACCAGTTTGACACTCTCGGTCAAGACGTGGGGGATGATAAAAAAATCTCTGACCCTGATTAGAACAAATCCTACATCCAAATCGTGGTAGCAAACTGATGCTTAATAATAAAATCAGTCTCATGTTCTCGGTTAAAAAACAAACAAACAAATATTAAGAAACTCGGACCCTTATTAAAAACAATCTTATATCCCTGGTCAAGAAAACGTGATATTAAAGAATTCTGGCTATTGATCAAAATCTTTGTATGCCATAGGTCAATGGAATGAAGTATCAAACTCTGACGCTTGTTAAAACCAATCTGACGCCTCACCCTCTCAGGAAAATGGAATATCAAGAAACCCTGACTCTAATCAAAACCGTTCTTGCACTCTTAGTCGGGGAAAGAAAAACAGGCTATATTCATCGAAAAGAAAATGTAACATAACAAAAGCCCGAGAAATGAAAGGCAAATGTCATTTGAACCGAAGAAAAGAAGAAAAGGGAACGAAATAGGACAGACATAAAGGGCAGCGGAAGGTAGCCATGCTCTTTCTGGGTGTTTGCCTGACCTCTTCACGAAAGAAGGGGAGCACGTAGCTGTCTCCATCCCTTATCGATCGGCTGACTTCGCTGTGCCTGGCCTCATTGCTATGTAAGTGGGACAAGCTTCTCCCTTTGATGAATCATAAGAGAATAAGACAGATGAGAGCATGAAGAAGACATGTTTGAAAGGGAAAAGGTTAAAGAGGGGTAAGAGGCGAAGGGTGACGAACGGGCAGAGGGAGGGAGGGAACAGGGGGGAATGGGACGATGGAAAAGTAAGTGTAGAACAGACAGTGATGTTGAAGTTAACCTTTGTCAGTCTCCCTGTAGGTTCTGTTTGTCTATTTTCATTTTTTTTTCAGTGTGTGTGTGTGTGTGTGTGTGTGTGTGTGTGCGTGCGTGTGTGTGTGCGTGCGTGCGTGAGTGTGCGTGCGTGCGTGTGTGCGTGTGTGTGTGTGTGTGTGTGTGTGTGTGTGTGTGTGTGTGCTCGCATTTGTGTGCGCATGCATGCATGTATGCATGTTGTGTGTGTGTGTGTGTGTGTGTGTGTGTGTGTGTGTGTGTGTGTGTGTGTGTGTGTGTGGTGCGAGCGTGCGTGTGCGCGCTCGCTCGCGTGTGTGTCTTCGTGTGCATATGTGCCGTCAAAACACAGATGGTCTGAGTATAAAAGATCGAAGTCAGAACCTGTGGTATGGACCAATGAAGGAGAAGGTTCGGGGTTATCTCTTTAGGGTAAGCTGTGCACAGGTGGGTAGATTCGTGCAGGTTGCCAGGAAGGCGGGGAATGCAGGAGAGGGTGTGAGGTGGTAGTGTGGTGATGGTGGTGGTGTCATTTTGAATCAGTCTTAACTGTACTTGATGGGCAAAGAAAAAAATCACAGATAAGCAGGAGGGTGGAGGGAGATTGAAGGCTGCAGCATGGAGTGAAAAAATGACAGATAACCAGGAGGGTGGAGGGAGAATTGAAGGCTGCAGCATGGAGTGAAAAAATCACAGATAAGCAGGAGGGTGGAGGGAGAATTGAAGGCTGCAGCATGGAGTGAAAAAATCACAGATAACCAGGAGGGTGGAGGGAGAATTGAAGGCTGCAGCATGGAGTGAAAAAATCACAGATAAGCAGGAGGGTGGAGGGAGAATTGAAGGCTGCAGCATGGAGTGAATGTCTGAACAAAGGAGGAGGTGGTGGGGGTAGAAGGGAGAACTTAGAACGGACAAAGGTGGGAATGGTCAGATGGGGGTGCAGGTGATTTCTATATGAGCTCTAACAGTGATAGGGAATAGTAATGATTGAAAGCTGACGACTTTGATTTGCAACTAGAGGGTAAAGAGAAGAGAGCGAGGTAAGGAAGTAGAATTGAGGTAGTGAGAAAGTTTGGGGGGGGGGGGGAGGGTTTGTTAGGAAGAGGGAGAAAGGAGAAGGAACGAGGGGGGGGGGGGTGGATAGGTTGGAGGAAGTGGTCAGCATCTAATGTTACTCCACAAGAGGTAAGGAGAAGGTCAAGTCTTTTGTTTTTCTCTCTCCCCACCCTCACTGCGGGACCCTGGAGACAGTATCTGCTCCATTGCCAAACTTCTCTTATAGCTAGCTGTATTACATCTTTTAGTTTCTTAGTGTGTTCGTTTTGTGTCTCTTTTATTTGGTAAGTCAGACCGCCTTTCTTGTCACGCAGTGCTCACCCTCTCCCTGACTTGCTACGCAAGGATGCTGACGACGCCCACCGAGCGCGGAAATGGTGATGGGAGTTTTCTTTTCTTGGTGATGTGATATTTCGGACTGGAAAAGCAGAGGAAGTGAACTATGTAACAAGCAGTCCCATTTTTTTTTTTAAACGTGGAGTGGTCTATTTCTTTGTGCTTTTTTTTCCCCAAAATATCGAGCAGTCACAGTTTTTATGATCACCTGCCGATTTATTTTCTTTTTCTACCACACGCTTTCATGTTACACACCTTATAACCATCTCGCTAATGGCTGTCAAAATGGCTGTCGATGTATTTCGTGTTCCATCCCTCGAATCATTTACAGCTCGCAAACAAGTCAAGTCAAGAACACTTTATTATCTCCAAAGACTGTGTATGTATGTGTCATCCCTATCCATCACTCCAGCAAAGGTAATATATGATAGACAAGGACAACCATTTCAGGAGACTGTTGAACAGGGGAGCTAACATCATACGGACCACCAGAACGACGCCAGAGGCGGTGAAAAGGTGAAGTTTTATTTTGGACGTCCACGGCAATCGAATTTGCAATCTTTGACCGCGAACTCGGTGCTCTAACCACTTGGCCAACCAGGTTCTCTCCCTTTGTGGATATATTTTTTTTATACATAACTCCGCACGTGAGTGATGTGTTAAGGAGGAGCAACGGACTCTTTTGGGTCATCAGACTACTTTTCTGTCAGTCTTTTTTTTTTTCTGTCTGCCTGTCTGTTTGTGTTCTGTCTGCCGTCCACTTGTAGAAGAACTCGGAAACATTTGGACGGATCTTCAGTGGATTTTGCAGGGTAGGGTTTGTATAGTTATCAGTTAGAGAATAAAAATTCCGATGTTTTGTCTTTACTTATTAGAGGATGATAGTTGGTGTTTTTTCTTTTGGTACACGAGGAAATGAATGATGGTTGAATATAATTTGAAGATTTCTGTTTTGACCGACAGCCTTTAAAGACAACATTTACCATGTTTGTATCTAAGATAAAATGGATTAAAACAGAAAGAAGTTCAGTTAAAAGAAAGTCTGCTTGATTTTTAAATACTTTTTTTCATATTATATAATTATATATATATATATATTATATGTGTGTGTGTGTGTGTGTGTGTGTGTGTGTGTGTGTGTGTGTGTGTGTGTGTGTGTGTGTGTTTGGATACGTGACTGGCTGAATTCTGTTCACCTCCTAAGGTTTAGTTGGAAGAGAAATGGATTTTGGCCTGTTTTGTTGGTGGTGGTGGTGGTGTTATCGTTGTTGTTGTTGTTGCTGTTGTTGTTGTTGATGATGACGATGATGATATTGTTGTTGTTGTTGTCTTGTTATTGTTGTTGTTGTAAATGCCCCACCCCTCTCTCTCTCTCTGTCTCTCTTTATGTGGTGAGAGAGAGAGAGAGAGAGGAGAGAGAGAGAGGAGGAGAGAGAGAAAGAGAGAGAGGGGGCATGGAAAGAGGTAATAAAATTTCAAGAGGTGGTGGATGGCTGACACGAAAAAATGGGAGGAGAAAGGAGAAAAAGGGATGGAGGAGGGAAAAAAAAAAAAGGGGGGGGGGGGGAGGCAATTTGTGAGAAACTGGAACGAGGATGGAAAGTCCGAGGCGACTGACCAGTGGTGGCATCAGCTTCTTCCCGACCCCTCCAAAGGGTCATCAAGGTGGGTTGAGAGGTCAACAAGTTTGGCATTATTCTGCACACTATTATCAACAGTTATATGGACCGCAATATCCCTCTCTCTCTCTCTCTCTCTCTCTCTCTCTCTCTCTCTCTCTCTCTCTCTCTCTCTCTGTTTGTGTGTGGTAAGAAGAAGAAGATGATGATGATGATGATGATGATGGAGATGAAGAAGAAGAAGAAGACGAAGAAAAGCAACAACAATAAGAACAGCACAACAATACAAAACCATATACAATACAATGACAACAACAGCAGCAACAACAACAACAACAGAACTGCGCCTATGATAATGATGGTGATATTGGAGATGGTGGTGGTGATGTGGTAGTGATGTGGTGATGGTGGTGAAAGAGTCGAAAAAGAGGAAGTTACAATTAGAAAGATAAATCAGTAGCTGATGTGCTGATGACAAATGTTCCTGTGCTTGTAGTAGTGGAGAAAACGGTAATTATGGTGACGAAATCCAATAGCCAGTATGTATAGAAGGGTGAGTAGTGGTGGATTATAGTAAATCAGTTTTAAAAATACCGAAACGTTTAAATCGGTGGTAAACTAAACAAGTGACCTGCTCTTTTTTCTTCTGCTGAAAAATATAAAGAACATAAATCTGGCCTCCTAAAGGTCATTGTTCCAGTGGGGAAAAGGATGGGATGGGTTCAGGGTTACGGGTTGGATCCAAGGCTGGGCAGAGGGGACAGGGGGGCTGGGAGGTAGGGGATTTTTTTTTATCAGTATCCTACCATCAGCAAAAAGCAAAGTCAATGCCCGACTTGATTGACCTTTCCCCCCCTTGGGTTCATTGAGTGTGTAAGTAGGTTATTTGGTTCCCAAATGACGACTATGAACGGTCCAGAAGGAAGGAAGATGGCGGAGGTGGCAGAGACAGTGGTGGTGGAGAGGGCGTTGGGGTTGGGGAAGGACTGAAGAGAACAGCGTGTCAGGCAAGTCCAGAGGCACTACATCAGTCCTTTCCCCTGTGGTTAAACGTCGTCAGTGATTGAATCTATTAAGAGAACGGAGGAAGGGGAGCGGGTGAGGAAGGGAGGTGTGGGAACCATGAAAC
>CM065722.1:48316270-48328770 GCA_033310375.1 Conus canariensis | reverse complement strand
GGGAAAATAACGGAAATGAAAAAAAAAACAAAACTTTATCGATCGTGTCTTGTGGACCAAAGCATTTAAAGCACCTAGCTGTAGTCGATTTCGACTCCTGGGAGACGTTCATCAGTATCCCTGACTGTGGCTAAGGAAATTTTCAGCTTTGACGTCCACAGCCACCAAAAGTGATATGACAGACCGGGGATGGGGAGGTGGAGGAGGAGGTCGGGGGGAGGGGGTGGGGAAGGGGGGGAAGGGGAAAAAAGGGAGGTAAGAGGGGGATAACCATCCCCTGAGAGCGATAACCTTGTTAGAGAAGGAGTTGTGGGATCGTTTACAAGAGATCGTGGCATCAACGTTTGGAGCGAAGCTCGTCCTCCTACTGATGCTGACAATGGGGGGTAGAAAGCTGGAGGGATGGAATAAGAGACTCTGAAGAATGGAGCGACAGCTTTGGCAGCATAAAGCAGTGTAGACACAGGTATGTAGAGAAGGTACAGATGAACGTCATTTTGGATTGGGGCTGAGCTCGACTTAGGAGGAAGGAGAGAGTTTAGAGAGTGGTGGTGGTTGAGTGGGTGTTGAAAGAAGGGAAAGGAAGGAAGGAAGGAAGGAAGGAAGGAAGGACAAGAAGAGGGAGTGGGGGTAACGTAGGAATGAGGTTGAGGAGTGGAGATGTGAGAGAGAGGGAGGGGAGGGAGGGGGAACAAATGAGGGAAAGGATCACTGACAGGTGTTATTAAGTACCTTCGAGCTGGTGAAGAGGACCTGTTTAACATTGCACTTTCAAAACTGAAAACACCACATTAAAATGGGTATTCAAAAAAAAAACAACCATTTTTTAAATATTTGGTACCAGTGTAGTGGGATTCGACCTCTCAACGTCTGGAACTCGAACTCGCTGCTTCACCACTGAGGAGGCGGGACGGGGATGGAAAGGGGGTGAGCTTGGGATCTACCTTCAGTGTTACCACGAGAACGACAACACGTTCAGATAGGCGGAGAAAATGGCAAATTGGACTTTGGGCGCCAGCGGGATTTGAACTCGAAACGCTAGACAGCAAACTTGGTGCCGAGCCACCAAGCACCCTTGGCTATGGTGTCCGCCACCACCCCCCCTCCCCCGCCACCTCTCCAATGATATCTAACAGAGACATTCCACATGTCAGCCGGTGAATACCGATCGCTTCTTCCACTGATGGCAGGGAAGTTTAGGGAACACGGCAAATCATATATCCCGACAGATAATAATATTGATAATAACAACAACAACAATGATAATTATAATGTTAATAATGATGATGACGACGACGACGACGACGACGATGATGATGATGATGATGATGATGATGATGATGATGATGATGATGATGATGATGATGATAAAAGGCCAAATCTAAACGCTCGAGTTTCTAGTCTCGCCGTTTGAAACCCACTTCATCCTCCATAATAACAAGATAAATGTTTTCTGTAACGGCTAAATGAAAAAGAGGGGAAAAAATAAAAATAGAGAAAGAAAGCAAAAGGAAGTCATATCGAGTCGTTAAGCCGTTATGCCCCCCCCCCCCCCCCCCCCACCCCTCGCCCCCCCGACCTCCCCTGTGCACCAGAAATAGAAACGTCGGTAGATTAATGGGTGAAGCGATCGGAATAATTCATTTTCTGCTGATGACTCAGTGATAATGCACCATTAAGGGAGAAAACTGCAAGGCAATGGCTGTCCAACAGGTGTAAGTCGTTAGTTTTATGCATCAGTCACAAGAATTTAACAGGATTCGGCGATCCGCGTAGCCCGACACAGTGACATCTCAATATGTAGAATTAAATAAAACGGAACAGAGACAAAAAAAAACAACAAAATTTAAACAGCATAGCCCCTGGTTCCGCTTCTGTTTGTTTACAAACCATTTTGATGCAAACAAGGTGCATGTCATCTGTAGTGGGAGAGATGTCAAAACGGACAGCTTTTCTGATCAGGTACCATCATTACTGTTTCTCTGTTACCAGAAACAGCGCCTCCTCTGATTGGTACTCAAATCTATCGGTAATCTCATTCTCGTCGGTAAAAGGTGGGGTAAGTTTATGGTTCGTGGTTTTTAGTAACACAGCCAAAGAACTGGTTTAAACAAATCTTTTTAATCATTCAACAGTACACAAAATATAAGCAACGAAAAAAGGGCAGAAACAATCTTTCGGTTTATAGTGCGCTCAAACATTGCTATAAAAAATTCTTTGTGACGGCTGGTGAAATATTATTACTATTCAGTTCAAGTAACAAATAAATTGCATGAATAAAAAAAAGATGAAAAAAAAGAGATGATGCCGTTTCAGCAATAATGATACAAGATTACTTACATTCATTGCAGGTATCACATTATGTAGGAATGAAATGAAAATCAAAAGTTGGTTTCAAAGGCAGAGATGAAGAAAAAACAAACAAAGAAACAAGCAAACAAACAAATTAATGAAAGGAGTAAGTTGAAGGCTGTGGATGAAGGGTGTATAAGGGAAAGAATGGATAGGGGGTGGAGGATACTCATGATCAGGGCCTTTTCTGGCTTATCAAACCCGTACAGGAGAGAAAAAAAGTCACATCCTGAATGGCTAATTTCATGGGAATAGTTTATATCCTGAACAAGAAACAAACAAAAGCAAATGATGACATGGTCGTTGAACAACTGATATCCTCGAAGTTTCAGTTTCAGTTTCATCAAGGAGGCGTCACTGCGTGCGGACTAGTCCATATACGCTACACCACATCCGCTAAGTTTTGAGACCACACTGCGCATCATTTTAAGCTAATGGATAAATGAATTAATAACTAAGATGAGAGAATTGAAGAAGAGGGTCTCGTGGCTACGACTTAGCAGATGTCTGACATACGCATTACCCCAACGCGCTGGTCAGACCTTGAGTGCCTACGTAACATTGGTTGTCATTTTTTTTTAATCCTCAAAGCAGACAAACCAGGCTGTGCTTACAGTGCCAAAGATTCTCCTCGATTAATCACCCCCAGTTTTAAAAAGTCGTAAGATGTAAAGTAATGAAGAAAAGTAATACCCCCAAAAGCACCAGCAAGTCCTATGATCAAATAAAGACCGTAACCTGATCTCCAGATTACAGCAAAGAAAAAAAAAGCTGGCATATCATAAATTGATTTGAAAGAGTTTCCAGGGAGAACAGTCTATAAAAACAGGAAAAAAAAAACAGTAGACGGCAGTAAAGTTAAGCACACAAACGAACAATGGAGGAAGGGGGGGTGGGGGGTGGGGGGGCATGTCAAAGACAATCACAGGAAAGAGAAAGTTTCTGACACAGGACGTTCAAAAGGTGAAGAAACTATTTATAATGAAAGAGAAATAGGCATTCCCATCCATAGAGGAAGAATACAGGAAGACAGCGCAATATGGAAATATATTTTAATCGGCTAAAAGGTGAGCTCTTCAAATCTTACGCTTGAGGATCCAGCAAGGATTGCGAGCAAGGACTAAATATACCAAACAATATCAGTGCTCAGCTCTTCAGTCTAATAGCTCAACATCTGTCAACCACTCCAGCGCTGACAACGGATAAGAATGGCAGCGAGTGGCATTGAACACATTGGCACTGATCAATACCAGCGTTGGTCAAGAAAGTTCCACTAGTTCCGGACCTTCCATTTTGCCCACCAGCATGGTCCAATTCCGAGAAAAGTCTTTGTGGGAGCGTCACCAATAAATAACGTGTCTTGGGCAAAACAAAGAAAATAGCCGTTGAAACGAGTCATCAGCAGTATTGTAAACATTGCCCTCCCACCACCCTCCATCTCCTCAACCGTCCTCTCCTCTCCCCTCCCAGCCCCTACTTCTTATCCTCCACCTACCATGATTCTGAACTTTCTACAGAGTATCTTGCCTGTAGAAGACCCAAGAGGTCGAAACGCGTCGTGTTTTGTCTTGTGATTCGTTTGTCTGCGTTTTCTAGGCGATTGGCTGTTAATTACATTTGAAATTTTTCTACAGAGTGTACTTGATTCACCGATCGAACATAAATATTTGTACCGCTACATCCCTCCCTTCCCTTCCTTTCCCCCATTTCCCATGTTTTGGCCTCTGTGAAAAGAAAACATCTTCAACATAGAAACTGGATACCCCCCCCCCCCCCCCACCTTCCAGCTCACTCCTCCCATCTCCTCATCCCTGGACAAATGATCCGGTTCCGTGATGTGTGTGTGTGTGTGTGTGTGTGTGTGTGTGTGTGTGTGTGTGTGTGTGTGTGTGTGTGTGTGTATGCGTGCGTGCGTGCGTATGTGCGTGTGCGTGCGTGTGTGCGTGCGTGCGTGTGTGTGTGTTGTGTGTGTGTGTGTGTGTGTGTGTGTGTGTGTGTGTGTGTGTGTGTGTGTGTGTTTATGGGTACAAAGCGCGGATGCATATATAATTCTGTTCACGACAGAGAGTAGGGTCGGTGCACCACATTTCTGTCACAACAGGATATAGTTTTGTACCTAGGCATGCTATGCAAAATGTGCTTGACTGTCAGCAGCCCCCTTTGTGAGAGTTCCGAGCTCTCTCTCTCTCTCTCTCTCTCTCTCTCTCTCTCTCTCTCTCTCTCTCTCTCTCTCTCTCTCTCTCTCTCTGTGTTAGCTCATGTATTTAGTAAAGTTTGAGGGTTATGAATATGTGTGTGCTCACTCGCACGTGTCAATAAATAGATATATAAACATGCATCTGTCTGTGTGTATGTCTATCTATGTATTGATATATTGATCTTTATATCTGTCTATCTGTCTGTCCACCCATCTGTTTGTCTATCTCTCTAAATTTCTGTCTCTCTGTCTCTCTATCTACCTATCTGTTTGCCTTTCTATCTGCCTGTCTGTCGGTCTGTATGACTGGATAAGTACAGATATACATGTAAACATGACTCTGTGTGTGTGTGTGTGTGTGTGTGTGTGTGTGTGTGTGTGTGTGTGCGTGTGTGTGTGTGTGTGTGTGTGTGTGTGTGTGTGTGTGTGTGTGTGTGTGTGTGTGTGTGTGAGAGAGAGAGTGCGGGCGCGCATGTGTGTATGCGTGCGTGCGTGCGTGCGTGCGTGCGCACGTGCGTACATGTGTTGTGTGCGCATGCGCACGCGCCTGTGTGTGCGTGAATCAGACTCCATCCGAGAGTGGAAAATGATGAATGAAGATATTATTGGGCACGGGGCCATCACGCCCACCCCACGTTATCCACGCCAGAGCCAAGATGGGGTTTTCCTATCTCACACCCCCCTCACCCTCCTCTCTCTCTCTCTCTCTTTTCTCTCTCTCTCTCTCTCTCTCCCTCTTCTCTCTCTCTCTCCATCACCTTCTCTTTGCCCCCCTGCGCCCCCTCCCCCCCTCTCTCTCTCCTTCCGCCTCTCCATCCCTTCCGCCTCCTCCTCCTCCTCCTCCTCCTCCTCCTCAACCTCCATCCTCTTACCTTTCCTACCACTACCATCCCCGGTTTCGACCTCCTGCCCCGCCTGGATGAAAAAAAAATCCGAATCTTTCAACCTGCAGAGACTGATAAATCTGGCTGTAAGTTACACGTGCCTGTCTGTCTGTCTGTCTGTCTGTCTGTCTGTCTGTCTGTCTGTCTGTGGGCAATGCACGAACTTTAAGATCTACGCAAGTTTACAGGACATGTGTTTTTTTCCCTGCCAGAACAAGCATAACGGGCGAATGTCGACCTATCCACCATTCTCACTTCCACCCTGTCCATACCCTCATGGGGGGGGGGGGGGGGGGGGCAGTTCCAAGACTTGACCAGCGCATGGGGTCAGTGTGTGACTCAGTTCTCCGCGAATCCTGTCCAGCATTATGACATCCTCTTACCGAATCCCATGTTTCATTCTGGGCTTAGTCATCTGGCGGCACCTGCTGCGCCATGTCGTGTCATCGGCTTAGCAAGTGCGGTGCAGCTCATATGGATTAGTTCGCACGCAGTGACATCGTCTTGATGAAACTGACACTGAAACAGAAACTCACCGGGAGGCCACTCGAACGGCGTTTGTACGAGGTGTATCTGTTGCTGTCGGGTTTACCCGTGGGTTTGTTTCCTTTGCCAGCTGAGATCCAGGATCGAATGACAAAAAAAAAAAAAAAACCCATTGCGTCAGTTTATGCTCTTTTTTTTTCGGTTTTCACGTACTAGTACGTTTGAGTTCGTTTGCTAAAGTAGCAGTAGTAGCAGCAGCAGCAGCAGCAGAGGCAGCAGCAGCAGCAGCAGTAGTAGTAGTAGTAGTAGTAGTAGTGTTGTTGTTGTTGTTGTTGTTGTTTGTTGCTGTTGTTGTTGTTGTTGTTTTCATATTTGCAGCGGTACCAGAAGATATGCCTTTGCCATAGTAGTAGTGGTGGTAATACGATAGTGGTAGTAGTAGCAGTGGTAACACTTGCAGTAGCAGCGGCGATGGTGGTGGTAGTAGCAGTGGTAACACTTGCAGTAGCAGCAGCGATGGTGGTAGTAGTAGCAGTGGTAACACTTGCAGTAGCAGCAGCGATGGTGGTAGTAGTAGCAGTGGTAACACTTGCAGTAGCAGCAGCGATAGTGGTAGTAGTAGCAGTGGTAACACTTGCAGTAGCAGCAGCGATAGTGGTAGTAGTAGCAGTGGTAACACTTGCAGTAGCAGCAGCGATGGTGGTAGTAGTAGCAGTGGTAACACTTGCAGTAGCAGCAGCGATGGTGGTAGTAGTAGCAGTGGTAACACTTGCAGTAGCAGCAGCGATAGTGGTAGTAGTAGCAGTGGTAACACTTGCAGTAGCAGCAGCGATAGTGGTAGTAGTAGCAGTGGTAACACTTGCAGTAGCAGCAGCGATAGTGGTAGTAGTAGCAGTGGTAACACTTGCAGTAGCAGCAGCGATAGTGGTAGTAGTAGCAGTGGTAAACTTGCAGTAGCAGCAGCGATAGTGGTAGTAGTAGCAATGGTAACACTTGCAGTAGCAGCAGCGATAGTGGTAGTAGTAGCAGTGGTAAGACTTGCAGTAGCAGCAGCGATAGTGTGTAGTAGTGTAGTACAGCAAGTGGTAACACTTGCAGTAGCAGCAGGCGATAGTGGACGGGTTAGTAGCATTGGTAAGACTTGCAGTAGCACACAGCTAGCGGAATTCAGTACAGGTAGGTAGTAGTCATGACACTGCAGTAACCATATGCTAGTGCAGTAATAGTACAGCAGCGATAGTGGTAGTAGTAGCAGTGGTAACACTTGCAGTAGCAGCAGCATATGGTCGAGTAGCAGTGGTAAACACTCGCAGTAGCAAGCGCATAGTGGGAGTACATGTAATTGCATCAGGCAGCAGGAACACTTAGCAGTGCGCACAATAGTAGGAGCAGTAGCACTTAGTACAGCAGCAGAAACAGTTAACAGAGTAGCAGCAAGAATAGCAGTAAAAGTAGCGAATGCAGCAGCAGCAGCAGCAGCAGCTAGCGTGCAGCAGCAGTAGCAGCAGCAGCAGAAGTATGTAGAAGCAGGAGCAACAGCAGCAGCAGACAACACAGCACCAGCAGTTGTAGCAGTACAAGAGCGGCGGGGGCGTTAAAGGGGCGCCTCCTCCAGTGTTCCGAGTCAAGTTATAAGCTGATGTTGTTTGATCAGAACAGGCGCCCCTGAACATCTCTACGATGACTAAGCAGCCGTGCAGTGTCTCCTTTGGTCGGTTGCCCACGGACGACTTGCCACTGACTGCTTCCTGTAATCTGGCCAACGCTATAACTGCCAGTGGAGGGAACCTGGGTATGTCAAGGATGGGCGTTGCCAGAACAGGAAGCGTGGGGAGTAACACCACGGATAAAGCATGCAATATAGGACAGCCAACAGCCTAATAAACGCTAGGGCCTGGTTACCTCAGTAGGTTGGAGCACCAAATTAGTAGGCAGGCCATGGCGAGTTCAATTCTCAGGCGCTTAACACAACACAGAGGCGTTTTTTTTGACTGCCTATCCTCACGAGTGATCGTTCTGGTGGTACTAACGTACGCACTGTTGCGTGTCAGTTACCTGAGGTGGGTGCAGACGTGAAACGCTGAAATAATGACGAGACAGCTACAACTGCCAGACTTGAACACTGCTCATTATATGGGTTTCGGCTTCACCAAAGTGACGTGTGGATTTCCCTTGGCCTATACTAAGACATGAGGGCAACCATGAATACACGCGTTAAAGAACAGAGGCAAGTCGCGAAGAGGGGGGAGAAGAAAGGGTGAGGAGATGGGGTGGGGGCGGTTACGAGGGGAAGGAAAGTGGAGAGGAAGGCGCTGATGGATGAGACCTAGCAGATGCCTCCCCAGCTCCGCATTAACCTTTCGCCCGCAGGTGCACTGGATTCAATATTTCCCAACGGCAGCTGTTTGGAGTTACTGTCTGTGTAATGTCTTGAACTTCATCACTTTGAGGGCCAGCCACACTCTCACGACTTGGAGTAAATGACAGATAGCTAGTTGCAGTGTCCATCTGTTACCAGTTTTGTGCTTCTTTCGACATTTTCCACGATGCATGTATTACTCCTACACAGGTGCAGAAATCGGCCATGTATGCTTAGGCCGTCCTGCGCTGTAGCGATTTTGGGGGAGCCTCCGAAAGAGTTAAGTGGTAGTTAACCCTATGACTGCTACTGACAAGTATACCAGTCAGCGAGAGTCTGTAGCATCCTCAAGGCAGGACTGTTCACTGCCTCACGAACTGTTCATTTTCGATCAGTCTCCAGCTTGGATTGAACTGGCCTCATGACCTCGTCTTCCGAGTCCTCAAGCACGATTAGTAGTTTCACTTTTCTAGCTTTGTCCTTACTGGATGATGGTTTTCAGAGGTAGCTTCGGGTTTAACTGGCGACGGTAGAGAGCTACTTCAGTGAGATGTGAAACATCAAGCCATTTCCTTGGGTATGTTTTGAACCTTTGTCGATTCCACTGCGCTAGTCTTAATATCGTACATCAGTAAAGGACAGAGCTTTAGGATCAGCTTGAACCGCTGGCACTAAGGGAGCACCTGCAGGTTTCTTTATGCCACTTACTCGGTTTCGTTTTCCCGTTTTGCATGTTGGAAGAAATCATACCATCTTCTAAGGTTATTGGCTGGTTCTTATGACACGGCTGAAATGGCTTGGCTGCAGTGAACATAAATGTTTCAGTTACTTTCCAGTTTGGCAGAAAGAAGCTCCGCGATTTCGTTGGTTTGAAACTCGCCCTGAATGGAACGACCAATTACTTTAATCGTTTCAGTACTTATCTGCGTATCACCTTCCACGAGGAAAGGACTGTTGAGTCATCCAAGAATTCTTTTACAGTTGTCATTTGGTATATATTTCTCAGGACTGCCGGATTTGTATTGCTCATTGTTGCCTTCAAGATAGCCTCCATAGCCGACACGAAACAGCTTTGCTATGCCAGTCAGAGATGTATTTTTCTGTGTAGAACGCGACTGAGAAGTCATAAAAGCATTTCTTTAGTATTTCTGGGATGTATTTAGATATTATCTCAAGAGTCTCTTGTGCCGTTTTGTTTTTGCCAGATAAGCCATACCCACAACAAGATCTCTTTTTACTACCTCAAGTCTTGAAATGGTTCACAAATTATCGTGGCGTATTGTGCGCGATGATGAATACCTCCATTCTTGAGTGACATATCCAAGAACTAATGTTCTGTGAATTACCTGGTCAGCGTCGCTCCCATAAGAGATACGGTTTTACCCGCAAAGTTCGATATTGATTTTGATCTAAACTGATTGATGCCAGTCGAGTTCTTTTGGAATGTACATTCTATCAGCTACCAACCATTGGTCGTTGATCATTAAGTTCCTCCATGATGATCTTTTAGGTTGTGTAGCACTTAAGATCATTTTGATATCTGTCACACAGAGGGTAGGGCGTCCATGCGAGAATTTGGCAGGTGCTTCTTTCATCTTTCTTTACTCCACCCAGTGTTGAGTGCTGGTCAGTGAAGTTTTGTCTGGCGCTGCAGTCCACACCAAACCCTGGTTTCAAGTGTTGCCTCGTTTTGATGGTTGAGAAGTGTGTTCCTGAGACGCTAATCAAGAGTTTCTTTGTCCACTGTGAGTGTCTCTGGTTTGGGCTGCTCGACTCATATCCAGTGAGCTGGAAGAGGTCTCTGAAGAAGCAATCTTGGGTCTTCTTAATTCGCCTCTTCTGCTCTTTTTGAATTTGCTTTGTTGATGGAACTGCTTTTTCCCATGTCTTTCAAAAGCTTCTTTAGCTCTTCCTGCTCAAATTCTTTGACAGCCGTCATCCGTTTCTTGAAATTCTTTTTTTTCTTCCGGTTGTTATCCACCTCTCGCTGGCATCTGGCTTTTTTTGAGGTGCTGTCTTAAGCTGTTTCGGTCTGTAGATGTCCCTCAGGTGCCATCAAATGTCTCTGAATGTGGCTAGCTTGTGCGTGGCTTCTCCCTCCTGTCAGCGCATGCAGTTCACTATTTTTTCCCAGCCAAAATCTCCCATTCCTATTTGCACTTACAGGTGACCACTTAACTTTTCTGGCGTTTTGTATTGACAAATTCCTTGCCTGAATCATCAGCATCCAGATGTAAAACTGTTTTCCTATGTGTGTTCCAAAGCTGGCGTGCGTTTTAAACCGAAAGAAGCTTATTCCGAGATTAAGATATTTGAAACGTGTTGACTTTGTCGTCACTGTTTCTTTCTATCCTCCTTTCTTTCTTTCTTTTAATATGTTAACATGTGTGCGTCGTTCTTTGCGATTTGCTCAGTTCTGCACACTTTCTCGCCATTGTGACACAAAACCAGCGAAGGACATCTGTTGCACACACTACAACTGCTCCCCCTCCTCCTCCCCCTTCCTGAACACGGAGCATGGCTGCCTATCCAGTAAAATTACGAACTGTTATACACATAATATATACATGCCCTGTGGTAGAATTGAATGGATGAATGAAGTATGGCGATCTGCGAACGAAGACGGCGTTTTAGGAAATCGAATTTAGATAAGTGGTCTTTAAAGGAAAAAAAGAAAGAAAGAACAGAAGTACTCTTCAGATAAAATGGTTAGCTAGCATTGAGGCATTGGGGTTAGGAACAGTAGGAGACGATTGAAGGATCGAGCTTTTTTTTTTTTTTTTTACCATTTGTGTTTACTTACTGTCTGAGAGAGAGAGAGAGAGAGAGAGAGATGTGTGTGTGTGTGTGTGTGTGTGTGTGTGTGCGCGCGTGAGCGCGTGCGTGCACGAATACGAGTGCGGTTTATGTGCGTGCTACTGTGTGTGTTTGTAAAGCAGGAATGCAGGCGGTGTGTGTGTGTGTGTGTGTGTGTGTGTGTGTGTGTGTGTGTGTGTGTGTGTGTGTGTGTGTGTGTGTGTGTGTGCGTGCGCGCGCGTGTGTGTGTGTGTGCTCTTGTGTTTGAATGCTTGTGTATGTAAGTGTGTCCACGCGCGCACGCGGGCCGTGTAAGTGCGTGCCTGCGTGTGTACCTATGTGTGTGTGTGTGTGTGTGTGTGTGTGTGTGTGTGTGTGTGTGTGTGTGTGTGTGAGAGAGAGAGAGAGAGAGAGAGAGAGAGAGAGCACCTTGCAAGCGTGTGTGTTCTGATAAGTGCATGTGCCTGTGGGGTTTCAACCTTGTGCAAGCCATTGCTGTTCATGCACCGCGGTAGGAAGATGTCACCCCGTTATCGATGTGGATTAAGAGCACGTGGAGCTCGCTCTTCAGACTATCCTCACCCCCACCCCTACCCCACCCCTCTCCCCCAGCCTTCCTCCCGGACATCGGATGTCAGCACTACCTATCTGCCGCACCCACCCCCCTCCCACTTCCCCTTCATACCCTCCCCCATCTTCATCTCGCCCCGCTCCGTCGCTCTCTCTTTATCTTGACGTCACAGATCTCACGCCACCTTGATGGTATTGTCTGTCTGCCCATGCTTCTGCCAAGGTTATTCCTCCTTTCCCTTTCTCAACAGGTCAGTGCCTCTGGCTGTCCCTGCCAATCACGAGGAAGTTTACAGAATTTAACCAATGACGTAGCGCGATACATATATGTGTATTATATTTATAACATAAAAGAGACAATGTAGTTTCAGCATCTTTCCGCTAAAACTCCTGGGTACTACATCAACAGTATGAACAAGATAAATGTTACCTGTAAAGAGGAGGGAACACTTGGAAAGGAAAGACTTTCGAATGATCTTCAGCCATTGTCTGCGTTCCCCATGGATAAACAAAATAGTAACGCCTTCTTGCAGGCAGGATAAAAATGCCTACCAGCCTTCCTACCAACCTGAGGCTGCATGGAATGCAATAATGGTTGAACATGATTATGAAAGATTTCTGTGTTGTTGTTTTTTCCATACCTCTAGTCCTTAAATCCAACTATCATCTAGGTTTTATTGGTTCCGGGGATATAACTGATTTTAAAATGAGGGAAACTAAAGTAGAAATTGTTTTGTAAAAACCTCGTCTATGTTTTCGTTTCTGCCTTTTTTTTTTTTTCATTTGTACGTGTTATTTGTTGGGATACGTGAATCGCCGGATTATGTCAACTTTCTTACGATTGGTAGAAAGAGCC
>CM065722.1:48291270-48301270 GCA_033310375.1 Conus canariensis | reverse complement strand
CCTTCACATTTGCATTTGTATATAAAATATTTAGCTAACAGCAGAATTAGGTCGAAAACCTTGTCAGCTCTGTAATGGTTATCGCAGTTAAATAAAACTATGTTTTCTGTTAGCGATATGTTTGAGTTGTCACATTTTTCATTTATCGAATTTTGAAATGTCCTCCAGAAATGTTTTGTCCTTTCACAGGTCCAAAAGATGTGTCTTATTGTTTCTTTTTCGTTATGACAGAACGAACATTTGTCTGAATTGGTTATATTCATTTCATGAAGAATTACATTTGTTCCCAAAATTCTATGAGTTACTCTAATTTGGAACCATTTCAGTTTAATATCTTTTATTTTTCCAATTTTCTTAAATGCTTTGAGCCAACAGACCTCAGTTCCTAGCCTTTCTTCCCACTTACTACAACACTTAGGCTCATTTGCATCTTCCATTAAGATGTCATAATAATACCTTGCTCCTCTAGGAGCTGTTTTGATTCTATTCAGTAATTGGTTAGAAAAATTCGAGGCCCTGTGCGTCAGTTTCAGTCCTGTCTCTCTTGCGTATTTTCTCACAGCACATATGATTCCATGGTAAGTAACAAAATTACTGAACACGCCATACTTTTCTGTGAAAGATTGGAATGTGAAGAAGTTGCCATTGTCATCCAAAAGATTTCCTACAAAAAGTACATTATTTCTGATCCAGTTTTTATAATAAACTGTTTTTTTCTCAACTTTAGTATGATTGTTACAAAAAACCGGTTCAGAACAAAAATCTTCTACAGTTTTGACATGTTTTACCTCTCCAAATTCTTTGTATGCTTTAAAAACATCTTTCCAGAATGTATTTACACAGCCGTGGTTCGGCAAATCGGACCCTATGTTTTCCATTCTGTCAATATTCGGATACTGAAGTCTGAGAAGTTCTTTCCATTTATGGTTACTGGATTGTATTTTACGAATCCACGTTAGTTTCAACGCGTTCAGATATTTTTTAACGTTGGGTATACCCATACCCCCCGAATTGATGTTTTTAACAGACGTTTTTCTATTTATTCTATCATTGTTTTTATTCCATACAAATTTAAACACTAATTTTTGAATTTCCTCACAAAGACGGTCAGGTGGATTTGGCAACAATATCCATAAATGAACAATTTTTGATAGCACTAGCGACTTAAGAACTGCGACTCTACCAAGTGGTGTAATTTGTCTTTTTAGCCAAGTTCTGTATAATGATTTTATTTCAGAAAACTTTTCCTCAAAATTCACAACTTCACATTCTTTTAAATCATTCGTGAACCAGACCCTAAAATCTTAAAACGGTTTGGATTCCATTCCATCTTCAGGTGTGGTAGAAATTTCAGTGCTGAATTCCGCATACTTCCAAGCCATACTGCTATCGTCTTTTCTGTGTTTAATACAAGCCCAGATACTCTTCCAAATTTTTCAATGGTTGTGATTGATTCTTCAAACGATTTTCTGTCTCCCTCTAAAGTAAGTTCAGTGTCGTCTGCGTATTGTGATATTTTATGTTCAGTATTTCCAATTTTGATGCCTTGAATATTTTGGTTTTCTGTTATCATGAGTGCTAACACTTCAACGCACATAACAAACAAGTATGGTGATATTGGGTCGCCCTGTCTACAACCTCTCCCAATGGCAAACCAGCTAGTTAGCTTGCCATTGACAGAAACTGTTGATTTAATGTTTTTATAAAAAGTTTTAATCCATCGACAGAAGTCAGGGCCTACACCAAATGCTGTTAAGACCTTAAACATGAATTGTAAGTCAACACTATCAAATGCTTTTTCAAAGTCTAAGCATAGTAATAGCCCCGGTTTTCTAGTTTTAACAAGGTAATCCATGAGATCGTAGATAAGTCGAATGTTATCTCCTAAGTATCGATTTGGTATAAAGCCACTCTGATCTTCACTTATGATTGAACTTAAAACATATTTTAATCTGTTTGAAATGCACGCAGATCCAATTTTATACACTACATTCAAAAGCGATATTGGTCTCCAGTTTTTTATTTGGTCTTTGGGTTTATCCCCTTTCGGAATGCATATAATGACTCCCTCCTTCTGGGTAGTGGATAGTTCCATTTTGTCAAACCCTTCGTTTAAAGATCTTACGACATATGACCCTAACTGTAACCAAAAAAACTTAAAGAACTCAGCTGTGAAACCGTCACTTCCAGGGCTTTTATTGTTGTCCATATTTTTTAACACATATCCAGCCTCTTCTAAAGTTATTTTCCCCTCCAGAGTATTTTTGTCCTGTTCCGTTAATTGTGGCAGTTGGTCAGTAAGGCTTGAGATTTCACACTGTTCTACAACTCTTTCCAAATATAATTTTTTGTAAAATGAATTCACTGCCTCAGCAATGTCATCATCATTTGTTAACGTTGTACTGTCTCTTAATGTAAGTTTCATTATATTTTTACTTACATAGTTCCTTTTTTCAAGGTCGCAAAAGTATTTTGTTATTTTTTCCCCTTCGGCAACCCATCTTGCCCTTGAACGCAGCAAGACACCTTCCATTCTTTTATGTCTTAAGCTGACCAGTTCTTGTTTGCAATTTTCAAGAGCTGTTTTTTCTACATCAGTATGTAAATCCTTTCTTTCAATTTGTTCTATATTTTTTTCAAGTTCTTTTTCTCTTTTTAAAGCTTCACGTTTCTTCATTGTTGCGTATGCAATAGTTTTCCCTCTAATCTTCATCAGCAGTGTATCCAGGAACAGCTGATCTGAGATAACAAACTGCAGATCAAACTTTGCTATATTTTCTATGGAATCACGACAATAAGGTAGGGCTGCGTACTCTTCAGTTACCTCTTTGATTACATTATTTATTTCTTCTACATATTTCATGTCTTTTAATAGGGAACTATTGAATTTCCACAGTAGACTTCTCCTCTCTTGTTGGCCACATTGCAGAGTTAATAATATCAAGGAGTGATCAGATCGGTAGCCAGGTAGTATATCTGCTTCAGTAACATAACTACTTAATATATCCGAAATCAGAAAATAGTCTAGTCTACTCTGCTGGAATGGTGTGTTCCTTCTCCATGTGTATCTCCTAAGCTCGGGATTCAGTTCCCGCCAAACATCTACGAGGTCCAGATTATCCATCATATCATCTATTTGTTCTTGCGCCTTTGGATTATTATTGTGTTTGTAGTTACAGCAGTCAAGAGTATAATTTCGGACAGAGTTCCAGTCTCCCGCAATGATTACTTTTTCCACCCCTATATCTCGAATCTGTTTTTCTAATGTAATGTAAAACTCTGGATCGTCACGATTAGGTCCATACAAATTCACAATTAATAATTCCATGTCCATTGCTTTTATCGAGGCAAAAATATAGTTGCCAAGTCGGTCTTTATAAATCTTGTTCAGGCGGAAATCAAAGTTATTATTAAACAGTATGGCAACCCCGCGGGAGTTAGAATTATGTGAGGCAAAATAACATTTATAGCCCCATTCAGCTTTAATGTAGGCTTCTAGTTTAGGACTACAGTGAGTGTCTTGTAGCAGGTATATTGAATAAAATTTTTGTCTTAAATAATTAAACACGTCTCGACGTTTCTGAGCATTTGCGAGACCCTGGCAGTTCATAGACCCAATTTTGATTTCCCTACAAGTCATTACGGTAGACAGACGTATACTTAATAGGGATATTCATATGTTTCCACAAATGACATAAAAAGCGAAATGTTTTCTCATAAAGCACATATGGCAAAAAAGAACAAAACTGGAAAGCGGAATCCATGTCACATACACTATGCACATCATCGCTAAAGCACAAATCAACATTGCATAATGAGAAATCAATAGAACCTGTCAATTCACCGGCACAATAACACATACCACACGCACACGATTCTACACATAGACATTGAAACATGAATAAATCATGTATAAACATTGGATGTTATTGGATGGTGATCACTGGCATGAACAGTGCAAAGAGAGAAAAATCGTCATTGGCATCACTCTTTACGTTTTCAAGACGCTACATAGCTACCATCTATAGATGGAGGATGATCAAATCGAACAAGAAAAAAAAAAAAAAAAAAAAAAAAAAAAAGATGGCCGAATTTGGCGGCAGAAGACGCCAACCACAGGTGTTAACTATATAAAGCACAATAATAATTATGCGATGTGATCCTCCTCCCTCGCCATTCACACACACACACACACACACACACACACACACACACACACACACACACACACACACACACATACACACACACACACACACGCACGCACGCGCGCACACATGTACACATACGTACACACGCGCGCACGCGTGTTAAATCACGCACGAATGGAGAGGAGAAAAAAAAAAAAAAAGGAGGGGGGGGGGGGGACAGAGAGGAGGCGGCACGGAAAGCAGGAAGAGGGGGGGGGGTGGGGGGGGGGGAGGGGGGAGAGGCGGAGAGAACGCAGAGGGCGGAAGAGGAAAGTCAAATAAGTCTTTCCCGTTGTGCACAATATCATAGATCATGACATTAGATGTAATGTGCATACAGATATCAGTGTAAATGCATTTTCCTGTACACAGGCATATTCCAGTTACATACATCAGCAATGTACGAGTGTAAGACGTGCACATACGCGCAGTTTGGTCCTAGACAACTCTTTCACAATCTGGTACACACGCAATTTGTCAGCCACAATATGCAAGTTGGTACACGAACACGTACACAAACGCAAAATGATGCTTTTGCACATATTACAAATTTTCATGTTGTTAGTCGTATTTTTGCAAACACACACACACACACACACACACACACACACACACACACACACACACACACACACATCATGAATAAATGAAATACAAAATCTAAAGCAACAGCAACAGGTAAGTCGCACTAGGAACAATTCATAACACTCTTGGTTCACTGGCTAAGTGACACAAATACATATCAGAATTCTATTCTTTTTTTATGGGAGCACAAAAAAAGGCATTGAATATTATTGTAATAATGTATCCATAGCAGAGGAAAAACGAAGAGAAAAAAAACAACAACATATCTATGAATTTTTCCCCCCAGTTACAGAGAAGATCACATAGCTATTCACCAGGAGTAAAGAGAAGTAATGAAACAAGAAGACAAGTATTTACAGCCAAAACAAGTCCATGAAAAGTAACACACCCGCGCTAACTGATCTGAGCAAGACACAGGCTCAGAGGAGTGTGTTGCCTCTATACTCGCAGACAACACACACACACACACACACACACACACACACACACACACACACACACACACACACACATACATACATACATGCGCACGCGAGCGCACATAATCGCGTACTCCCACTTCTGCGTACATTTATAGCAGAAAAAGAATGCAATATGAGGGGCCCTAAAGCGAGGGGGGTGGGGGGGGCCTAAAGGGGGGTGGGGGGGGGGGGGGGGGGTGGGAGGGGGGTAACCAAATACCAAAAGGGGTAGGTGGGGACCGGGAACGGTACAGGCCTAATAAACAGGGTAACTGTCTTGTCAACACTGGCAGTGAAAACTGTTACCCAATATCATGTACACACAATTTGCACCATATAACAATCATGACATAATCAATCGTATAGTTATATAATTCCAGTTTTAAACACCAGAGATTTATGACCATAAACCTTTTTGTACATGAATGTAGAGAGACACATGTATACATGTAGTCCATTTTGTAGCCACATGTCCCACAAAATTCCTTGGCCACAGTATGCAGAAATCAGTACACACAGAAGTATGGTTTATCATGTGCCTGCTGTGGCTTTCCCCATCACTTGTAAACATCAGTGCATAGCACAAGCAGAAAAGCTATATTTTATAATTGCGAGTAAATAACTCCCTTTCAAGGCCCCACCCCCTGCCTATCTTCACATATGTACACAACTTCCTCCACCCCCACCCCCCCCCAACAGACCCACACACATACACAGCAACCCCCACTCTACAATCAAACGGAGTCCCCCCCCCCCCCCCCCCCCACCCCCCATCAAGGTAAATCAGGTGAAAATTAACACAACAAAGTTTGACATCCGAGGCAAGAGAGAGAGAAAGAGAGAGAGAGACAGAGAGAGAGAGAGAGAGAGAGAGAGGGGGGGGCAGAAGGAGGAAATATCTTCTAGATTCAATGTTTAAAGGATGGTGAGAGAGAAAAAAAAAAATAGATGACTCCAAATATATGGCAGCTACACTGACATGAAATGTACAAGAGATAAACAAACCAGAATCAAACTAAATTACGTTGTTTAACCTATTTCAAGTTGCAGGAAAAGAGAAACCAACATGACAAGTACCCACAACAATGTCTTTGACATGAAGTGTGCAGGGAATATGAAAACCACTGATGATCATGATACACACAGCCACACTGTCACTTCAGGTGTCCTCTGTGTCACTGATCACATTGGAAGTCATTGCCCTGCGGAAAGCGACATCGAGGTCCAGGGTGAATGTTAAATTTTTTCGGGATCTGTCCATTTAACAGTTTGGCCATCACTCTTCCGTTAGAACTCCACACAGACATCTGTGTTGCCGAGTGTTTGTGTGCATTTGTGGAGAGTTGGAAATTGGCTAGTTAGGTCCTCATCAATGACAGTTCCTATTTTTTCAGTTTTCTTCTGTTAGTTAATATAGAGTCCCTTTTTCTTTTGTCAAAAAACCTCACCAGTATTGGCCTGGCTTTAGCACTGCCTCTTTTTTCCCCCCCCGACCTGTGGGCCACCTCGATGTCAGCAGCGGCGGTGGCGTTTGCCAACTTCCGTCCGTGAAGACCCGGCACACCTTCCCGCACACAGTCGTCGGCCGTCTCCCCGTCCGCCTCCCGGCACCCGGTACACGCGTAGGTTCCAGCGTCTGCTGTACTGCTGCATGTCGTTCAGACTGCTCTCGTTTCTCCTTGAGTCCGCCTCTCCTGCTGTCGTACCACATTCGTCCAGGCTGTCACTTTTTCTTCTTTCTGCCACGATTTCTTTCTGTGCCTTTGCCAGCTTGCTTCTCTGCTTGTAGTATCCTTCCTTCCAGTTCTCCCACCTTTTCCATGAAATTGTCGGTCAAAATTTTCACCTCGTTTTTCATTTTTTTTCTATATCTGTTTTTGTTGCTAGATTGTCGAAGGGCGACGATCTATTTCTCTGAGGGCTTTATCGAGGGCTTCTTGAAAATTCATATCGTCGGGGTGGGTTCGTTTGTTTAAACGCTTCTTTTCAGGTTAGCACATCTATTCTTCGCACACACTTGTGTCACTGTCTGAAGTAGAACAAAAGTTCCTCTTCTGTCTTACCCGGTGTTTCGTGGTCACCACTCATTAGGTTACACCACTGTCAGACTATCTCAGTAGCCGCGGTGCGCGAGGGCAGACCAGTCTCCCGTTGATTCTCAACACAGCAGAGAAAACTTATTTCATGCGCCTGTTTTTGTTGCTGTTTTTTTTTTTCTCTCTCTCTTTTTCTCTCCCCTCCCTTTCCCTTTCCCTTTTCCTCTCTCTCCCTAATTTGATCTTTTCATTGCACTGCCGCTGCCGATTCCAGCATGAAACATACCATTGGAATCGTTTACATGTCCAGGAATGCTTCTAAAACGGTCATGAAGATCTTTAAAAAGCCTCATTAACACTGTAATCAGGCAATTAGCGCAGAGACGTGGTTTTTGTCCGTCCGACCTCGCCGTGAGCGATCACTCATCCACAGCTTTTTTTTCTTTTTTAAACTTCATAAACAGTTTGTTGTTTCCCTTCCCCTTTTAAAAACTGCTTTTTTTTAACAATAATACTGTTTGTTCCTTCTTTACAGCACAAACAGCTTACTCCTTCTTATACTCCAAAAACAGTTGCTCCCTTTCTCATTTTTACTCTAAAAGTACTTTTCCTTTTTTTTTACATCGAAATGTCTTTTTTTTTTTTCCCCTTCCATCGAAAACAAGAATTTGTACATTCTTTACGTTCAGAAACAGTTTCCTTTTTTTTTTTAAACAAAGCATTTTCTTCTTCATTTATTCCAAGACAGTTTTTTTTCTCCAAAACAGTTCGTTCTTTTCTTCCCTTCCAATAGCTCCACATTCTTTCTTAAATTTGAGTACCTGTTTTGCTTCTTCTTTTTCCAAAAAAAACACGTGGCTCCTTCTTTGTTTCAAACACTAGCATTCTCCTTCTTGACATCGAAATCAGTTTGCACCTTCTTACTTGAAAAGCACATTGTTGTTGTTTTTTTTTCCTATAAAACGTTTGTTCTTGTCTTTCCTCCAAAACGGTTTTGTCCTTCTTTCCAAAAAAAAACAGTTTCCTCCTCCTTATTTTCTTCCAAAACAAACTTGGCCCCCCCTTCCCCTCCTTCCAAAACAGCTTGCCCCTTCTTTCCCCTTCCAAAACCCGCTTGCCCCCTCTTTTCCTTCCAAAAAAGCTTGCCCCTTTGTTTCCTTTCCAAAAAAGCTTGCTCCTTCTTTCCTTCCAAAACTGCTTCCCCCTTTTTCCCTTTCCCCAAAAAACTTGCCCCTTTTTTTCCTTCCAAAACACTTCTCCTCTTTCCTTCCAAAAACTGGCTTGCCCCTTCTTTTTTCCTTCCAAAACAGCTTGCCCCTTCTTTCCTTCCAAAAAAACTTTTCCCCTTCTTTCCTTCCAAAACTTTCTTGCCCCTTTTTTCCTTCCAAAACCAAAACGTGCCCCTTCTTTCCTTCCAAAACGCTTGCCCCTTTGTTTCCTTCCAAAACAGCTTTTCCCCCCTTTTTTCCTTTCCCCAAAAAAACTTGCCCCTTCTTTCCCCCTTCCAAAAACTTGCCTCTTCTTTCCTTTTCCCAAAACAGCCCCTTCCCCTTTTTTCCTTTTCCCAAAACCAGGTGCCCCCCCTTTTTTCCTTTTCCAAAAAAACTTTCCCCTTCTTTCCTTTTTAAAAAAGGGGGGCCCCCCCTTTTTTCCTTCCAAAACAGCTTGGCCCCCCTTTTTCCCTTTCCCAAAAACCCATTTTCCCCCCTTCTTTCCTACCAAAACAGCGTGCCCCTTCCCCCCTTTTTTTTTCTTTTAAAAAAAGGGTTTGCCTTTTCTTTTCCCCCCCAAAACGTTTGCTTTTTTTTTTTTTCCCAAAGCAACAAAAAAAACTTTTTTTTCCCCTTCCCCAAAACATTTTAGTTCTTCTTTCCTTAAAACATTTTTTGCTTTTTTTTTTTCGTTCCAAAACGGTTTTATATTTTTTTTTTTCTTCCCGAACCCGTTTTTTTCTTCATTCCCTTCCAAAACAGTTGCTTTCCCTTTTTGCCTTCTGAAATAGTTCTCTTTTTTTTCCCTTTTTAAAAATTTTTCTTTCCCGAAACCAACTTTTTTTCTTAATTTAAAACCACTTTGCTGCTTGTTTTTCCTTAAAAGAAATTTCTTTTGCCTCTCTATTACTGCAAAAAAAGGTTTCTATTTTTTTCCCCTTTGGGAAAAACACACCCCTAGTTTTTTCATAACAGTTTTGCTACTTTTGTCAAAAACATACTTTAAAAAAGCCTTTTAAAAGGAAGGATATGTGGTAGTTTAAAAGGGGGAAATTTTTTTTTACGTTTAGTTTGCTCACTCTTTTCCCATCCCTTTAAAAGTCCCTTCCTTTTTTTAAATTTAAAAAGGGAGCTTCATCCTCCTTTTCCCTTTAACACCCAAAATTTTCTCTTTCGTCCTTTAAAAAAAAAAAGTGGTTTTTTTTCTTCATTTCAGAAAAAACTTATTTCACCCTTCAAAAAAACCCGATTTGCTCCTTCACCTTTAAAAAAAAAAAAAAAAAAAAAAGAGAAGAAACGTTTTAAAAAACTTTTGCTTCTTTTGATAAAAGTTCGTTTTTGTTTTTTTCCACAAAAGGGTTTATTGCTTTAATTTTTGAGGGGAATAAACTATTCATCAAACCCAATTAAAATAGCTAATTTAATCTATTTAATCTATCTGTCCCCTCTATTTTATCTAAAATATCTAACTATCTATCTATCAAACCATTATCACTAAAATTTTTTTCATCGTGTGT
>CM065722.1:48281293-48283793 GCA_033310375.1 Conus canariensis | reverse complement strand
CCCACTAAATAAAATCATTACATAAGGTTTTCAATAGGAGACTTATATTCAACAACCCCACAAGATAACTTCCCGTTGAAATATACTTACTTGGACTTAGATGCCCCCGCGTCTTGCGACGCATGACGTAGTCAAGGCGCTCCACTGTGCACGGTCCTCAGCCAGTTTGCTGGTGTCACTCCATCCTCAGTCAAGGAGTCGGAGGTCTCTCTCCACTGTCTGTCGCCAGCTCATCCTGGGTCGTCCTCTTTTTCTCTGGCCTGCTAGGGTCCATTTAATGGCCTGATTGAAATATAACTTTTTTCTTTTAGTAGGGTCGTATTCGTTAAAAAAAAAAAAAATGGAAATGTCAATTTAAATGAAGAAGACAGACGGAGGTCTGTCGAAAGCTCCAAGTAAGTGCTATTCCTAGCTGAGTGACCTGTTTAAATCCGATAGTCGTCAATTTAAATGTTTATTTGGCGTAAAGTGTATAGAGGAACACCAAGGTGCTTTCTATATAAGTTCTCTATGATTCATGGAGGACAGACAACACAACGGAAAGAAATCACGTTTGAAGGATGGGTGACTGGTAGTTGTGTGTGTGTGTGTGTGTGTGTGTGTGTGTGTGTGTGTGTGTGTGTGTGTGTGTGTGTGTGTGTGTGTGTTTGTTTCATGCGTCGAGTGATTCTGATATATTCCATCAACAGTCCACAGACAGCAAATAATTTCAGTCACCACTAAAGCAACCCCGCCAAAGGAGACACTGCAACCACTGCTTTATCCCTTAGGTGGTGTTTGGTGATACGCACTCATTTGCGCAATACGAGGTCCTGACATGAATAAACGCCCATGTAAAGAGCCAGAAGATCTGTTGATGGTTAATGGCACAGAATATACGCAGCAATCCAGATTCAGGTCTCACAGCATGCTGAGCTGAGAGGTATCCGGATACCCGTTCATACTCATATAACTCTTTCTGGTGTGCTAAAAACAAAGAGAAACAGAAATGAGTAAATAAATGAATGAATGAATGAATGAATAAATAAATAAATGAATAATAATCAAATAAATCAATAGATAAATAGACAGATAGACAGATAGATAGATACATAGATAGACAGACAGACAAACAGATGTATGAATAGATAGATTAATTAATAAATACATAAAGATAACAGTAGACCGTAAAAATACTTCTGCCCAGGGGATCATGTTTTTCACCCACGTTTGTTGGTCTGTTTGTCTGTCAGAATGATAACACAATAACTACTGAATCGATTTTCACGAAACCTGGTGGAGAGCTGGAATGGGTCCTGAAGACGAATCCCTTAAATTTTGGTGCCGATCCTTGAAGCGGATCCGGATTCTAGGGCCGATGCAAAGTCCGTTCAGCAAGACGACATCACTGACTGAACGTGGCCCAAGGATCAATTCGTTCAGTTTTGTGTTGGGTTGATGCTCCGTCTGATTTCCCTTCCAGTTAGAAATGATTCCATTCTCGTGTCTGTCACGAGGGCTACGATGATATAGAAGGTGAAACGGACACTGGGGTCTGTCTGTCTTTGTGGCTGTCTGTCTGTCTTTGAATCTCTCTCTCTCTCTCTCTCTCTCTCTCTCTCTCTCTCTCTCTCTCTCTCTCTCTCTCTCTCTCCTCCACACACACACGCACACACGCATGCCAAATGCCTGTACGCACACAGACACGCACACAGACAGACAGACAGACAGACAGACACACACACACACACACACACACACACACACACACACACACACACACACACATCAAACCACAAAAGCACTCCACCAACCCTTTCATAAACACTCCCATAAACACGGAGTTCTCGAAGATTTGGGAATATGACAGACGTGAAATATACACACAGGGCGCTACACGTGCATCCACGATCAACAAAGTGACGTCAGACGAGATCTGAATGACATAGTATGCAATGTGATCATGTACCGAAATGTCTGTCTGAGAGAATTTGTGGACAGTAAAAAAAATACTACTGCTCTTATTATTCCCTTGTAGGCGAGCGCAACAGATTCACAGGTCAATCAATGAAGCTGGACCGTTGAACAAATAGAACAAAACAAATGACAAAGAAACAATGCGTTTCGCCCCTAAGGTCTTCAACAGGAAAGACAAACAACAGTGACGAACAGTAACTAAGAAAAAGCACTGCGACTTACCTGTGAATGAATAGTGTCCCTTTGAAGGTTAGTAAGAAGCGTGACTGGAATTACCTCTCTTGCATAGATAAATTCCAGACAATTTCACGATTCGCAAGGGGCGCAAGGGGGGGGGGGGGGGGGGGGGGGGGGGGGGGAGGTGGGATGGTAGGTCAGGAGGGTTGGCGTGGGGGGGGGGGGGGGGAGTAAAAGTGATGACTATACCTATGCCGATATCTTTATCACTACTTATAATGGGTAAGCGATGAATAGTAAATAAATGAGTGAATCAAAGAAAGCATGAAAACGTTCTAAGAAATCAATAGATGAATTGCTGAATGTT
>CM065722.1:48268793-48271293 GCA_033310375.1 Conus canariensis | reverse complement strand
TTATATTTTAAAATGAAAGGGAAGAAAATGTTAGTGAGGGGCCGCGTTAGTGCCGTGAGACTGATTTGTTGTGGGCGATTATTATGCTACACACCACACCTGCAGCCGTCTCCCTTACTCTGCCGTTAGTTATGATTAATTCTCGGCTCCACGTGTTTTGGTCACATGTAGGCTATGCCAATAGATCAACAGCTTAGAGACAATGTATATTAGTACCTCTGCCAAAGAGGTAACATGTTTTAAAAACTTACGTCCGTTTGTTTATTTGTTTGCTTGTCCGTGAGCGAGATGACGCGATAACTTCTGATTCGGTTTCACCAGATCATGAGGGAAAGATAGACATTGAGTAAAGGACGACGCCATTCCATTTTCTTGTGGATGTGGGTCAGAGGTGGATTTGGGTTCCGTGCAGCAAGATTAACAATAACGAAAAAAAAAAAAAAAAAAAAAAAAGAACGGACTACACCTGATTTTAACGAAACCTGGTGGAGAAGATTCGATGTGCCCTAAAGCACGAAGCCATCAATGTTTGGTGCGGATCCGTGTCAAAGGACGAGTCCATGATCCGTTCAGCCAGATGACAGTAAAACCACGGCACGGATTGTAATGAAATTGGTGGAAACATGGACTGTGACACAAGGACGAAGCCATCACATTTTGGTGCAGATCCTTGTTGCTGATTCGGATGGAAGGAAGGGCCTTGAACCTTGTCGACTGTGGGAGTCTGCGCTCTCCTGAGTACTCTTCTGGTTAATGTTGTCGCTGTCGCTGTCATCATGATCATTATCATATCGTCGTCGTCGTCGTCGTCGTCGTCGTCGTCTTCGTCGTCGTCATCTTCATAATTATCATTATCAACGTCATCATCATTGTTATTACTATCATTATTATTATTATTGTCATTATACTATTATTATTATTATCATTATCAATACTATTATTGTTATTATTATTATTATTATCATTATCATTATTTTTGTTATTATTATTATTATTGTTGTTGTTATTCTCGTCGTTGTTCTCGTTGTTGTTCTTGTTGTTGCGACGATAATAATCATCATGAAGACCACTGAAGACACCTAATCAAATATATGCACAAATGCATTCATCAAACAACACAACAGCAAACAACCGTGCACAAAAAAACACAAGCTGCAATCAAACGCTCGTGCCACATCTAATGATACAAACCACACCACCCTGCCTTCTTAGTTCCTCTCCACCGAACATATTAATATCGCCTAGCTAAGCATCACCAGCACATGATAAAACATTAGGCAGGTCACTCAAACAGTCATTGAGAGAGAAGACAGGTTTTCAGTTTGATTTTTAAAGAGAGCAGAGAATACGAATATCTAAGCTGATATGGGGAGTTGATTCCAAACGAAATGGGCTTTACAGGCGGAGAAGCACTGACCAAAAGAAAATTAGTATGGACACAGGGAATAGGAAAAGACGGGTATCAGACGAAGAGAGTATGAAAGCGAATGGATGTGGTCCTTGTCTTTTTTTGAGTTGTATAGTTTTTGAATGTCTGTCTTTCCGATTCTACCTGTAGGTCTAGCTCGGTCCATGAGCTTTTCTTACACGTTGCATTTTAACGATTTTTGAAACAAAAAATCCTCATAAATTTTGTTTTCAGACTGGCAAGCTCGTTTTTTTGTTGTTGTTGTTGTTTTGTTTTGTTTTGCTTGTTTGTTTGTTTTTTTTTGTGTGCCTTTTTTCAGATCATTCCTTTACAAGGAATTTTTTTTCTCACATACTGGCAAGCAATTTCACATAAAGACATGTATATGCAGAGTCATGCTCGCTGACATGTGTGCGTGTTCACACACAGACACACACAGACACACACACACACACACACACACACACACACACACACACACACGCACGCACGCACGCACGCACGCACGCACGCACGCACGCACGCACGCACGCACGCACACACACACACTGAGTATAAATAAAAACAAAGTATTAGAAAAGGGTGCTAACGTTAAGGGAGGACGGAGGGCAGAAAGAGACAGAGAGAGAGAGAGAGAGAGAGAGAGAGAGAGAGAGGGGGGGGGGAGGGAGGGAGGGGCTGATATCGGAAGGAGGGATGACCCGGGCGAAAGGATGCGTGAATGACGGGGAAGACGGAGATGTGGGGGAGTGGTGGGCGGGGGGGGGGGGGGGGTGTTGTCGGGGGGGGGGGGGGGAGTGGGTCTTGTCCACGAGTGCAAGGCAGATCCTTACACGCCACAGCACGTGTGTATGACACGGCACTAATCAGCTCTCAGACAGTACTCGTCATCTCACATTCTGAAAGAAACCCCGTGTTTTATGACAATGCCAGTGATGGGGGGTGGGGGGGAGGGGGGTTGGGGGGGAGAGAGAGAGAGAGGGGGAGAGAGAGAGAGAGAAGAAAGAGAGAGAGAGACAGAGAGTAAGACAGAGAGAGAGAGAGAGACAGAGAAGATAGAGAAAGTGAGAGGCAGAGAGACAGACAGACGGA
>CM065722.1:48243793-48258793 GCA_033310375.1 Conus canariensis | reverse complement strand
ACGCACACACACACACCACACACACACACACACACACCCCACGCTCGCACGTACACGCACACACACACACACACACACACACCACACACACACACACACCCCACGCACGCACGCGCACGCACGCACGTACGCACGCACGCACGCACACACACACACACACACATACACACACGCACGCACGCACGCACTCACGCACAGACAGAGAGAGAGAGTGAGTGAGAAAGACACACACACACACACACACACACACAACACACGCGCGCGCGCGCGCGCTCCATAAGCGACGAGCGTACAGTGCGCAGAGTATAGAGTTGGATAGATGCACTAATTAAAGACTAAAAGGACAGGATATGAGAGGAGGGTCTCACAGGCAAGGCTTAGCAGATGCCTGTCCCGAGCATTAACTTACCACTCTGGTCAGACCTTGGATACCTACAACTAACGTCACTGCTACAGTGTGTGTGTGTGTGTGTGTGTGTGTGTGTGTGTGTGTGTGTGTGTGTGTGTGTGTGTGTGGTGTGTGTGTGTGTGTGTGTGTGTGTGTACATTTGTGTGTGTGTGTGTGTGTGTACATTTGTGTGTGTGTTTGATGGTAGTGGTGGTGGTGGTGGTGGTGGTGGTGGTGGTGGTGGTGGTGGTGGTGGTGGTGGTGGTGTGTGTGTGTGTGTGTGTGTGTGTGTGTGTGTGTGTGTGTGTGTGTAGGGGGGGGGGGTATTTTTATGGCGGGGCTGTTCAAAGGATGGCCTTAGGCAGCAGTGATTGACAACATCAAACAACACCACCTTTTAAGAATGATTATCATCGTCATTATTATTATTGTTATTGTTGTTCCTGTTATTATTATCATTATTATTATTATTATGAAAATAAGTGAATGACTTCAAAGAATACCCATTGAAATAAAATGAAATAACAAGGATATGGCACAAGCAAATGGCAATACAAACATCGCGAGTCGACCTCTTAAGTCTTGTCCAGCAGGATATGTCAAAGAGAAAAACAAAGAAAGACAGAAAAGCCGAAAAAAAAAAAAAAAAAAAACAAAAAACAAAGCAACAACAACAAAAAGAGAGTGACTCAATTTGACGAAAAATGTTTTGTATAAAAGACTGATGACTCAATTTGACGAAAAACGTTTTGTATCGGGCTTATGAGAAAGAATTGTGATGAGAGTTGCGTTCCCTTTGTGATCTGAAGCTAGACAATAAGATCGACGAGATATAAAGATGAATACATGAAAACAAACAAACAAACAAACACTGGGGAAGGAATACGGATATTATAGGAAATATTCAATCCATAAATTAGATTGAGAAAATAAGATTTGTAATATTTTCAAGTAATCAGATAGTTTACTTTTTATTTTACACCTGCAATTTGCCCTTTTCAATATAAAGATTTTACTCATTTTTACAAGAATATAAATAAGCAAATAATGTCACTTGCACGTAATGAATTTTCTTAAAAGATCAGGAGAATAAGACAAGGTACTGGAGAGCATTTTGTGTGTGTGTCGTGTGTGTGTGTGTGTGTGTGTGTGTGTGTGTGTGTGTGTGTGTGTGTGTGTGTGTGTGTGTGTGTGTGTGTGTGTGTGTGTGTGTGAATAGCTTTGAGACACATAAATCAGCTATGTTCGTCATTGTGCAGCATAACGATCACCATGATGAATCCTATGGAGAGAGAGTGAGAGAGAGAGAGAGAGAGAGAGAGAGAGAAAGAGAGAGAGAGAGCAGAGAGGGGGGAGCGAGAGAGAGAGAGAGAGAGAGGGGGGGGGGAGCGAGAGAGAGAGAGAGAGAATTCTTTTTTATGTCCAGTCGCACATACAGCTGATCGTAAAACTAACTGAAATGATATTTTTCTTGTTTGAAGTTATCATTAAAAAAAATTGTTTGGAGGGGATGAGGGGAGTTGACAGTATTTGGGGTAAAAGGAAGGGAGTGAGGGGGGGGGGAAGGGCGGGGGCTTAGATGGATGAACGGATCAAAGATGAACATTTGAAGTGGTCTGAAGCATCTTTAAAGAAAAGGACTCCTTTGGACTGTGTGAAAGGTTAGACGTTAAGAGATTGAAAAGAGGTACAATTGATAACGATTTTTAAAAAGTCAAAGACATCAACATTCCTAGGGTCTCTAGATGGCACACTTTCATGTGAGAAACTTCATTAACTCACAGTAAAGTCAGTGAAACAGATACACTTAATGTTTAGGCAATATTGAGTATGTGTTGAAACATATACAGATATACAAATTAAACCAAAAACATATCTCCAGCTTAAAATAGTCTGAGATAGTCTTTGACGAGTCTTTGAAACTGAAAACAACCGAAGCACCTAAAACATCTGATTCAAGTATGTCATTCAGTCTCAAAAGACTCATAATATGAATTTAACATTCCTTGCTTCTCTTTTTCTTGCTTGCAAATATCGGGTGGGGTGGTATGCAACAATACTCAGCATTTTAGTTTTTCATATACAGAACGTGTACCAAATACACCTTTCTGTCTGATAATTCTCAAAAGGAAGCAAACTTTTTATCACTGACTGAGAATCGATCAAAACAAGAATGTAACTGATCGCCAGCGGCAGTTCAACGAGGTAATTTCTATCTTTCTTTCTTTCGCGTTACCGGCCTTGCTAGATCCTCAGTCCGGTTAGTAAGGTGAAGTTAGCAGTCCGCCGCAACGACTCCGCCAGTCCGCACAGCTTCTCCTGGACTTCAACCAGACTGGGCCACGCCTGGCGTCTCAAGGCTTCAAAGGAGGGCGCAGGACTGCTAAGATGTGGGTGGGAGTTTGGGAGCCTGTGCCACAAGGGCACCGGTCAGTAGGAGAGAGTTTGAGACGTGAGAGATGGGAGAGGAGCTGGCAGTGTCCTGTTCGCAGCCTGAAGATCGTAACTTGAGCTGCTCTGTCGAATTGGTGGATGCTGTTCTCTTCAGTCTCAATTTCCAGGCGCTGGCGCCACACTTTTCTGAAGTTGTTCCTCAGGATGGTTTTCGCTTCACTGCAGGACATCGGGTGCCCTTAGTGTTCCTGCCTTCTGCCGATCTTGGACAGACGGTCTGCCTCCTCATTCCCTCCAATGCCACAGTGAGAAGGGATCCACTGCAGGACTGCAGCAGTGCTCTGTTGGAGGAGACTGAGTTCTTCTCTGATGGCTCTGACCATCTGTTCCCCTCCTGGTGTCTGGAGGCTCTTCAGGGTGGATTCGCAGCCTGTCAGAAAGACCGTGTTGGTGGGGAGCCTGTCGTCCTGGTTAAGGGTCTGGGCAGCAAGGAGTAGGGCACAGGCTTCAGCTCGTTAGTTTCAACATGGTGATTTAAATTCTAGGTGAGGCTGATACCAACTCAGCTGTAAAAATTCAATATTCCTTTCCTAAGTCATCTGATTTTTTCAAATGTTAGGTCTGGGATCACACAGAAAAAAACCTCCTGCACAGTCATTGTACACAACCAAACCATGAGTGTATGTTTATAAAAGTTTCCTTCCATATCAGTTCTTATTCATGCTGTTATCAAGTATGGACTCTCTGTCTCTGCTTTTTAAGATGCGAAAACGTTGACGTGTGCACTCAACTACTAGAAAGGGATAAGCAGTACAGGTATACAAAATGTCACATCGTGGTGTGGTTTAATACTTGCAGAATTAAAAATATCTGATGCTTACTATGGAAAAGGTCGTAAATTTGATTTTTTTTTTTTTCTCGTCATTTTGTAAAAAAAAAAATCAATGTCAGTTCCAATTTTTAAATCCTCAAAGTCTTCCAACGCTGTATGTCTCATTATACATGTAGCAGATCTTTAGTTTCTCAGATCTGCTTCATCAGGCGGTAAAGTAAACTGCTGTCTAGTATGCTTCAGTGCCCTCTGTACAAACTGACACCCTTTAGGCCACTTTCATAGCTTTACTGTTATAAGAAGAAGGTTTTTTGTTGCTTTTTTTTTTTTTTTTACATACGATGCCGGCGTAGAAAGGAGTATTTTCTGACTATAGTTTTGTCATGATCGTACAGGAGCGGTTGCTATAGGCATCAGCATTTTGGAATCCTGTCCCCGCGGAGAGTGGCGTACAATTCGGGGGAGATTCAAACTTTTAAATGCTTTAGTCATAATTGCATCAGTATGACTTTTCTTCCTTAATTTTGAAGTATGGTTGACACCAAGAAATTTTGTCTCCTGTTGTCTCAAAAAAAAAAAAAAAAGCAAAGAAAAAGAAGGAAAGAAAAGAAAACTAAAAAAAAAAAAAGAAAAAAAAAAAAAAGAAAAACCCTTCCAACAGCAAGAGCAGCGGTTGTTAGCTTGAATTGTGAGCATTACCTAGAAAATCGAATGATTTTAGTATTTCCTAGAGAAAATGCAAAGCTATTTGAATGTAGGGGATATAGTAACCCGATTCAACAAGTTCTCTCTCTCAAAAAAAAAATCATGTATGTAATTAACATAATGCAGTATGGTTATTTTTACTTAGAAATATCTGATTCTATACAGCGATGACATCAGTGTTTTGCGCCAGTTTGGTAGCTAATTAAAGGCACATCTTTAAATGCAGCACTATGTTGTATATTAAAAGAGATTACCATATTAATGAACATAGAGGTTACTCCCACTTTAGCCAATACATGTTGTGTGCCTTCCATCTACAATAACGATGTTTTGTCATAAAAAAAAGGGCAAAGCCCTCTTTGAAAGAATACATATAAACTAAGAAGAAATAAAACAAACACAGAAATCTCTCTCTGTCCCTTTCTTTCTCTCTCTCTCTCTCTCTCTCTCTCTCTCTCTCTCTCTCTCTCTCTTATATGGTGTGTGTGTGTGTGTGTGTGTGTGTGGTGTGTGTGTGTGTGTGTGTGTGTGTGTGTGTGTGTGTGTGTGCGCGCGCGCGCATGATAGAGGGAGAGAGATACAGAGGAAGAAGGAGAGAGAGAGAAACAGACAGACAGACAGACAGACAGACAGACAGCAACTGAATGGGAGCCAACGATAGGAAGGTGGTCGAAGTGTGTGTGTGTGGGGGGGGGGGTGGCGTGGGGGGGGGGGGAGCGGTGACGGGGTGGTGGTGGGGTAGCGGGAGGAAAGCGAAAGAAGCGGAGTCGTGCAAATAAGCGCCACGGCTGTATTATTTTCCTTTCTTTTGACATTTCCAGTCCGTGTATTGATTTTCTTCATCGCAGTGAATGACAATATTGGCCAGCGGCTATGAGTTTATTGGCTTTGCTCATCAAAGTCAATAATGGCACAGGCTAGGCGTCACATTCTTCAGAGGGCATACAACTGGGCTCAGAGTTCCGAATGAAAACATACGCACGCGCACGCGAGCGTACACACATACATACGCGCGCGCGCGCTCGCGTTCACATACACACACGCACATAAAAAACACACACACACACATGCACGTGCGCGCGCTCGCGCGCGCGCGCGCACGCACACACACACACACACACACACACACACAAAACACACACACACACACACACACACACACACGCAAGCACGCACACAGACATACACTCTCTCTCTCTCTCTCTCTCTCTCTCTTCTCTCTCTCTCTCTCTCTTTCTCTCTCTCTCTCTCCTCTCTCTCCCCCCTCTCTCTCTCTCTCTCTCTCTCTCTAACAGTAACTACTCGATTCCACGGTGTTCCTCTCTTTATCTGTGCATTCACATCTACTTGTCAGCAACATGGGAGAAATGAGAAGAGAAGAGGGGAAACACAGAGAGAGAGAGAGAGAGAGAGAGAGAGAGAGAGGGGGGGTAGACAGACAGACAGACAGACAGACAGATGGACCGACAGACATGTAGACGGACAGACAGAGAGAGAGAGAGGTGGGGAGACGGGGATGGGTGCGTGGGAAAGAGGGGGTGGGGGGGGTGGGGGGGGGGGTGGGGGACAAGCAAGCAAAACGAGAAAGCGAACAACTTATTACTATTATTATTATTATTATTATTATTATTGAATATGGGCCATTGACCACACTTCAAAACATGCGATGGAAAGAGGATTGGCAGATACGGAGAAACGGGTGGCGGAGGGGGGAGAGGCGGAGGGGGGGGGGGGGCGCGTAGGGACAAGACGAATTGAGTGGGTCAGTAAAGGCGGGAGTGATGTCTATCCTTTGTGATATATTATTAGACTCCTTGTCAACAGTTACACACATGCCGCGAGACAGAGAGAAGAGGATAGAGCGGGGTGAGAGGGAAAGGAGGGGGGGGGGGGTGGGGGGTGGACGAGGGGAGGGGGTGAGTAGGGGAAAAATTAATGTGAAGGAGGGAGAAGGAGAAAAGACGTGTAGGAAAAGATCAAATAAAAAAAAATGTTCATTTCAAACACTAAAAGCAGACCATTATCTTGTTTTGTTTTTTGTTTTTTTCCAGTTCTTTGTTTTCTTCTCTTTTGTTTTGCTTTTTATTTTTTGATTCATGTAAACAGAATTCTTCATACCGATGCGGGACAAGATGTTCGCAGGAGGAGATATTTTCGTCCTCCAATTTTGTTTCAAACAACACACACGCGCGCGCCCGCGCGCGCGCGCGCGCGCCCATGCACACATGCTTATGCACCATGCACTCGAACGTATGCGTGCCTGTACGCGCGCATGAACAACTACAGAAAGGCACTCGCAAACAAACATTAATGCACACACACACACACACACACACACACACACACACACACACACACACACACACACACACACACACACACATGCACGCACGCACGCACGCACGTACACACACACACACACACAAACACACACACACATGCACGCACGCACGCACACACACACGCACGCACGCACGCACATATAAACAAACAAACACATACGCACGCACGTACGCACACACGCTCATGCCCATGCACACGAACGCATGTATCCATGTACGTAAACATACACACCTAAACAAAGGCACCCGCAAACAGACGTTAGCGCGCACGCGCGTGCACACACACACACACACACACACACACACACACACACACACACACACACACACCGCGCGCGCGCGCGCGCACGCACGCATGCTCGCACTGATGTACACTTGCACACACACCCCCACGCACACACTTACAGAAAGGGCGCGCTTACGCGCGTACACATACACACGCACACACACTCACGCAACGCACGAATGCGCGCACATCGGCATGCACGAGCGCACGCACACACACACACACACACACACACACACACACACACACACACACACACACACACACACACACACACACACACGTGCGCGCGCGCGCAAGCGCGCCTGCATTTTAGATATATATTTTTGTGCGTTTTGGGAGACATTCTTTCCACATCTATGTTTTCTAAAACGGAGCACATTCACGCGTTCGCCACACACACACACACACACACACACCACACACACACACACACACACACACACACACACACACACACAAACACACACACACACACACACACAACACACACACACACACACACACACACACACCACACACACACACACACACACACACATCACAACACACACACAACACACACACACACACATACACACACACACACACACACACACACACACACACACACACACACACACACACACACACACACACACACACACACACATCGGCAGAGTACACAGTTAAGAGAAGACGAAACTGAGACCCTCAGCATCTGCCTCCAGCCAGATGGATGCAGCATTCGACTCGGTGCCCTGATGTCATAACAGATACCCCATGCACACAGAACACAATTTCTTTCGCCCTTCAGGTGATAACGAAAACAGCACTCAGTTCATACCCATCCCAGATGATTTTTTTTTAATGAAAACCAGGCGCATTTTTTTTTTAGATAGAAGGGTGACAGAAGAGAGGTATGAGCAGTTTAGATAGATAGATAGATCGATAGATATATCGATATATAGATAGATAGATAGATAGATAGAGATAGATAGATAGATAGATAGATAGATAGATAGATAGATCGATCGATAGATAGATAGATAGAAGATAGATAGATAGATAGGTAGATAGGCAGATAGGTAGATAGGTAGATAGATAGATCTTCAGGAAATATTTAAAAACCAAATACCAAGTAGAAAAATGCATTGCAAAAATGAATTTGAACCATGTTGATTTTGCAAGCAAATGGCAACAATATGATTTTTTTTTTTTTTAATTGAAAACTAAGATTTGTATGCGCGTGCTCGCGCGCGCACGTGTATGCATATGTGTGGTCCTGAGCAAAGCCTGGCGTGGCAACTAAAAGTCCACCGTCGTTTCTGGATAAGTATTTATTTGTACTGTTGATGTCGATTCCTATGCTTCGAAAACTTTAGGAATCTGGGGTTGTGTTTTTCTTTCTTTCTTTTTTTCTGTCTCTGTCTGTCTGTCTGTCTGTCTCTTTGTCTGTCTGTCTGTCTGTCTGTCTGTCTGTCTGTCTGTCTGTCTGTCTCTCTCTCTCTCTCTCTCTCTCTCTCTGACTATTGATTTTGAAAAAAAGGAAAACGCTCCAAAATAGTAAGTTTAATGTGTGACACTGACAGTGTAGACACAATGCTGTGCTTATTTGTAATATGTATATGTTAAATAGGAATCGCTGTTCTTTTTGCAAACTTAAAGAAAATAATAATAATTAAAAAAAAATTTAAAAGATAGATAGATAGATAGATAGATAAAAGGAAAGCAGAAGAAATGCATTTTAAAAAGAGAGGCAATTTACCTGTTTGACTCACAAGTGATGAATACATGCCACAGTAGGGTGAAGGACAAAGGGCGGGTTGGCCAAGTGGGGAAACAGAGAGGTATAAAGATTCAATTCCCGGATCGAATTCTGTCTGTCGGACGATCGGCATCAATCTGAAGGTGAACCACGTCACATTATAGGTGATCTCCGAAGAGGCAACAGAAGACTGTGATTTAAAAAAAAAAAAAAAGGTCAATATCCCAGTGCCATGTACATATATCTGCTGAGACCAGGCTTGTTAGTGTAGCAGTTCCAGCTGATATCTTTGACGACAGGTACTAAATCTACACTTGCCATCAGCACTTAGCAGTAGTAGATGACGTTGCAAGATTTCAATCCTAAGAATGAAGTCGTGATCTGTGTTTATTACTCCAGTGTCCTTCAACCACCTACTCAGCCGCCTACCCCTCTCTCCCTTCCCCTCTCTTTGTCTATTCCTTCACTTTCCTTCTCCTCATTTCTAGCTGACCATTCCTTCCCCCCCCCCCCCTCCCCCCCCCCCTGGAGAAATGGGAGATGTCTCTCATTTCTCTGCTTCCCCCACCCACTCTTCTCTCTCTTCCTTCTCTCCATCTTCTTGCTTTTAACATCAGCAGTCTGAATGATTCTGACCTTGACCAGCCTTACTCTCTCTGGCTTTTAACGCCAAGAACACCTGCTTTCTCGTCATCTGACTGGTGACAGGGTCATGGCCTGGGCTTTGTTCAACCAGGCACTTTGGTACGACTTTCCTTTTTTTCTTGACTGATTCCAAATGTCCAGACTGACATACGGATGACTTTATACTTTGACAGATTAACACATGACGCTGTTCCTTCGTATCTTAAAGTTGATTAAAAACAAGCAAAGAAAGAAACCCAAAACATGATTCATTGTTACATTCGGTTTTTTGTTTGTTTGTTTTTTATATTTGAAAAAAAATGTATGCTTATTCGTCATTTAGCCAGCGATTCAGTTTGTCTCTGTGGTCATGAAAGAGGAAGAACTAAATGCTGTTTATTACCATGTCCTATATTTAATGCATTTCATGCCTACCCCGTTCAAAATCTTGCTTAAAATTATGTTCAAGTTCAATATCTTTTAAAGGTAACCCTGATCTTCATACTGATACCAGCATGAAGATATCTGGAATCGCTCTTAAACTCATTTCTGATTCAAATCACTTTTACATGGATGTTGCATGCGTTGGAAAGTGATGGCGTGACCTTTACTGGTATAATGAAATTATTGGTTTAACTGACTACGATTTCAGATCACCTTTTAGCTACCATAATGATGTTTGATCATCTGTTTGTCTTAATACCTCCCCTTTCTTCTTCTTCTTCTTCTTCCCATGTCTTGGTCCTGTTCAGGTTTTATCTTTCTATACACATATTTTACCTTTTCTGTTTGTTTGTAAAAGTACGTATGTCATGTTCACCATTCAGTGCGATGAATATCGCCCCATAGCACTCTATCAGCTCGAAGCTTGTCGTTTTTTTATGTCTATATCCGTAAATATGTCATTCAAAAGAAAGTTTTGTTTCAGTCTTTTTTTTTCTTCAAGAGAAATCAGAATCAATGTTGTTTGCTTTTTTTTTTAATCAGGAGCAATATGCAGACTGGAACAGTTTGGTTGTTGAAATGAAAAAATAATAAAGTTTATAAAAAAAAAAACCTTTTGGTGGTAGTTGAATCCGTTGGAGAGGAATCTGACGTTTCAAGCCAAAGGCCCGTTGTCAAAGTTTGGTTGTTGTTTTATAAACAAGAGGAGCAATGTTGCTTTGTGTGTTTATTTTTTTTAGAATAAGCAGAATCGAAAAGAAAGCTATTGAACCAACGCAATAACGCATTTTTGTCCTACAAACTAAAACAGGGAGAGCATTAGAAAAAGAAAAAAAAGAAAAAAACAGACTCTCTCTCTCTCTCTCCTCTCTCTCTCTCTCTCTCTCTCTCTCTCTCTCTCTCTCTCTCTCTCTCTCCTCTCTCTCATATTGAAAACCAAAAGCTGATTCTCTTGCAGATTACTTTTCTAACTCAACACTTTTTTTTGGAAGGAACTTAAGAAATTGGGCTGTGGAAATAGAGAAAGAGTTGTAAATAGTATAGACACCACTGACTGGGTAAGTCACTTTAAAAATGCTTTCCGGTGCAGTTAGGTTAGCTATGAAGAGCATTCTCAAATGGAAGTAGACTTATCAGAGTAAGTTGACCATGAATTAAACAGCCCAATTTCGGAAGAGAAGCATTTTTGCAATAAGCAAATTAAAATCTAATAAAGCTTGCGGTGTAGATGGAATTTATGCCGAAATGCTCAGAAACGGCGATAAGGAGACAACGACATTTCTTCATAAACTATTCTACACACTTTTCGAAAAAGGTATCTACCCAGAATGCTGGTCTAAGGCAATTATAACTCCAATTTACTAGAAAGGGAATCCTGAAAAATGTGAACAATTATAGAGGTGTTTCATTGTTAAGTATTGTATCAAAATGCTATACGTTGATATTAAACAGGAGATTACATTCCTTGATTAACAACAACCAGCTGATTTCGGAAATCCAAGCAGGATTCAGAAAAAAAAACTTCTCTACTACTGATCAGATATTTACACTATATGCAACCGTTCAGAAATGTATGTCTATGAAGGGAAGGAAATTATACGCTTCCTTCGTGGACTTTAAAAAGGCCTTTGATTCTGTTCGTCATGACAAACTTTTAGAATGCATTAGAAACCAGGGTGTCAAAGGGAAATTTTTTGCTTCTTTGTCTGCTATGTATAATTCATTATTGTCATGTATACGGGTAAACAATGAACTGTCTGAATTTTTTGCGTGTCCTGTTGGTGTTAGACAGGAGTGTGTTTTGAGCCCTGTGTTATTTTCAATGTTCATTAACCAGTTAGCCAATAGTGTGAATGAAAGAGGTAATTATGGTGTTCAAATTTTGCCTGACATGGTAGAACTTTTTATTCTCCTTTTTGCTGATGATGTTGTTCTACTTTCAATCACACCAATTGGTTTACAACAGCAATTAAATATTTTGAAAGATTTTTGCGAGAATATGCAGTTGACCGTTAATACCGATAAAACTAAAGTAATGGTCTTTAGGAAAGAGGGTTTTCTTGGAAAACGTGAGTGGTGGTTTTATAATGGCTCCAAGTTAGAAGTGGTAGATCGTTATTGTTATCTGGGTTTCAATTTTACAACAATGATTAGTGCAAAAAAAGGAACTGATCACTTGGTTACAAAAGGAAAGAAAGCAGTGGTTCAGTTAAATAGGACTTTCAGTAAGTTTAAAGAAATGAACAATAAAACCTTTTTCAAAATATTTGACGTGAAGATCCGACCCATTTTATTGTATGCATTCGAAATATGGGGATTAAATAGATTAGAACATATCGAAAAAGTTCATATGTTGGCGTGTAAAAGACTTTTAGGCGTTCCAGTCAAGACTCCAAATAAGATGGTATATGGTGACCTGGGTAGATATCCGCTTTATGTTAACTCATGCACGAATTCCATTAGATATTGGTTAAAGCTGTTACATATGAACCCTGATCGGTTGCCTTATAAGGCGTATCTAATGTTAATGGAATTGGACAGGAATGGGAAGGACTGTTGGGCGTCAAAAATAAGAGAAATTCTATGCACAACTGGTTTTCTACATAGTCTGGTTTCAACAAGGTGTAGGGGATAGAAAGGCTTTTTTTGAGTATGCTTAAACAGAGACTAGTAGATATGTTTATACAAGAATGGTATGGAGCTATTCAAGATAGAGACAGATATGAGAGTTATCGAACTCTCAAAGTCATTTTTGAAAAAGATAAGTACATATGTTATATGAATGTGTATTGTTTTCGTGTTGCTATTGCTCAAATAAGGTTTAATGTTCTACCAATCAACAACAATGTTTAGAGATATAGTGATCGAGTTCAAGATAGAATGTGTCCTTTTTGTAAATCAAAAACTGAAAATGAGGCCCATTTTTTTTAAGGAGTGCATTATGTATAATGACTAAAGAGAGATGTTTCTAAGTGGTCATGTTAACACTCCAATGCATAAGCTTCTTGAATCAGAAAACAGTGATCTAAGACACAATCTTTGTAGGTATGTTTTTCATGAAGGCAATAGAAGGCAGAAAATTATAGGGTAATTATTTAATCACTTTACATGTGCTACATTTCAGACTTCAATATTTATGGAAATTGGTAATTATCAAACAGTGCATGGTTTTGTTACTGGTGGTAATTGTTTTCATCTTCTCCATATTTGATAAGTCCATGACTTGTTTATGTTTTGCATGTCCTGCACATATATTGTGCTCAACGCCAACTATTCCCCAGTCCCCGTGCCCCGTCCCCTGTATTGTGGCCCAAGGCCGATGTACAGTAAACAAATTCTGAGTTCTGAGTTCTTTCTGTCTCTCTCTCCCTCCCTCCCTCCCCTCTCTCTCTCTCTCTCTCTCTCTCTCTCTCTCTCTCTCATGTGCGCGTGCAGGCGCATGCACACACACACACACACACACACACACACACACACACACACACACACACACACACACACACACTCACATAAACACATGGGCGTGCGCGCGCGAACACATGCACGCATGCACTCATGCACTCACGCACTCACGCATGCACGTACAATGATGATGATAAGAAAAAATTAGTGTACCAGGAATGTTGATGAGATCAAGAGCAAAATCCGTCCCTCTCATCCTGTTCTGGCACTTGTTGCTGGACCACTCGCTGTTCTCTGACCGAGTTGGAAGCAGCTCTGTTGCGTACCGACTGGGAAGGGGAAGAGAGGGAGCAGGAGGGAGAAGGGGTGGGTGGGTGAAGAAGCAGGTGGCATGGGCCCCTGTGGGGTGATGGATGTCAGAGCCGTGTTATTTGTTGGATTTTTTTTTATGTTAGTGAGGCAGTAACCCATCTCCTGGAATGGAGGAAGCTAGGAGCACCTGGGCTATCGGGGGAAATCAATGAATGAGGGAGGCAGGAGAGGTGGGTGGGTGTGGAAGGCAGGCAGGAGAGGTGGGTGGGGTGTGGAGGCAGGAGAGGTGGGTGGGGTGTGGAAGGGAGGCAGGAGAGGTGGGTGGGGTGTGGAAGGGAGGCAGGAGAGGTGGGTGGGGTGTGGAAGGGAGGCAGGAGAGGTGGGGGGGTGTGGAAGCAGGAGAGGTGGGTGGGGTGTGGAAGGGAGGCAGGAGAGGTGGGTGGGGTGTGGAAGCAGGAGAGGTGGGTGGGGTGTGGAAGCAGGAGAGGTGGGTGGGGTGTGGAAGGGAGGCAGGAGAGGTGGGTGGGGTGTGGAAGCAGGAGAGGTGGGGTGGGATGTGGAGGCAGGAGAGGTGGGTGGGGTGTGGAAGGGAGGCAGGAGAGGTGGGTGGGATGTGGAGGCAGGAGAGGTGGGTGGGGTGTGGAAGGGAGGCAGGAGAGGTGGGTGGGGTGTGGAAGGGAGGCAGGAGAGGTGGGTGGGGTGTGGAAGGGAGGCAGGAGAGGTGGGTGGGATGTGGAGGCAGGAGAGGTGGGTGGGGGTGTGGAAGGGAGGCAGGAGAGGTGGGTGGGATGTGGAAGCAGGAGAGGTGGGTGGGGTGTGGAAGGGAGGCAGGAGAGGTGGTGGGGTGTGGAAGGGAGGCAGGAGAGGTGGGTGGGGTGTGGAGGCAGGAGAGGTGGGTGGGGTGTGGAAGGGAGGCAGGAGAGGTGGGTGGGGTGTGGAAGCAGGAGAGGTGGGTGAGGTGTGAAGCAGGAGAGGTGGGTGGGTGTGGAAGGGAGGCAGGAGAGGTGGGTGGGGTGTGGAAGGGAGGCAGGAGAGGTGGGTGGGGTGTGGAAGCAGGAGAGGTGGGTGGGGTGTGGAAGCAGGAGAGGTGGGTGAGGTGTGGAAGCAGGAGAGGTGGGTGGGGTGTGGAAGCAGGAGAGGTGGGTGGGGTGTTGAAGCAGGAGAGGTGGGTGGGGTGTGGAAGGGAGGCAGGAGAGGTGGGTGGGGTGTGGAGGCAGGAAGGTGGGTGGGGTGTGGAAGGGAGGCAGGAGAGGTGGGTGGGGTGTGGAAGCAGGAGAGGTGGGTGGGGTGTGGAAGGGAGGCAGGAGAGGTGGTGGGGTGTGGAAGCAGGAGAGGTGGGTGGGGTGTGGAAGGGAGGCAGAGAGGTGGGTGAGGTGTGGAAGCAGGAGAGGTGGGTGGGGTGTGGAAGCAGGAGAGGTGGGTGGGGTGTGGAAGGGAGGCAGGAGAGGTGGGTGGGGTGTGGAAGGGAGGCAGGAGAGGTGGGTGAGGTGTGGAAGGGAGGCAGGAGAGGTGGGTGAGGTGTGG
>CM065722.1:48228793-48236293 GCA_033310375.1 Conus canariensis | reverse complement strand
GAACCCCTGCGGGGTGATGGATCTCAGACCAATGGCGTTTGGGATTTGTTTTATGTCCGTGCAGCAGCCACCCACCTCTTCGGCTGCACTGAAATGTGGTAGAATGAAAGAAGAGTAACTGAGGCGCCTGGGAAATCAATGAGGGAGGGAGGGGTTTGGGGGATGTGGAGGGGTCAAGACGTTGGATGAGAGAATGGGTTGGAAATGCGAGGTAGGGCAGTGCTCTCTCTCTCTCTCTCTCTCTCTCTCTCTCTCTCTCTCTCTCTCTCTCTCTCTCCGCTCTCTCTCTCTCTCTCTCTCTCTCTCTCTCTCTCTCTCTCTCTCTCTCATACACAACTTGTGCAAAAAAATGTCACTGTCCAACACATGTACAAATCTTGTGACCATTCTATATCAGCCAATTACAGGCCTTTATCTGTTTTGCCAGTATCATCCAAACTCTCAGAACAATAAAAAAAAATAAAAAAAACAGATAAGGATCCTCTTGAGTTGCATAAAGTACTGAGTGACAGTCAGTCTGGTTTCAGGGGAAAAAAAAACCCATTCATGCCATACTGCTTTAACAAACTTTGTAGATCTCTGGCATGTGAATATCAATGAAAATAAATTTGGTGGAGTATGGTTTGTTGATTTTGGAAAGGCTTTTGATGTCATAGACTACAATGTATTGCGCAAAAAGAATAACATTGCATAGCGTACTTGGAAATGCATTCCAACAAATCCTCTCTCTCTCTCTCTCTTTCTCTCCCCTCCCTCTCTCCCTCTCTCCCTCTCTCTCTCTCTCTCTCTCTCTCTCTCTCTCTCTCTCTCTCTCCTCTCTCTCTCTCTCTCTCTCTCTCTTCGACCCCTACCCCCCTTTTTTTTTCTGATCATTGCCTCAAGATGTCAACGATGATGCTACTAATGTGAATATTCCACGGCGATGCGCCAAAAAATAAATAGAAAGAAAAAAGAAGAAGAAAAAAAAAAAACAACAACAACACTGCACTTTCGGTCAGGAATGTTCATTGGTGTTTCTGTACCATTGAAGATAATGCTGAGACCGAAGGCAAAAATTCGTCATTCTAAATCCACTTCTCGTACTTGTGGTGGCGAGACCACAAGCTGTTCTCTGACCGAGTTAGAAGCAGTATTATTGTGCACTGACTTGAAACTGGGGAAGGGGAAGGGGAAGGGAGAGAGAGAGGGAAGTGGGGAGGGGGGAGGGGAGGGGGAGAGGTGGCATAATATCCTGTGGGGTGATGGATGTCAGTTCAGAGTTGTTTGTTTTGTTTTGTTTTTGTTTATAATGTCATCGAGGCAGCAACCCATATTCTCTCCTAAAGTGAAAAAAAAATCGGAGAACAACGGAGGTGTCAGAGAAGTCATTGAAAGACGGAAGAGAGAGGGAGAGGAGGAGGTGAGGGAAATGGAAGAGGGTGTGACGTGAGAAAGCAGGGTGATGTAGTGCCTCTCTCTCTCTCTCTCTCTCTCTCTCTCTCTCTCTCTCTTCTCTCTCTCTCTCTCTCTCTCTCTCTCTCTCTCTCTCTCTCTCGTTCGTGTACTGATCATCTCCTCACTACATATTTATTTTGATTTTTAGTTTGCGATTTTAATTGTTACGACAAATGTTCCTTGCGCATTTTTTTTCAAATCTTTGTATCAAGATAAACATTTGTCAGAATATTTCGTCGGGTGTTGTTGTTTTGTAGTTTCTTGATGTTTCTGTTTACTGGCTGTCGGGACAATATGATAAAAATCATCAGGTGCCTGTTTCGTTTTTCCCTCGTTGAGAAGTGATATTTGTGCTATCTGTCTCTCTCCCCTTCCTTCCCTCCCTCCCCTCTCTCTCTCCTCTCTCTCTCTCTCTCTCTCTCTCTCTCTCTCTCTCTCTCTCTCTCTCCTTCTCTCTCCTCTTATCAGAGTCGGCGTTATTTACAAAAACCACTCCGAAAATGCCGAATGGATGGAGAAGTTCACTGCCATGATGGATGCAGCATATCTTGATGCTGATCCTTTAAAAACTCATCAGTCATGGACAGATATGTTTTCACCATACTAATTATCTCAGATAATGGACACCCCTACCCGTGTTACCTTAACCAGCACAACACAAACTGACTATATTTATATCACTGACATTCAAGACATTATTGACCAAACTCTTCCGGTGAACGGATACACTGACCATTTCTAGCGTGTGTCACATGGGCGAAAAATGGAATTAAATTCCCCAAAAGTGTTTTCTTGCTGATCTCTCCCTCTCACCATTTTCGAATGTCTACAATTATACTCATCCAGAAGACGCTCGAGAAGACTGTCTACAAACTTTTAGTACTGTTTATGATAGACATGCTCCATACAAATACATAGAGTGAAACACACTCCTCAACCTAAATAGATAACTAAGGAAACTGCAATATTCTAGCGTGCAGATCTTTTTTCGCAGCAAAATAAGGTCAATTCACTCAAACGAGCTGCACAAAAGGTATTTCCAGGATCCTGTTTCTTCCTAACAAAAGTCAAAGTCAATATGGAAAGCTGTAAATGAAGTTACGAATACACTTTTCCAAGCTAAGACATGTCACATAAGCAACATCACGCTAACCGAACTCAGTAAACGTTTCACAAGCGTGGCAGAGCGTACCATGAAACAAAATCTTACTCAACTAAATAACCTTGAAAAATTAACAATGTTCTGCAATTCCAAGAATATTCATTCCTAACTATCGGTACCCTTTATGTCTATAGCTGATGTTTACTGTTCCTTACGTGATTTAATGGAGATAAGAAATTGTGGATTTGATGGAATTGATGGTAAGATTCTAAACTTTCAGCTCCACTCTTATCTGAACCATTTACTTGCATCTGCAACTTGTTTAATAAAATGACACTTTCAATAAAGTTCAAAGTTGCAAAAGTCATTCCCATCGACAAATCGGGTGACAATTCTGAATCAACGAATTCTAGGCTAATATCTAGTTCGCCAGTATTATTCAAACCGTTAGACCAGTGCATAAACATACTTACGATTATTGTGTGTAATATAATCTAATGAATGATAGTCAGTTTTGTTCCAGGAAAAGTGATTTATGTCATACTGCTCTTGCAAGCTTAGTAGGTCACTTGCATATAGATATTATGAAAACAAACTTTGTGGAGCCTTGTTTCTTGATTTTGCAAAGGCTTCTAATGTCATGGACTACAAGTTATTGTGCCAAAAATTATCATTGCATGGCGTTACAGGAAATGCGCCTAACTGATTTCGTCATTCTCAGACAGCCGTCAACAGTTTGTCTGTCTTAATTCTTCGACGTTAGATTTATTACCGGTCAGATATGGAGTATCCCAGGGCTCAGTTTTAGGTCTTCTCCTATTTTCTATCCATGTAAACGATCTCCCTGTTCATATTGGAGAATCTTGTGAACTTTTTTTGATGACACGACGATTCATACAACAGCTCTAACCTTGATTATTTATAGGCACTAATACTAAGTGAGTGGTGTAGTATGAATCATATGTCACTTAACTCCAGTGAAACTAAAGTCATGCCCATAACAACTCGTCAAAGACGGCAATATATAAAGCAGTACTTTTTTCATCAACAATTTAGGAATTGACGAAGTAGACAGTCATCGTTTTCTAGGCATGATAATTGACAACAGTCTCTCACGGACTGTTCACATCGAAACATTATGCAAAACAGTGTCCTGACATATATCAATCATGCAAGACTGAGCACTTTTTTTAAACTTTCGTCCAAGAAATTATTTCCGAATGCATTCATGCTCTCTTCAAACCAATTACGTTCGACACTATTTGACTCAGCTAGCGCAAATCAATGAAACCTTTAACTAGCATTTATAAATGTGTTCTTAAAGGAGTTCTGGAATTCACGAATCTTACAGAATCGGATTATATTGAAGTTGGAGTTGTTGTGTTTTTTTTTCCAGTAAGGGGTATATTTGCTATAAAGAAAGGAATTTCATGCAAAAAAAATGTGTTTGGACTAGCCTGGCAAACTGTTCAATCCATTATTACTGTGAATTCTAGAAATTCTGTGAAACTCCATGTTCCCATACCTAGAATTGACTTATTTAAAATACGTCTGTTGTTCTGGTCTTCTTCTCTGGAACTCGTTTCCGCCTTAGCAGAGATGCCATCGAAGCTTACTAACTTAAGAAGAAAACTATTTACATATTTTGCACACTCGCACTAGTTATGTAGACATGCATGCAGTATAACTGATATAATGTCTACGCATGTGTATGTTGTCACTAAATCACCATCTACAGACGTGTTTACCTGCCTTCCCAACATCATTGTTGCTGTTTATTACTTCTGCTGTTTCAAAATAAACTGCTACTAGTATTGATTGGACGCGCTATGTCATTGCATGCAAATGTCAGCATGTGAAAGATCTATAATGTTCTCTCATACAGTGTATTGGTTTGAGCTAGCGTACTGCTCATACAATAATACATGCACTTTTTAGGGACGGATTCGATGAATAATGGTGTTACTTTTTTTTAAACTTTGTTCTCATTTTTATGTTTTACTTTCTACTTTTTTGTTTCTTCTTTCTTGTTTTTTTTTCCTCACATAATATCAATTAACGTTGGAATTTCTCTCTCTCCCTCTCTCTCTGTGTGTGTGTGTGTGTGTGTGTGTGTGTGTGTGTGTGTGTGTGTGTGTGTGTGTGTGTGTGTGTGTGTGTGTGTGTGTGTGTGTGTGTGTGTGTGTGTGTGTGTGTGTGTGTGTGTGTGTGTGCCCTCCTCGATAGCAGCATTTTCTTCTATTCCTCACTGACTTGAAGACATCTTGCACAATGAACAAGGAATCTTGAATATGAATATATTCTTGTGTACTTGAGTATGACTGCCTCATGAATCACTGTTTATTCCTCCTCAGACTGTGGTGATGACATCATTATGGTGACTGATGCTTTTCATATATCCTCTTTCGGCAGGGTGCGTGCATGCGTGTGATTGTTGTGTGTGTGTGTGTGTGTGTGTGTGTGTGTGTGTGTGTGTGTGTGTGTGTGTGTGTGGTGTGAGAGAGAGAGAGAGAGAGAGAGAGAGAGAGAGAGAGAGAGAGAGAGGAGAATCACAGAGTCACAGAGAGAGAGGGAAAGTTTTAAATGTATGTACGTTTTCTTTTATGACAAGATGAACCATCACTCTTTTGTTATAATTAGCGATATGTGTAATACTGTTAGTGTGTTAGTATCCTTAATCCCTGAGGGGATAGAGACCAAAGAAAAAAGCATCTGCTTATCTGTTACCCATTTGAAGAAAAATTATCTCCCTCTCTCTCTGTCTCTCTCTGTCTCTCTGACTCTCTCTCTCTCTCTCTCTCTCTCTCTCTCTCTCTCTCTCTGCCTCTCTCTGTCTCTCTCTGTCTCTGTCTCTCTGTCTCTGTCTCTCTCTCTCTCTCTCCTCTCTCTCTCTCTCTCTCTCTCTCTCTCTTTGGTCCCCTTCCCTCAAAACCCAACACCCCTCTCTCTATCCCTCACCCATCCACTCATGCCTCGTAATGTCAATGGTGATATTAATGTAAACATTGAAGAGAGGCGCTCTCTATCGATCACTGGGTCTGTTTCCGTCTCTCTTCTCTATTTCTCTCTGTTTACGCTTTTGCGTGTGTGTGTGTGTGTGTGTGTGTGTGTGTGTGTGTGTGTGTGTGTGTGTGTGTGTGTGTGTGTGTGAGTGTGTGTTAGTGTGTGTGCGTGCGTGCGTGCGTGCGTGCGTGTGTGCGTGCGTGCGTGAGTGCGTGCGTTCCTGCGTGTATATATACGTATGTTATGTGTGTGTGTGTGTGTGTGTGTGTGTGTGTGTGTGTGTGTGTGTGTGTGTGTGTGTGTGTGCATGTGCGTGCGCGCGTTTGAGTGTGTGTGTGTGTGTGTGTGTGTGTGTGTGTGTGTGTGTGTGCGCGCGTTGTGTGGGTGTGTGTGGTGTGTGTGTGTGTGTGTGTGTGTGTGTGTGTGTGTGTGTGTGTGTTGTGTGTGTGTTCGCGCACTCTGTTTTCATTTGTGTCATACGATGCTAACGTGCACGACGGGGAACGGTCGGTACGTGATGCAATAAACAAGTGGAGTGCGAGCGGCTGAAAAGAAATAACGTCACACAAGAAACAGTAGAAGGAATCAATAAAAGGGAAGAGTGAATAAAGTGAGCGTGGTGGAGGAGGGGAGGGCTGAGCGTGTGATGTGGAGGGTGGTGGGTGGTAACAGCATGACACAGGATTTTCATTCCTGATGTCAACTCTTCCGCTGTCCCAACACTTTCCTTTTTTTTTTTTTTGGCCCTCTCGTTTGTCTGTCTGTCTGTCTGTCTGTCTGTCTCTCTCTCTCTATGTGTTTGTGCGTTTCTTTCCATCTGTTTCTATCCCATCCCTTCTCTCTCTCTCTCTCTCTCTCTCTCTCTCTCTCTCTTTTCTCTCTCTCTCTCTCTCACACACACACACACACACACACACACACACACACACACACACACACCACACACACACCACACACTCACACACACACACACACACACACACACACACATACACGCACGCACGCACGCACACACACACGCACGCACGCACGCGCGCGCACACACACACACACACACACACACACACACACACACACACACACACACACACACACAGAGTCTAGGACGACAAGGAACGGTCCGACAGCTGACTGTCTCCATAGTATGGCGAGGTGCTCAGACCTTTGACCCACCATGACCCCAGTCTGGAACTGACGAGCCTCCCCCCCCCACCCCCCACCCTCCCCCCCCCACACACACACACACGCAAACCCACCCCTCACCCCAGCCCCCATCCGCCTCCCACCTCATCCCCCACATTCTCCCCCTTCCTCCCCTCTTCATTGTCCGTGGTCCCCTGTGGGAGTGGTTTCCCTTCATCAGTGTTACTTTTCCCGGTGTAATGGACTAAAGGAGCTCCCCCCATTCAAGTTCCTGCTTCCGGATAAATTTAGACTAGTATTCTGGAATCCACTCTGGCAGCTCGCTATTGATTTCGGTGTCTAAGATAGGCAACTCTCTCTCTCTCTCTCTCTCTCTCTCTCTCTCTCTCTCTCTCTCTCTCTCTCTCTCTCTTCTCTCTCTCATTTGTGTATTGTCTTTCGCTCACCATCTCATTCTCTCCATCTGCCCCTCCTTCCTCCGCCTCATGCTTTTCCTTCTTTTCCCTCCTCCCCTCGGGTAGGGAAGACTGCTTTGTCCTGTGTTGAAAACCACACGGACAGAGCTGTTGACTGCAGAACTGTTGTTTTATCGAACCAGGGCTCCTCTCCACTCCACCCCCCCCCCCTGTCCCTTCCTTCTCTTACCCCTCCCCCTCCCTGTCCTCCCCGCCATGCTTCCCTTACTACTGACCCCTCTTTCCTCCACGCTCCTTCACACACACACCCCCCCCCCCCCACCCACGCTCTCACTCACTCTCTCCTCTCTCTCTTTCTTTCTCTCTCTCTCTCTCTCTGCTCTCTCTCTCTCTCTCTCTCTC
>CM065722.1:48216293-48223793 GCA_033310375.1 Conus canariensis | reverse complement strand
GATGGTGGTATTTTTGAAGATACGGATTGGGGGTATGTAGAAGAAAGGGGTGGTGGTATCTGGAAGAGTGGGATGATGGCAGTTGAAGATTGGGATGGAGCATCAAAGGGGTTGGATGATGGTATCTAGAAGATTGAGGTAGATATCTAGAACGGTGTTTTAATGATAACTTGAAGAGCAGAGAAGTTGTATCTTGAAAAGTGGGATAGTGGTATCTACAACAGAGGAGTGGCGGTATCTATAAGAATGGTTTGCTTCTATCTAAAAAAAAAAAAATCTCGGAGGTGGCATCTAGGAGAGTCGGCTAGTGATATGGGGAAGAGTGGTGTAGTGGTATACAGAACAGCAGGGTGATGGCGTCCACCAGAAAGGCATTGTGGTTTTGGGAAGAGTGATATAGAGGTGTCTGGAAGAGCGGCATAGTGATGTCTGAAAGAGTGGTATACTGATGTCTGGAATAGCGGTATAGTGGTGTCTGGAAAAACGGCATAGTGGTGTCTGGAAGAACGGCATAGTGGTGTCTGGAAGAGCGGCATAGTGGTGTCTGGAAGAGCGGCATAGTGGTGTCTGGAAGAACGGCATAGTGGTGTCTGGAAGAGCGGCATAGTGGTGTCTGGAAGAGCGGTATAGTGGTGTCTGGAAGAGCGGCATAGTGGTGTCTGGAAGAGCGGTTTAGTGGTGTATGGAAGAGCGGCATAGTGGTGTCTGGAAGAACGGCATAGTGGTGTCTGGAAGAAGCGGCATAGTGGTGTCTGGAAGAGCGGTATAGTGGTGTCTGGAAGAGCGGCATAGTGGTGTCTGGAAGAGCGGTTTAGTGGTGTATGGAAGAGCGGCATAGTGGTGTCTGGAAGAGCGGCATAGTGATGTCTGGAAGAGCGGTATAGTGGTGTCTGGAAGAGCGGTATAGTGATGTCTGGAAGCGTGGTGTAGTGGTGTCTGGAACAGAGGCGTAGTGTCTTTCCAAAGTGTAGCGTAGTGGCATCCCAAAGAATGGCCAAGTGTATTCGGAAGAGTTGGATGATGATATCCTGAAGAATGGCATGGTAGTATCAGGAAGTGCTAGATGAGTGGTGATTCAAAGAATGGCGCTTTCATGTCAAGGAGTGTGGTACACTGGTATCCGTAAGTGGCAAAGTGGTTACACAAGGAGTAACATAATGGTACCCGGAAGAATGGTGTAAGTGTATCCTTAGGTGCAGCCCAGTGGCGTCCCAGAGGAATAAGTAGTATCTCCGGTAGAAAATGGAGTAAGGATATCTGGAAGAGTGGTGAGATGATCCTGCGAGAACTGGCGCGGTAACATCTGGACAGTTGGCACAGTCGTATGTGGAAGAGTGGCATAGTGATATGTAGAGGAGTGGCGTTGTGGTAGATGGAAGACTGGCAAAGGTTGCATCTGTAATAGCAGGACAGTGTCACCAAAGGCCTGCCGAAGAAAACCACCTCCGGAGACACCTCTCTCTCTCTCTCTCCTCTCTCTTCTCTCTCTCTCTCGTAACGTATGTCTGTCCGCACGTGTGTTCTGTGTGTGTGCGTGTGTGTGTGTGTGTGTGTGTGTGTGTGTGTGTGTTGTGTGTGTGTGTGTGTGTGGTGTTTGTGTGGTTGTGTGTGTGTGTGTGTGTTGTGTGTGTGTTGTGTGTGTGTTTGTGTGTGTGTGTGTGTGTGTGTGTGTGTTGTGTGTGTGTTTGTGTGTGTGTGTGTGTGTGTGTGTGTGTGTGTGTGTGCGTGCGTGGTGGTCGTGGTGCGTGCGTGCGTGTGCTGTGCGTGCGTGCGTGCGTGCGTGCGTGTGTGCGTGTGTGTGTGTGTGTGTGTGTGTGTGTGTGTGTGTGTGTGTGTGTGTGTGTGTGTGTGAAGATGTTGTTTTCTGGAACATACATATCTTCGTCTGTCCTGCGTTGTCCTTCTAGCCACTAAGATGCTGTCCCTATTAAAGATGCAACCTTTCAAGCGCAATTTAGGGGAGTAATATCGGGACGTTTCAATCTTACTAAGCTTGCTTCATGTTTTCTGAAGATAAAATCTTGCGGTTCGGAACCCCCGCTTGGGGCCAACGTAAACATTTTCTCTGCCCCGGTTTCATGTGTCGTCCTTCTGATGGTTTCGGTGTAGTGTTAAATGGGATCCATTTCCCTGTTCTCGAGGGACAGTTTTCCTCGTCTGCCTTATTACCTACGGTGGGTGTGGACATAAAACTTGAATATATTATAATCCTTTACAAAACTGTGATGGCCATTTGCTCGCTAATGCATACGCACGCGCGCGCACTAACACGACTGCAGGCATGCACACAACTTTTTTTTTTTTCCTGCCATGCTCCTCTGAGTCCTCTCATCGTCTTCTCCTCAATATGTCTGTCTGTTTGTCTATTTGTCATTCTGTCTGTTTGTTGTCTGTCTGTCTGTCTGTCTGTCTGTCTTCTTCTCTCTCTCTCTCTCTCATTCTTTCTCTGTCTCCTCTCTCTCTCTCTCTCTCTCTTCTCTGTCTCTCTGTCTGTCTCTGTCGTCTCTCTCTCTGTCTGTCTTCTGTCTCTCTCTCTCTCTCTCTCTCTCTCTCTTCTCTCTCACTTCTCTCACTCTCTCTCTCTCTCTCTCTCTCTCTCTCTCGTACCTCCCTATCTATCTATCTATCTATCTATCTATCTATCTATCTATCTATCTATCTATCTATCTCTGTGTGTGTGTGTGTGTGTGTGTGTGTGTGTGTGTGTGTGTGTGTGTGTGTGTGTGTGTGTGTGTGTGTGTGGAGAAGGGGGAAATTGAGGGCACCAAAGAACAAATCAGTGATCGTTATCGTGTTTCTATGGAATTTGAGAAGAAATTGAAGGAGGAAGAGGAGGAAGAGGTGGAAGTGGAGGAGGAGAGAGAAAGAGAGAGAGGGAGGGGGGGGAGAGAAAAGAAAAGAAAAACAAACAACAATCACGACGTAAAAGGAGAAAAAGGAAAACTTTCCTCGCTCAACTCTTCGATTTTCCCATCATGATTCATCATGGGAGATTTTCCGCCTTGTCAGATCCTCAATCATTCTTAGGTTCAATGCAACGGAGCAGCAAATAGATTTTGTTTTTATTTACCGGTTAAGCTGAGGTTTCGGATGCGATGCCACAAAGAAATTAACAGTTGAATTTGTTTGCTTTATTCTGTATAAATGGAGGTCCTTTTAATTTGTTACTGTTCTCCTAAAGTATGTTGAACATTACCTTCTTAGGTTTGGATCTGGAGGAGAAGGGTGGGGTAGAAAATTAGAAATTATCTGCGTAGAAATATGACAGTTTTGTGTTATACAGATTGATAGTCAAGGTATTGTAAGCCTCTCTATCTGTGTGTGTGTGTGTGTGTGTGCGTGTGTGTGTGTGTGTGTGTGTGTGTGTGTGTGTGTGTGTGTGTGTGTGTGTGTACTTGCCTATAGTCTGTCACCGTAATATATAATAAACATCTCTCTCTCTCTCTCTCTCTCTCTCTCTCTCTCTCTCTCTCTCTCTCTCTCTCTCTCTTAATGACAGGGGACACTGATTTTTTTTTAATCGTTCCGGCAGTATGAAGCAGGAAGATTGTCAAATCCTGCGCTGTTTTCATGTTTCATATTTGAATTAGCGACAGAAATCAACAAAAGAGGCACACATGGTACACAAGGGATTCCTGATGCTGGTGTCTGCCTTATATCACACAAAAGGAAATCTTTGCCGCGGGGAGACATGAAGATTAAGTTAACCAGTAAGGAAGACAACTTTTGTTCCCATGTTGAAGGAATGACCTGCCCATAACTCTAACATTGCTTACAGAACCAGTTTCTCTGGCACAGATTCAGGCAAAAGGGACACAGACTAGCTCTAGTGCGGAGTTGTGGACATAGAATTCTCTCCCCATAGGAGCAACAGTTGCTTCCCTTATTTATTACCTCGGCCTGGAGTTAATGTTTTCACCGGCGTCTGTTGGTCTGTCTGTTGTTGTTGTTACCAACATTACACAAAAACAAACCTGCCACCCAAATCTGAAATAAATGTTAGCAAAGCGCCAAGAGAAACGTGGACAAACGAATCACAAGACGAAACGCGACGCGTTTCGACCTCTTAGGTCTTCTTCAGGCAAGACACGAACGAACAGGACAATGAAAATGAACGAGTTTTTCATTTCGCTTGATCAGCGCAAGGTAGGCGCTTTGCTAACATTTATTTAAGATTTGTTTAGATTCCCGCCTGCAGTCATCGCACTTTGCAGCTAGATCTGCCACCCGTTTTAATCAGATGTCGTAAAACATTGGAATGCGGCTTAAAGGATGACCTCATCAAACTTTGGCAGAGGTGCGGGGAAACGTTTCTTGAATGTTTTACAAGGTTCCTTCCTCAGGATAGAATGGCATAACTCGGTTCCATGTTGAAATCATGTTAAAACGCATGCAAAACGCCCCATAGATGCCTGCTGGTGCCTGGAAGCCAGACACTGATGCCTCCAATTTCCAGACAGACAGCTGGGCAAACGTGAAACATCCATCCTGGTGTATTATCTTTTATTTATCTTCAATGACAAACTGGCGTCTAGGGCCAAAAGAGACAGGAGACAAAAATGTCTCCAGCCAGTGCTTTGACAACAGAGAGTTCCTCCTCAAACGGGAAGAGGAGGGAGAGGGGTGGAGTGAAGGGAGGTGCGTCCGGGGACCAGTCAATGGCAGCTGTTTCGCTCTAGCGCTGTATGAAGAACTCATCAGGCGTACTGCTGGTTTCCAGACAACAAATCACGTGACCAACCCACCACATTCCAGCAAGAGACACGAAAAGGGTGGGGAGGGGGGGGGGGTGAGAGTTGAGGAGAGTGGAGTAGATGGGATCAATACAGGGCACTGGCAGACTCTGAGTGGGCAGGGGGAATATCTGGGCCGGTAAGTTTTCCAGCCAGTCTAAGAACGCATCAAAAAGACATCAGCAACTTTGAAGTGAATGAGAAAAAAAAGGGAGAATACTCTGGTAAGGGGCAACGTTGGCCAAGTGGATAACGTACCGGGACAGGAAGCTAGGGTTTCAGATCACAGGTCCACGGTTTGGGGTCACTGACCCCCCTCCCCCCCTCCCCCCATTTCCCCCTTCCTCCACCCTACTTCTTCCCACCTCCCCTTTCCCCAAGTGTTCGAATGGTGGAGTACTGAGTCTTTAAACATAAGAAGAAAAACTTATATCCCATGTGGGGCATGCATGTATTGAACGTTTAAAAACCTGACAGTGAAAGACTTCCTCACTGTCTAAATCTAGAAACAAGACCCTCTGTGAGAGATATACAAGCAATTGATAGTCACAGGCAGGAAGAGAAAAGCGCAATAGGTAGCGACAGACTTGATGGCGGCTGCGTGCTCTTTTTTGAAGCAGCAGCCAGAATTACACACACACACACACACACACACACACACACACACACACACACACACCTCTCTCTCTCTCCTCTCTCTCTCTCTTTTCTGTCGCTCACACACACACACACACACACACACACACACACACACACACACACACACACACACACACACACACACACACACACACACACACATACATACATACATACGCTCGCGCGCGCGCGTTCACACACTCAAGCACGTATACATATCACACACACACGCCAAGATATGAATGTATTCATGGCTCTTCTACATGTCAGCTCCTCGAAGGATCCCGTCTGTGTTCAGTTTTTGTGAATTTCCACCAAAAAAACACCCCGTTTTCTGCACGGATTATGGGACTTGTCTTTTTATTGGATTTTTTGTTCTCAATCAAAATGAATCATTTACAAGCACTGTGTTCAGGTTTAGACCTGATGCATTTAGAATTAGTTCGATTCTAATTAAACCAGTAGTTGTTTTCACCAGCTTTTACCTTTTACATGTTCTTTTTTTTGTTTTGTTTTTTTTGTAAACAACAGGCATTTGAATACTTGGCTGTCAGACACTGACCTTCGTTGTCATCGCTGCTGAATTATCCATACATCTTTGAATTATTGTGACCATTTTTATTATGATTTTTTCCCCTTCAAATGCAATATTTGTCGATGTTGTGACAGTCATTGTTAGTTTTTGCATGGCAATTTTCCTCCTGTTTAAATCAGTTTTTTTCATAATGTCAAAGTTGTCAATATAGTGTGTGTGTGAGTGAGTGTGTGTGTGTGTGTGTGTGTGTGTGTGTGTGTGTGTGTGTGTGTGTGTGTGTGTGTGTGTGTGTGTGTGTGTGTGTGTGTGTGTGTGTGTGTGTGTGTGTGTGCTTGCGTGCGTGCCTGCTTGCGTGTGTGTGTGTGTGTGTGTGTGTGTGTGTGTGTGTGCGTGTGTGTGTGGTGTGTGTGTGTGTGTGTGTGTGTGTGTGTGTGTGCGCGTGCGCGCGTGCGTGCGTGCGTGTGTGCGTGCGTGCGTGTGTGTGTGTGTGTGTGTGTGCGTGTGTGTGTGTGTGTGTGTGTGTGTGTGTGTGTGTGTGTGTGTGTGTGTGTTCACTCTTCTGCTCAAATGTTTTAACATTAGCAGTGATGTAAGACGGGGATGGAAGAATTGCAAGGTGAGGAGAAAGGCTGGAGTGGTAGGAAGAGAGAGAGGCTGGGAGTGGTAGGAAGAGAGAGAGGCTGGGAGTGGTAGGAAGAGAGAGAGGCTGGGAGTGGTAGGAAGAGAGAAAGGCTGGGAGTGGTAGGAAGAGAGAGAAGGCTGGGAGTGGTAGGAAGAGAGAGAGGCTGGGAGTGGTAGGAAGAGAGAAGGCTGGAGTGTAGAAGAGAGAGAGGTAGAGTAGGAAGAGAGAGAGGCTGGGAGGGTAGGAAGAGAGAGAGGCTGGGAGAGGTAGGAAGAGAGAGAGGCTGGGAGAGGTAGGAAGTGAGAGAGGCTGGGAGAGGGGGAGGGGAGAGAGAGGACGGAGAGCACTTATTAACAGACTTGTTCATTGGAGAAAAAAAAATGTAATGCGAAATTACATGATAACCGCAAACTAAATAGTCATTATAGAAGTGGGAAATGTACCAGGGATACAGCTATTGTACCCAATGGAAAATGATCTTACATGCTCGAAGTCTATATTTAATATATTGGTCTGCGTGAGGGTGTGGTTAACACCGTTGAATTTTCTTGCAGTTGAAGAAATGCGACGTCACATAATTTGTTCAGCACATATGCACCGAACATTTTTACTGTATTGTGTGTAAAAGCATCAAGTAGAAGACGCAAAACTATGATAGCCATTCATCTAGGACAATATATGGGTGAATTTAATACGCGTCCACGTTGTGTGTGTGCGTGCGTGTGTGTGTGTGTGTGTGTGTGTGTGTGTGTGTGTGTGTGTGTGTGTGTGTGTGTGTGTGTGTGTGTGTGTGTGTGTGTGTGTGTGTGTGTGTGTGTGCAAGCTCGCACAGTTTCGTGTTTGAGTGCGTTTGAGTAAGCGTATGTAAGTTTCAGAACAGACAGATAGACAGACAGACAGAAACACAGAGAGAGAGAGAGAGATGGCACCGACACGTTAATGTCTTTGGCCATTAATTAATGAGTATGATG
>CM065722.1:48208793-48211293 GCA_033310375.1 Conus canariensis | reverse complement strand
GTGTGTGTATGTGAGTGCGTGCGTATGTGTGTGTGTGTGTGTGTGTGTGTGTGTGTGTGTGTGTGTGTGTGTGTGTGTGTGTGTGTATGTGTGTGTGTGTGTGTGTGCGCGCGCGCGCGCGCGCTCTTCTGCTCAACGTCTTCTCACTAGAAGTGTGTGCTGAATGGAAAGTGAGGGCAAAGGCAGGGAGACGAGGAAGTGGGAGAGACAAGCTGTGGACTGAGGGGAGGGGGGGGGGGGGGTGGCGGGGGAGGGAGGGGGGGGAGAAAGAGAGAGAAAGAGAGAATCAGTGGCGTGCGAAATGACAAACGCAGTATCTATCTAACGTAGGGTTTACCTTACAGGGGTAAATCAGTCATACGCCGGCTAAAAATAAGCAAGAAAAAAAAAAAAAAGTGACGAATAATTTCTATTAAAAAGAAAAGAAAAAAAAAAAAAGAAGACGTAGCCACATGCTGGGATAGGGAGGGATCGTTTGTGGCAGAGGCTGTAGCTCTGACGATAAAAAGAACACCAGCAGAGAGCTATCTGTTGACATGAAGTGACTGCGTGTTTAAAATCTCTCTCTCTCTCTCTCTCTCTCTCTCTCTCTCTCTCTCTCTCTCGTTCGCTCGCTTGCTCTCGCTCTTTTCCATCTCTCGTTCTCTCGCGTCTGCCGCGAGATTACAATTATCAGGCGGCATAACTCTCAACACCTCGCCTGCAGTGGCTATCTCGCCTGGATGCGCGGTAACAGATATAAAACGGTGCTTTGTCCGAGTAAGAACCCGGCTGTAAGGACGACTTTCTCGGTTCATAAGAAACTGTGTTGCACTCGGGTAGAGAATTGTAAAAATATATATATATATATATATATATATATATATATATATATATATATATATATATTTACTGCTATTTCCCAACACGTATACCATTCATAATAGCTTTTGGTATTACTTGTTCTGATGTTGCTGCTGCTGGATATAATGCTGCTGGTGTGCTGCTATTTGAATTACTATGACAGTGCAGAGAACAGCACACTGATGATCTGAATGTTGACGACAAAGGATGTTCATGAAAGCGTTACGACCGAGACAATAATGACGGATAACTGGTAATGTTGACTCTTTTTAAACAAATGTTAAAAATTTGTTTATAATGACTCCGCCGAAAAACGCGGGCAAACGAATCACAAAACAAAACATGACGCGTTTCGACCTCTTAGGTCTTCTTCAGGCAAGATAAACAACACTCAGGTTAACGAAAATCAAGAATGTTTTTAAAGATACTTTATTTGCAGAGATGCTTGGGAGTGAAAACATACAGGTACACTGAGCTGCAACAACCCGAAACTCTTTGTGTGCTCTTTCAACAGGTCAAAAAACACAAACAAAAACACAGGACAAATATTCAATATCCACAATGGTACTGCTGTCAATCACACATATCGAGCAGTTTGGTTTACGTCAAAACTGACAATATTACAAGGAGGGGACAACGAATTTTGATGAACAATAAACCGTGATTTAAATTTAGTCTCATGAGTGAATGAATGAATTAGTTAAACCCACCACCACCACCACCTCTCCCATATCACACACACACACACACACACACACACACACACACACACACACACACACACAAGCCACAACTTGCGGACAAGATAGAAGAAACCTCTCAGAATAAATTAAGTAAACAAAAAATACCACAAAGAAAATACTAAAGGGAAGTACATAAAGAAGGAAAAGATAGATGAGCGCACAGGCGGGAGAGGGAAGGAGGCGGACAGTGTGAAGAAGAATGAAAAGAGAAAAAGATGGGGGGAGGGGAGGGGGCCTGAAAGAGTGAAGGTAAAATGGCTGGAAACAAAGAGGGTATGGACAGAAGGGCAGAAGGAGAGAAGGGATGGGGGGGACTAAGTTGATGCGCATGAGCATTGTATGTGGAACAGACTTAACATACAAATGAAAATGTACCCGGAGAGTTTGCTAAGGATCCAAAACAAAATGAACACAGGAACTCTCACAAAGGGAGATGCTCACAGGCAAACACGACTTGCACATCATGCTTCAATTCAAATCTGAGTCCTGTCTTGGCAGAAATGTGCACTATGAACTTTTTTCTCCGTCTTTAATAGATTCGTATTATGCGTATGTATTCACTTATTTTTGTGACGGTGCAAAAATATCCTTAGTGAATTTGGAGGGGGTTAAGTACAACAGAGCAATCAGCTCAATGGGAGATACATGAACACTAAAGAATATATAAACAGGTCTTCCATGCATGTCAACTGAAATCATACATTTGGGAAGGCAGACCCAGGATGGAGTTAGGGGGTCTGAACGGAAGCGGAACTAGACGACTGGGGGAGATCATGGAAGAAGAGGCATAAGGCAAGGATGATCATAATGATGATGATGATGATGAACATGATGGGCAATGTCTCATGATGATGATGAACATGATGGAGATGATGATGACGATGATGATGTTGTTGATGATGATTATGATAATG
>CM065722.1:48176293-48191293 GCA_033310375.1 Conus canariensis | reverse complement strand
ATCTCTTAACGACTGCTACCACCCACACCTCTCCCCAGGACTCACCCTTCCCTTTTAACCCGGGACCACTACCAAACTGGTCGCTGCGTCCCTAAGGGAGGCAACGACAAGTACCCTACACTGTGCCGGCCACTACGTCCTAAAAGGAGGCAGTAGCTAACACCCCTAACCCTACTGCCTAACGCTACACCCCTTCTATCACAAACATGGGACAACCCATCCCGGCCCGGAAAGCTCCAGTCCTCGGCGCTGTACGTGGCCCCTCACAGGCTGACACCTCCCCGGAAGACTCTGCACCCCGGCGCTGTCCGTGGCTCCTCCGCGGACCGACACCCTCCCCGAAGACTCTGCACCCCGGCGCTGACCGTGGCTTCCCGCAGTCTGACTCCTCCCTGCGATGGGCACGACACCCAACGTACACAACAGACGCCCTCTCGACGGGTCCGGGGCTCGTAGGACGCCTCCTCCTCTGAAGGCCCCGCCGGACACCAAGGGTGAGAAAGGCCTGGTGCAACGCCCTCTCACAGGACGCCTGAACAGGGACGAGGAACCAGTGCCGGAGAACTCCCGGAAGAGTACCGGTAGCCGGAGAGCTGCCCCACAGAAGGCAGACGGCCTGGGTGGTCTCCTTCTCCCGGAAAAACAACAGGCACTGGAAAGCGCCGCTCACCTGCCGGCACGCGGCAGTAGACTGCGGTGGTCTGGCCCCAGCCTCAGGACGGAGCAGGATACCTGCTGACACAACTGTAGGCCCCTACTGTAATGTTGCTACTACCCGAGTCATCAAGGCACATAGGCTACTTGGTAAAGCTTTAACTCTCCATCTCCCTTGCCTACTTCCCACTCGGGCATGAGAGTGACCCCTTGAATTTCGAACACATCCCCCAACCCATTACTCACTTTGGGGTTATCAGACCCATTTCCTGCCAACCCTTACAACAGCGGTAAAACAATATTCTCCCTGAGCCCATCCACGCTATTACATATGAAATTATGAATCGCACCCAATTCTCGGAGAAATAAACCGATCTAAGCGATCCAACACGGACTCCATTGGACCCCCTTAGAACATACTAAATAATCTAGGAAATGGCCAATCTCACAAGGAAATGTCTCCACACAATAACCAGTAGTAATACACATCTCTCAGAGGAAAAAAAAAAACAAAAAAAAACCCTATCAATTTTTAGCGGTTCACAGTTCCAGCATGTTCACACAAGAGAATCGGCTCGCAGCCACAATCCTTCACATTATTACCCCTCTTTGCACTGTCAATTATAACCATATATCAAAAACAACATGATTTGTTCGCCAAAATTTCCATCCAGCACCTCACTCTCAGGTCATCTCTTGTCAGATAACCCAGTGGTTAATCCTTGTCATGTCAACACAACCACACTTCATACAATATTACATGCTGCACATCATCCGTTTTCATCCTATCGACTGCTAAGCTACTCGTCTTAAACTTTACCTTTCCCTTCTTCCCGACTACTAAAATTCATAACTGGGCTGCCTCCCCACAACCTAAGATATCTTTCTCCAACCCCGTTCTGACACAAACACATACATCCCTGCATGTGTGACGACTGTCACTTGTATTATAAAAACTTCTACCCTATATGGACTCACTGTCCTGTACCAAATGCGTACGCCACAGATACAGTCTGCACGCGCACGACACCCGCGTCGAGAACCATGACTCGTAACGAAAGTGAGAAGACACCAATATAAGTTGAATAGTTACGACCGTACCCCAGTATAAACCACTAGACCACAAATTGGCCTTGGCCTTACTACACAGTTAACCGATTCGAATGCTGTGCAGGTCAACTGCGAAATCGTAAATCAATTTCAACGAACTATTACTATTTACGACTGAAATTGAGCACAATCCCTTTATGATTCACGCAGACACATCCGCACCTGACTCGTATTATGATCCTCAACAAAAAGCAACTTCGTATTACCTTCTCATTGAACACACGGAAATTAACATACTAACCACAAACAATATCTACATCACCGCCCATCAACGGTTATTATATCGAACCCACATTGTCTATCCAAACTGTCCTGAGAAAATCGAACTCAGGAACCACTATGTACATAACTTACAAAAATATACAGGAAAGAGTGACAACTCAAACCGGCTGACAACAAATTTCAATAACGGAACCAAGACGACATCATACCAGACAACCAGTATACGCAACGAACATAATACAACTAATCGCAACATGAGACAACTACAGTACAACTCGCCATAATACAAGACAACACGACGAACTACAACACAACGAACCTAACAGATCACCAACCTGGACATACAGACGATCAACCACACCAGTTCTGCAACTGGCTGACAGTGGCTGCAACAAGGACGACACCGACTCAGCACAGGCCAAGGGCACCCAAACCCGACGAGGACCTGGCCCTAACTATGACTTGAAGTCACTCTTCAAAAACTAACGGCGCTGCCGCCGCACCTACAAGGAGTACGTCCACTCCGACGAACACCAGGGACCGAAGTGAAGCTACCCCAACACATTCCGCGCTGGTCGGAATCAAGCGAACTCTACTCACCACACAAAACAACGATTGGTCAGAGCAGTGTATCCCTCCGCAGAGCTGACACGCCTGACCAACGGACTAGTTACTGCTCGTGCAACAACACGACAATTTACCACAACAACTCACAGACTTTACAACACAACAACAGCCGATATCCTGCCCCGCCTTCTCTGGTGTAGAACCAAAGTAACAAAAGGGTAACAATCGGGAACGAAACCAACCTCCCGCTTCCATTCCATTCCTTCAATAAGTGAAGACTGGAATGAAAGAATACTGTATGTCCTACTTCACCTGCCCCCCCTATCTAGCCTAACCTTACTACCTAGCCCCGAGGAACTTCGCCTAACCCCAGCTAACTAAACCCCAGTCTTACCCTGCGCGCGCGCGTGCACACACACACACACACACACACACACACACACACACACACACACACACACACACACACACAAGCACACATACATGCACGCATACATGCACGCATACATGCACGCTCGCACGCATACGCGCACACGCTCTCTACCTTGAACCACCACTACTCTTAAACCCGTGGACATACTGATTTAGTACCGCCGATCGGTGACATAGACATCATCCTTTTGTCACTGAATAGAGCGTAGATACTTTTTATTTCAATTTCAAATTGAGGTGACTGCAGGCGGAAATTGAAACAAACTTAACAGAAAAAAACAACGACATTCCGGTGGGCAAAGGGGACAAAGAAATTACAAGACAAAACACGACGCGCTTCGACCACTTTCGTCTTCTTCAAACAAGAGAAAAAACATTCAGGACAATAAAAACGAAGAATCAGCAATCGACTATCTTTTCAAATTGGGCGCAAAATCATTGTACAGTCCTTTTTTCTTTCATTTCTTTTGCAACCATAATAATACATTCTGTTTCAACCATCAAAGTCCATTTCACAGTGTCTTCTTGTTCTGTATCTAACCACATCGAAGTATATTCTTCGGCTCCTGCTTGTTCTGTTTTAATTCACCATCATGTTGCAGTTTACAGCGCACTTTTGCTCTGTTTCTTTCCACAATTAGCTTGCTAAACAACGATTCTGTTCTGTCTCCATGGTTGCCCGTGGTTGCAGTCCCTTTGTGACGTGGCGGGACATGCAGCACATTGTGGTGGAGACGGCCAAACCGGACAACCTGAATGCCCCCGACTGGGTCATCAATAAAGCGGGCAAAAAGGGTCAGCTTTTATATGTCTGTTCCTCTGCGTTTCATCCCCCCCCCCCCCCCCCCCCTTGAGTTCTCTCTCTCTCTCTCTCTCTCTCTCTCTCTCTCTCTCTCTCTCTCACACACACACACACACACACAGACACACACACACACATTCTAAAACTTTTGAATCGAACATTTTCTCTGCACTTTAGACTTAAACTTTCTGGACATCACATTTTGCTGTGTATTTATGTCCAAAATGGGAAAGACAACCCATAACCTGTCGACTAGTCGACTATGAGCATCAGTTCTCGAAACTTTTTTTTTTTTAATGCCAATCCTATGTTCACTAAATGGGCGGTAAGGGGGTGCAACCCAGTCATTACGAACCAAGACAGCAGACATTATCGTTTTTTTTTTTTTTTTTTTACCGTTGCTTGAATTTAATTTTCATGTCTATTTCGTTCGTAAGTGTTATGTATTTTTAACTGAATGTAATGTAAATATCGTTGTCTTGTTCTTTATCATTGATCGTTGTGTCTGGAATACGACAGAAGAAAAATTTTGAATTTTAATGATAATTTTGAATGGACAATAGAGTGGTGTACTTGGATCATGAAATAAGATCGACACGGTTAACTACGGCAAGTCAGACACATTTGTTGTTATCAGTTATGACCCCTTTTTTTCACTTCTTCTTCCTCTACTGCGTCCCTGTCTGTTTTATATGGCAGATGCGGTGTTTTGAGCGAAATCCACCGTCTGCCCTTTTAAACCACTATTTTTCTGGACCGTTTTGGTCTCTGTCTATACAATGAACCCGTCTCTGTCTATACAATGAACCCTGACTAGAAATATAGCTGGAAATCTCTGAGACTTGGGTAGTTGTAGAATAACGTCTTTATTGGGAGGTAGAATAGAGCAAAGATCAAAATGTTCTTGAAAACATGTATATTGAGGGGGTACGGGATCTAGTTTGGAGAGTCTGTGATTAAGAGAGGGTTTCACTGTACAACATGGACCTGCACGACAAACATTCCTTTCCATTAGAGGCCCGATGCTCGGGGTTGGATGTGGTTGTATAGAAGAAGTTTTCACCTCCATCCACGCAGACTTCAGTCAGGGGGCAATTTGACCTTTGACCTTACGAGCTTCATTCAAACTAACAGGACGTTGATTTAACCACTATCCTGAAGTTCCATTCTCGCTCTACTAACACACAACTTTTACGTCATGCTGCTCTCATACGTCATTAATTACGCCATTCTATTCTCTCTCTCTCTCTCTCTCTCTCTCTCTCTCTTGTGTCCCAGAATCTTTTTAGTGAACATTTTCATCATAAGATTCAGCAGTCATCTTCACCTTCTCTTTCATCTTCAAATGGACTTATGTATATTTTTTAACTGCCGTTTTTGTGAGCACGTTGTCAGTCCTGATAGGGACTGTGTGGTCGGTAGACTCCTAAATGGCCGAGTGGAATAGGCGACGTTCAGAAATCTGCAAGGGAGATCATCTGTAATACAGCTCGCGGTCAGCGAGAGTGACCCCGCCGTTTTGATTGCACAGATGCTGCTGGTTGGCACGCCCATGCCAACTGAGCCCCATCAGTTATCATAACAGTTCAATCAGGGGGAGAAACTGCCAAGCAGGGGTGTAAAACGGTGCGCCAGTAATGCAGAGAATCGATATGCCGATCATTATCATGGCGTGTCCTTCAGATCAGCTATTTGACGGTCTGGATCTAGTTGCTTGACTCATAAACTAAGAAAAAATAACTCTGTTTGCAACCGGAAGGCAAGCGATTATTTTCCCCTGATTTTTGTTTAAATCACATTAATCACTCTCTCTCTCTCTCTCTCTCTCTCTCTCTCTCTCTCTCTCTCTCTCTCTCTCTCTCATGCTCATCATCAGGGAGAAAAAATAATGTATGAGAGCATTTTTTGGTCACACCGGAGACTTTTTTTAAAATCTTTTTTTTTTCTTTTTTTTTCTTTTTTTTTTTCAACAAGTCTATTCAGTCGAACCCTTGGTTATGAACCAGATGGATATGCATGGCTGACCTTGCTGTGGGCTGTTGCAGTGAGCCACTCGTTCGGCTTCGGCCTGATGGACGCCTCCGCCATGGTGGCCCTGGCACGCAACTGGACCACAGTGCCCGAGCAGCACATCTGTGAGATCCGCTCCCAGGACCAGAACAGGTGGGTCATCAGGACGGTGAGGACAGTGACGATGATGATGACGGTGTTGATGACGGTCAGGCTGACGACGAGAGCAACACATCTAAATGATGTTGTGGATGGATGGATAATGATGATGATGATGATGATGATGATGATATATGAGGAGGAGGAGGAAGAGGAGGAGGAGGATGTGTATGCAACGGCGACGACGATAACAATCGTCCTTACCACATTCACATTCGCAATATTAACAATGACAATAAACCATATTGGTAATAATAATGATGATGATTTTGCTGCTGTTGCTGCTGCTGCTTCTGGTGAGGATGATGCGAATACAACGACGACAACAGTCTCCCTAACAACATCAACGTTTGCAATATTAACAATAATGATAAACGATACTAATGATAAAATTGATGATTTTGATGACGACGACGACGATGATGACGACGATGATGATGATTATTATTATGACGACGACGACGACGACGACGACGATGATGATGACGACGGATGATGATGATGATGATTGATGATGATGATGATGATGATGATGACAACGGCAACAATCATGACGATGACTTTTTTCTGTCGGTTTGTCAATTCGGCTGATTCAAAGTACTACCGCTTTTCCAACGTGCACGTTACTATGACCTATTCACATGCACTTACGTCATGTCCATCAGTACAACACGCCCTCCACAAGCTAAAGGGATCACCTCTCGCAGGCACTGAGATGTTCTGTCCATTTTGATGAAATCGGATGAGGCAAGGTGACACCAGATGGGCACAAAGGTGGATAATTAGTCTAACAACGGGGGAGAACCAATCCACTTGTGACAGAAAGACGAGTAGAGCTTTGTCATGCAACTTTGAAAATGGATTATTGTTGTCATCATCGTCGTTGTCCTCATTGATGGTCATATAAGTGTAGTGAAGATAAATTTTGTTAGATGTCTTGTGACCTTTTGTGGCTTGCTACCATGGTGACTGTACTGTTTTGTTTGTTTGTTTGTTTGTTGTTTGTTTTGGATGTTGGCTTATAATTATTATCTTTTTTTTAAAGTTTTGTATACCTCTTGTTTTGGGAGGTGAATCCTTATCGTCCACACATCCTTCCCCGGAGCAACTACCTACATACCCACCCCCCCCCCTCCTCTCTCACTCGTTAATCTACTACCAACCTTCCTCTTAGATCCAACTGGTTTAATCATTTTATCAGCTTGTTCACAGAGTGTCCAGATGGTCACATGTGTTGATGTGGTGTGACGTGTGTGTGTGTGTGTGTGTGTGCGTGTGTGTGTGTGTGTGTGTGTGTGTGTGTGTGTGTGTGTGTGTGTGCACGTGTGTGTGTGTGTGTGTGTGTGTGTGTGTGTGTGTGTGTGTGTGTGTGTTGTGGTGAAGCGACAAGATAAGTGCTATCTAACATTTCTTCCCCTCCATCATTATCAAAGTATGGATTAAAGTGACAAATACAAACAGAAAAGAAATAAAGAGGAAGGAAGAGGAGGGGTGACTTGTTTTTAAATGGGGCTGTTTATGTGGAAAAATATAATCATTGACAGCTCGTTGGATCCATTTGTAGCGTCTGGCTGCAGTCGACTTTCCTCCTCTTGAGACTCATCAGGAACCTTGGCTCTGGCAGCAATGGGCCAGCCATGTTGCAGTGCGAAGACACTCGTCATATAATCCCATAGCATTCTCAGCACCACAACAGAAATCACAGTCAGTCAGTGTTCTTCCGAGGCAGCCAATGGAGTTTGGTATAGGAAAAGAGAAACGAAACGCCACGAAGAAATAAGTGGCACGAAATGAATGAATTATACGATTAAAAGAAATCTTTTATACTTGTGTTTGAGGAGAGTGAAAAAAAAAGGAAGAAAGGGATATCAAAATGAAGATCAAAAGGGAGATTGACAGAAAGAGTGGTCACTTTTGCTGTCACAAGCTTGGACAGACAAATCAACGCTGACAGAGGCAAAACATGGTCTGACATAACCTTTGCTTGGATCTGCAAAGATATGCACCTCTCTCTCTCTCTCTCCTCTCTCTCTCTCTCTCTCTCTCTCTCTTCTCTCTCTCTCTCTCTCTCTCAAAGTATTGTGTGTATAACGACGTCACTGAACGAAGCCCCAGACTAATGTTTACATAAAAACTCACTCGATTGTATGGACACAATGTCTGAACAATAAACCATCTGAACTCTCTCTCTCTCTCTCTCTCTCTCTCTCTCTCTCTCTCTCATCGCAAGTAGCTGACCAAATAATTATGTGAAACAAAACAAGAGGTGAGTGAAATCAAATGTCGGCAAACAACTGTTCCTTTGTCACGAAAATGACTTTGGAAAGATCACGAATTACCAGTAATAACAACAACTCCAACAGTACTTGTGATGATGATGATATAAGATTACGAATTAATGATAATAACAACAATATCAATTATTAATGATGTTGTGATGATACTGCAGGCTTGTGCCGATGAACGGGAAGCTGATCGTCCCCCTTAGCACGGACGGTTGCCAAGGCACGGTGAACGAGGTGCAGTACGTGGAGCACGTGCAGGCCCGCATCACCATGACGTCATCGCGGCGCGGGGAGATCCAGGTCAGCTTGACCTCGCCCTCCCTGACCCGCTCCGTGCTGCTGGCCAAGCGCACGCGCGACACGTCACGTGAGGGGTTCAACAACTGGGCCTTCATGACCACACACAACTGGGGGGAGGCAGCCGCCGGCAAGTGGAAGCTGGAGATCGAGAACGGGGCCAGCTCTGGTGAGTGGCTTGCTGGTAGAATGTTCAGTGGAAAGCTGGTGATGTGCATGTGGTGTTCCTGCGCAAGAATGCAAGAATGAGTGAAAATAAGAGTATGTAGTGTTGATGTTGTTGTTGTTGTTGTTGTTGCTGTTATTGTGTTTTCACGTCTGGCTTTTTCTTCTTTTCCCATGGCTATAGTCCCTTTTCAACCAGTTGATGACACCCCTCCCTCTGTGTGTCTGCTTCTCTCTCTCTCTCTCTCTCTCTCTCTCTCTCTCTCTCTCTCTCTCTCTCTCTCTCTCTCTGCCCTCAACAATATTTTCTCCTGTTCCTCACTGCCTTGAAATCCAGTCTTGATTCATGAACAAAAGGATTGAATATGTATTTACGCTGGTGCACTTCAGCATGACTGCCGCAAGAGTCACTGTTCACTCCTCCTCAAACTATGTTGATGATAGTAAGTTGGTGACTGATGCTTCTCATATCCTTTTTCGATGTTGTACGCGTGCGTGCGTGCGTGAGTGCGTGCGTGCGTGCGTGCGTGTGTGTGTGGTGTGTGTGTGTGTGTGTGTGTGTGTGTGTGTGTGTTTCTTTAATATTTCATCTAAAATGAAACAGCTTGATATAGTACTTGATATGCGGCCGTATGTGAGCATTTATTATTTCTTGTGTTTACTGATTTGCAAAACAAAAATTCAAATTGACAGCCATGTGTTTTTCTATTGCACCAACCAAACCAAAGCTAGACAGGCAGACAGACAGACAGAGAGTGAGCGGGGGAAGATAATTAGATAGACAGACAGACAGACAGATAGATAGGTAGATAGATAGATAGATAGATAGATAGATAGACAGATAGACGACGGACAGATGGAAAGACGGACTTACAGACGGATAGGCAGACAGACAGACAGACAGACTGTGCACGAGGTTAGAAGAAGTACCCGATTTTCACCAAAGCACGAAAACCTACACTGATCCTTTCTCTCCCCCTGTGCCTTACAGCGGAACTGAAGGAGTGGACGCTGGTGGTGATGGGGACTCAAATTCACCCACTGCAGCAGACGAGCTCGGCGCAGTCCGCCATCGCCAACCACGCCTTCACGTGCGCCGGAGTGACCTCCAACGGCATCTGCATAGGTCTGTTGATTTTCTCCTTCCTTCTCTTCTCCCTCCATCATCTGCTCTAAACATTCCGTTGTGTCCCCTTCAGAATGGTGGCCTCGCTAAGGCCTGGTGGAGGCTAGACTGGTGGATCGGGATCGTGCCATGTTGGCTGGCTGGCACTGTTTGGGCTGATTATGGCTCTGCAAAGCGTTGCTGAAGCGAGGCCGTTCCTTACTGAAGGAACTATTGGTTCGCACATTGTCGATCGGGCATTTATGACGAATTAGAGTTTCTCTCTTAATTCATTGAAGCCTGCGACCCACGTTCACCATCTGCTGAATTAGGGCGAACTAAAGACTGATTCTTAATTGAGGATTGAACGATTTTTACGCAAGGGAGGAAACACAGCCTACAAAATACTGCTGGCAGGTGCTTGGCTGAGATATTTTCTTGGGCTGTCTGAGTCTGGAACTCTTTTATGAAAATTTTTAAACCATCTCTGTCCCGAATTTAAATCATTTTCAGATCATTATGAATTTGAGTCTTTCGCTTATACCGAATGAAAGCGTTTATCTAGGCATCGAAAGGGCATGTTTAGGTCAACCAACCACAAATTGATTTCCATCACCAGAGAGTTTGTCAGCTAGTCACAAAATCGATTTCTGTTACGGGAGAGCTTTTCATGCAGTTACTTCCTTTTTCGCGAACCTCAACTGTTACTAGCACATGTTGGGTGATTCTTTTTTTTCTCTCTGAAGGCTACACTCGCCAGTTTCACTAGTATGTGTTCGCTAACCAATGGATTAGGCAATTAAGAGCAAAGACAAGAATAGCCGAGATAGTGAATGAGCGATCTAAAAGTTTGTTCTGTTAAGAACGGCCTTTAATGTTTTCATTACCCGTATGTCCCTAACGCTACAGCAAGGTTCAGCGTCATCACCGCCTTTCTGCACCAACGGGCAGAGTGTTTGTGTCAGATTGATAGCCCTATGCTCCCTCAAAAAAAAAACTTATTACAGATTTTGGAGGTACAATTCTTTCGCCTTATGGTACAACAAGGAGCGAGAGAGTGGTTGCAGTCAAGCTGAGGGAACAAGCACTGAAAGAGAGTGACTGTCAGATCAACTGGCGCTGCGCTGAGAAATGCAGGAATTCCACAACAGCCAGAGTCGAATGCCTTAAATGTACACGCTGGCGAGACATCCAAGCTGTATTAATCGTTCTGTGAGGAGAAGGGCAATTCAACAGCCACAAAGTGTTTTACTCCTGCATTTGGGCAAATCGATGTTCTCATGGATGTAGGGAATGTCTTCCCATGTGACTGCTGTGTTTTGTGAACAGTCCATGCTGTATTTTATGAAGGGTTCGCACTGTAGTTCGTGAACTGTTCGATTTTCTGGTAGCTGCGGTTTTCTCTGTTCCGTGTTCTTCGGTGGACTGGTCTCCAGAATGGCGGAATGACTGTACAGAAAGGGAGGACCTGTTCTCCGTTCTCCCTACGGCTTTGAAAATGTGTGGCGAGTTACAGCAGGTCAGAGGATTACTGTCATTCCATTATGGGTTTGCGGTGTGCCCGGAACAAGCATGGATTGTTGTCGTATTTGGACAGCACAGCTGCGTGTGTTGTGTCTACTGAGTCGTTTTCAAGAGACACACGATGAAATGTGTGTTTTCACTTTTTTCACTGGTTACCTCCCTTATGAAGAAGACGTGGGAGGTCGTCGCTTTGTGACTCATGTATGTGAGTCCACAGTCTGTATAATGTTGCACGTTGTGTGTTTCCGCCCCTTCTAAAAGTGTTGATCAATTTACCTCGAGAGAAAACTCTTATTCCTTCGATATGATTAATGATTCAATACCTGACATATATATTTCTATGATTCAATACCTGACATATATATTTCTATGATTCAATACCTGACATATATATTTCTGTTTGTTGTTGTTGCAATTATGAACTTTTTCGGCACTTTTTGCCACTTAGCCTTATTTCACATCGATAAAATCAGACAGGCCACTATACTTGTGTAAATCTACATATAATATATATATATATTGTGTGTGTGTGTGTGTGTGTGTGTGTGTGTGTGTGTGTGTGGACTATCCTGCAGACAACCATACTTGTGTGAATTAACTGTGTGTGTGTGTGTGTGTGTGTGTGTGTGTGTGTGTGTGTGTGTGTGTGTGTGTGTTTAATTTTATGTGAAGTTTTTTTTTCCCTTTGGCCGATCAGATAGTACAGCCCGTGGTGTTCGTGGAATATTAGGTGTACCATCTTGCGCTCATGTTGCTGAAGTTAATGTTCCCGAAGTCAACATTAGGAGGAAGGGGACCGGGGGTCTCCTGGTATATTCGGCCTCACTAGTCAATGCCAACTTTCTGAGTGCTTGGTAGAAATGTGCGTGTGGCCGATGCTGCTAACGTCACCGAAGTAGGCAGCCATGTTCCGTCCTGGGAGGAATTTTGTGTTCATCGAAGTTGGAAGACGCGGGGTTGAGTCTGATTGGTTACTTGCTGTCTCCCTGGGTCTGTGTTCTTACAAGCAATGCTGTCGGTGGATGGGGTTGTTCAGTGCCCCTCTGAGATGGACAAACAAATGTGCTTTATCATCTAGTCACGGGAAATCGTATTGTTGTACCATGCCAACACATTAATTTAAGTTAATTCCAAAGTGAAATGACTTCAAGAAAGTGATTCAAATTTTAAGAAAAATTCTAAGTGAGTCCGCCCAAAACAAGGATGAACAAGTTACAAGACAATTCTTTTTTTTGTAACTTGTTCGTCCTTGGTTTTTGGCAGACTCACTAAGAATTATTTTTCACATCAATTGAATTAAAATATTGATTTCTCGGTCTTGCCATGAAAGTCAGTCAAGCATTAACGTTTAAATACTCGGTGACTACAGGTCTTAAAAGTGACCTGCACTTTAAGCATCATCTTCTTTGACCATACTGTCTTCTCCCTCTGTCCATCTATCCTCACTCTCTGCTATGGACGAACAGATGATGATAGTAAGGAAAGAAAAAATAAATTCCATCCCAGTTCACTATCACTCTCACTACTTTGCCAAAAAATAAAAGGAAAAGAAAAGAGAAGCGCACACACACACACACACACACACACACACACACACACACACACCACACACACACACACACACACACACAAATCAGTGTCTCATGAGGGACGCGACATCAGCGCGGGTAACGCGTCATTCCCTGCACAAATGAGGATGAACTGTGCAGTCTTTTACAAAGTCTACATTGACATTTAAGATCTCCTGGTTTACCTTTCGAGAACTCGACAGACAACATTTAGGACATCAACATCGCACTTTAAAACCGTAATAATAAAGAGTTAGGTTAGCAGCAGCAACATGTTGGACTTCAACGTTTAAGATTTGGACATCACTAGTTAACACTTCCGCTGTTAATATTTAGGGCTTCAAATTTTAAACATCTACGGTTAACAGTTAGATCATAGCATCTACACTTCAATAGCTAAGATTTAAGACGTCAACAGTTAGCATTTAGGGACTCAGCGTCGATATTTAAGACCTCCCTACAAAAACTAGCATCATTATTTAATAGATGAAATAAATAGAACAAGCCTTTGTTTGATAAAAAGAGATATGCAATTGTCCAAATGTTTCAAATACGTATCTCTGATGTGATTCGTTTGGTTTTTTTTTTAAGTTTCATTTTTCACCCAAAATATCTATGAAATCAATCTTTGTAACATAAAGATGTATGTTGTTGTACAATTTGTACCAGACAATCTACTGGAGTTCTGTTCGCGGTGTTTTAATGTATTGAATTTTACATATTTTTTAGGTGAAATATATCAGTATTATTGTGCAATTTTTATGTTTGTTAAACCAAATTACATGCACAATCATTTTAATCACAGCAAATACATAACAGACTACAGCGTTCCCTAAAACAAGACTAAAAACAAATGAACATAAAAACCTAGGCGTAGAGTAACGCAGATTTAATATGCAATGCCAAAGAAGTGAATTCTCCACTATTATGTCTTCTTATATGACAACAGACGCAGAAAACACATAAAAAACATCACTCTCCTGGTAGCAGTTAGCACAATGTCTACAACAATACTTCCCTCATAGCAGTCAGCATATTGACTGGTTTCAGGGGAATATTTTTCGGGCATTTTAAATTCCTGTTAATAACGAATAAGCGGGGTAAGCTCTTGCTCCCATGATGAGATAATGCCACGCCTATAACTCCAAATGACAGCTGCTTACGACAGCAGCTCGCCCAGCAGAAACTGCTGTGCATGTGTGTCAGGTACAGGGTATATGAGCAAGCTTAGATCATCCGCTCTTTGGGGTGTCTCCTTGTTTGTTCTGTGTGATCTGTGTTGGCATTTCTGCCGGGCGATGTGGTGTTGTAAGCAGCAGTCGTTTTGGCGTGATGGGCGGGTGATTATCGCATCACGAGAGGTAAGACTTACTCTACTTAATTGTCATTTACTGTTATCTGTCCCTGTTCTTATTGAAGATTTCCTTTGAATTCATGTTGTTTATAACGTCTCAAGGAGACGATTTTGTTGAAAATCATTAAATCTGAGTTTCTTTACTCCTTGTTTTGTGTTTATTGGTATTTCGCCTTATCTTTGTCATAGTTCATGTCTAGTAAAAACCAGACTGCCTCGCCGCCTGCTTTTAAAACCATAATCAAACGTGATGAGGCGACTGGGTGGCACTATCGCCTTGTTGTTACATTAAAAACTTTCATGTGATATCATTTAATACACCTTAACTTGTATAAAATACACAATGGTTGTATGATGCCCTCAGTTTAATAAGGCGTGTAACAAAGTGAGTCCATAGGAATTGAGCCATTTGTTGTTTGCGCTCTTGCATCGAATATTCTTATAAATACCTTTTTTGTCTCAATTTTGTTTGCATAATTTACTTGCTGGTGTACACATTGATGAAATGATTGAAAGTGTCCTGACCGTGACCGACCACAACATTGCTTAGTGTCACATGTGCGACCGATTTCCATTCTGCCGCATCTTTGTTTATACCTTTGTATGACCAGTCTACAATCATTGTGATATCAGCTCTAATTTCATAATTCGGATAGGGAGGAGGCGGATATAGGTACTTGAAACTACAAGTAAACTTCATTTTTAAAATACAGATATTTCAATACAGTAGATACGCATCAGTTTAA
>CM065722.1:48163793-48171293 GCA_033310375.1 Conus canariensis | reverse complement strand
GCTTGCCATCATTGTCAGTTTGAATGCTTCAGTGACCCAGGCAATTGCATTTTGTTTTGTTGAGTTTTTAACCTATGAGCGAGCATTGAACACTCTTGCGAGTTTTTAACCTATGAGTAAGCATTGGACACTCTTGCTCGTCAAGATTCTGATCTGTTGGCTGGCTGATGGCACTGCATCCTCATCCCCCATCTTCCCCACATCCCTCCCCCATCCCCCTCTACCCCTTTCCCTCCTGCCCCCCGACATTGATTGCAAATCATCTTTTTGTTTTCTATTTTGCGTTTCAGCGTGACCGTCGCTTTTGTCATGAATTTATCAACAAGAAAATATTGCTGTTTGTGACGACGTCAGTGACTGACTATGTGAAATGCAAATTGATGGTCATAAATAGAGATGTAAAAATATCGTTTGAATATCATGAAGTTGTTTTTTGTATCTGCAACAGAATCATCATGAATGTATTACTCATGTTACTGGCATAAAAACAATCATCGTCACAGTGTTATTCCATTCTCAATTGTAGATTATTAGGGAAGAAATGGACTGGACTCGTGCATAATTTCTGTTGTATCTAACATCTCATTTTTGTTGATTTTTGTTTCTTTTAAGTCTGCATCAGTAACAATGGGAGATTATTAGCTTCAAAAGGTTCACTTTTTGGTATTTTTCATTAAAACGGTTTTTTTTTTCTAATAGTGAACTGTGAACTTTCCATCATGAAAACATACTCATATCACCATCAGTGTAACTTAATGTCAGTGATTGTTTTGCATCCGTTTTTGATAATACACGATTCGGGTAGCGAGTTATTCCGTGAATAAAGATGTCTCTTGTGGATAGGCGGCGATTGCAGAAAGGAAACAATGATGATAATCATTCGTCCTGTTTGGCTGAATGTCCTTCTGGTGCTACAATTATTAGTAAGATTCTTTTAATGTATTTCCCTATAGAATATTCTGTTCAGCTAAAATTTTATGTGGAATTTTACACACCATGAAAACAATTACTGACAGCACACAATCTTTTGGTTGTGAAAAATTGTATTGTTTGCCTTTTGAAACAAGAATGCTCCCATAGCATCACTTCTTATAATATTATTTCCATTTTCACTTTTGTTTACAATCCACATCTTTGTTTTAACTTTCGTCTGCACCACTTTGCATTGTCATAGATCCAGAACATGTGTGGGGATGCCATACGGATTGTTTGTGATCATCTTCTTGTGTCTTTGTTGTTGTTGTTTTTTTTTCAGACCTAATCTCCATGACATATTTAGATAAGTTGTCTGCTAAAATGACTTATCATATGAACAACTTCATCTTCTGAGCCTTCAAGCCCATCAATATAATCTGTAAATCAGAAATTTGTCATGAATCTATCTCCAATGCTACCAGTACCCTCGTTTTTAAGTAGTCATCTGGCAAAATCATTTAAAGGAAGCTAATAAAAGGACCGTGGACGTAAGGTAACCTTGTGTTAATCCGATAATGCGGAACTATTTTCCTATTGTATTGTCGACAACACTTGTCTCGCTGACCTTTGCGTGCAATCGGTCCATGACTCGGATGGGGTCTGATCTATGTACTTAGTTATTGTATCCGGAGAAGAGCATGCCAACCTATGTTCAAGGCCCTTTATAAAACTCAACAACTTGAGGTAAATATATCTGGTGGTGTTGAATGACTTTCTCAGGGAGTTGTCTGAGATCGAATCTTTGCCTTGCTTTGTAGTGCTTTTTCTCGCTCTGAGACCGTTCTCAATCCAGCTTCTCCTTCTAAGTGATGTGTCTGCCTGTGGTTGCAAGCTGGTCAAGATGACTTTCGGCACTATTCTGCTTGGATGGCAAATAAAGATGATGATGCCATTGCACCGACATCGTTGAAGGTTGCTATCCTTAATGACGTCACAACTACAGGGTGGATAAACTTTGTCAGCCAGGCTTTGTTGCAGCTTTCGCTGAGGATGCCAATGACAAAAATCTGCTCCTTTCTTCAAGAGTTTCATACTATGTTGACTATTCCAACAGCACTATCTGAAAATGATTTTTTTTTTAGCTGCCTCTACTTTTTTGTCATTCTCTGATGTCGTGGCATTTCATAGGGCTGACAAATCTCCAGTTATCTAAAAAAAATAAAATAAAATAAAACAAAAAGATCAGAGTCCCATGGTCATTTGAGGGAAGGGACAGTGAACTTTCAGAAGATCATGGTGTCAGGGCCATGGCATAAGACAGAGCCGCTGGCCTGTCCCTATCCTTCAGCCGCTTTGGTCATCTACCGGCCACAATGAGGTAGGCCTACCCACTTTTTTTGCAGGATGGACAGAGAGAGTTTTCAAGCCTTTAAAGATTCAACCTCGCGGCTTGCTGGAACTCCCGACCGTCAGCCAGAGGTTCTAATAAATGGCGTACAGGCCCCTCAAGTTGTCTAGGGGTTGTCAAGGTTTGCGTAATATTGAACTCACCTGCTGCTCCTTCATTTCAATCAAACGTTTCCCTTTCTCTCTTGCATTGTGCCTCATTGTTGCCTGCTAGTTCTTTGTGAGATTCTTCACAACTGGTGATGCTTTTTCGATGATTAAGCTCTCCTCTACTTGCCCGTATGTGTGTGCATATGTTTAATGTTTAAAATAGACTTGTGCGTACGCTCTGTACTGTTCATGGATGAGTGTTCGTGTGTGTGTGTGTGTGTGTGTGTGTGTGTGTGTGTGTGTTGTGTGTGTGTGTGTGTGTGTGTGTTTTCATGCAAGCTAACCGTTTTCTGATCCCCCAACCTCACCCCCAGCTTAAGTCTTGTATATTAACATGTATGTATATGAGCATATATATGCATGTGCATGTATGCATGCATGCATGCATTTCTATGCAAAAAATATGTGTATTTACATAAAATTATTCGTTGGGTTTTGTGTTCCTGTGTGCGCATGCGTGTGTGTCTCTGTGCGTGTATGTATGCCTCTGTGTGTGTGTGTGTGTGTGTGTGTGTGTGTGTGTGTGTGTGTGTGTGTGTGTGTGTACGTGCGCGCGCGCGCACATGCCTGTGCGTGCGTGCGTGCGTGCGCGCGCGAGTGTGTGTGTGTGTGTGTGCGCGCGCGCGCGTGCGTGCGTGTGTGTGTGTGTGTGTGTGTGTGTGTGTGTGTGTGTGTGTGTGTGACAGAATGCCAGCGGGGATTCTACAAGTTGGGTCAGCACTGTGTGTCCCAGTGCCCCAATCACTATTACGGGAGTGTGCGCACCGTGCCACTGTACTCCTCTCTCCGCCGCCACTCCGCCGACCCTAAGCCCCACACGCAGGTAAGCTGTGGCTTTCTCACTATGTTCTCTTCTTTGTTAATGCTATTCCGATTGTTTCCTCTTTTCTTGATGATTAGCAAGCGACGACCCCCACCCCAACTCCCATAATTATTGACTCAAAACGCAGGTTACATACATTATATCACAACTTCACCCTGCTTTTAATCAAAGGAAAACGACCATGCTCTCTCTAAAGCTTTTGTTTTCACAACAAATCAGTCGTCGGAAGAAAATGTATACCACTAATTCCTCTGTCATGTTTTACGACTACGGAAGGGGGTGGGGTGGGGGCGGTATGGTGCTTTATGGGTTAGACGCAGGGAGAGTTGTCTTTTTTTTTTTAAGTTGACGAAGTAACTTTGAAGTACCACCCTCTGTCTTATTTGAGGTGGAATAAGCGACTGTCAGGTACTAGTACATCGAAGGAATTCATTTTTCTCAGGATTTTCAAAACATGCTCAGGAATGGATCATGATGGGATTTACCCAGTGTTCTTGTGCCTTATAACTGACAAACAGAATGGTGACAGGAATAAACATGAAATTATACAGGAAAGGACTGATACAAGTTAAGCGCATTTTTTATACACCAAAAGTTAAAATGCAAAACGAAAGTAGACAAAACTTGAGAGACAGAACAAAGAATCAGTTTAGCCTCTGTCTGGGTGGGCACTACACAGTTATTTACATCATGAAGTCACTGTAGCGAATTCATGGCATTCACTGTCCATCGATTTGTAGCAAATCAGTTTGGCCTTTCTCAGGCCGCGCACTACACAGTCATTAACAGCATAACGTCACGATAGTGAATTCATGGCATTCACAGCCCTTTGCCTTTCAGAAGCAGTACTGAGTTTGTAGTGGGCTCATCTTTCCAAATGTAGCCAGGGTGACGAGGTAGAAGGTGTAAGAAGCATTCGTTTGGAGTTATGGGCGACTATTCATTTCATCAAGGGAGCAAGAGTTGCCCTACTTGTTCTTTGATTATTGTCACCAGTGTAATTGGTCTGCTGGTCTGGTCGACTGTCCACCTAGGGCAGTCTGACCTTGTGGTGGTTGGACATTGGAGCGTGGTGGTCAGTGCTGCGATGCCCACGACTACTGTGGAATCAACAGAATGAAGTTGACTATGAGTTCCCTGAGCTCTGGCTGAAAGTGTCACCACACGTGCCCTCTAAACGTACAGGAAAGTGTGAGCTTTTAGCCGCCATTAAGAGACATGATATGAATGCAGCACATGTCTCCGTTCTACATCCTGACACACAGAGTAAGTGGATTGAAAACAGGAGAGTTTGACGGTGCGAAACCAAGTTAGTAGGTTAAAATGAAACAATTTTTTAATCTAGTCAAATACTCGGGTGACTTTATTGAAGTTAAATAAGCAAAGATATGTATTAGAATCAGCCACTTGAATGCAGTTAAATACGCAAAGGTATTAAGTAATCATTCTAATGGACTGAACCAAATGTTCTCTCTCTCTGTCTCTCTGTCTCTCTGTCTCTGTCTCTGTCTCTTCTCTCTCTCTCTCTCTCTCTCTCCTCTCTCTCTCTCTTTTTGTTTTTGTTGTTGTTGTTGTTGTTGTTTTATTTTCACTGAATTACTAGCCCACTCCGTCATCCACTCAGCTTGACCACCACCACCACCACCACCCCACCCCACCACCCCCACACACACACCTCCATGCCACCCCAATAACCCCACTCCTCAACAAAAATGTTTAAGTGAAGAAAAAGAAAAAGGAAGATGTTACCTTTCCTCCGTATATTTGTGATGATGGCAGTATTCTTCTGCGAGTCTTTTGGCTCATGCACCACTTTTTCATCAACTAGAAACCTCACCTTGCTGCTTCTCAACTAGCTCCAGCGTAAAAGACAAACATGCAAAGATGATCACGCTCTTCTGTCACTCCGCCCTTTTTTGTGTGCAGGGTCTGTGTCAGCCGTGTCACCCCTCGTGCCTCACGTGCCGAGGCCAAGCCCCCAGCGACTGCTACCAGTGCGCCCCGGGCTACCAGCGGCAAGGGGAGGGCGGGGTGGCGTGCCACAAGACTCTGCTCTGGGACCTGCTGGACCCGGCCGTCATGAAGCACCTGGCCTGGGCCCTCATCCTCTGCATCGGCGCCGTCATCTTCCTCTCCATCCTCCTGGCCGTGTGGCAGGCCCGCCAGCGACGACGTCTGTGCTGGGCCGACAAGCCTCCCCAGCTGTCCACCTGCACCAAGGGGGCCTATGACGGGGTCGCCACCCGGGAGGAGGCCGCTGGCGCCGGGGACGTACCCTCCTCCGGCCGACGCCCTAACAAGGGAGTCAGTGAGGGCGTGCCGGCAGTTGCTGCCGACGTCACCACGTCCGCCGAGGCACCCTCTCGTCGAACGAAACGAGGTACTGTAAAGTGTCCACCCGAAGTGACCCCATGGTCCTGTCTGAGTTCGCCTCACAGAGGCCGGAAGAGGCTGACGATGAACTGTCCAGTTTCAGCAACCCCTCAGCAGCTAGTGATGTTCCTCACAGCCGGAAAACCAAACGCGGCTACAGCAAAGTGTCCACGTGGGGAGATCACCTGATTTTTTGTGATCCTCCCGCTCAGAGGCCTGAAGAAGCTGATGATGAGCTGTCCAGTTTCGGTAAGCCAGCTACGTCTGGCGATCCTCCCAGTCGTCGACCCAGACGGGCGGGCCACGGTGAAATGTCCACGAGAAATGTCTCCCTAGCCCTCCCGGATTTTCACGCTCAAACAGCTGCTGCGCCGCCTGATGGTGAACTGTCCACGTTTCGTGACCATGCCCCTCCAGGTGATGCCGCCCATCGTTTGAGCAAAGGAAGTCACAGAGAAGTGAGCAACGGGGGCGATCCCACAGGTGGTGGCGAAGTTCCCTCCCACAGGACCAAGGTCAGCTACACCGCAGCGTCGGCCCATTGTGAGCCTGCAGCCCATCTGGATGGTGCCGTCTACAGACCTCATGAGGAGGACGATGACTTGGCCCCTTTCAGTCACTTTCTGATCTCCGCTGATGCTTTCACCCGCAAAACTAAAGGCGGCTACCATGACCTGTTCCCTGCTGTGAATCCAATGACCGCTTGTCACGGTCAGACTCGCCGAGCCAAGAGGCGGCACAGTGAAATGTCCAGTCTGAATGACCCTACGCTCCCTGGAGATGTGCTCAGCCGCAGAGCTAAAGGAGACTTCAGTGAATTGCCCATGCTGTACGACCCACTAATCCTAGATGACGTGCCCCCACCCCCAAACACGGACAGTTACAGTGAGGTGCCCCAAGACAGGGATCCTCTGCTCTCTGCTGACATTCGCGCTCGAAGAGCTAAAGGAGGCCCCAGTGACCTGTCCATGCAAGACGACCCCGCAGGCTTTGCTGACCTGGTCACTCACAGAAACAAAGAGGGCCACCACGAAGTGTCGGCCGACAGTGACCTTACGGTCACTTCCCAACTCCCCTCCAATGCTCAATCCAAAGAGGAACCCTGTGAGATACCCACACGGAAGGATCCTGTGGTCTTCACCGACCTGCTGCTCAGCAGAGTTAAAGGGAAGTTTGACCCGCAGTCCCTGTGGAGTCACTTCACAACCAAGGCGGACCTTCCAGCTTACCGGACAAACGATGACCAGAACGACGAGTCTGCCGGCGGTGACCCCGCAGCCTTACCCCATGATTTCCTCCCTTACAGACCTAAAGGAGGCTACAGCGAAGTGCCGACGTGGAGCGATTACATAGTCCCCTACGACGGTCCACCTCGCCGAACGAAAGGAGACTCCAGAACAGCGGTCACGTCGGGTGACCCCATATTCCTCGGGGACGCCTTCACACGCCGGAGCAAGCGAGACAGCGGTGACATGTCCACGTTCAGGGAGAGCGTGGCCCCTGGGGAGTCAGCCCCTCACCGGGCCAAGGGGAACCACTCCAGATTCTTCCCCACCGGCGGTGAGTCCACCGTTCTGGCTGGGGAGGGTGCCTCCGCCACGGCCACCGACCACAGGCCGAGGGTGGGGGCCCGCAGGGAACGCCACTCTGCCGACACCCCTCTCCTCCACTCCATCCCCACCTCACTGCGCGCGGGCAAGGTGCTCGTGCGCGCCAGCAAGACTCACGGGCATGGCGGGAAGAGCCAGGGACACAAGGGCAAGGCTCACGCCCGTTCGGGCAAGACTCACGTGCACGGAGGAGGGAAGAGTCACGCGCGGGAGGGAAAGGGT
>CM065722.1:48148793-48158793 GCA_033310375.1 Conus canariensis | reverse complement strand
TATTTTATAGCACAGCGCAGCAGAGAACACAGATCGGCTGACAATTTGATTATAACAAATTCAAACTCCTTCCGGATTGAGTACGACAACTACGAAGACCTTCCTTCTGTATTGTAGTAAAATCTAGCGACCTTTCTACAGGCGTATGATAAATCCAGCAACCTTCCCATGTGAGTTCACTGCATTCAGAAAATATTCAGATCCAGCAATTTGAGTGTGATGAACTCAGAGAATGTTCCTCTTTGAGTGTAGTACATTGACAGATCTTTCTAGGTCAGTGTAATAAATTCACAGATCTTTTTTACTTGGGCGTAATACATTCAGAGACATCTTACTTGAATGTGATAAGTTTAAAGATCTTTCCTGAGTATACTAAATTCACAGACCTTATCGGAGTGTACTTCATTCAGAGACCTTCCTGTTGGAGTGTAATGTATTCAGAGGCATCCTAACTAGGTGTGATGAATCTAGAGACCTTCCTACTTGAATATAATACATACAGATGCCCTGAGTGTAGTTAATTCAGAGGTCTTCCAACTTTAGCGTAATCGGTTCCTGCCCTTTCTTATTTAAGCATAATAAATTCAGACAACTTTTCCTTGGGTGTAATAAATCCAGAGACTTTCGCTTTCTAATTGACTATGATAAAATCATGCACCTTCCTTTCTGAGTGTAATAAACCAAGAGATATGTGCAGGAGCATAATTATTTCGGGGACCGCCCTGCTTCAGTGTAATAAACTCAGGATCCTCCAGGCTTAATTTTGATAACTTTAAAGACCTTCAAACTTGAATGGTATAAATGTAGAGACTTTGTTACACTTAAATCTGATAAAATCAGAGACCTTCTTACGGAAGTATAATTTCAGAGGCTTCGTTAAAATAAGATAAATCCATATACCTTCTTACATAAATGTCAATTCGAAGATTTTCCTTTTAAAAAGTAATGGACACAGAGACCTTATTTCAATAGAATACAGGGATCTCATTTCAATATGATTCAGAGACTTTGTCTCAATATGATTTTAGAGATCTGATATGAATGCAACACCTTCAGAGATTTTGTTCCAACACCGTGTTGTTATTGATAGATTGAGACTGAGTTAGGTTAAACGGGACAAGGTACACAGTGTTGTTATTGTTACATTGAGACTGAGTTAGGCTAAGTGTGACAAGATGCGCAGTTTTGTTATCGATACATTGAGACTGAGTTAGGTTAAATGTGACAAGGTGCACAGTGTTGTTTTTGATACATTGAGACTGAGTTAGGTTAAATGTGACAAGGTGAACAATATTGTTGTTAATATGTTGAGACGGTTTTGAGTTACATGTGACAAGATGCACGGTATTATTGATACTTTCAGAGAGTTTGAGTTAGGTTAAATGTGACAAGGTGCACAGTATTCTTATTGATACATTGAGACGGTTTGAGTTAGGTTAAAAATTAAGTGTGACAAGGTGCACAGTATTCTTATTGATACATTGAGACGGTTTGAGTTAGGTTAAAAATTAAGTGTGACAAGGTGCACAGTATTGTTATTGATACATTGAGACGGTTTGAGTTAGGTTAAAAATTAAGTGTGACAAGGTGCACAGTATTCTTATTGATACATTGAGACTGAGTTAGGTTAAAGTGTGACAAGGTACACAGTGTTGTTATCTATACATTGAGACTGAGTTAGTTTAAGTGTGACAAGGTACACAGTGTTGTTATCTATACATTGAGACTGAGTTAGGTTAACTGTGACAAGGTACACAATATTGTTGTTGGTTCGTTGAGACTGAATCAGGTTCAGTGTGACAAGATGCACGGTATTGTTATTGATACATTGAGACTGAGTTAGGTTAAGTGAGACAAGGTACACAGTGTTGTTATTAATACATTGGGACGGTTACTTCGTAACAGGGTTAAGACGTGGCTGACAATCCACTCCTGTTCTGCTGCTGTCAAGGAGGTTAGTACGTGACAATATATGTCAAACATTGGCTTTGTCACAGGGCATGGCTGGAAGTGAACACAGTGTGAGTTAAACGTTTCATGTGATAGCACAGTTCATCAATACTTGGGCAAAATTTGTTGAAGCGGGTTGTATATTGTTGTCTTAGTCTTGATGTTTACAGCCCCTAGGTGTGAAAGCTTTTTTTTTTTTTTCTTGTTCTGTTTTGCTTTCAGAGAGTAAAGTTGTAATTTAAACCATGATTATGAGCAAACACTTTAGTCTAAATCTACATGGTGAAGTGAAACACAATACGCGCGCGCGTGCGCGCGCGCACGCACGCACGCACGCACACACACACACACACACACACACACACACACACACACACACACAACACACACACATACGCACGCACGCACGCACACACGCATGCACGCACGCACGCACTCACGCACACACATACACACACGCTCGCGCGCGTGCACACTCACACACACGCATCCCATAAACCGAACGGAATGTTAAAAAAAAAAACAAAGTAGTATCAAGTAATCGTGATACACTGAATTTGTCACCACTCTTAAAAAGTACAGGGCACGGTTTCTTTTTCTTTTTTTTTCCTTTTTCTTTTTTTTTTTTTTTTCTTTTTTTTTTCCCTTTTCTTTTTTTCTTTCATTTCTTCGTTTTTGTGTGTGTGATAATTATGTGTGTGTGTGTGTGTGTGTGTGTGTGTGTGTGTGTGTGTGTGTGTGTGTGTGTGTGTGTGTGTGCGTACGCGCGCCGTCGCATGCATGTTTCCGTTGTTATTTGCATTTTTTTATATTCAGATTTATTTTCCAGTCTATTGAATATGAATCTTTTTGTTTACAAAAGAAATACAATTTAGAAAGAGAGGGTGTTAGTTACCGCCAATGACATTGACAAACAAAGCACATGACAAGACACGATGAGAAATGTTTGTGCTTTTGGATGGGTTGATATATTCTTCAGTCAGTAGATCAGATCATACATACGTGTTTTATCGTGTCTTTGCTTTTGTGTTCGTAGATGTCTATCTGCCTCTGTATCTATTTCCCACTCTTGTCTATTGAATGTCTGAGTTTGTTTTGTTTTTTTAATATAAAGGAGATATAGTCGGATTTTATTTAGATGTGAACATAACTGATTATCTGTTGTGCATTGTTCGGTTAGCTATTTAATCTGTACTTTCCAGAACATAGATCAGTTGTTTTTATTCTTTGTAGGTCCCCACCCTACCCCTTCACTTCTTCTTCATCCCCTTCACCCAATTCTCATGCCAGAGATGATAGAGAAAGGATATAGTGATGACAGGCAAAGTGACACTGACGTATGGCCGGAGAAATTTCAAGCACCCTCCCCCCCCCCCTCTCTCTCTCTCTCTCTAGAAAGTTTTATGCACTCTCTCTCTCTCTCTCTCTCTCTCTCTCTCTTTAAGTACCCCTCTCTCTCTCTAGAAAATTTTTAAGCCCCCCCCCTCTCTCTCTCTCTCTCTCTCGCTCTCTCTCTCCCCATCATTGTTACAATCTCGTTATTACATACATGATCTATTCTCGGATTAGTTATGTTCATGGTGTGTATGTGTGTGTGTGTGTGTGTGTGTGTGTGTGTGTGTGTGTGTGTGTGTGTGTGTGTGTGTGTTTTCTTCTTCAACTCTGCTGCTTCACATTGCTTTCATCATCCTCTCCATCAGTTATCGGTATATTTCATTTTGGAAGGTGAGAATGGGATCGGAACGGGGAGAGGGGTGGGTGGGATGAAGTTTTGTCGTTTTATCAGGTTAAATGTGTGGATTCCATTTCAGTGTTTTCTACTCTCTTTTCCTTTCCTGACGTTTTATATGTTGCTGATTTATAATGCGAGGGTACAGTTTTTACAAGATATGTATCTCATGGAACTCTGTAATCATCGTATCTTGATTCGGAAATATTTCGTCATCTTGATTTGGAAATATTTCGTTGATGACATCATTTATTACATTTTTTTTTTTTTTTTTTACATGGCCAAGAGTATTTGTACGCTGACTGCTAATCTTTTTTATTTTACTTTTTTCAATAAAACCCGACTTCGAATGACGATTTGAAGATTGTTTTTGCGAAAAAAAGAAAAGTTAGACTTTGTCAGCGTTTCGGTCTTAGAGCTATCTCAAGAGTGATGACATCATTTACAATGACATATGAAAGAACAATGATGACGTATTATTATAAACGCAATCTTCAACACATCAATGGCTAGTTTCATACTTTTGATTTGCCATAGTTCGTCCTGCTGCTTTTTTTTTTTTTTTTTTTTTTTTTACCTTATAATATTTGTAATATGCTTATATTTACATATGTCTTTTATTGTGGTCGATCTGTATCAGATTTGAAGACGCTACCACGTCAGCCGTTTGAGCGTACGGTTGGTTGGAGAGGTGGTTTGAATCTCTGTGGTCACGCTTGTACATGTGAAAGACACTGTGAGCTACTCCATGTCGTTGAAAATGAAAGACTGAAAACTAGCACCACGTTACATGTTCCTTTTTCTTTTCTTTCTTTCTTGTCTAGTTTAAACACACACACACACACACACACACACACACACACACACACACACACACACACACACACACAGTGCTTTGCGCGAGGGGAATATTTATGGTACGTGCAGGCAAAGGTAATGTAAGGTAATGCTGCTTATAGCCCAGCCGACCACAAAGGGTCATATCAAGGCTTTCACCACGTTGAAGTCAACTCACTAGTCATAAAAAAAAAAAATCATTCACACATTTCTTAAAAATACGCCTTCTGAAAACGTACCAGAAACTCTGTTAGAAGAAATCTTTCTTCCATAAGATCCTAGATCAAATCAAAAATGTTAGTCTCTTTCAGAAACTCAAAGATCAAGTCAGGTGGGACATCTCTTATATGGCCCTTTGCGGTTGGCTGGGCTATAAGCAACATTACCTTACCTTACCTTTCAGTATTTCTGCTACGTGAAGGCAATGGGCCGACCTTGTAGAACAGCAGAGAGCAACTAGATGCCATATGTATGTGGACCCCTTACGCTAACAGTTGATCGTAAGCTAACAGCAATGCACACTTCCCTCCGGATGTTGCCTTCTTTCCCACAACCGCGCGCGTGGCACGTGTTGTCGGTCACAGAATCAGTTCCAGCTGGCGCGCGCCTTCAGAAAAAATTCCCACGCACAAGAAGACGCTGTTTATCATTCTTACCGGTATGCGTGCTCCCTCTCTCTCTCTCTCTCTCTCTCTCTCTCTCTCTCTCTCTCTCTCTCTCTCTCTCTCTCTCTCTCTCTGGCATTCTTTCTCATAGTAACCAGGAATAGTGCGGACAGAGGCTCTGACCCAGTTCTCATTGAACGCGCGTGCAGCAGACGATGCTATGGTATGCATTCATTCATCAAGTAGGGGGAGTGCACAATCCTGTGTTTCAAGAATCGTATTTTCTTTTTGGATATCCTTTCTTTGTGGTGGGTTCCATATTCAGTGCATTAATTACAGCACGCATGTTGGTAATTAATCGAGAAATGCGCCGAAAATCAACGCAAAATGCTCTATCTGCGCTTGTTGTGAGGATAGAGTGATGCTGTTAGCGTAGGGTGTCCACATACGTAGTTACCTGAGAAGGCAGCCTAGCCAACAATTCTCTCGCAGGCACGCGATGACTGTGGTGTCCGGAAGTAGTTTACGACCTGCGCGAGTGATAGGAACTCCGACAAATACGAAAGGTGGGAAAGGCAGGCGAGATGCTTATCCTGTCCCCTCTTGATCTATGGTTCAGAATACAGCTTGCGGTGTGTGGAACAACTGGGTAGAACCGAACGTTCCAAGCCTTTTCTAGGGCAGGGCTGTAAGGACACATTATCCGTGTGCAGGTCATGTGTGACAGGTCCACTTCAAACTATACCGCTAGAACGGTCCAAGCAGTTGGGCATTCATGTGATTGAAGTACTCACCTCAGTGATGCATTGTTAACCTGCAGCTGTAGTCTAGATCACCAGTAGCATGTTGATTATGAAGTGTTAAGGTGTACATAATATGTGTCTTGATGATGGCAGTTTGTTACCCGTTACTTCGTTCGTACAGCTTAAATGTAAACAGATAATTATCTTGTTAACTTTTGCTTGGATTATGAGTTCGTTTGAAAGGAAGGAATCAAAAGGTTTTGCATGGACAAGAATTACGTTTCAAAACCTAATATTGAAAAGTTCCTGTAACATCTCTCTCTCTCTCTCTCCTCTCTCTCTCTCTCTCTCTCTCTCTCCTCTCTCTCTCTCTCTCTCTCTCTCCCCTTAGTTAATAAAAAAAAAAAGTTTGTAAGCAAATGAACATGTTTTTGGCGAGATTCTGCTGTCTCTTCCTCTGCTAATGTACAGTGTCATAGTATACAATATCAACCCAAGCATCCCTTCTCTCTGTGTGTGTGTGTGTGTGTGTGTGTGTGTGTGTGTGTGTGTGTGTGTGTGTGTGTGTAAAAACAAAAGGGTTATAAGCATTATAATTCATATACTGAAAGGGAAAACTGCTTCGTTTCAGTACCTATTTCAATGACCGGACAAAATTTGAGTTTCCCGGATGTCCCAGCCCAAGAGGCTTTTTCTGTCTGTTGCAAGAGAGCGGATAATTCAAATTCGCGTAATTTCAATAATCACTTGACTTCAGGTACAATCTTTGTCCCCAGTGACATTCGCTTCGCTTAATTTCAAGCTGATCGCTTAATTTTAATTCTGTACGATTTGAAAGGAGCATTTTGTTTTATGTCTATCTAAAGATCAGCTGATACCTTTCTCTCTCTTTTTTTTCCCCTTCCTCGTATCTGTTTTACTCTGTTTTTGGTATTTGGCCTAGATTTGCTTTTTGAGAGCACACACACACACACACACACACACACACACACACACACACACACACACACACACAACAACACACACACACACACACACACACACACACACACACACACACACACACACACACACACTTATTTCTATACTTATCTTTAGCACAGGATCCCAGTTTTGACGTTTTACATTCAGCTATAATCATTGAACCTTACAAAGAGAGAGAGAGAGAGAGAGAGAGAGAGAGAGAGAGAGAGAGAGAGAGAGAGAGAGAGAGTAAACAACAAAACACCTGTGTTATATTGAACTGATAATTCTTCTTAGCTTCGTTTTTAGAACAGATTTCTGACATCAGTTTTACACGGTGACCATATTGTTTGCTTGTTGATGCCGTGCATAACGTCTTTTCAGTTTTTTTGTTTGTTTGTTTGGTTGGTTGGTTTTTTTTTTTTTTTCAAAACGAAGTGACTGAGGGCGGAAAATGAAGCAAAATTTAGAAAGAGAAGGGGTTAGTTACCACCAAGGACACAGACAAACAGAGTACATTGCAAAACACAATGCGTTTCGACCTCTTGGGTCTTCTTCAGGCAAAAACAAATAACGTTTAGGACAGTGAAAACGAGGAACGAAGAACGACTAGTGGTTTCTCGTTCTTCGTTTTCACTGGGTTTTTTTTGTTTTGTTTTTGCCTGAAGGAGACCCAAGAGGTCGAAATGCATTGTATTTTGTCCTGTACTCTCTTTGTCTGTGTCCTTGGCGGTAACTAACCCCGTCTTTTCAGTTTTGTGTGTGTGTTTTTTTATTTTATCGGCCACACTGATTATCGTTGTACAATTACAGTTATTTAATTCGTTATCATGTTGGAATCTTCAGTTCATTTTCTTCTAACCTTGATGTTTGATGTGTACATAGGTTTGTTTTCAAACGTGTCGTCAGCCCTACCTGAATTGTGTTGAACTGTCATTGTTATAATTCATTGTGTCAGACATTGAATTTAATATTCGTGACGACAGTACTCAATTCTGTTTCGATATTTTGATGTACGCGATTATATCTCGTTTCGGGGTAAGAAAGGCTGCATTTCAAGTGTATTCAATTTGACAAAAAACAAAAAAATGCCTGATCAATTTTACTGTCTTTTTTTTATGTGTCAATTATGTTGAATAAATCATGTTAATATCAAAAAAAAAGTTACAAATGTCTCCAGTATGCTCTCTCTCTCTCTCTCTCTCTCTCTCTCTCTCTCTCTCTGTCTCTGTCTCTCTCTCTGTCTCTCTCTGTCTCTCTCTCTCTCTCTCTCTCTCTCTCTCTCTCTCTCTCTGGTTCTTGTCCGATTAGATTATAATGAGATCGATAAGTTCGGTGATTTAGTTCGTTTCTGACAATATCCCAGACTGCGTGAGAATTTAGTATTTCTCTCTGCCTGTTTAGTCCATGAAGTAAGAGACCAATAGTGTGTGTGTGTATGTGTGTGTCCGTGCGTGCGTGCGTGCGTGCGTGCGTGTGTGTGTGTGTGTGTGTGTGTGTGTGTGTGTGTGTGTGTGTGTGTGTGTGTGTGTGTGTGTTCATTGTGTCTGTAGCTGTACTTTCTAGCAGAACCAAACTTTACAGAATGATATGCATTGATCAGACTTTTCAGCCATCCTGTATAATTATTAAGATTTCACACTGGGGGAAACGTCATAAAATACTCGATAAATGATTTCAGTACTATTTATAGTGTTACAGTTTTACTCCGTCAATCGGTCATTACCTTCTAATTATTGCTTTACAGATCAATATATCAAGTGACTAAGTTTGTTTCTTTGTTTGTTTTTGCACACCTTATCGAGATCTGATGCCCCTTTGTAGCCTACTATTTTGTACCAAACAGAACAAAGGATAAGTGTCATAAAATCTATATCCCGCACACATAAGATACCTACCGCACGTATACTTATATAACCTAAATCACACAACCTAAGTCAGTTTTTAACAATCATTAAGTTGTCACCTTGGACATTTTAACACAGATCTACATTCAAATTTCAAGTAAACACTGCAAACAAATCAAAATTATCGACGCACATACATGCTTCTTGGTCGGTACTAACACGTAAACAACCAAAGTGTGTGCTCAAATACAAAAGCAGCAAGATTTTCAGCGCCTAACAACCGTAAAATAGAGATGCGCTTACCAAAATGTATGCCCAAATAACCAAAGCAACATTTTCGGTGTCGCGCAAACAACAAACAAAGATGGTTTACCAAAAATATACCGGAAAACCAAAGCAGCAGGGTTTTCACTCCTAACAAGCATCCAACAGAGATGCACTTAACCAAATACATGCCCCAATAACCATAGCACCTAGGGTTCAGGGCCTAAAAGTCATTCATTAAACTGAGATGCACTGATCAAATGTATGCCCATACAGATAATGGCGCCATGGATATCAGTGCCCAGAAATCATCAAGCGAAGATGCATTTACCGAACTGTATGCCCAAGCGACCAAAGCAGCAAAGCTCAGTGCCAAACAATCATTAGGTAGAGACGTATTTATGAAAACGTGTGTCTAAACAACCAAAACAATGTGTGTCTAAACAACCAAAACAATGTGTGTCTAAACAACCAAAACAATGTATTCAGTGCCGAACTGTAATGAAACGGAGGAGATACATTCAGGTAAATTTCAGTGTCGGTTCAGCCTCAATCTAAGCATAATACGACACCCGTTTGACTTGTTTTCCCAGTGCAAGCACTTACACATGCCTGATGCGTTCTCACTTAACCTTACGTAATTCAATATTATCTGAACACAGTGTCTTGTTTTGTCTCAGATCGAAGTAAACATAAGTAAATGTAGTTTCCTGCATTTTTTTTTCTTCAAGATTACAACGGACACTGATATCACCAAATACATATTCTAGTTTACAACTTCGTCGAGAGAGAGAGAGAGAGAGAGAGAGAGAGAGAGAGAGAGAGAGAGAGAGAGAGGAGAGAGAGAGACTGAGACAGACAGACAGACAGACAGACAGAGCCAGAGACACAGACAGAGAGACAGACAGAGAGACACAGAGAGAGACACAGAGAGAAAGAGAGACACAGAGAGAGGCAGAAACAGAGACAGAGACAGAGAAACAGATACAGACAGACAGACAGACAGACAGAGTGGATGATGATGATGATGATGATGTGATGATGATGATGATGATGATGATG
>CM065722.1:48128793-48146293 GCA_033310375.1 Conus canariensis | reverse complement strand
GGTTGCCATGAGTTACTGCTCCTTTCAGTTAGTTCTGATTACTTGACACTAACTAAATGTGTGGAGTTTTTTTTTTTTAATCTGTGAGGTAGACGTCAAAGGACGTCGTACGATTTTGCATTAAATAAGCTGTTGCTCTCTGTATGTCTGTCTGTCTCTCTTTCTCTCTTGTGCCTTCTGCTACTCATTGAAGTCTTGCTGCTATTTATTGATAAATAGTTGTAGGTAGTACATCGATATTACAAAAAGGAAGCAAAGTGCTCTCTCTATCTGTACATGAGTATCTGTGTGTGTGTGTGTGTGTGTGTGTGTGTGTGTGTGTGTGTGTGTGTGTGCGTGCGTGCGTGCGTGCGTGCGTGCGTGCGTGCGTGCTGCGTGAGTGTGTTCCTTTGAGGTGGATCGCTTTCCACCTGTGCATTACTTTGGTGGGGAAACAACTCGTCTGCATTTTTTTTTAACTTGAAGGTATGTATGTTTCTTAAAGGTTTTGTGAATTTTAGTTGCTAGTCACGCTGGATTAGTTGCCAGTCACGCGTAGTTTCTCGCCAGGGCAAGGGCCAGATGAAAAAAAAAAGCATATGTTTGCTTAACTGTTAACCTTGGAAATAAAGATCATCACCACCATACTCATCAATTCATCATCATCATCATCCACTCTCTCTCTGTCTCTCTGTATCTGTTTCTCTCTCTCTCTCTCTCTCTCTCTATATATATATATATATATATATATATATATATATCGACGAAATTGTAAACTAGAATATGTATTTGGTGATATCAGTGTCCGTTGTAATCTTGAAGAAAAAAATGCAGGAAACTACATTTACTTATACTGTTCAAAAAAAAGTTAAGGACCAACATTTCACTGACTTATAAAAAAGAAAATTGGGAAGTGATCAATCTCCAAGTGTAACATGAATTTATTGAATATGTGAAAGTGTGTAAAGACAATGACAAGTCCGAGGAATCAACAAACTGGAATCGAGCGCAGTACAAACACCCCCACCCCCAAATTTGAAAGTCACAGGAGGAGTGTTTGTTCAATGTCATGGTCAATAACGTGTGTGTCCCCCGTTATTGACAAGGCATTCAAGGCAGCGTTGTCGCATGGAGTTCACTAGTGTGCGCATAAAGGCCTGGGGGACAGCAGCCCACTCCTGCTGGAGTGACTCAAACAGCTGACCCAGGTTAGCAGGAGGAGGACGACGCTGCTGCAGTCTCCGGCTCAGCTCATCCCAAACATGTTCGATGGGGTTCAGGTCTGGACTGTTTGTGGGCCACTGCATTCTGTTGACACCAGCAGCTTGGAGAAACGTGTTTACTGCTCTGGTGCGATGGGGCCGTGCATTGTCGTCTTGAAAGACTGCCTGAGGTCCAAGCTGTTGAAGGGCTGGCAGCACCAGGGGTTGCAAAATCTCTGTTTGGTAGCGAACACCATTCAAGTTCCCTGCCACATTGTAGAGAACCGTTCTGCAGCGTGTGCTTATGCCGCCCCAAATCATAACGGATCCCCCACCATAGCGGTTCCTTTCCAGGACAGCTTCTGCAAAACGCTCCCCACGGCGTCTCCAGACCCTGTTCCGTCTATCGGTGGGATCCAGGCAGAACCGCGACTCGTCTGTAAACATCATGTTAGCCCACTGTTCATGTGTCCTTCTCACGTGCTGCGTGCACCATACTCGGCGTGCTGCTCTGTGGGCATCAGTCAAACGAGGTCTTATGGCTGGTCGTCGAGCACGGAGGTTAGCGGCGTGTGGGCGGTTTCGGATGGTCTGATCACTGACAACAGTGTTGGTGGCATCTCTAAGGCGACGTCTGATGTTGTTTGCACTTGCTGTTCTTTCTTGTGTGGCCTGCCTTTCAATGTATCGGTCCTATCGTGGTGTTGCTATTCTGGGTCGACCAGAGCGTGGTCGTTCTTGCACTCTTCCTGTGTCTTGAAAGCGTTATCTGAGTCTGATAACAACAGAGTGTGATACCCCAAGTCTCCGTGCCACTTCCTGGACTGCAACTCCTTCTTGGAGCCATCCTATTGCTCTTCCTCGATCCAGCTCGTTCAGTCTTCGACATGGAGGCATGCTGTTGCATTGCATTTTTCGCCAGTACAGTGGCTTTTAAAGACATTTGGTTGAGCATACTTTATGACCTACAGCCTGATTTAGCTCGTGCTTCACATGATTTTGATTCAGCACATGCTCCTCGGATCCCAAACACATCAGAAATTCACCCCAATTTGTTCCAAAAATGACAAGTCGCGACACGTGTTTTTCAAGGCGCGTGAGAAATGTGTGCCACAAAATTGCAGTTGCCGCATTCACTATCAATTTGTGCGTGTGGTTCAATTTGTTTGGACCACAAAGGCGGTACAATTGAATTTTTGTGAATTTTAAAAAGTTTTTGTGCATTCTCAATGTTGGCCCTTAACTTTTTTTTAACAGTATATGTTTACTTCGATCTGAGGGGAAAAAAAACCAAGACACTGTATTCCAGATAAAGTTGAATTACGTAAGGTTAAGTGAGAACGCATCAGGCATGTATATGTGCTTGCATAGGGAAAACAAGTCAAACGGGTGTCGTATTATGCTTAGATTGACGCTGAACCGACACTGAAATTTACCTGAATGTATCTCCTCCGTTTCATTACAGTTCGGCACTGAATACATTGTTTTGGTTATTTAGACACACGTTTTGATAAATACGTCTCTACCTAATGATTGCTTGGCACTGAACTTTGCTGCTTTGGTTACTTGGGCATACAGTTGGGTAAATACATCTTCGCTTGATTATTTCTGGGCACTGATATCCATGGCGCCATTATATGTATGGGCACACATTTGATCAGTGCATCTCAGTTTAATGAATGACTTTTAGGCCCTGAACCCTTGGTGCTATGGTTATTGGGGCATGTATTTGGTTAGATGCATCTCTGTTGAATGCTTGTTAGGAGTGAAAACCCTGCTGCTTTGGTTTTCCGGGCATACTTTTGGTAACCCACCTCTGCTTGTTGTTTGAACGGCACCGAAAATGTTGCTTTGGTTAGCTGGGCATCCATTTTGGTAAGCGCATCTCTATTTTACGGTTTTTAGGCGCTGAAAATCTTGCTGCTTTTGTATTTGAGCACACACTTTGGTTGTGTATGCGTTAGTACTGACCAAGAAGAACGCATGTACGTTGATAATTTTGATTTGTTTGCATTGTTTACTTGAAATTTTCATGTAGATCTGTGTTAATATGTCCAAGGTGACAACTTGATGATTGTTAAAAGCTGACTTAGGTAGTGTGGTTTCGGTTATACCAGTATACGTGCGGCAAGTATCTTGTGTGTGCGGGATGTATGTTTTAAGACATTTATCCGTTGTTCTGCTTGGTACAAAATAGTAGGCTACAACGGGGCATCCGATCTCGATAAGGTGTGCAAAAACAAAGAAACAAACTTAGTCACATGATATAATGATCTGTAAAGCAATAATTAGAAGGTAATGACCGATTGACGGAGTAAAACTGTAACACTATAAATAGTACTGAAAATACTTGTTGAGTATTTATGACGTTTCCCCCAGTGTGAAATCTTAATAATTATACGGGATGGCTGAAAAGTCTGATCAATGCATATCATTCTGTAAAGTTTGGTTCTGCTAGAAAGTACAGCTACACACACACACACACACACACACACACACACACACACACACACACACACACACACAATTGGTCTCTTGCTTCATGGAATAAACAAGCAGAGAGAAATACTAAATTCTCACGCAATCTGGGATACTGTCAGAACTAAACTAAATCACTGAACTTGTCGATCTCATTATAATCTAATCGCACAATAACCAGAGAGAGAGAGAGAGAGAGAGAGAGAGAGAGAGAGAGCATACTGGAGACATTTGTAATTTCTTTTATATAAACATGATTTATTCAACACAACTGACACATAAATAAGACACACTAAAATTGATCAGGTATTTTTTTGTCAAATTAAATACACTTGAAATGCAGCCTTTCTTACCCTGAAACGAGATATAATCGCGTACATCAAAATATCGAAACAGAATTGAGTACTGTCGTCACAAACATTAAATTCAATCCCTGACACAATGAATTATCACAATGACAGTTCAACACAATTCAGGTAGGGCTGACGACACGTTTGAAAACAAACTTATGTACACATCAAACATCAAGGCTATAAGAAAATGAACTGAAGATTCCAACATGATAACGAATAAGATTACGGTAAATGTACAACGGTAATCAGTGGGGCCGATAAGTTTACAAAAACAAAACAACTGAAAAGACGGGGTTAGTTACCGCCAAGGACACAGACAAAGAGAGTACAGGGCAAAACACAACGCATTTCGACTTCTTGTGTCTTCTTCAGGCAAAAATAAACAATATTTAGGTAACTAACCCCTTCTCTTTCTAAATTTTGCTTCATTTTCCACCCTCGGTCACTTCGTTTTGAAAAAAACTGAAAAGACGTTACGCACGGCATCGATTAGCAAGCAATGTGGCCACCGTGTGAAACTGCTGCTAGAATCCGTTCTAAAAACGAAAGCTAAGAAGAATTATCAACTCAATATAACACAGGAGTTTTGTTTACTCTCTCTCTCTCTCTCTGTATTTTCAAAGGTCAATGATTACAGTTGAATGCAAAATGTCAAACTGGGATCCTGTGCTAAAGGTAAGTATAGAAATAAGTGTGTGTGTGTGTGTGTGTGTGTGTGTGTGTGTGTGTGTGTGTGTGTGTGTGTGTGTGTGTGCACGTGTGTGTGTGTGTGTGTGTGTGTGTGTGTGTGTGTGTGTGTGTGTGTGTGCTCAAAAAGAAAATCTAGGCCAGATACCAAAAACAGAGTAATATAGTTAAGAGGAACGGGAAAAAAAAAGAGAGAAATGTATTACCTGATCTTCTGATATATAATTATAAAACAAAATGTTCCTTTCAAATCGTACAGATTTGAAATTAAGCGATCAGCTTGAAATAACGCGAATTTGAATTATGCGCTCTCTTGCAACAGACAGAAAAAGCCTCTTGGGCTGGGACATCCGGGAAACTCAAATTTGTCCGGTTATAGAAATTATTCGGTACTGAAACGAAGCCGTTTACCCTTTCAGTATATGAAATATAATGCTTATAATCCCTTCGTTTTTGCACACACACACATGCGCGCGCGCACACACACACACACGCGCGCGCGCGCGCACACGCACACACACACACACACACACACACACACACACACACACAGAGCGGATGCATGGGTTGGTATTGTATACCATGACACTGTACATCAGCAGAGGAAGAGAAAACAGAATATCGCCAAAAACATCTTGATCATTTGTTTACAAACTTTTTTCTTTTTTATTAACTAAGGGACAGAGAGAGAGAGAGAGAGAGAGAGAGAGAGAGAGAGAGAGAGAGAGGGAGAGAGAGAGAGAGAGAGAGAGAGAAGAGAGAGAGAGAGAGAGAGAGAGAGAGAGAGCGTTTACAGGAACCTTTCAATAGCTTGTTTTGAAACGTAATTCTTGCCCATCCAACCAGTTTAACATTTCCATTCGTTCCTTTGAAACGAACTTCTTATCGAAGCGAAAGGGAACATGATAATCATCTGTTTACTTTCAAGCTGTGCGCACGAAGTAACGGGTAGCAAACTGCCATCATCAAGGCACATATTATGTACACCTTAACACTTCATATCAACATGCTACTGGTTATCTAGACAACAGCTGCAGGTTAACAATGCATCACTGAGGTGAGTACTTCAATCACACGAATGCCCAATTGCTTGGACCGTTCTAGCGGTGGTAGTTTGAAGTGGACCTGTCACACATGACCTGCACACGGATAATGTATCCTTACAGCCCTGCGCTAGAAAAGGATTGGAACGTTCGGTTCTGCCCAGTTGTTCCACACACCGCAAGCTGTATTCTGAACCATAGATCAAGAGGGGACAGGATAAGCATCTCGCCTGCCTTTCCCACCTTTCGTATTTGTCGGAGTTCCTATCACTCGCGCAGGTCACAAACTACTTCCGGACACTACAGTCACCGCGTGCCCGCGAGAGAATTGTTGGCTAGGTTGCCTTCTCAGGTAACTACGTATGTGGACACCCTACGCTAACAGCATCACTCTATCCTCACAACGAGCGCAGATAGAGCATTTTGCGTTGATTTTCGGCGCATTTCTCGATTAATTACGAACATGCGTAATGTAATTAATGCACTGAATATGGAACCCACCACAAAGAAAGGATATCCAAAAAGAAAATACGATTCTTGTCATCAAACACAGGATTGTGCACTCCCCCACTTGATGAATGAATGCATACCATAGCATCGTCTGCTGCACGCGCGTTCAATGAGAACTGGGTCAGAGCCTCTGTCCGCACTATTCCTGGTTACTATGAGAAAGAATGCCACAGAGAGAGAGAGAGAGAGAGAGAGAGAGAGAGAGAGAGAGAGAGAGAGAGAGAGAGAGAGAGCCCGCATGCCGGTAAGAATGATAAACAGCGTCTTCTTGTGCGTGGGAATTTTTCTGAAGGCGCGCGCTAGCTGGAACTGATTCTGTGACTGACAACACGTGCCATGCACGCGGTTGTGGGAAAGAAGGCAACATCCGGAGGGGAGTGTGCATTGCTGTTAGCTTACGATCAGATGTTAGCGTAAGGGGCCCACACGCGTGGCAATTTTTCTGAAGACGCGCGCTAGCTGGAACTGATTCTGTGACCGACAACACGTGCCACGCGCGCGGTAGTGGGAAAGAAAGCAACATCCGGAAGGGAGTGTGCATTGCTGCTAGCTTACGATCAACTGTTAGCGTAAGGGGCCCACATACGTATGGCATCTAGTTGCTGGCCTTACTGGGGACTAGCCAACTGGTGGGACGATTTGTAACAAATTCTACATACAACTCTATGAAGCCGCCTCTGTCTGTCTGTCTGTCCCTCCCCCCCCCCCCCCCCTCCTCTCTCTCTCTCTCTCTCTCTCTTTGGGAAAACCTGAAAGAAAAGAAAATTAAGTCTTTTGATTCATTTATGTTGTTCTTTTTGCATAAGCATCACATTATCAGTGTGAGAGTGTCACACTACACCACACATTAGAACATTAACAAACCCACACGTTTTATATCAAACGCCAAAACACTAAAATCAACAAGACTATGTCCATTTGTAAGAGAGCATACAGACTATGCATGGTGTGTAAGGGACTGGTTCGGAGAAAAAAAAAACAAAGAAAAAGCAAAAAAAAAAAAAAGAGCTATTATTGGAAATTGCCTTTGTTTTGGGTTTTTTTTGGGTTTTTTTGCAGATGAAGAGGACAGTGTGAAGCACCAAAAAATGAAGAGGTGGATTTTGGCTTTTCGGAAAAAAAAAGACAAGAAAAAAAACCCCACTGCTTTAGGTGCTCCATTGATCCGATAACTGATGCCACAAAAAAGGGTAATTCTCATCTTTTGTGTAAGTTTTTCCGCATCTGGGCGCGTGCACATGTAACGCTATTGGAATGAAAGATACACTCGGGAGGGAGAGGAAGTGGCAGACAAGCAGAGGCAAAGAGGAGAGGAGGGGGGGGGGGGTGGAGGATGGCGAGAGAAGGACAGACGTACGGAAAGAGGGTTGAGTGCGCGCGCGCACACGCACACACACACACACACACACACACACACACACACACACACACACACACACACGCACGCACGCACGCACGCACACGCACACAAATAAAGGGAGGGAGAGAGAAAATATTGTTAAAAGAGTACAAATAATTTATTTATCAAAAACTTACTTTGAGAATATTTCGACAGGGTCGCCCTGTCTTATTCTCAAAGTAAGTTTTTGATTCTGAGTCTAACTACTTTTCTAATGTCGAATCCAGAATCCAGAAACCTATATTCTTAAATAATGTATTGTTATTAGTCATAACAGCAAGAGCCCCGGTATTGAAGGGGTGCCATGACAAACGATGTAACAATGATCAGCACAGTCCACAACAAACATAACCCAAACATGACAGATGCCAACACTGAAATAAATGCTTCTCACTGTGAACATGTTGAGATTTCAAAGAACGCGCGCACGCTGTGTGTGTGTGTGTGTGTGTGTGTGTGTGCGTGTGTGTGTGTGTGTGTGTGTGTGTGAGAGAGAGAGAGAGAGAGAGAGAGAGAGAGAGTGTGTGTGTGTACGTGTGTCTGTGTGTCTGTATGTGTGTAAAGGCGGTTGGGGTGGGTGTGGGGAGGGGGTAGATTGTTTTGTACATTCAAAGGCAGCATTCTTCACGACGCTGTTTTCTTCTATCACACACGATTCACGTCCGCTGCATAGCGGCTGGCTCCACCTTGCGTCACGTTGCTCTGCAGAGCATAATTCGTATATTCCTCATACGATGGGGGTGCTGTAACATACACACATGCGCCCGCACACAGACACGCACATACGCATGTGGCATGCATACATACACACATACGCGCGCGCTCACACGCACATACCGCAAACACACACACACATATACACACACACACACCCCACACACACACACACACACACACACACACGCACGCACGCACTCACGCACACACACATACGCACTCACACACATACACGCATACACACACACACACACAAATGCACGTATGCGCTTACACACACACACACACACACACACACACACACACACATGATATCCATTATGATCTTTCAAACTGCCGTTTGCATTGCCATGCTTGAACTGATCAAATCTGCCTTCTGTAGAAGAGAGAGAGAGAGAGAGAGAGAGAGAGAGAGAGACAGAGAGACAGAGAGACAGAGAGACAGAGAAAGAGAGAGAGAACAACAGGAACACAGCATTCTGTTAACCACACACGCACGCACGCATGCACACTCGTGCGCGCGCATTTACACACACACACACACACACACACACACACACACACACACACAGAATTAAACCTTTGCTTTAGCGAAAGGCGCGTTCTTTACCCTAATCCGACATTACTCTCCATCAGTCTATGTTGACATGTGAAGATGTGTCACCTATGTCAGCGTGTAATATTTACCACACATTTACCGCTTTTCTTTGCTGCAAGGAACGATCATCTCTTTCACTGTGTGTTACAGCCCTAAACAGATATAATGAGGAAAGAAATTATCAACCAGGGCGCGAGAAAAATGATTGACAATTTTTTGGGCCTGCTTTTTCAAAAGTGTAAAAAAAAAATATATAGAATTTACGCAGAAGTGACCACTTGCATGGGGTCACTGATATACACAGGTGTTGATCAGGATCTCTCTTCACCTTCTTGCTGTGAGGTATCCCAGTAAAAGACCAGACACGCTGTCCCGCCTAACAGAAAAGGGAGAAACGTAAAGTGAACGTGGTGATTACCAACAAAAGATATTTTTGTATTTCAAGATTTTCGATTCCTCTATCGATTTTGTTGGAGGTGCTGTGCGCTTAAAGGCGCTGGCATGAAAAAAGAGGACAAATAAAATGGTGTTTTGTTGTTGCCGTTGTTGTTGTTTATCATTAATGTGTGATCAATTGATAAAAGTTGCAGACTGAAATCAGACAACAAAGGGCGTTGAAGCTGTTCGACGCTGGAATGGACTTTACACCCACACTTCCACGACACGATTCATGCTGTCTGGCTCTGCCATGATGCAATAATCGTAATGTCAGCTGACAGCTAAAAAAATAAAAACAAACGCAAACGTCCACAAACTACACGAAAACTGCCATGCAAACAGCTGCAGGAATTCTGTGCGACGACAACAGGAAATGCCCCCCCCCCCCCACCTCCCCCAAATCCCGCCCCTCCCCACCCCCCTTCCCTAAACAAAACTTCACAAGAACTCACGTTGTCCACCAATGTCTTGTTGGAAGTCCACAGCCCTGTATTTTTTCACACAGACTGGAGATCTGGCGCCAGCAGACGGAAGGAAGGGGGCGGAGGCACCTTCAGCTTCACCATACGACAGTTCTTCCTTCGACTTTAACACGGGCGCTGAGGGCGCCGTCCGCTGATGGTCCTCAAGGAAGCCGTCCTCGAACCCAGGCACGGGCACCGTCGGGTAGCCGTCCAACGGGGTCATCTGCAGGGGGCGGCAGGGCTCAGGGGGGTCCCCCGTCACGGCGTAGCGGGAGGGCAGGGTGCCGATGGTGAGGGGCACGGTGAGGGTCATAGGCAAAGTGCAGCAGGAGCTCACCGACAGCTGTAACACACACTGCATGCTTCGAAGGGGCTCACTGGGGTACGGGGGGGGGGGGGGGGGGGGAGGTGTGGAAGGGGACAAAATTCTTGTCATTGTATTAACATTAGGGGTGTGAGAGTCTCTGGTCGATTATACAACAAACTGACGAAGGTCTTTTTTTTGGGGGGTGGGGGGGGGGGGTGATTATTGCCATCGTAATATTAGGCGTGTGAGAGTCTCTAGTCGATTACACAATCAGCCGGTTGAGTCTTAAGTCATTTGTACATACCTGTCCCAAGGAAATCACACCTACTTCTGGTCAATTACACCTATATTTGTGTTAATCACGCCTACATTCTGGTCAGTCACACCTAAATTTTTGTCAATCACACCTACACTCTGGTCAATCACACCTACATTCTGGTCAGTCACACCTACATTTCTGTCAATCACACCTACATTCTGGTCAATCACACCTACACTCTCGTCAATCACACCTACACTCTGGTCAATCACATCTAAATTCTGGTCAATCACACCTACATTCTGGTCAGCCACGCCCATATTCTGGTTACTCACACGTACATTCTGGTCAATCACATCTACATTCTGGTCAATCACATCTACATTCTGGTCAATCATACTTACATTCTGCTCAATGGCGCTTCAGGTATTTTGTAGGTGTTGGTGTAAAATACGTCACTTTGCCTCTTTCTGTCATAAACTTAGGTCGATTTATTCGTTCAGTGGACATCCACAGACTTTGTAATCAAAGGAACGGTGGTTTCTCTCTGGAGTTTCATGATTACGTGAACCCCTGATTTAGACGTTAAAAATTGTAACGTAAGATCTTACCAGCTTCAGTCAACAACAAAAATGGTCTCCGTCAAGGGCGTCGAGAACAATTCAATTCTAGTCATTTCATCTGTTGAATTCTCCCTAAAGCAATAAAAACAAACTGCCATTGGAAGTTTCCTGAATTTAGCAAGCTAAAATGAGGACATTACCTCAATACATGATCAAAAAGGTTTAGCGTAAGTAACCTATTCCGTCTTAGTCTGAAGCTCACCGACACAGAATAATCCACGTCCATGATATTGCATCCGGGCAGCTTTGAGGGAGGCAGGTCATGGGGAATAACCAAAGGTTCTGGCGAGCCTGTCCACCTGACTGACCTCCCCTGTTCTATGTTGTCTGGTTCGATCTGACAGAGGCTCCTGCTGCTGGTCTTGGTGTGGTCTTCAGCGTGGTAAGTCGTCACCTGTCAACCCAAAGTGGAAGTTAATCGACTTTCAAGAGACAGCATGCATGCACATGCGCGCACGCACACACACACACACACACACACACACACACACACACACACACACACGTAGCATTCAGGAAAATTTTCACCAATCTTTCAAGTCTGACATTATGCATAGACAGATAAAGGGGTCGGGGAGGAGGGGGGGGGGGACGTTGATAACATAACATGAATAAAAACACAACAGATGCCATTATTCATTTCTAATTCTGGTCATCTAGTATCCTGCTATAACAAATAAGACACATTAATTAAATCAGTGTCGGTGCAACTTCTGAGTTGCCTGTCTTTTATTGTTGTTGTTGTTTTTCTGCACTGTAGAAACCATAACATTTCTCTTCCACACCCTCGCCCACCCCCTGACCTCCAACCCCTTCCCCTTCCCTTTTGCGTGTTCGTGGCGGTTGGTGGGGGGGGGGGAACAGGTGGGAGTGGGAAGGTAGGGATGGATGTATGTGCGTGTGTAGGTGTCTATACGTATATGTTAGTACATGAACGCACTTCACTCTTGCGGGGGGGGGGGGGGGGGGGGGGGGGGGGGGGGGCGTGCCGTGCAATAACACTCTCACTCCTATTTCTGTGATGGTGTGTGTGTGTGTGTGTGTGTGTGTGTGTGAGTGTGTATGTGCGAGTGTGTGTGTGTTTTGTGGTGGTTGTGGTCTCTGTGTGTGTGCGTGTGTGTGTGTGTGTGTGCGTGTGTGTGACAGGGAGAGAGAGAGAGAGAGGTGTGTGTGTGTGTGTGTGTGTGTGTGTGTGTGTGTGTGTGTGTGTGTGCGTGTGCATGTGCATGCGTGTGTGTGTGTGTGTGTGCGCGCGCGCATGTGTGTGTGTGTGTGTGTTTGTGTGTGTGCGCGCGCATGTGTGTGTGTGTGTGTGTGTGTGTGTGGGCGCGCGCGCGCGATTCCAATCAGGCAATCTCAATCAGGCACAGGAAAATAAGACAAAGACAAGCGGAAGACAAATACACTTTTTTACCTGCTCCAAAACGAGATTGCAGGCATCCACTGTCAGGCTGCTGTTGTTGTTGATGGTGGCACGGAACTGCAGCGGTTCCCCCAGTATGTGTCCCCTCCGCAGCAGGCGAATTCGTGCCACCACGGGGCCACTCTTGCACCACAGGCAGCACATCATCTTCTCATCCTCCTTTTCTTCTGATGGTAACTGCACATCAGCATGCATGCACGGCAGAACCTGTTTACCACAGGCTTACTGTATGGGAGACCGTTTTTTTAACAGATACTTATGATAGCGTTCATATAGTGCAATGCCCCGACATGTAGGCTCAATACGCAACAAGCACACAAACACCAAACAATCTTACTAAGTATAAACACACACAAATTCCAGTGCTTTCTGGTTTAAGGTAGATAAATCGTAAATTTCATAAACAGCTATGTATATAAACGATATCAAAGCTTTCTTAAATCGAGCACATCTGATAAAAATTGATTTGGGAAGATTCCTTTTATGAGCCAAGAAATTTGTGGACTTTCCGTTCATTTTGCTCAGCGTGAATGATAAGCAGGATAATGTGGCTGCCAAGGATGCGTTCTGTGATACTGAGAACCTTGCTTTTCTGTGCCTGACCTGTATATGTCATCACCATACTAGTTGTGATAATCATACTACATCCTGTCAGGGTCACATACTGGACATATATAGCAGAATGAAAATTAAGTGACTGCGGACTACAGTCGAAGCTAGAGAATGAAAGTTGTGTGCTTAGACCCCTAAACAAGTGGAACAAACACCTGAAAAATTTAGAAGCCACGCGTTTGACTCTGATGTCTTCTATGCGCAAAACAAGCAATACTGACAAACAGTAGTAAAACACACACACCACACACACACACACACACACACACACACACACACACACACAACCTCAACCTAAACCAAAAGGGCCATGGAAGTAAAAATGTGAACAACTAACCTCAACGAGACGAGTTTTGGAAAGTACAAATCTGACTGTCTTGCTTCAACTCGCAGGGCCGTGGATACAAAAATATGACTCACATATCTCAACCAGAAGGGCTGTGGATACTAGAATCTGACTACCATACCTTCTTAACCAGGAGGACTACGGAAAGTAAACATCTGACCATCATGTCTCAACTCGCAGGGGTATGGATACTAAAACATGACCAACAAACCTCAACCTAAAGGGCAGAGGACATAGAAATGTGACCAACATACCTCAACCAGATAGGTCATGGACACAAAAATCTAACTAACATACCTCAACCAGATGGGCCATGGACACTAAAATCTAACTAACATACCTCAATTAGATGGGCCATGGACACTAAAATCTAACATACCTCAACTAGATAGGCCACGGACACTAAATCTAACTAACATACCTCAACCAGATGGGCCATGGACACTAAAATCTAACTAACATACCTCAACGAGATGAGTCCATGGACACTAAAATCTAACAAACCTCAACCAGATGGGCCATGGACACTAAAACCTAACTAACATTCCTCAACCAGATGGGCCATGGATACTAAAATCTAATAACATATCTCAACCAGATGGGCTGTGGAAGTAAATATGAGACAAGCTCACCTAAATCATTGGGCTGTGGAAAATGCGACCAATTAACCTCCCCAAAAAGGGCTATGGATAGGGTAATGTGACCACTCCACCTCCCCATGAGGGGCTATCGATAAAGTAATGTGACCACCTTACTCACCAAGAAGGACTATGGATAGGATAATGTGACCACTTTACTTCACCCACAATGGCTGTGGATAGGGTAATATGAACAACTTACCTCCCCAAGAAAGGCTCTAGATAGGGTAATATGACCAACTTACCTCCCCAAGAAGGGCTGTGGATAGGATAATACGACCAACTTACCTGACCCAGAAGGACTATGGATAGCCTAATGTGACCAACTTACCTCCCCAAGAAGGGCTGTGGATAGGGTAATATGACCAACTTACCTCCCCAAGAAAGGCTCTAGATAGGGTAATGTGACCAACTTACCTCCCCAAGAAGTGCTGTGGATAGGGTAATATGACCAACTTACCTCACCAACAAGGGCTCTGGATAGGGTAATGTGACCAACTTACCTCACCAAGAAGGGCTGTGGATAGGGTAATGTGACCAACTTACCTCCCCAAGAAGGGCTGTGGATAGGGTAATGTGACCAACTTACCTCACCCTGAAGGGCTATGGATGGGTAATGTGACCATCTTACCTTCCCAAGAAGGGCTATGGATAGGGTAATGTGCCCATCTTACCTCCCCAAGAAGGGCTATGGAGAGGGTAATATGACCACCTTACCTCCCCAAGAAGGGCTATGGAGAGGGTAATGTGACCACCTTACCCCCCCCCCCCCAAAGAAGGGCCATGGATAGGGTAATGTGACCACCTTACCTCCCCAAGAAGGGCTATGGACAGGATAATGTGACCACTTTACTCACCAAGAAGGGCTATGGATAGGGTAATGTGACCAACTTACCTCCCTAAGGGCTATGGATAGGACAGCGTGATCACCTTCCCTCACCCAGAAGGGCTATGGATAGGGTAATGTGACCAACCTACCACACCATGAAGGGCTATGGATAGGGTAATGTGACCACCTTACCTCCCCAACAAGGATTATGGACAGGGTAATGTGACCTCAGGGCTATGGATAATAAACTGTGACTAACTCCTTCAACCAGAAAACAAAAATGTGACCAGTTTACCTCAACCAGAAGGGCTATCGATAGCAAACTGTGACCCACTTACTCACTCAGTAGGGCTCTTGATAATAAAAATGTTACAAACTTATCTCAGCCAGAAGGCTACAGATAAGATGTCACCAACTAACCTCCACCAGAAGGGCTACAGATGTCACAAATATTATCAAATCACCTAAACCAGAAAGGATGTGGATAGTATAGGTGTGACTCCCTTACCTCAATCAGAAGAGCTACGGATAGTAAGCAAGGTAAGGTAATGTTGCTTATAGCCCAGCCGACCGCAAAGGGCCACATCAGGGCTGTCACCACGTTAAAATCAACTCACAAGTCATCTTTAAAAAAAAATAAATTAAAAAAAAAAAAAAACTTTCACACATCTCTTTAAATTACATCTTCTACAAATGCACCTGAAACGTCGTTAAAAATCTTTCTTCCGTAAAATCTTAAATCAGATGAAAAATGTTAATCTCTCTCAAAAACTCAAAGATCACATCAGGTGGGACATCTCTGAACAGGGTTTTCATGGACTCTGCTGTAAAGTGTTTATGTCTCACATCATACAAGTCCCAACAATCTGAAAGAATATGTTTCACTATGAGTGGCACATGACATGGAATGCACCACGGAGCTTCCTCACTCTTTAAAAGGTATGAATGACAAAGTCATTTCAATCAGAAAAGTTTGGGAAAGTAAACCTCTGACCAATTTACCTCAACCTGAAGGGCTATCGATACTAAAATGTGACCAACTTACCTCAAGTGGAAGGACTGTGGATAGTACTCAACCAGAAGGCCTGAGGACAGTAAAATGTGACTTACTTACCTCAACCAGAAGGCCTGTGGATAGTAAAATGTGACTGACTTACCTCAACCAGAAGGGTTGTGGATAGATTGTACACTGTGACCAACTTACCGCATGTGAAGGGCTGTGGATTGTAAAATGTGATCAACATACTTAAAAGACAAAAGCTGTGGAAATCATAAATCTGGTCGATTTACCTTCATCTGAAATACATTGGAAGGCAAAACTCTGACCAACTTACCTCAATCAGATGGGCTGTAGAAAGTAAAAACCCGACCAACCTACCTGAACCAGAAGGGCTATGGATAGTAAAAATGTGATCAACTTACCTCAACCAGAAATGCTAATGAAGGGCTAATGGATAGTAAAAATGTGACCTGTTTACCTCAACCAGAATGGATATGGGTACTACTGTGGATAATGAAGTGTGACGAAGTTTCTTCAGCCAGAAGGGTTGTGGATAGTAAAAAATGTGGCAACGTTACCTCAACCAGAAGGGCTGTGGATGGTAAAAATGAGGCAAAGTTATCTCAACCAGATGGGCTGTGGATAGTATAAATGTGGCAAAGTGACCTCAACCAGAAGGACTGTGGGTAGTAAAAATGTGACAGAGTTACCTCAACCAGATGGGCTGTGGATAGTATAAATGTGGGAAAGTTACCTCAACCAGAAGGGCTGTGGGTAGTAAAAATCTGACAAAGTTACCTCCATCAGAAGGGTTGTGGATGGTAAAAATGTGACAAAGTTACCTCAACCAGAAGGGCTCTGGAAAGTAAAAATGTGACAAAGTTACCTAAACCAGATGGGATGTGGATAGTTACCTCAACCAGAAGGGCTGTGGGTAGTAAAAATGTGACAAAGTTACCTCCATCAGAAGGGCTGTGGATGGTAAAAATGTTGCAACCAGAAGGGATATGGATATTAAAAGTGTGGCAAAGTTACCTACACCAGAAGGGATGTGGATAATAAAAATGTGGCAAAGTTACCTAAACCAGAAGGGATGTGGATAATAAAAATGTGGCAAAGTTACCTAGACCAGAAGGGATGTGGATAATAAAAAATGTGGCAAATCTGCCTAAACCAGAAGGGATGTGGATAATAAAAATGTGGCAAAGTGACCTAAACCAGAAGGGATGTGGATAGTAAAAATGTGGCAAAGTGACCTCAACCAGAAGGGATGTGGATAATAAAAATGTGGCAAAGTGACCTCAACCAGAAGGGATGTGGATAATAAAAATATGGCAAAGTAGCCTCAACCAGAAGGGATGTGGAAATAAAAATGTGGCAAAGTGACCTCAACCAGAAGGGATGTGGATAATAAAAATATGGCAAAGTTATCTCCACCAGAAAGGCTGTGGATAGTAAAAATGTGGCAAAGTTATCTCCACCAGAAAGGCTGTGGATAGTAGAAATGTGGCAAAATTACCTCAAATAAAAGCGCTGTGGACAAAGAAAATATAACCAAGTTACCTCATCTGAAGGTGCACCATATTCCCCCTCAC
>CM065722.1:48001293-48121293 GCA_033310375.1 Conus canariensis | reverse complement strand
GGCATAGTTTGGTTCCATCGATTCGAACACATCTGCCGGGGTATAATTATGACTGCGAGTGCGGCCTTTTAGGTCGTTGTCCACAGTTGCAGAATAAGGGAAACTACTTTGAACCGAGTTCACAATCACAGCATTAATTTCCCCCGTCTTTTCCTGCTATGTCCACTCACAGATTTACTTAACCTGGGTGACTGAATGGTTGAAAAATAATGTTTTTGGTGAGGAATTGTCGTTGTATTGTTGCAGTAACTCATAGCAGTCAGGGTCGTGACGGAAAGATGCATGTGTAGATTCAATACACAAAGAAATTATCTCTTTTTGCATCAGAATGCGACACTAATAGAGTAAGTTTGTGCCTTTATCTCATATGGATTGTCTCTTGCGGATAAAAGTGTGTGTGGGGATGGGATGGTGTGTGTGTGTGAGTGTGTGTGTGTGTGTGTGTGTGTGTGTGTGTGTGTGTGTGTGTGTGTGTGTGTGCCTGTCTGTCTGTCTGCCTGTCTGTTTGACTGACTGTCTATCCATGGTAAACTTTAGAAGTTGTATTTTCTTAGCAATAACAAGTGCTTGCATGAAGAAACTTAGGATAATGATAAATATAGATATTCTAGCGATTATCTGCATGAAAATGTCACCAAATGATACCAGCCCCAAATCACAAATGTTACCAAATGATACCAACCATAAGTCTGTTCTTAATATTTTCAGCAGTATGTCAAATAAAACGAAACTGAGTTTCCTCTTGCTACGAGTCCCCCTGTTGAACAACACTGTCTGGCATCTATGATGAGCTACCAGCTGCCACTTATCTCTCATATCTTTATGAACATAGCAATGCTCATCTCATCGTAATTGTAGTGGAAAGATGTGTGTGTGTGGTGGTGCGTGCGTGCGTGCGTGCGTGTGTGTGTGTGTGTGTGTGTGGTGTGTGTGTGTGTGTGTGGTGTGTGGTGTGTGTGTGTGTGTGAGTGAGTGCGTGCGTACGTTCGTGTGTGTGTATGTGTGTGTGTGTGTGTGTGTGTGTGTGTGTGTGTGTGTGTGTGTGTTTCTGTGTGTGTGTGTGTGTGTGTGTGTTCTGACCACTCCGAGAAGCACCTGTCCTCAGCTCCCATGCCAATGCACCGGTCATGTTGGTCTTCAGTGCTCTTCTCTTTGCTGGAAAATAGTTGTCAGTTTATCCAGCGTAAAACTACGTGCATTACAATGTTCCTGATTTATTCCACAATAGTTGTGTTTGTAGCTGCAAGAGAGGACCAACGGAAGGTGCAGTTGCTTGATAGGAATCATGTACTTAATCGCCAATTATATTTTACCAGGAAACTAAAATGCCGTTCGTGCCAACCTCACTGCAGAGTATCAGCAGCCGTGATGTAGCAGTCAGCATCGTGGACCTGTAAATGCAAAGGTGTGGCTTTGAGTCCTGTCAGAGCGTCTAATTGTGGAATTTTACGGCCCTGGAGGTCTGCTACCCACAGTTCAGTGGCAAGATACTCGGGTAGAAAGACTGGGGCCACACTGTTGAGTTTCCTCCACTTGAAGGATGCATCTTTTACAGGACAGTGTTGCTCCTATTTCCTGGCCAGCACTGCAGGCGATTTGTACAGGCAGGTTGTCGCCGGGGTCAGAAAGGAAAAGAAGGTATGGAAGCCCTGTCACGTAGTCTCAAGCAACAACTGAATTCCATGGCATCATTTTAGTCACCAGAATGGAAATCCATGGCGTTTATCTTTGTCACCAAAATGGAACTTAATTAAAGACATCATCTTAGGCACTTGAATGGAGCTCCATACCATCTTCTCAGTCGACCTCATCATTGTATTGGCGACCAATTGCTTAGCTCTTTGGACTGAAATACCCTGGTGAAGACTGGGAGGAAACAACTGTTTCAGATTTGGCGATTTGTGTCCATGTTTGAGTTGGTCATTGTCAGACGGGTCATGTAAACAACAGTTTATATTAGGAAGGGAGAAGGGTTATGTGTAAAAAACACTTCGACTAAAGCAAATTTATTCTATCTAAGCGCGTGCGCGCACACACACACACACACACACACACACACACACACACACACACACACACACGCACGCACACACACGCACGCACGCACGCACACGCACACACAGAAACATAAACCCTGCAGGTCGGTCCCTATACCTGAGCGACACCAGGAAATCCTCATCAGCACTGATCTCCAGCTCTCAACGTCCAGCTTTTATCATCCAACCCCCCCCCCCCCCCCCCCCCCCCCACCCCCCTTTTCGCGCACGTCGTCACACCCTTCGGTCATCTCATCTCATCTCATCGCATCTTCAAATCTCGCCGCCTTTCGCTTGATTTTTGATTTCACATCGATGGTGATGTGCCATCTCTCTCTCTTTTTTTAACATCTTAGCGCATCTCTCAGCTGACTGATCCCATCCTGGCCTAGTTTCACCACATCTCATACCACATCTCACACCACATCTCACATCATATCTCACATCGCATCTCACACCACATCTCACATCACGTCTCACATCGCATCTCACACCACATCTCACATCACGTCTCACATCGCATCTCACACCACATCTCACATCACGTCTCACATCGCATCTCACATCACATCTCATATCACGTCTCACATCGCATCTCACACCACATCTCGTACCACATCTCATGCCACAACTCACATCACATCTCAAACCACATCTGACACTGCATCTCACATACTTACATCACATCTTACTACATCTCTCTTCTTCTCATCTCACCATTCATAATATCTCTCTTCCTCTGATCTCCCCATAAACAACATCTCTCTTCCTCTGATCTCCCCATAAACAACATCTCTCTTCCTCTGATCTCCCCATAAACAACATCTCTCTTCCTCTGATCTCCCATAAACAACATCTCCCTTCCTCTATCTCCCCATAAACACACATCTCATCATTCCTCTGATCTCCCATAAACAACATCTCTCTCTCCTCCATCTCCCCATAAACCAACATCTCTCTTCCATCTCATCTCATCATTCAATATTCGTTTCACTCCTCATCACACCGCATCTCTTTCCTCTCGTCTGCCCACTACACACATTTCTCTTCTCTCATCTCCCATACATCTTATCTCTCTTCCTCTCATCTGCCCATACATATATCTCTCTTCCTCTCATCTCCCCTACAATCACATCTCTCTTCCTCTCATCTGCCCCTAAACACATTTCTCTTCCTCTATCTGCCCATAAACCACATTTCTCTTCCTCTCATCTGCCCTAACACCACATTTCTCTTCCTCTCATCTGCCCCTACACCACATTTCTCTTCCTCTCATCTGCCCATACACACATCTCTCTTCCTCTCATCTGCCCATACCACCAGATCTCTCTTCCTCCCAATTTCGTCATCCACCACCATCCTCTCCTCTCATCTGCTATCCACACAGATCTCTCTTCCTCTCATCTGCCCATCCACCAGATCTCTCTTCCTCCCATCTGCCCATCCATCAGATCTCTCTTCCTCCATCTGCCCATCCACCACATCCCTCTTCCTCTCATCTGCTCATCTACCAATCTCTCTTCCTCCATCTGCCCATCCACCACATCCCTCTTCCTCTCATCTGCCCATCCACAATCTCTCTTCCTCCCATCTGCCCCATCCACCACATCCTCTTCCTCTCATCTGCTCATCCAACAGATCCTCTTCCTCTCATCTGCTCATCCAACAGATCTCTCTTCCTCCCATCTGCCCATCCACCACATCCCTCTTCCTCTCATCTGCTCAACTGTTGACGTTGCAGGGCTGGCCCAGGTCCAGAGTGCAGTGACGCATGACCTGCTGGCCGCCTAGTACCTGCCCTCCACATTACTCAGCGTGATCTCCAACACGTTCCCACGGGCCATTCCGATCACAGCGGACACGAATGTGCTGTGCTAGCCTGCTCCCCCCCCCCCCCCCCCACAGATGCACGAACGCATGTGCATATGCGAGCACGCAAGCACGTGCGCGCACACACACACACGCGCGCGCGCACACAATACACACACGAACGCAAGCACACACGCACGCGCGTGCACACACACACACACACGCGCACGCACAGAGAGAGAGAGAGATGTGTATGTGTATATATATAGATCAGTATATTTAAAAAGCCTAAAACAATTCTATAAGTGCTCAAGCCCTTGGGAGCAACATTAGTTAAAACAAGTATATATATATATATATATATTTCAGTTATAAACAATTATTCAATTATAAACAATGCTTGCTCTTATGTCTTAGATTGAAGAAATAGGGGGAGATAAGCATTCATATCTGCAGTGGTAGATAATTCTGCCTAACTAACAGTATGTGCTTGAGTGGGGAGAAAAAATAAAATAAATGCTTCTCAAAATGAGCCTTCAGCAAGCTTATAGTCTCAAAGGGAGACAATCTCCAATGGGGAGGAAACTCACTAACATATAACTCCTGGTCAGATTCTGATATTTCCAAACCTGATTGTTTCTCCTCATGACCGCGGAAAGTGGTAATTTGACTTCCTCTGCCTTTTCGTTTTAAGAAGAATGCTATCCCAGAAAAGGCTGGTGTGCAATACCGCAGTATGTTTGTTGAGTTTTCTAAAAAACCAACCAAAGGTGCCACCTAAAAGCAAAATGAAAATCAATCAAGGAACAAAACAAGCTACATTTTCTGTGAAAAGTAGAAAATATAAAAGATAACCTCTTAGACACAAGTGCCGAGGGCCAGTTCTTGGAATGAATCCGCAAGGGACTAAATTACAATAAACTAAAAATTCAAGGGATAAGTACCGAGCACCATTCCAGCAATTTACAGAGCAGCTTTGTCTGCAATGACCGCACAGAAGTATTCAATTATAAACAAAGCTTGTTTTATGTCTTAGACTGAAAAAATAGGGGAGATAGCATTCGTATCTGCAGTGGTAATATTCTGCTAACTAACTATGTGCTGAGTGGTGAACGGAAAAAATAATAAATGCTTCTCAAAAGACCTTCAGCAAGCTTATAGTTTCCATGGGGAGGAAACACTAACATATAACTGCTGGTCAGATATCGATATTTCCAAACGATTGTTATCCTCAGTGACCGCGTAAAGTGGTAACTTGACTCCTCTGCCTTTTCGATTCTAAGAAGAATGCTATCCAGAAAAAGGTGTGTGCATACCGTAGTATGTGTTGAGTTTTAAAAACCAACCAAAGGTGCCACTAAGAGCAAGAAAATCATAACAAGCAACAAGCTACATTTTCTTGTGAAAAGTAAATATAAAAAGATAACTCTTAAGACACAAGGCTGAGGCAGTTCTTGAATGATCACAAGGGACTAAATTAGGAGAGGAGAGAGAGAGAGAGAGGAGAGAACATCTCCATCACGTCAATAGCGTCATCACAACGAATGCGATGCTGCCAGTGCTTACCATTACGCATCGCATGCAAGCAGCACTTCACAGAACGATTAAAGAAGAAGAAGAAGCAGAAGATGGCTTCAGCCAAATTACCTGCTTACCAGTCTTCACATTTAGCCTCACTCACACAAAATTGAAAAGAGAGGGTGTTTGTTACCGCAAGGACACAGAGTACAGGACTAGACAGTGTGTCTAGTTCTGTACTCTGTTTGTCTATGTCCTTGGCGGTAACTAACCCCTTTCTTTTCAAATTTTGCTTCATTTTCCGCCCTCAGTCACTCCGTTTTGAAACTCACACAGTCAAATCGCAGTCTCAGGCACAACTGTACCAGACTGGTGACCAGAAGGCAGAGCACTTGCTCAAGTATAGGGCCCTAGTCGTTCAAGAAATCACTTTGCTGAATAATCTGTGTGTCAGTGGACCACCAAGACTCTGATCGTTCGACATGGCTCGCTTTGTAGCCTAACAATCAGCGCACCACAGCAGTCACGTGAACGTGGCATCCTTGAACAGACGATGAGAAAGGTGGATACGATGGCGATGGAGGATCGGAGAAACACGGATACACATGTGCCAGCATTCCCACGCGCGCGCGCGCGCGCAAACACACACACACACACACACACACACACACATCCCAGGCGTCGGCCGCAGATGACGTCGTTGGCTCAATAAATTAACCGAAATGATTTCTTTTGTCGGAACCTCACTTGTGATATTTATTAAACGAGTGAAGAAAAGTGAATGAGGTTTAAAAAAAAAAAAAAAAAAACGAATAATGTACTTCATAATATAAGGATTTCTAAATACAGGCCTACTTTAAGTCCTGATATAAATACAATCACATATAACTGAGTTGGAACCAGAAAGGTACGTTCACCGGTTGGAACGCTTTTATCAAGCAACTAAAGGGAGACCACTAGGCCTACTAGCAAGACTGAGAAGGGGGCACTACACACTTTTTCATATTTTCAGCACGACTGCATGTCTGCACCCTTGGTTTTATATATATATATATATATATATATATAATATATATATATATATATATATATATATCGTTTTGTTTGTTTGGTTTTTTTTTAAGGGGGCTGGTTATTGTTTAGTTCTGTTTTTGTTTGTTTGTTTTTGTTTATTACACAGTTACATTTTAGCAAATTTTTTCACACATTTGGTAGTATGGCAGACGGAGCTATCCCCGGCGCGTGGACGTTCGGGCTTCTTTAATTATACGCTACACTGATACCACCACAACTGCGAACGCTAATGATGTCCATCGCAACTATAGAGTTTATGTGAAGCTAAAAGCAGCCTGCAAACATTCATGAACGAATCAATATTAGAGAGCCAGTACTGCAGACATCCTGGTCTACAGACGTTGCCAGCTAAAAAGTGCACATTGTGGTCATTCCTGACCTTCTACCTGGCGTTATGCGCCCGCACGCTGTGTGAGGGCATGGATGCCAGAAATTCACATGAACAAATAGCAGTTCCTGTGAGTTTACTAGACGAAACTTTTTGTTAGCTGTCTGACGTAAGCAGTAAGACAACGATGTTTAATACAAATACTTGTTGTGATGGATTTGACCCCGCGGACACACAGGTCGCTGTGTGGCAGATGGGTCGTGTGTGTGTGTGTGTGTGTGTGTGTGTGTGTGGTGTGTGCTGGTAGGACCCACATCCATGGGAACGCTCCCATGGAGGTTCTGTCGTGTCACATCCAATGGCCATTATACAATGGCATCTGCCAAGGAGCAATTATGTCCCTTGACATCGTAATGAGTGCCCTGCGGGTACCAGCACCCTATGTGAACACAGCGCAGGCTTCCAAGGGTGGTGCAGGATTGCTCCCGGCTGGTCTGTTCGGCTGTTGAGGACAGTACTTCTCTGGGTCCCACCCTCACCTTCGGGTGTTTCTTCTTCTTGTCCACACACGTGGGCCAACTCTGTTCCCACTTCTCCCCTAACTGGTGTGGGTGTGCGCAAGCGGACGCGGTGTGTGTGTGTGTGTGTGTGTGTGTGTGTGTGTGTGCGCCTGTGTGGTTAGTTCTCCTACATAGCCTATGTGTAATGCAACAAAGTTTTCCGATTACGGCCAGCACGATTTAGGCGGGACTACAAGTTAGGGACGTGGTGGTAGGGTGTGTGTGTGTGTGTGTGTGTGTGTGTGTGTGTGTGTGTGTGTTCAAGCCTAGAGGGTACGGAGGAAGCTGGAGACCAAGTTTGTGTGTGTGCATGGGCGCGCGCGCGTGTAGTATGTGTGTGAGAGACTTCAATGCACACACGCGCGAGTGCGCGCGCGCACGCACACACGCACGCACGATGCATGCACGCAAGCACACACACACGTGCACACATACACAGATAGACACACACGCACGCACGCACACACACACACACACACACACACACACACACACTGACTGAAACAATCTACTGTAACATAAAAATAATAAATTGATGAAAAACAAAAACAAAAAACAAGTAACATATGAATGATATAGATGTAGATTGAAGATAGCCGCCTGGTATTTCTTACCAAGCCTCAAAATTGTCACTTACTGTTATCGTGTGCAATCGTGTACCAGTGGAAATGGAGGACACGTATAAAATATTGTATGCATCCTATGTGAGAAACTGGATGAATAAATGAGATAAATGAACATGAGTGACTGATGTTTGAACGGTACGGGAAACGACTGAATGAGCGCCAGTAGGCTGCTCTTCGGCCGGCTCTACCTGGGTAGGCAGCCCGTTGAGTGAGTGAGGTAGTGTGTTTATTGTAAAGCGCTTAGAGCTTGGTCTGTGACCGATGATAGGCGCTATATAAATACCCAATATAATATAATAATAATATAAAATTCATAAGGGCAACTGAACAGGGAAACATTTAACATTTATAAATGAAATCATAAAAACAAAAATTGTAATTATAAACAAATCACATCTTAACTCTACTGAAAATTAAAACATCTCTCACACACGCGCGCGCGCGCGCGCACACACACACACACACACGCACACACACACACACACACACACACACACACACACACAGACCACTACCACCCAAAAAAACACACACACAAAAGACCCACGCCTCCCCTTCCCCCTACTCACACGTGTGCGTGCACGTACACATATGCACTCACAGACAAATAAAACCAAATATCTCTCTCTTTCACACACACACACACACACACACATGCACACAACCACCACACACACACATGCACACAACCACCACACACACATACACACACAAGACCCACGCCTCCCCTTCCCCCTGCTCACACGTATGCGTGCACGTACACATATGCACTCACAGACAAACTCTCTCTCTCTCTCTCTCTCTCTCTCGCACACACACACACACACAAGCACGCACACACACAACCGTGTGGCGACACCCCTTAAAAGTCCACATGTCGACTGGCCTTTGACTCATACAATTGAAACTGAGAGATTGACAGAACATACACAAACATAGACTCAATGACAGCGGTAATTCATTCATCACAGTTTTGTGCAGAGTTGAGAGATAGCCTCTCAAAACCATATGATCCGAAAAGCCAGGCAAAGTTTTTTTGTTCATTTATTTGTTTTGGGTTTTTTTGTTTTGTTGTTTTTTCATCTGTTGAATGCCATTGTCGCTCCTTTGATCGACTACATTTTCTTTACTGATTTCACGGAACTGATCGGAAGCAAGTTAAAAATTCTGCTGGCGTGACTAGGGAGACATGGTAGATGGGGCAAGAAAAAAAAAAGGCCCGGATGGGACATGACTGGTGTTTTGCAGACAACAAAGCAGCGGGCATTCTGCCAACCAATGACGCCTCTGAACTCGACCACCCACAGACAAGCAGGTAGACATCTATCGCCTTTCAGATCGGGTTACCACTGTGTACAATGTTTCACACAGCCTAATACATGTTCTTATCCAGTGTTAAGCAGCAGACGCCTAATACTAGATAACACTTTTACCAGCAGCACACACATACCTTGGATACAGTTCTGATAGTGCAAAGACCCTAGGGTATGTACGGTTCTGGGAAGACCATGTCATTGGTTTGGTCAGTCAAATCAAGAAAACATGCAGGTTCAGCTACTCTGGTAAAATATTAAAATCAGTCTATGGACATCAACGTGCAAGTATAGAACCTGCTCTGGTAAAATATTAAAATCAGTCTATGAACATCAAGGTGCAAGTATACAAGGCAAATGTCATGCATCTGCTGGATTACTGTGTTTCAACAGTAGGGGATTCACGCACAGCAAGGGCTGCGTAAAAAGTGGGCAGAACAAGAATGCTTTCGAGCACACTTTTGTCTTGGTCGCTAAAGACCTAGGGATCAAAACACGTTGCTTCTGTATTATCATTAGGCCTGGTACATTGCATTCGTTCGGAGGTTTGGTACCCTTTACTCTTTTCTCAATAGTCAGATTAGAGGGCATCTACTTCATGATGTATTAGTGTCACAACATTCTCATCTTTGTAAGCCACATTCACAAACATGTGGTTGGCAGCCTGTAGCATCATAAGAAGATGGTATACCTGGCTATGCTGAATAAGATCAACAGAAGAATCTCCATCAGCTCAATGATTTTCTGACCATAGCCATCTTATTGGAGACATGGTGGGTGGACATCACAAGAAGTAGACCTAAGTAGTCCTAGTTAGCTGTGAAGAACTTAACTTAAATAGCCCTGGTTGGCTGTGAAGGACTTAACTGAATCGAAGATCTATGCTGTTGCACCTGCTGAAAGCTATAGGGATCCCTGGGCCAACTTCTCTTCAGTCACTTCTTTGGCCTGAGATTGAGGAATAGGGTGGTCATAGTACAAGTGACATCTGCATACAAACAGACCTGTCAGTCAGCTCGAATTAATTAAGCCAAGATGAATGTGATCAATAGGAAACAATGGTGATGCAACATCAAAGAACCTTGATTTCTCTCCTGTGTCATGCACACACACACACACACACACACACACACCACACACATCACACACACACACACACTCACACACACACACACTCACACACCATTCACACACACACTCACACACACACACACACACACCACACAACACACACACACTCACACCACACACACACTCACACACACACTTCACACACACACATCACACACATTCACACACACACACACATTCACACACACACACACACACACACACTCACACACACACACACAACACACACACACACACACACACACACACCACACACACACACACACACACACACACACACACACACACACAACACACACACACACACACACACACACACACACACACACCACACACACACACACACACATTCACACACACAACACACACACACACACACACACACACATACACAAACAAAACATACACTGAAAGCAAGGAACAGATGAAAAAGGTTTTATTAAACTGTACTTTGAACATGATGCTTCTGTGTACAATTACACACTGAATCACAGCAGACAACTAAATGAATGAACATTTTGCAGACACTCATGTCAATGGCAATGAACACACATATACACTGCACACATGCTTGCACGAACGCACGCGCACACACACACATACACACACACGCAAACACACACACACACACGCACACACACATGCAGATTTTGTCATTCTCATCTCTTCTTGTTCATAGCCCAACCAACAATGAGCCAATCCGCAGATGCAGCCATTGTCCTAATAATGATGCAGTAAATCTACAATCTTCGACTCAAGATGACACAGCTTTGCTAATATTATGGGTGAAACATTTCAGTATCAATAATTTAAAAAAAAGAAACATATAAACACACAAACACACACAAAGCTGGGCTCAGAACGAGCCAAAATCCTTTTGACATGCAGGGGCAATGTTGAGTATGAAGTGTGAACAAAATTGTGACTGGGTTTTTAACTGCCAGGTGTATGAATCTTCTACTACTGCAGGCCGCCCCTTTGTTCTAAGTTGGACAGAATCATGTTGAAGATCTCTTCATTTCTTATAATTCCAAGACAGAGTACTGTATTGCATTTTCCCCCTTTGCACTTCCATCCCCATTTATTTTATGCTTGTTAGTAACTGTCGGAGCCAGCCACACAGGAAAAATCACTTAATTCCTGTTACAGAAGTCTCAACAGGTTCTTGTGAACAGTTTGTCTTCTTTTGTCCTGCCTATCCAGTAATTTCAACCTTTGAGTCCATAATGATGTCCGATTTCTATACACATGGATCCTCATTTTCACTCATTCTACTTCTCTTTCTCTGCTGCTCTCCTGTCTGAAACACGGGTTGAGGAACGACAAATGAATTTGATGCAACCAATCCGAGTAATTCCACAAAAGTTTACATCTCAATTATCCGGCAGCCTGCATTTGGTTTTCCAATAATGGCACTCATCAAAGTGACATGAGTAGTTTGGGTTGCTGAAAATTCAAAACCTTGTCTTCCAAGTGGCTATTCTCCATAAAATTCAGCTGGAACCCTTACTGCAAACGCAAGGGAATTTCCCTTCTAAAAGCAGTTTTTAGAAATATTTACCTGTCCAAACAAGTGTCTCTGAAATGCTCAGAAATACAGTGAACAGTTAAATCCATAATCTACCACCCAGAAGTCTGCTAGCAAAACCATTCATTGTCAAATCACATAGTAAATGGAGACCAAATAAAGGTCTATCAGTGTACTAATGTGACAGCCGTGCAGGGCCTCTTCTGGTGGATGGCCTCATGGTTACAGGTAACCTCACAGCTTCTTGTTGGCTGCTGGCAAAGGAAAGGCTGCATAAGGCTCCTGCATATGGCTGTGTATTGGGAATCAGAATGAATGGCATGGAATTAATGCTTCTGACATGGCTAAGAACATGAGCCAGCAAGAACTCCATCACCTGTTTCTGCACTTTATTAATTACTGCCTCCCTTCATATCATGTCATGCTAATGGAAAACAATTCTGTGACCGATCTGATGTAATTTGGAGGAGAGAAAAAAAAGAAGAAAAAAATGTATTCATAATGATGTCCTTACTCACTGGTTCACATGCATCCTAGTAAATAGAAAATACTGGTTCCCACATTAACTGAGGGAAGGTTTCACCCAAGGAACAAACAGATTTGAATGCACTTCCATCAGAAATTCATCCATTTCAGTGAACATCCAACAACAGCTTCTGCTTGCACAACAGATTTTCAACATAAATGGGAAGAGACAAAATTAACCACAAAACAAAAAACCTGTAAACACACATACAAACTTAAAAGACATAAACCATATGCATGGCTCTTTTGCATCATGTGTGTGTGTGTGTGTGTGTGTGTGTGTGTGTGTGTGCGTATGTGTACCTGTGTGGTGTGTGTGTGTGTGTGTGTGTGTGTGTGTGTGTGTGTGTGTGTGTGTGTGTGTATGTGTGGTTGCGGGTGTACCCTTTTTACACAGGTTATCTTGACAAGATGACCAAGCATTCATCTGCAGCTTTTGCCATTTCTTCGCTATTATTAGCTTCTGTGATGAGTTTACCTGCCTACACCACTGGTGCTAAAACTCAGCATGGATGTACAACTACATCACAAAATGATATTCATGTAACCAAAATATCAAAACACCTGCTTGTACAAATGAAATAAACACACGAACAAAGAAGAACTGGTAAAAAAGAAAGACGAAAAGGAACAAAGGAAAAATGAACATTATAGAAGAAATGTTTTAAACTCAGTATGTGGGTTTCCTGTGGGCTTCATTGTGTAAGTACAAGTATTGATTCTCTTGAAAGTACTTCCACTGACAAATGGAAATGTAACAGAGCTAGGGGTAAATGAAAGAAAGTTGGATTATCGGGCATTCTCTAATTCTATGTCAAATTTTAGTGCTTTTGCATCAAGACCTTCTATTCCTAAACATACACAGTAAGAAATGTCTTCCACTGCTTAGCAACAAATCAAACTAAGCAACAATTCCTCAAAAGATACCACAGAGAGGATGGTAGATCCAACACAATCCATACGACAGTTAGTTTGAAACTGACCAGACACCAACAAAACCTGGTTCTCAATGTTGAACGAACATATACCACAAAAAGTTCAAAGTTGCACAGAAAGTTCACCCAGCCTCTAAAATATTAAGAAAATTTGATCCCTCTTTATCTACCTTCATCATGCGAATGTTGCAAATCTTGTACAAGAGAGAGTAATTAATGAACAGTGATCTTAAATCATATCAAGTTTTCTCAAAGGGTATATAACCAGGTGATCAGTAGGTAAGAAACCATAAAGAATATTCAGCTAAAAGCCTCATTGCATAAAACTGAACTCTGCTGACACAGCTTTACGCTGTTTTATATCAGACTGTGTATTTGCCCACAATGGCATGGCCTCCCTACCCACTCAGGCAACCTACCACTTGACCTGTCATTCACATGCAATATCAACTTTAAAACATGACACACAAAGCAGAGGCAGCTGGCAACATAACTGGCCAAAAAGCCATTGAAAAATAAAAAGCTAAGCAATGAGTCTGAACAGCGAAAGAAACATAACAGAAGGGAGTTAAAAGCTGATGGAAAGCACAGCAAACACCGTCATAGTTAGGTTTCTAAAGAGCAGGCATGAGTGAGGCTGTTGGTGATCGATCATGCCATCGAAGAGGAAGGAACCTCAAAGATCTCTTAAAACTGCATGAATATCCACTGTCACTGTGGGCAGATGGAATGAAAAAGCCTCTGAAACATTCACTGGGAATATCAGTACTCCCTGTTTCAAACAGATCTGCAACACTGATATTAGACGAGACAAGGAGAGAGGAAGAGAGAGAGAGAGAGAAAGAGAGAGTGAGAGAGGGAGAACAGCTAAACAGCAGAGAGAAACAAGCATAGGTAATTAGCAAACTTTTCATCTTTAGAGATTTGACAAAGTTAAGGAAATCATGTTATAAAAATGGACAGCCTATTGAAAACATCTAACTTCCTTTGAAGCTAGCGCCTCTTTCAGTGTGAGGCATTTCCCTCTCAGGGGAACACATTTCCAGGTGCATGAAAGCTCCTTCCAAAAGGAAACCATACATTTAGCAAGAGCAAGACAGATGGAACCTCACATCGGACGTCACCTCTGAGGTTCACTGTTCGATTCCCCTTCCTCTCTGACTTACCTACACACCTTCTCCTTATCCTCTGTTTGATCTTTCACAACAGATCAACTTTTATATTCCACAATGTTCAGCTCCTATTTCTTAAATAAAGTAACAGCTCCTATTTCTTAAATAAAGTAACAGCTCCTATTTCTTAAATAAAGTAACAGCTCCTATTTCTTAAATAAAGTACAACTAAAAGCAAGCTCCACAAATATTCATTCACATGTATACAAACAACAAACACACATACACAACCTATACCTTGAATTCAAGTGAAATGTTCTGCTTTTAAAGCAAAAGTTTTTAAAAAATATCAATCTATCTGAAGAATGGTCAAAGCATGCGTAATTCTCAAATATTCACAAGTTTCAACAGCAACAGGAAACCAGTCTTGGAGTTTGGAGCCTGTATGAATGATTCTATGAGGGAAGACACTTGTGAGTGCCTCTGTGTGTGTGTGTGTGTGTGTGTGTGTGTGTGTGTGTGTGTGTGTGTGTGTGTGTTTGTGTGTGTGTGTGTGTTCTCAATGGATCCTGTGCAAGCCAATGCAGAGATATATATATATATATACTTTGTGCCCACGGCATGAAAGACTTTTCTTTTGGAAGCCACAGCCTGAAAATACAGCGATACCTCCCAACAAAGACCAGATACCCCCCATCTGTATTCAAGACTTCTTTCTCTTCTCTAGTTCTCCTCCCAACAAGGCTTCCCTCCCTTCAAAGGACCCCCCCCCCCCCCCCCCAAAGGATATCAGGAGGCTGTAACCGAGAGGTACCATATAGTTCCATACATTTTGTGCTTTACAAACACACCAGCCTCACACCCTAAGAACTGTCTCCAGTTGTATTTTTGACCTGACAAGAATGATGAAATGAATGTGTCCGATGGAACAAAGAAAAAAAAATTTGCTTCTTTTCAATGCAAAACACTACTTCTGTCACTGTCAGGATTTCTTTTTCTTTATCTGTTTCCATGGAGATAAGATGGAATACCTGATATGAAGTGCCTCTTTCCTCTCTCACTGTGAACACTGTGGAAAGATTTTGCAACCTTCACTTGTCTCTGCATATCTCACAGTGAACACTGTGGGGAGATTTTGCAACCTTCACTTGTCTCTGCATCTCTCACTGTGAACACTGTGGAGAGATTTTGCAACCTTCAGTTGTCTCTGCATCTCTCACTGTGAACACTGCGGAGAGATTTTGCAACCTTCAATTGTCTCTGCATATCTTACTGTGAACACTGCGGAGAGATTTTGCAACCTTCAATTGTCTCTGCATCTCTCACTGTGAACACTGTGGGGAGATTTTGCAACCTTCAATTGTCTCTGCATATCTTACTGTGAACACTGCGGAGAGATTTTGCAACCTTCAATTGTCTCTGCATATCTCACTGTGAACACCGTGGAAAGATTTTGCAACCTTCAATTGTCTCTGCATCTCTCACTGTGAACACCGTGGAAAGATTTTGCAACCTTCACTTGTCTCTGCATATCTGTGTTTCACTATATCTTAGCGAACTTTTATTCTTGGGAAAAAAAAAATTTACGCATCACTTTAATTTATAATCAGGAACTCTTGCATACACATAAGCAAATAAGCATACTGTTCTGTCGCTCTCTCTGCCATACGCTCAGTTTTGTTCAATTATTAAACGAATGAGTAGAGTATGTGCACATTTAATAGTGTATCTGTGTGTGTATATGTGAGCGTATATGTGTTTTTGTGGATGTGTATGTGCATGTAAATCTATGCACATGTATGCATACAGTGTGCAGAAGTGTCACATATGTATGGAGTGGTACAAGTTTTATTTGCACAGTACGATGGCCAAGTAAAACCTCTGAATAATCATAATCATAATATACATAACAAATATATAACCCATCATTGCTCACAGTCTTTAGTTAAAAGGTTTGTGCCAAAAGCACATCACAAGAGGAAAAAAAAAACACAATCACTTCAAGCATCAAATCGGCCCTGCTTCTACTGCTTTAGTGCAGATCACAAGAGAGGATATAGCATCACTTCATCCATCAATGGGGGCCCTGTCTATACATAATACACATCACATGGGAAGATATGATCAGTCTAAACATGCTGCACACAGCTGGGCAAACCGCACCTCACGCTGTTCCTTTCATTCTCTCATCCAACGGACTATACTCTATCGGTTTCCTACAGTGACTGTCCACACTCCTTGCAATCGTTGTCTTCCTCGTTCCTGACTCACGCAAGCACCCATCACTTTGTAGCATCCCCCTGAAACAGACAAGACTGCTAAATACAGCAGAACATGGATGCAGACAGCAGACAAGATACGCAGGCAAATGCACAGATACAGCCTCAAAAGAATGATCACAACCTGCCAATCCCTCTCCCTCCCCATACCAGTGCACGATGAAAGCAGAAGACACAGGCGCCTTAGAGTAGCGTGAATTCAAAGCAGACAATTATCTAGACTTCTAAGAAAAAAAAGAAACAAGCAAAAATCCTGTTGGTTCCATAGCTCTAGAGAAGACCCAAGTCAAAACAAAGAGCCAAGATAAGAGCTTGCTCACTGGATTAAAGGTGCAGAGAATTGAAGAGAATGGTTCACAACCACAATCAATCAATACTTAAGGGAGACCACTCAGACATAAGTATCTGGAGATTCAGATTAGCTGCCCTCCCTCTCCTCAGATTTTTGGGGAATCATGACTGGTATGGTATGAATCACACCAAACAGGAGTAAGGAACTAGTTTGACAGGTACATATATCTGAAAAGGAATTTTACTACTAAAAGTAGTTTTATAATATACTTGACTGTCCAATCAAATGTCTTCTCTCCACTAGGAGTGAAACACCATCATACAACAGGATTCTCATAAAAAAGATGAAAATGGAGAGCAGGGAAGCTAACTCTTCCTTTAACCATCAGGCCAACAGAAGAAGTCTTCCTTAGTGAGTTTGTACTAAATTCACCCTAACAGCCTGAATTCAGTTTTAACACCTTTTCTGCACTGCAGGGAAGGGGTTGGGAGAGGGGGGGGGGGGGGGGGGGTTGTCTTAGTGTTTGGACAGACAAGTATATCATGAAACTACTTTTAGTAGTAAAATTCCTTTTCTTCATACTTACCTGTCCAGACAAACGCCTGAATATCTAAAAATGATGGTATGAATTCTCACCTGAGAAACCAGACCAAACCTATGACTCAGATACGCACAAGGCTGACCATAACTCAACTCAGAGCTCAGCACCAAACCACTGACTGGCCCAAAGTCTGGGCTATCTCTTAGAGATTGTACCCGCTCTCCCTCATGGCTCCACTAGTATGAGTCAAATATGAGAAAATAGAAAATAGAATAAACCAAGATCAGGAGAAGGAGACCCATCCAATCAGTCCTTACACGCAAATGCAAGTGATTGCTGCCTTACAGGCAGGCGTCGCACGCACTGAGACACAAGTAATATCAACAAATACGGTAATGACTAAGGGCAAAAGACAGCTATGCAATGAATGTACCATGAACACCAAAGTAACTAAGTAAATGGGCCAATGTCATCAAACAAGTACATGGGGTGTACCACTGGTCCCCAAATATGAAGTAGCTTTAAGGCATTTGCATGAGATTTGACCTCCCTGCAGGAGCTGAAGTTTTCTGGTATTTTCTTCCTGAGTAGAAGATGAAGTATTTTCTTCTTGAGAAGTAAAGGCTAACTCAAATGACTGCTTCTGAGAATTCATGATGGAGACAAGCCTGAGTCAAGAAAGAAAGCGCGTTTCCTTACTGAGGAAAAGGAAAAAAGTGAATTCAGGCTGAAAGGGTGAATCCAATATGAACTTTCTAAGGGAGACTACTCCTGTTGGCCTGATGGTTGAAGGAAGAGTTAGCTCCCCAATTCTCCATTTCTATTTTCCAAGGGAATCCTGATTTGATGACATTGTTTCACACCTTGTGGACATAAGGCACTTGTTTGACAAGTAAGTATGAAGAAAACTACTTTCAGTAGGGAAATCCCTTCCTTCCCCCTCTTTCAAAATATGGTCTTTACATTTACATGTTCAGACCTTGCCATTTCAACTTTGGGTCTTTCACATCTCATCTTTATGGTATTGATCAAGTTAAAGAAGTCCCGGGGATTCACACCTATACCACCCATCCATCATCCAAGTTACTACCATTTTCCCTTTTCCGAAAATCAGGGACAAGCTTACATTTTACTCCCCTCTTCCACCATCAAGGAAGTGCATAACTGCTAAATACTGTTATTTCAGAATCGGAAGAAATGGAACCAACTTTACAACGGAAATTAATTAAACATTTCCTTACTTCTACCAACACTGTCAGATGTTAAGTGAATCTTCCTTGTGAGCGAGCTTCATCTTGCCAAAGTTTAAAATTGAGTTTGATTTGGCAGCTGCAAAAACCATCTGTAACAAATAAGTGTGTGTGGGTGTGTGTGTGTGTGTGTGTGTGTGTGTGTGTGTGTGTGTGTGTGTGTGTGTGTTGTGTGTGTGTGTAAATGAGACTGTATGTGCAAATATGTAGGTTGCATATGTGAACTTTCACTGAATTCTGTCAGAATGCACATCTACCTGCATGCAAAATTAAAAAGAAGAAAAGACATTCCCCCAGAAGAAAAAGCTGTCTTACCGCATCAAGTTTCCCAACCTAATTCCTCATAAATGCGATCGAAACAGTCGTTCATGTAGTAGAACTGCAACACAAGAGGAAACAGTTACAGAACTGCAAGACATCAGACAGTCATCATCTGTTCATACAGTACCACAACAAGGTAACAGTAGTAACAACATGACAGCACTGGGACAGAACAGGTGATCTATGTTGCTGAACACAGAAACATCATTTAACCCAAAAGACCATAACCTGCAAGACAGCAAAGACAATCATGCCACAGTGGCAACTATCTCTCCTCAACACTTTGTGGCAAGAGAGGTACCTTAAAAAGACACTGATCTTTTGAGATGATGATAAGGAATGGAAAGGGAGGGGGGAGGGGGGGGGAGACAACTGAAGACTCCCCATAAAACAAAATTACAAATAAACAAACATTGCTTCATCCATATATAAGGCACTTCTGATTTGGGGTGTACATGTCATACAGCAATGATTCCAAGACTCTTGCTCGCTCAAACTCCATGCATTTTGCTGTCTGTTGCTAGAAAGTAATAGCGCATGCTTTTATTTCTTATTTCCAAAACAAGGATTCATTTATTTTTCATGTAAAAGCAGCTTTTCAATAGCCGTTTTCTTTGTCTAACAAACAGCTAACATTTCAGCACGAATGAGCATAACATGGAAATGAGCATCTCGGCTGGCAGTGGCACCATCACATATCCACAATGTTGCATCAAGTTTTGCCAAGTACTGAACAATGACAGTTTAAGTGACCTGAAGTGCAATGCAGGGTCATACTGTGTTCTGACAGGCTCAAGCACTGTGACCGAGGGACCTGGATGACCCGGTGGATAAAGCTCTCTTCTCTTGATCCAAGGATCTGGGTTCAGTCCTGTCTTGGGACAGACTAATTAGAGATTTTCTGTTCTGACCCCACATCTGTGCAGATTCCAGCTCACATCATAGGTGCTGAACTGATGTACAGTGTTTCAACACTTGCACTAAACAATCCAACAACTAAAAAGAAAAAAATCTTGCACACACATTAAATCTCATTCCATCCTTTGCTCAGGAGCAATGTGCCATACAGATGGATCGTACACATCCCCTCCAACTCACCATCTGCAAGTGTGTAGAGGAGCGGGTATGAGAAAAAGACAGGAACTGTTATGTATGTGAAGGATCATGTCTGTGTGCTTGTTCCTCGACATCAAAATCAAGACGAAAAAAAAAAAAAAAAATTCTTGTATATCAGTGTATCACTACTGGCAGGAGCTGTTAATATAACAGGTTTTTGAACTTACAAGCTACGTAAAAAGACAATAAATGGTACAGAAAACAGCACCTGCAGAAGCAACTGAAATGATGATAATAATAACATCATCAACAACAACAACAACAACAACAACAATAATAAAATAGTAAAAATAATAAAAGAATTATCATTATTATCATCATTATAATAACGATTACAAACAATAATAATGATAATAATATTACAGCAGATGTTTGCAAAAATGTCCATTCTAAAGATCAACAACTTACAGTTGATTACAGATGATTACATGATGAAATGATACATGAAAACAAATATCAATATCTTAACACTGACAAATGAAAAACACTCCACATAACAGGCTACATGTAAAATCTACTTACATAAGGTGTGAATATTTTGACAACACGGGGTTTTTTTGCCCGGCCGATCATACTCAAAGCTGAAAGCCATTCCTTCTTCATCCACCTCGTACGACTTGACGTCCTTCCAGGAAAACTCAATCACCTGAGCCTGTTGACAGACATACACATTACAAACTGCACTTTATAAGCCGGGATGCAAAATCCAGGGAATTGTGTCAAACTAAGTCAAAGAGCACCGTAGCAGCATGCTCAGTGGCAGAGGAAGAAATGGACAACTAATATGTGTCAAGAATAGGGTGCTTGGATTAACTCCACTCTGCCCATTTTACATTTGTGGAGATCCTGATGGTAAGGCATGAATTGATGCCAAGTAGGAATATGGCGCTTGTTACAACAGGTAAGTATGAAAAATACAGACACACAATAAAACACACATTATCACCTGGGATGCAAAATCTGGCAAAATAAAAATCTGGAAGCTGAAACTGAGAATGTTTGTAGACATGTTGAAGACCTCTCCATTGAAACAAGTAGAAGGCTTGACAGATTTATCATGAAAACTGCAGAGGCAAGTAACTTTTGCACAATGGAATGGGAGATGGAGAGGGGGGAAGAGGTTGGGGGGTAGGAGGGATGGGTGGAAAGGGGCAGGGTGCAAGAGAAGGGCAGGGAAGTAGGAAATGAGGATGAAGGGAGATGAAGTACGAGTCAGTTAAGCCATACTACCAACAATCTTCAACTAGTAAGTTCAATGCTGTGCGTATGCATAAATGTAGACCTGGAATCTCAAGTAAACTACAATCGACGCCTGCTGGCGCAGTGAAGCTCTGGACCTCAGACCCATCCTCTAGGTTCAGATGATTCACACCGCCATCAAGCCAAATCACCTACAGTCCACAAACGTCCACTAATAGATTTGGAGGGAAAATTGTACAAACAGCATGCAGAAAGAAAAGGGAACTGACTCTCTTACCTCTGCCGTGCCGTCCTCCTTGCAGGCCTGCAACTTGAAGCAGTGTAGGCCGATGATGGCAATAACGTGGCCGTCACGGCGGGAGTCACATGCACAGTGGGGGAAGATCACCTCACTGTAGCCGTCCATATGACGCACCACCTTCAAGTACTGTGGGACAGAGAAGCAACATGATAGGCACAGTGTCCACCACCATTTCCCCACACACTCTCATTGAAACCTTTTGGTGATTTTGCACTATTGTTAAATAATTCAAAGGTAAGTTACACAGAGAAGCAATGCAAGACAATATATGGCAACAAGAGTACAAATATATGCCACATTTTTGCCATCAAAATAACTCGATGAGGTCTCATCCCAGACTCAGGCATTGTCTGCATATAGAAACCATATGACTGCACAGATCTACTGCAGGCACGGCACAGAAAATGGTAACTGGCTGCAAGCAAGAGTGGCCTTAGGCTTAGGGAGGAGGGTTCACTCAGGCCCAACTAGTATCGAAAGTGGAGTCACTTCCCATTTTCTGCACTTAACCCGTTCGCTGCTTGAAGCTGCTTGAAAATGTTACAAACAAAGGCTTTCCCAGTGCCAGGGAAATCTAATGATTTGGGGGTAATAATTAACAAAAAATTCTAGCTCAGAAACTACAAAAGATATAACAATGAAATATATATGATTTTCGAAGGAAATTGAATGAAGATTTTGAATCTGGGCTTCTTTTGTTTTAATTTTGATAATAAAAAAGTATTTAGACAATTAGATTTGGATAGATTTTTTTGCACGATCAAAAGCATATGTATTTACCACTACATCTTCACATCCAAACAAGAACACAAAGCAAAAAAGTTGAAAATAAAGTTTGTATTGTCACACTACACCTGTAAATGAAAGTAAAACAGTTTAGAAGTCTATCAAGACGCTCACACTCTATGCAGACAGGTCAGTCCACGACCACGCCCCCCTCTCCCCACCACGCCCCCTTGCTGGACTTCAACCCTCTCTTTCACTGCTCCTCTTCCCCTACCTTTCCCTCTGCCCTGTGCCGCGCCGCGAGCAGGCCGCACTCCCCTCTCACGCTGACTACCACGTCACTGACCACTGGCACGCAGTGCAGAGTACACACTAGGCGAGCTCGTTCGACGCTGGCAAACCAGTCAGCTGAACACACATTGAGGTCACACAGCCCGACACAATAACTGACGAATACGGTTGGCAATTCCATCACTATCATCATCTCACCTTCATGCTCGAGTGAGTCGTTGAATAAAAGATTATTGTCTTTGTCAAAAATCATTAGCAGAGCCTGCTCAGCTGTGTAAATACGTTGATTTGGTCGCTGCGCTTGTCGAAGGTTGCGCCGCCATCTTTGCAAGCGAGACGAAGTGCTGGCTGGTCATCCAGTCAGTGATGAGAATAAATGGGCTTTCCCCTCACGTGTGGTCATTTACATATCATTTTAATACTACAGACATATAAGGCTTACTACGCACACTCTATTTAAGTCCGTTGATAGAAATAGTAACGAATGAAAATTCAAGAAAAATGCATGACGTCAGTGGACGGCCCATAGGCACTGGGAAAGCATTTTCAATGCGGCGTCAGCTGACGGCTTAAAGGCACTCTACGGGTTAAATGTCTACAGAAACAGGGTGTCTATACCAAAAAGGTACAGGCTATCAGTCTACAAGCTAAACATAGGAAAAACCAGACAGCTATGTATGCAATAATCTTTCACTTTTTTTGGCAAAATAATGTGAGTATCATCAAAATAAGCGGCAAACTGTTTCACAATACACTGTATGTATCCTCTCAGAAGCCAGTCAGCCTGCACAAGTGGAGTAAAGGACTGCCACAGATTTTCTAAAAACCATCTTCATGCCAACTGAGTGTTCTGTGGATACATTCCCCTCCAACATAACATAAAACTGGTATACTGACACAGTGTGATGTCATCGGTTAGTTACAGAAGTGGACAACCAACTCCCATCTAGCTTTGGTGTTCTCATCAATGAAATGGAGAGATGACAGATTATCAGAGCTCTCAGGCCATAGGCTTTATGCCAATACAGAACTGAGATGTTCAATGAGGAGTGTCATGATGGACTCAAGTCCAGCTCTAGATGGAGGAATACAATTCAACAGCAGTTAGTTGGTTTTCAACCTCTGTATCATTCAAACTCATATACATGTATACTCGCATAAAATTATACGGGGTAAAAAGAAAACCTTGAGCATGAGCAAATACATGAATCAAAACATTTCACATATTTACTTGCTGCACTATAATCAATGACAAGTTAAACAGCAAGCATATCTTGTAATTGCATGCTCATACCCGCTCACTCACTCATCAACATGTTTATATATAAACATATATTAATGTTAAAAAAATCCATCTCATACTATTTTTTGCAAACTAGCATCAAAGTGAAAACACAAGACAACATACAAGTTGTACACAAACACAAAGCTATATGTTTTTTTTTTCTCTGTCTTACCTCCATGACTTTCTCCTGTTCTTTGAGGGCTTTCAGCTCATATAGTTTATCTGCCGCCTTCAACAGTCCTCGGTTCACATCTTCTGCCGCCTGCCCACACATCATTCCTGTCATTGTCACTGACATAAAATGGCAATTTACCTCCAAAGTACAGCACTGGCTAGAAGTGATCTTATCACATGATCTGCACCGAATATATGAACAGAAATGACACCACCCCTGTTTACAACCCTCTGACCTCACCGGACACTTTTTAAACCCCTATCCATCCTCTTCCCCATCCCCTCCATGCACCCAAGAGGCCTGCTGACCTGCCAAAAGAAGAAGTTCAAGGCCTGCTCATTGGAGTTGAGGGTGACTTCACGGGTCAGGGAGAACAGCCAGCGCTTCAGCATCAGGCAGGTGGCAGTGGCCGTGCTGTAGTTCTGGATGTAGATGTTGTGGGGCAGCTCATGAGGCTGCAGCCGCCGCTCTGGACACACACAGCAAACAGATCATGGACAACACATGCCACTATTCTACCACTCCCTATTCACCCCCCCCCCCCTCCCCCATCACCCACCTCATCCCCTCCCCTCCAGTCTTCTCTTTCCTTCTCCAGAATGAAGCTTTGGTACATGACATGACAATGCTCCCCCTCCCACCCCCATCTCCCGTCCTCCCACTGCGACCTAACTCCACTTCTTACAAGTTGAAAATTTGTGTGACTGATTGATCTGCTTGTGATGGAAACACTCAATGTGAGAGGGGAACTAGGTCTAAGCCACGAAGTTTCTGTTCTAAATGATCTTCAGCATCTAAAGCATGCTGGATCATTATCATCGATCCAAGTGTACACACTTTTTTAGATGGGCAAGAAGTAATGAAATAAAAAACAAAAACAAAACAAACAAAAATTCATGCAGTTTCAGTTTCATCAAGGTGCTACACCACATCTGTTAAGTTTTGAGACCACACTGTACTTGATTTATAGCTGATGGATAAATGAATTAACAACTAAGATGAGAGAATGTGAGAAGAGGGTCTCATGGTCATGACTTAGCATATATTTGACCTGCGCATTGGCCCGACCAACTGGACCTTGGGTGCCTAACTAACATTGTATGCCATTATTCTCATTGTATGTGTATGCAGTGAATGTACACTGGCCCATGTGTGTGCGTGTACCAGTATATGCGGTGTGTGTGTGTGTGTGTGTGTGTGTGTGTGTGTGTGTGTGTGTGTGTGTTCACACAGTCATCAGAACACCATAATGACAGCAATAATATCGGCAAAAGAACAGCATCAAAAATGTAAAAAGTATGAATATATGAAATAATACGCTATAATGACAGACAACAAAACCAAACGACTGACCAAAATTGTACTCCACTGTCTCAAACAGGTAGAAGTAGTCTGCAGCATTACCAAGGCAGACTTTGGCCGCCACTGCCTGCACACACACACACACACACACACACACACACACACACATGCATATGAACATGTCTGCAAGCAAACATCTATGCATTAATACATACAGATACATACATATACACAAATATATCAGATTAAGTAGTGTGCACATTCTGAGGGTTTTTTTCAACACAAAACACTGCCACAATGTAAAATATAGGCATGATTTATATAAAACATATACGTATATAAACACACAAACCTACATGCATCAAGTTAGAAAATCGTTTCCCAGGAATGTACAAGAAGAACATTTATAAGTAAAGGCCTAATCCTGGATGGACTGACGTACCTGTCTATTACTATCAGCCTAATGAGACAACACAGCCAATACAGCATAATTAGTGTGAGGAGACACTATAGACTGACATGATTTAGCTGCCAACACCGACGACATACGTGGTCTGACAGCCATTTCAGTCAGTCACAAAAATCTGCTCTACCAGCGATGAAATCCCTCAGTGTTGTTGTTCACTTCACATCACCAGTGCCAGCCTTCGAAGCGATGGTCAGCTTACCTTGTAGACAGTATCAGCGTTATCGTTCCGGTGGATGGTCACCACGCAGATGTTGTGGTCAGGCAGCAACACCTTGAGCTCCACCTCCCCATCCTGACACACACAGAACACAACCAGGTCTAAGTTCACACCAGCAGCTATTCATTGCGGCATTGATTAATGATGTACTGAAAGAAAAGAAACACATTATCATTATGCAAACATTACCAACAAACTGATTAACATGTAAACTGATAAAACTGGATTTGAATATGAACAGATAAATGGTTTTTTAAAATATCCAGGCATGTGAACATACACGCACACAAACTAAATGAACATACACACTCACTCACACACACACACACACACACACACACACACACACACACACACACACACACCAAACACACGCATACACATCTACACATCCATATCTAAACACAGACACACACACATATACGTTTATACACCCAAACCAACAGTGAAAACCTCCAGCAGCTAGAGAACAATGATGAAACCATATGCAGAGCCATAGCTTTACCTATGAAAGAACATAATAAAGGACAGCAAACCACTAGATGCAGACTATTCTCCTGCCTCTCTTCACTGCAAGCTTTCAGTCTCCTTTCAACAGTTCAATCATTGTCACCGTTTCCTGGTCGTACAAGGCAGAAGTGCTGACAGACTGTTTTAAGTAGATAGATAATGCCGAGCCTCTGAGAATTCCTGGGCAAAAAATATACCATTCGTTCACCTAAGGAAGATCTAAAGAACAATCTGAAAGCTTGCAACAAACACCTCTGCAAATTCTAAGACTTCTTTCTTTTTTCTTGAGAGATGGTGTTATTGGAAAAAAAAAAGAGAGACTGTGTGTGCATCCCTCATGTCAATCTGAAAACACGCAGCTGATGATAGTGTCTTCATGCACATTCCAAATGTTAAGACACAGGCAATAATGAGGATGTCTGTGTGCACATCCTCCAAGTTATCCTGACAATGACAATGATGAAAATATCTCTGTATCATGTATTTTATGACAACAACACAATGTTGACGATGACAATGTCTGTGTAAGTATCCTCTCTGTTACCTTGATAACACACTGTTGATAATGATGATAATGCTGGAATAAGTATCCTCACCATTATCTTAACAACACACTTTTGATAATGATGGTGTCTGTGTGTATCCCCTACATTACCAAACAACACAATGTCAATGATGATGTCTGTCTGTGTATTCCCTTGTACTCTGACAACGTACGGTTGATAATCATGATGTTTATGTGTGTATTCCCAATGTGTATAATCATGACGTTTGTATGTGTATCACTGAAGTTAACATTACAACATATTGTTAATGCCATGTCTGTTTTTTCCCAATTTTAATCTGACAACACATAGCTGATGGTTTAGGTGTGTGTGGATCCCCAACTTTTAGCCATAAAACACACTGCTGATCATGAGATAGACAGAGAGAGAGAGAGAGTGAGAATGTGTGTGTGTGTGTGTGTGTGTGTGTGTGTGTGTGTGTGTGTGTGTGTGTGTGTGTGTGTGTGTATGTCCTTGATATTAAAACAACACACAGTTGATGATAATGCTGTCTACATGTATACCCAATTTTAACCTGAAGACAAATAGTTGCCGATATCTGTGTGTACCCCTAATGTTAACCTAAAAATGCACAGATGATGTCAAATTAATCCAAATGTTAACCTGACAACACATATCTGACAGAAATGATGATGTCCTTGTGTATCCCCAATGTTGATCTGACAACACAGATGATTATGATGATGATGCCAGAGTATATCCCCAATGTTAGCCCAATAACATACAGCTGACCATGATGATAGTGTCTGAATGTACTCCCAAAGTTATCCCCTACTATGATGATGATATCTGAATGCATTTCTAACGTTAGCCCAATAATGCACGGTTGACTCAGATACTGATGTACATATGCATTCTCAAAATTAGCCCCATAACATGCAGATGACAATGACGATGATGTCCGTGTGTAACCCAAATGTTAGCCTCATAACACAGAGAAACTATGATGATGTCTATGTGTATCCACAAAGTTATCCCAATAACACACTATTAACTAACAAAAAAAAAACAACATGATGATGTTGTCTGCATGTATCCCCAATGTTAGCCCCATGACATACAGATGACTATGATGATGATGTCTGTGCATATCCCCAATGTTAAGCAATAACACACAGATGACTATGATGATGATGTCTGTGTGTATCCCCAGTGTTAGGCAATAACACACAGATGACTATGATGATGATGTCTGTGTGTATCCCCAGTGTTAGGCAATAACACACAGATGACTATGATGATGATGTCTGAGTGTATCCCCAATGTTAGGCAATAACACACAGATGACTATGATGATGATGTCTGTGCATATCCCCAATGTTAGGCAATAACACAAAGATGACTATGATGATGATGTCTGTGCATATCCCCAATGTTAGGCAATAACACAAAGATGACTATGATGATGATGTCTGTGTGTATCCCCAATGTTAGGCAATAACACAAAGATGACTATGATGATGATGTCTGTGCATATCCCCAATGTTAGGCAATAACACACAGATGACTATGATGACGATGTCTGTGTGTATCCCCAATGTTTACCCAATAACACACAGATGACTATGATTATGATATACACATGTATCCCTTAAGTTAGCCTGATAACATACAAATAACTGTGATGATGATAATGTCTGTGTGTATCCCAAATGTTAGCCCTATAACATGCAGACGGCTATGATGATGATGTCTGTGTGTATCCCAAATGTTAGCCCTATAACATGCAGATGACTTATGATGATGATGTCTGTGTGTATCCCAAATGTTAGCCTGATAACATGCAGATGGCTATGATGATGATGTCTGTGTGTATCCCAAATGTTAGCCTGATAACATGCAGATGGCTATGATGAGGACATAGCTGCCAACCTGTTGGAACAGAAATTCCTGTGAGAAGGCGGGGGTCCGGGGGCTGCCATAGGCCCCCGGTGGGGTGCAGGGGCAACGCCCCCAGACGCTGACGGGTACATGCACATTTGGAGGTAAAAAAAATTAGCTTTTCTGGGGTCGAAAAGGGGATATTTCTTCCATCTCATCATGCTAGAATTAGACATGAACAGTACTGATAGCAAACCATACAGATTACAAATATTACAGTCATCACACATTACTCAACATTAGAAAGCACTTCAACTTACCACTTCAGTCCAACAAGTAAACTGTGGCTTGACAGGTTACGCAGAGAAGAAAAGTCTCCAGACTAATGTCCATTTGTGTTGCTCTTTGCTCCTAGATTATCTAGCTACGATGAAAGATGCTTTGGAAATCTTGGTTTTTCAGTCTGTATACAATGGATACCACCAATATTGCAATTTTCTTGTTTCATCATCCCTGGATATCTGATTCTCTATAGTCTTGTAACAGCAAACTGAAAGTTGCTATCAAGATGTTGGTAATCATCATCACCATGGTAACAAAGAACACAAAAAAATGGGGGGGGGGGGGGGGGGGGAATCACTAAGGAAAAATTTCTTTCCTACAATGTACACCTATATCTGTTCAGAACTACACTTTTTTTTCACAACCTGTCAGCCTAACAGGAGGAGGATGCTGAAGGGGGGGTGGGGGGGGGGGGGGGGGGGGGGGGGATTGAGTTGTTCTCTGTCCTTGAGGGCATCTGATGTTGCCGACTTCGCTTCTTTCAACAGCTCTATTGGAAACTGCTGCTCATATCAAGCCCCACTCATGTTGGCTTTGACCATGTACCACCATCATGATTTTTCATTTTTCGGGAAAAAAAGACAACTTTCGGGATTTCCTGTCAGATTTTCATTTTCGGGAGTTTCCCGAAAATTTCAGGAGGGTTGGCAGCTATGTGATGATGTCTGTGTGTATCCCAAATGTTAGCCTGATAACATGCAGATGACTATGATGATGATGTCTGTGTGTATCCCAAATGTTAGCCTGATAACATGCAGATGACTATGATGATGATGTCTGTGTGTATCCCAAATGTTAGCCTGATAACATGCAGATGACTATGATGATGATGTCTGTGTGTATCCCAAATGTTAGCCTGATAACATGCAGATGACTATGATGATGATGTCTGTGTGTATCCCAAATGTTAGCCTGATAACATGCAGATGACTATGATGACGTCGTCTTTGAGCATCCCCAGTGTTGTCCTGACAGGCAGACTCACATCTTCCATGTCCCCAGCAGCCAGAAAGTCCTGCATCAGGTCACTCTCCCCTATCACCCTCACTGCACACACTGAACAAAAGAAATAAACGCCTTCAGGTTACCATCATTACTACAATGGGATTACACCATAAATGCACAAATCACTTCAAAATGCTTACAAAACAAACAAACAAAAGATGGGAGAGCTATTCATGTACAGATTGTTTTTCTTTTTTCTTGCTTTTTGAGATGAGTCAGGGCTGATGACACACCCTGTAGTAAGGCACAGCATGTTTGAGTTGAGGGCATGAGGTTTCTACTGGGGGGCCGGGATAGCTCAGTTGGTAGAGCTCAGGATTTGTGATCCTAGGGTTGCGGGTTCGAATCTCAGTACAGGGGGATTTTTCCCTCGGAGTTAACATTGGTTCTGACTCCATTCCCCATACAGTCCCAGTATACAGTCCCAGGAGTATCAGCCTGCATACGCAGAAAGAAAGAAAGAAAGAAAGTTTCTACTTGGAACTGGGATTGTTTGGTTAGACTGTATATTAGGGTTTAGGCAGTTGGTTTTTCTTGGCTGTCAAAAAGAAAAGAGATACTGTCGATAAATGTCACCAAAAAATGAATACCCCACACTGATTACAAATTCAAAACAAAATGAGAATACAAAGCACAAGTAATGCAAAATAAATGTAAAAATAGAGGACCCATTTCAGCAAAATGACCCTGCATGTGAGGCAGATTAGTAGACATGACATTTAGGTGAATCAATACATACATTTACATGTAAATGAACAACAACCAAAACAAAACCAAACAAAACAAAAAACAAGCAGAAAACAAAGAGAAAAACGAAAAAAGGAGATGAGAGAAAAAAAAAAACAACTAAAGTGCTCTGATACACATATAAAGACCAAACTGATGTCAAACGTTGTTCAGTCACTGTTGTCAGTGTTGACAAGCAGTCTTTTCCAGCACTACTCCTATTCCCCAGTTCCCTCCCCCCTCCTCAATTCACGTTGCTTATGACCAAGCTGACCGCAAAGCGTCATGATAGGGCTGTCACCTGCTTGAAGTCAACTTCAGAATAGATTAAAAAAAAGAAAGAAATAAACAAAACATACTTACACAATTCTTTAAAATAAGATTTTCTGCTTTGTTAAAATCTTTTTTTCTGTAAAATTTTACATCCGATGGAAAATGTTTATCTCTTTCACAAACTAGAAAAATCACATCAGGTGAGACATCTCTGAACATGATTTTCACGGAGTGTGCTGTGAAGGTGTTTATGTCTGACATGTGTAAGTCCAAAAACTCTCTCTTACTCCTCAGGTCCTGGTTGACTGCTTTTTCAAAACAAAGCATATTCATTTTGCAGCACCAGTTTTTACTTAAAAATCGTAACATTTTGACATAACTAGTCCCAGTGAGGCTGAGAGAGGAGACTGTATGGTCATCACCTACTCCCACATCTGACATACAAAAAATTAAAAATTAAAACACACAACCAAAAACTGACAGGATTATGAGACATTACACAACTCAACTGACTGGAAGTGTAACACACAAGCAAACTCTGCCTTTTAGCGATTTATGAACAATGCAATTACAAGCTAAATCAGCTAGGAAAGATGCATTCTTCCTTTGCAGGATAAAACTAAACCAGTACACATTAAGTAATTTGTGTTTTTTTTATTATTTACAAAACATTAACACATGCTTTTTCACAAAGTGTAGTTAAATGATGTTATACAGTTTTTCTTTTTCTGCTCTGCTAAAATCACTGCACATTACACAGGAGGCATACGCACTTTTACCTACCCTGCCAAAAAACCCAAAAAACTCTGCCAGAACACAGATGACATTTTGAACTGACTGGAAATATTCAAACTTTTTCTTGACGAAGAAGTGGACAATCACACTGATGAATATTTTGAAAGATCGCTGGAGACACATCATTCAGGTCTTCAAGCCTTGAATGAAAACATTAAGTTGTGCCTTTCCAATTCAGATTTTGAAAATCAATATTCTAAAGGTTGGGCACCTTTTTCCAGGTACTGCTCCAAGCCTCTGCGTCGATGGTCCAGCTGTTGTTCTGACAACTGGAAAATCTTTTTGCCAGGCAGTTTGGGGAAGGTGAAATCTGGGAATTCTCGCTTCAAGTTCTGGTGTAGAGTATCAAATTCCCGATAACGACGGGAACACAGATGTCTTCCAGCCATGTAAATATTGAAGACCTGGAAACACATGTACACATATTTACCAAATGAATACAGACTGAATGATAACAAATAGTAGCAGACGAAATACAAAAGCTGAGACGCAACCTGACCATCTTGGCAATCGGTGAATAAACTGTACTGACTGGTTCACGGGTTCTAAACTAAAGTCTACTGGTTTGTTTTTCAACTCTACTTTTTCTTTTAACCAAGTGTTGTTCAATGCTATTTTCAAGGCAAATCCTTTGGCCCCATCTCAGGAATGGCAGACAGTCAAGCAAAGTTTACAATTTAAGTTTACTTAATTTACAGAATCAGGTCCAATAGGATGAATCACAGTGAAAATACAAGTAACATCCAAACTTTGCTTACATCAATTTTATGCAGAGTGTAATGCAACTTTAAACAGCAATCTACCAATCTTATTCCAGACCAAATCTATGAAACCCAAACTGATTAAAATCAGTGATTACATAATGAATGTTGCGCATGCGCATGTGCACGCGCGCACACACACACACACATACTGGAGTATTACACACACACACACACACACACATGTAATCAGATCTATTGACATAAACAAGTGGAGTTGACCTGTTCTCATGATGACTTCAGTTTTGATTTCTTCTACATCTTCATGCCTGTAATGAATGCATGTCCAAGCCAATGTGCAGGAGGTGCTAATCCTGGCAAGCTTCACGATCGTCATCAACAGAGGGCTTAGTTTGTGGTGTCCAGAGTGGATCAGAACAGACAACTCTGAACAGCACCAAAGTGACTTGGCAGCAGTGCAGTCTCCTGAGATGGACTGCATGATGCACTGACACTGACAGCTGCTCCTTGTGGACTGCTAGTGGTGGGGCTGTGACCAAACAAACCTGGGTATGGGGGAGCGAGAATAAGCAGTGTAGAAGAAATGCCACTGAAGAGGTGTGGATTATAAGATTGAACAAACTGTGCAAAAACATTCAATTTACTGAAGTCCTTTTTAAACTTCTCCGTTTCAATAAAGAGAACAAAAGTAAGATTGACATTAAAAACCTATGGGCTTCAAAATCTTATAAAAGTATACAATCTGTAAATCTTTACAGTAAGCCCCTCCTACCAAACTCTGCACCTCCCCCTCCCCTCCCCCTGCCCCCCAGCTCACTGTTCCCTACTTTTTGTTTACAAACACACAAACAATATTAATTAAAAAAAAATTTTTAATTCTAAAGAAATAAAGTGTTGAAATACTGAACTGGCAAGTGAACATAAAATACACAAGCATCGAGCCTCAACCACTTAGTCTTCATTAGGCAGGCGAACAAACAAGCAATGAAAACAAACATATCCCAAATTCTATTTTTCATTCATTGTTCGTGTTAGTTCTTGTTTTGTCTGACACAGACCAATTAGGTGAGGCTCAATACTTCAATGCTTGTTTTGTTCAATTAGCTGTTCATATTTCTGAATTTCATTTCTTTGTTTTAATTTTCATCTGCCTTCATTATACTTTATAATCTAAATATCTTCAGCTCATTTTTTCAACCCACCTTCTGGTACATGAACACCGCACACACACACACTTAACTGCCTCTTACCACAAATTTCTCTGCTCCGTTCTCCACATTCTGGTAATCAGGTATTGAGATGGGTAATGAGCGCCGCTCAGAATAGTCAATGTAAGAAGGACCTGAGGAGTCATCACTGGGTTCCAGCTTTTCTGCCAGCTGGTCTGGCACCGAGATCACTGTCATGACAGATCATACACCATGGAACGATCATCAACAAAAATAATACACAGGAAATTCTTCACTGAAAAACCGAGAAGCGTTAGAAAAGGAATAAGAAAAGAATCAATACTTAAAAAAGAAATTATTAAAACATAAAAGACCTATGAATAAAAAAAAAAAATTAGTTCAAAAAACAAGGAAAAAAATCAAAATGTGAGTATGTGAAAAAAGAAATATCACAAGCGCACAAACTGATCTTTAAAATGGAAACTGGTCTTCTGTGCTATGCCATTATCTTTTTGATATCCAATCCACTTTTGCCTTTTCGGAAAAAGTCCCACAGTGGTACTCTCATTGTTAACAGGCCATGGCAAACATTAAAAACAATGTCTGAAGATCTGAGAAGTCAATCCATCCCATCGCAAGACAATTAAAGACCTGACCTGTTACCCATATCACCAAGAAAGTTACAGTCTATCACTGTTTAACATTCTTGTCAGTAGCAGTTTATGGGCTTAAGCGCAGCTTGGGCCAGAACCATTTCTAAAAAGCTAAACTGAAATAATCGTAGTCTAAACATCTTGTAACCATTATCAACTGGCAACTTCTTTAGATTCTTCATTTGTGTTTGTTACTTACTGTACCACAGACACAGAAGAAAGTATATCTCACATCAGAGAACTTCTGTTGTTTGCATTATTGTTATTGATAAATCCTCTTCACATCCTCTTCACATCTGTTTCTCCATGATCAGCGTTTTACATCATGCATCATTGCATGAGCTGAAATTTGTTACTAACTGAAATACAGACTTATCAGAAATCATGCACACAAAAATGTGGATGTGCATCAATGCAAAAACAGTATGAATGAATAGAAGATAACAACAATAACAATAATACAAATATTCAAAGGATAATACAAATGTGACACACAGTGATAAACCTGCTGGTCTTGTTATGCCAGTCTGTAGTCAAAAGCAGTCTATCTGATGTTACACACAAATGGAACAGCTGACCTTTGACTACAGCTGATTTGGTTTAGGACTTGACTTCATTGCTTTGAGATTAAAGTGCATTCACCACACAGTGCAAAGAATATAACAATCAACATAGTAAAATGAAACGCCCCTACGCTTACCACCATTTTTAGAAAACAAAACAAAATGTCTCTCTCTCAGTCGATTACAATAATTAACATCATTCTTTCCAGCGTACAGAAAATCACCATCTTTCCTCTAAATTTCATTTACTTGACTGGGCTATAAACAGGGTTGTCTGTTGTATTTTCATTTTATCTGGCCATCAAAAGGACTGCATCGAAAATATTCTGTCAACGCGGATTTTCACCTGTCACTGGCCCAGAGCAGCCACAAGATTTTGGCTGAAGGATGGTGACATGTTACTGCTTTCCTTTTGCTACAAAGTTACAGGCTTACTTATTACGTATCATTAGGAAACTCAATGATTCAGTAGAATTCAGCATAAGCTCTCTTTACATCAATTCCCAAGATCTTCATCACTGCCAGGTGCAAAAGTTTGAATTTGCTCAGAGTTCCTGATTTTGGTACATCATTGCAGTATTTAACATACGACCTTGCTGCTACCCTCCCCCTCCCTCCCTCTTTCTCAGAGCATGAAATATTACTATCATCTAAACAGATAAGGCGATTTTTCACCAAGTTCATCTTTCATCTATAAAATCCTGAGATTCACTGATAAACTTGTTTACCAAAAAAAAAAAAAAACTTGACAATGGTGATAAAAACAAAAGTTTGAAAATGTCTCTCTCTCTCTCTCTCTCTCTCTCTCTCACACACACACACACACACACACACACACACACACACACACACACACACATTCTACATTATCAACTTGCCTGTCAGAGTGAGTGTGTCACCACCTGAGCGGATGTAGTCCACCACCTGTTTGTGTGTTGCCCCTTCCACATTGATGCCATTGCTGGAACAATACCGAACACCATTCATTCAAAGTCAAACAGGCTGATTTAGTCATCAATCAATCAAACATCATTCTATGATTTTCACCAAGTCCCACAAGACAATCTATGACTGAGTGCAGAAGTTCCATTAGACTGGTACAAACTGTTTTTTAAAAGTAAATTTTTGCTTTGTATCACTACAAAGTAGCATACAAGTCCAGTGCCATATCAGATCACAGATGTGAGCTTTTCGTGTGTCTTTGTCTCTCACGTAGTTTGTGTCAAGTACAGAAGGATTCCCTTTATGCTAATCCAACCAGGCACATAGGCCTTCCTGAAACAAGGCCACACTGTTCCTCTCAAACCCTTCCCTTTCACTAGCAGTGAGTTGCTAACTGACACACTCTTTCTTTCACACCTCTTCCAACCTTTCATCCACAAAGTAATGTGCAGGCCTAGTGTGTGCCCTGTCATGTGAGCTCTTGCTCTCAGCAGTGTCTTTTCTGCTGAGCTGGGCCATAGTTCATTGTCGGCCATGTGTTCTCCACTTACTTTCACTCACTGGAAGAGGAAAAAGAAGGAGAAGGGGAGAAGACGGGAGAGGGGATGAGGACTGTACTCCATCATATAATTACTTGGCTCTCTCACCTGCTGATTATACCTATTGCCTGACTGCCTGACATTTAGGACTAGAATTTTTCTTTACTGTTAGTACTCTGCCCCGGATGTTTTCACAGACTAATGGAATCTTACCAAACAGAAACTTCATTGTAGTTCACATGCTTTTAGGTATGGGAGGATATGTCTAAAGCATGCAAATTAATCTCTGGACTGTTAGTGCTAAGTATTTAATGATGGTATTCTTTACTGTCTTTCCTCTTAAATTAGAAAGATTGGTTGAGATGTCCAAATTCGCCATCTAGTTGAGTTATAAGTTTTCCTGGAAATATAAATATAGTTCCCCACCCCCCTGCACCCAATCCCTTTTCAAAAATAGTTCTGTTTCCGTAATCTGACCAACCCCATTTTTTCTCACAACTTAAACATATTTTCTTGACTATAAAACAACCATAAATCAAAAAGCCTTAAGATATCACAGAGTACAAATTGCTCTGCACCCCATCTTCCATGAGACTTTCAGAGCCATCAACATCGAACCCCAAAACATGAAACAGAGTTCTGATATCAAACAGCTCCCCTTCATTGTAAAGTTAACACTGATGTTGTTTGACGTAAGTGCATTTGCAGAACAATGGAGTGATTTCCCATTCCTTATCTAAAGATATTGTGATAAGGAACTGAAAAATAAAGTGTTAGTGAAAATGTGTACTTCACAAATTCAACATGAAATTGGATGTGCTTGTCGCTCAGTAAAGGTCCAGGTGCAAAAGTAGATAGAGTGCGTTAGGGGTACGAGTTTAAGCTATCACAATGTCAGCCATCATGAAAGTTTAACTACACACAAAAAAGTTCGAACTAATCTAGTACTACCCTGTTTTGGGGTGTTTTTTTCCCTTGTTACCTTAAACCAGAGCTTCCAACAGCTGTAGTGTTATACTTAATGGATTCCAAGACCCCTAACACAGCAATTCTAAAAGGTCCTGGGATTCCAAGACCAACATTTCAGAGGATCTTATGTCAAAACTTTAAATTAAAGGGTCCCAAGTCAGAGTTTTAAAGGATTGCAGACAACCATGAACCAATGGTCGACTGATATTTATGCCCATCCAAATCACATTTTTTCAAATTGTGCTTGTACATTAGTGACAAACACATTCTTTGAAGGTTTCAAAGTGGGGAGACTGCAGGTAGAAACTGAAACAGGAGCAAAAACACAATTACTGGGATGCGAAATGAAAGAACAAATAACTAGACAAACACAATGTGTTTCAACCTACTGGGTCTACTTTAGACCGGACAAATAACATTCAAAATAAAGAAACCAAACCACAAAGCATGAACAGTTACTAAGCTGGTCATTTATCTCTTCGATCTGGGTGATAAAGACGATTATCACAACTTTCTATGTTATCTACCTATCTCTCAAATTTTCTACTTTTATTATGATCATCTTTTATCATTATAATTATCATCATTATTATCATATTTTCATCATCACAACTGCTATCACAACTATCAAAGTAACAAATTTCTCATTCTTCTAAGTGCATCCACACACCTGCTCGTTTCAGTTTATGCATTGCAGTACCCCTTCGGAAATAGGATCTCTTCCAGAAAAAAAAAAAAAAAAAAATCAGGGGGCAATAATGCCAGTCTTTCCATTACAGAGTTGACTTTTTCCATTTTATGGGTCAAGTACACAGATCTAGCAAGTCAAATATTTCCTTGCAGCACATGCGTGGATAATGATCAGAATTAACGACTGTCTGCATTATATAAGTTCACTGTTTCACACCAAGATAAAGTCTCTTTTTCTCAAAAGTCAATAACAGTCTAATGAACACAAACTTCCAACAACAACAAAAAATCTTCATGGCTGAACACATTTCAGAGAACATTATTCAAACTACAACTAGCACAAGCAACAATGTGTTCATACAAGAAGAAGGAAAAAGTTCAGAAATGATCTCAATGAGGACTAAGAATGAGCAAAAAGCTGGAGATGTCACATGTATGCCAACTAAAGATACGATAAGAACCTGTCCATTATGCATGTTATACTTATTGTCAACTTTGCCTACTTCAAATATGTACCAGACCCAGAAGCTATACTTCATCTGCCATATTTACATTTTGGTAAAGCTATCATCCTTAAATTACTGACACTGGAATTCAGAAATTATTAGATTATAAATGTCCTTACAAGCTAGAACACAGGCTGGAAGATGAAAATATCAATAAATCTGCAAGAAAATTTTCTTCTTTCTTTTTTTCTTTTCATAGCATAACTAGGAAGTACCATAATTATCTGATTACTTCCTGGATGCAGAAAAGTTTGATGAAAATCTACATAATTTTAAGTTTAACGTATTACATCATCCCCAAGGAAATAAGGAAAAACCTTACCACCTCAGTCTAATCAAAAATATGATTCCAAATCAATTATAAACAGAAAAAAGTCAAATTATAGTTTGTTATTTAACAGTACTTCCTGTCATGGAATCAAACAAGGTTCTGCATTCCATACACAAGCATGGGTTCAACTCTTTTTTTTTTTTTCTCATTTGCCAAGAGAAAAAACATACTGTTAAATCAGTCTTTATGTGAATTAGAATGTCATGCAATATTTAACATTTTAAGTTCTGTTAGATTTTTCCCCTTTTTTTTTTTTTTTTCAACATCAATGTTTCCCCATAACTGATATAAGAGAAGATAAATCCTCTAATATCTTATGAGGATGAATGTGGATTTAGCCTTTTTCGAACCTGAGGTGGGGAAAGAAAAAGGCAGGAGGGGAGTCAGGAATGCGAATAAGAAATTCTTTATTTCATGACAAGTTGTTTTAGTTTTAGTCTTCTTCTTCCATTTCCAATTTGGTTTGCTGCCTCACGCTCAGCGGTCATCACACAGACTATTTTCATCACACAGGATGCATGCTACAAGTGTTATCCATCACTATCCATCTAAGGGGCCTACTCTTTCAAAGGATGGTAATGGGGTTTTATGTAAGCCCAAGATGTAAAGCATTCACTCAAACATGGAACTGCAGTTTACAGTCTCATTTGAAGGACATTTTGGGAATGATATCAGACTCAGTGTTAACTCCAAGAGAAAAATCCCCCTTTTATCAAAATGGCCCTGGCTGAGATTTGAACCCGCTATCCCAGAACCACAAGGACTGTGTGTCTGATGCTCTACCTGCTCAACTATTTCAGCCCACAGTTCAATACAATCAATAACTGTCACACGGACATATGATCTACAGTTTAGATTTTGTTTAAATTTACTTCATGCTTATCAGAAAACCACCAGTGTGTTAACAAACGACAGAAATTGATTGCTGTCGACTTCTGTCTGCAACAATCAGTTGAGATGTTCCATGTCAGATCTATTGAACTATTCTACACGTTAACTTCAATCGCACTGCATATATTTTGGCAACTACATATATTCAAAATAAAACCGGCAGAAACAACAAAAATGACAATCACAATCAGTCTAAACAAACATGGATCCAAAATAGCAGATATCAGATAAAGAGATTACGCAGGAAACGTACACTTCCAAAATACGATCTCCTTTTTGCACGCCAGCCTTCTGAGCAGCTCCGCCCTCAAGAACGGCACTAACATGCTGCAATGGCGCGTACAAGACTCCGTTGATGGATTTCAACACACCTCCTTCACTGATCTGACCTCGAACATTAAACCCAAACCCTGTTGACGTTTTTGTGATTGTAACAATCCGTGGTCCGGAGTTTGTTTGTTGTTTTTCTGAAGGGGAGGGGGAACTGTCCTCATCGCTGTCGGCCATGGTTGTCACGTGACGTACAATTTGGAATTTTGGTGGTCAGGCCCTATTGATTATCTCCCTTTAGGCAGGTTCAAGTAGAAGGGAGATAAGCCTAATTGCTGCTAATGCGGAATAAAGATGGCGTGACGCCGTGGATGATTGACAAGAACTTTCGATTTTGGTAATTTGATGTTGCAGATATTTTTCTTGTGTACTGTGATGGGGAGAGGAAGGTGGGAGTCGGGAAACGTATTTGAAACATTCATCGGTACTGCTATAATAAGGAATATCACGCAATATTTTGAAAGTGGGACGTTTTCAGAGACCGAGTTCGAAGAAAACCAGTCGAACTCGGAACTCCAGCCGGACACACACACACACACGTTCTCGTAGCAGTACGCTGTAACAGCGGTAGTAGTTTTGCTTTGTGTGTTTGCTTGCTTTTAAGTTGGGGACAAACGTCTAAGCAGATGAAAGTCTAGTAATAAGCAGTACATCTACAGTGCCTATTTTTAGCATGAAGCTGCAATCTGGATCCTTTTCACCACCGTCGGACGGGTCTCCACAATCATTAGGCTGAGTATTTTGAGACCATATTGCCCGCGGCACTTCAGAGGGGTCTGCGCCTTAAAAAAAAAGAAAAAAAAACAACTAATCCTCTTACCGGAGAGGGTGATCAGCAGGTATCAGGTATGGGCCCTAAGCCTCGCGGCTTATTATGGGCTCCCTCACTTGCTTCCAGTCGTTGGCAAATCTGGACTATTTTGTGCACCAATGTGTGCTTGAAAAAAATTTGTCAATTTTGTCTTTGAAATCATCCAAACTGGTACTCAGGACTATATTATCGCTAAGCCTATTCCAGTCTTGACTCTTCTAGAGAAATGATACTTTCTACAATCTTTTATTCCATTTAATTTTTTTAACTTTAAGGTGTGTCCACGTGTTCTGTTTCCTTTGTTAAAGGTCACTAATTCATTTATGTCAGTATTGTCCTTTCCCTTGAGAAGTCTGTACATCTGTATCAGGTCCCCTCTTCTTCGTCGGTAGCTTAGGAAGAAAGGTGGCAGAGTGGTTAAGACGTTCGCCTGCCAATCCAATGTGTGAGAAGTGCATGGGTTCGAGCCCTGCCTTTCTCGCCCTTTCTTTCCCAGTTTGAATGACAATCGAACTGAACGTCAAGTCCATCGGATGGGGACTACAAGCGAGTCGGACCCATGTGCTTTCCTGGCCCCCTGCACATGTTAAAGAACCCACGGCAGTTGAAAATTGAAAAGAGCAGGGGGGTTCCCCGCTGCCCTGGCAAAATTGATGTAGATTGAAGATAGCCGCCTGGTATTTCTTACCAAGCCACAACAGTTGTCACTTACTGTTGTCGTGTGCCATCGTGTACCAGTGGAAATGGAGGACACGTATAAACATCGCATGCATCCTATGTGAGAAACTGGAGAAATAAATGAGATAAATGAAAATGAATGAATGATATTTGAATGGCACGGTAAACGACTGAATGAGCGCCAGTACACTGCTCTTCCGCCGGCTCTACCTGGGTAGGCAGCCCGTTGAGTGAGTGAGGTAGTGTGTTTATTGTAAAGCGCTTAGAGCTTGGTCTGTGACCGAGGATAGGCGCTATATAAATACCCAATATAATAATAATAGTGAAAACAAATTCAAATGTTTCAGTCTGTCTTCGTATGTTAAGCCCTTTATGTGTGACACTAGCTTTGTCGCTCTTCTCTGTACTGCCTCTAGGGTTGTTATATGTTTCTTTACCCATGGTGCCCAGATTATTTGTGCATATTCCAGTATTGGTCTGACCATTGTTGCATATAATGTTCTAAACATATCCTCATCCATATATGAAAAAGATCATCTTATTAGTCCAACCATCATGTTTGCTTTTTGGGCAATGTTTTGTATTTTTATGGGTATCAAACTTTAGGTCCGAATTGAATGTCACACCAATGTCCTTTTCAGCATCAGTCTCTGTCACATCAACCAAGTCACCTTTATTATCTCTCATATTATATATCACTTTTGGGTTTTTACTTCCCATATGTAATACCTTACATTTTTGTGCATTAAAACTCATTTGCCACTTTTTTGACCATTCCACAGCTTTTCCAAGATCCTCTTGTAGTTGAATGCCTGGTTTCCCAAATATCTTTGTGTCATCGGCAAAAATTTTACAGTAACTTTTAATGCTGTCCAGCAGATCATTTATAAAAATGATAAACAGCAACGGACCTAAGATACTACCTTGAGGTATGCGGCTCCTCACTTTTGCCCAGTCCGAGTATGCCCCCTCAACCCTTACCCTTTGTTGTCTGTCTGCTAAGAAATCCTTAATAAAGCCAAGAAGTGGGCCACTGATTCCAGCTGCTTTTATTTTCATCATTAGCCTTTTATGTGGAACTTTATCAAGAGCCTTTTGAAAGTCAAGGTATATAATATCTGTACTCTCTCCCATGTCCTCTCTATTGGATAAGATTTCTGTTACTTTTAGTAATTGTGTTACACACGATCTTCCTTTTCTAAAGCCATGCTGGCAGTCATTGAAGTAATTCTTCTCTTCTAAGAAAGGGTATACATGTTCCTTAACAAAGCTTTCTGCCACTTTGCAGAGTACACATGTTAGACTGACGGGTTTATAGTTTCCCGGCTGGCTACGCTCCCCTTTTTTAAAGATACAAGTAACGTTTGCCTTCCTCCAGTCTTCTGGTACCTTTCCAGTACTAAAACATTTATTAAATAATATGCACAATGGGTGAGCTAATTCATTTGATAACTCTTTGAGGACTCTTGGGTGTATATCATCCGGGCCTTTGGATTTATTTGGATTTAATTTTTCCAGTTTTTGTTTCACAGCTTCTGGTGTAACTAGAATCTCATTTAAATATTCCCCTTCAAACACTTCTACGTTAGGGACAGGAAAGAAAATTAAGTGCCAACGTCACATTAAGAGCAAACAGCGTAATTGGCGTCATCCACAGAACCTTCAAGTTCTTGGACTGCAAGCTCTTCATCCAGCTATACAAGACATTAGCAGGGCCTATCCTTGAGTATGGACAAACTGTGTGGCACCCCCGACATAAAACACTCTGCAAAGAACTAGAGGATGTGCAGCGCCGAGCCACAAAGTTGATCTCCTCAATCAGAGAACTACCATATTCAGCAAGACTAGAGCGACTTGGCCTGCCCAGCCTGGAGCACCGACGTCTCGGAGGGGATATGACTGACACCTTTAAGTACGTCCATAGAATCAAAAGACCGAAAAACCTAAGCTTGAAACTCCCGAGGATGTAGGTACAAGAGGAAATGTGATGAAACTGTCCCCGCCACCACACCCACTGCAATACCAGGAAACACTTCTTCAGTGAAAGAATAACCAAAACGTGGAACAGTCTCCAGACGAAGTGGTCCTGGCACCTTCTGTAGAAGCTTTCAAGAGTAGGCTGGATGCTTGCTGGAGGAAGAAACCCGACCAGTACAGTCCGTCTTGCCAATAAGCCATGCATGCAAAGTTATTAGTATACTACTAGCCGTATAACCGACACGGATCGATGAACAGGACTTCATAGAAGACCTCACACATCGTATAGTTCAAGTTCAAGATGTCCCGTCCCACCATCACTCGCAGCGTCTCTCCGTAGAGTACCTAGGTCATCTAAGAAATTTGATGGGACAACTCCACAGACATTACAAAACAGCTTTCATACACCCAGCCCCCACCCCCTCACATTCACACACAGTGGGTGACGGGAGATTAGCGAAGCTGAGACACCCTAGACACAAATGTGTCCAGGGCAGTGTGGGGGAGGGCATTCCAGTCCTTGATTGTGTTTGGGAGGAAAGATTCACCCCAGCAGTTTGTCCTAGGGGACAGGCGCTTGAACTGCTTGTTATTTCCTGTCCGGCGGGATCTTGTGTTTGGGACAAGTTTGGACGTGAGGTCTTCACAGCAGATGTTGTTGTTGATCATCTTATAAAAGGCTGCCAGACGCGAAGTTTTTCTGCGTTGTTCCAGTGTGTCCCATTTCAATGACTCCACCATGCTAGTTACACCTGATGTGTTGTAACGGTTGAGGATGAAACGGGCTGCAATGGCTACGTTGATATGACTGGGTTGTTCGCTCATATCAAACAATGTTAGAAACCTATGCTGATGACATAAGAGTCTGACTTTGTTGCTTAATCTATTTAAGAATGTAAACAAAAAGCACTCAACACTTTTAAAGGGTGATTAAATGCATAATACTGTATTTATAAAGGTGATTCATATGCACACATTGAAAATGAAAAGCATTAATTCAGCTCCAAAGGGTGAAATTCGCACAGAGTGTGTGTTATTGGTAGCCCTGTCCATCTGCCAGGTGGAAGATGTTGAGGTTTTGACACATTACATGCAGGATGTATATATATTCTCAGAATGTGAGAGGGGTGACAATGCAGGTCATTTAGCATTCACCACATTCCTGTACATGTTAGGAACAACATTACAAGAACAGTGTAGAAATCATGTTATACTGCAGGTGTGTATTCTCTTCTTCTTCTTCCTTAAAAGCTGGTTCACTGAAAAATGAGTAGGTCACCAGCACGCATGTTAAAAAAAAGAGAATGCGACTCTGTTCATCGCCAGCCATGAATTTGACTTTACCAGGGATGATGGAACTTTAGACAGTTCCAGGCTGTGAGATCCTCTGACATTGGATTTCTAGGCATATGTATGTATATATAACTGTGTTGCTGAATCAGTGAACGGGTTTAAACAGCATGGGTGATCTGGATGTGCTGGTGCAGAAGGGTCTATATCTGTTCCATAGAACTCAAATTTCACAAAGTGGAGGCCAGTGCAATGTTTGCATTATATTGACGTAGCATGGGTACTGTAGACATACAATACATGGCATTGGTTCAGTGAGCAGGAGCTTTTTTTTTTTAACTGGAAGACATTTGCATGTAAGAATAGTTAAACAGCAGAGAATAGTTAAACAGCAGGCCCAGCTATCCCTAGATGCAAAGCTGGACTGCACATTGAAACTGTTGGTGTTATTTTTGTTATTTTTTGCAGTGTGATTGCTAGAGCACCTTTGAACCAGAAAGAATCAGCAAAGAACAGAGATGAGCAGCAAGGAAGTGAAGAACGCTCTGAAGGCAGCGAGGGAGGCCATTCGGAATAAGGAATTCAAAGAAGCCTTGAAACAGTGCAAGGTAAAGCATAAGTCTTTTTGCTCAATGCCTTGTAGTTGTAGTGAAACACACTTATGCATGTACGTACATATATGCATACATACATGCACGTGGGTGCACACACATGCACACACACTGACACACACTTTTACACACAGACACACACACATACACGCATACATACATGCATGCACGCACTCGCACATGCTCACACACACACTTTTACACACAGACACGCGCACACTCACACACACACACACACACACACACACACACACACACACACACACACACACACACACACACACACACACATATATACACACACACACACACACACATTAAAATAGAATGACTAACCAAGCACCATGAAAATACCATGTCCACAACAGCACATGCTGTTGTAAGAGACAAAAGTTCAATACACGCACATTACTTCCAGCAAATTATAGTCGAAATGATGAACTTGCTGAATAAAAAATTCTGCCCCAACCTGTTGCTGATTTGTTCAGTTCTACATGAAGAACATGTTCATCAGAATCAACAGCAGTGTATTTACCACAACCACTGCAGCATATTCAAATTTTCTTTGGTGTGATAAACTGTGTCATGTCAAACTCTTCCAAGCAGGGGCTAGTTGCTAGTTCCATTTGCCTTTTTTCTTTTCTTTTCTTTTTTTTTGCCAATGCAGTGAGCAGATTTCCTTATCCACTGTCATAAGTCTCTAGCAGACTGCATGGAGGTGCTTCTGATTTCTCTGGTATATTACAAAGAGCTTAGATGATAGCAACAGTAACTGCATAGAAGAAATTACCATCATGCAAAGCACTGGAGTCAAAGAACACCTAGACTATGCACAAGGCCATCACTGACATCAGTGATAGCAGGTGGAGAATATTGCAAAGAAGAACCTCATGAGAAGTCAGTGAGATTGTGGGCTCTGAAAATCATAACACAAGAAGAAAAATCAGGGAGTTTGTAGGAATCGGGGAAAATGAGACTGGGGTGGAGGTGGGGGAGGGCATAAATCCATCTGACTTTAATACTTTCACAATGGGCACGGCAGAGCAACATCACTTCCCTGCAGACACGTGCACTGCACATGTTTACAACCGTTGCAGGCGTGTGATTTTTGCACTTTTTATTTTATTTTATGTCCCCTAATATAAACCTAACAAGCAATTGTTATATATCAAAGGAAAGGGTAAAACGCGAACTTTACAATGAGCATTGACTTAAATACATTTTGGATAAAATAGCAACGCTACAAGTACGAAAACAACATAAGTAAAACATAGGAGAACACAATATTGTTTACATGTGTTTGGTTAGTATGACAACAGTAAATGAGGAAGAAAATTTCACTCTTACATTGAATAGATGCAGAGAAAGCCTGAGGTATTCAATATCTGTAATCCAAGTGAAAAAAAAAATTTTTTTAAGCAAAATAAATCATTGCACACTTTTCACTGTTTTGGCTTCTGACGATAGGACGTATAAAACTGTTAAATACGCAGAGCAAATAAATCAAGCTCAGATTCCTTTTGATAAACTTGTACACCTTTACCCCCCCTACCCTCTGAACCACTTTGTTGAACCAATTCTAACACCCCATGTAATTCTTCTCCTGTCCGATATGTTGGCGAGGCAGGAAATACTGCACGTGCCTTTTGCAAAAATTCCTAGTCTCTTTGTTCAGACTACTCTGGGGTCACAAAGGTCATCGCTAGTGCATGTAAACTTACCCATCCAGTGGCTAGAACCCTGTTCTAAATATTTAGGGCAGCTGCATCCCTTAGACCGTAGTCGAGAGAACAGGGTATTTTTTTTTTTTATAGTTGTGCCATCACGGAGCCATGGCACGTCCGGGGAGTACAGTAGCGTTGCCATCACCATGGAAAAGCTCGTGAATGGGTCGACTGAGTTGCCATCTCTATTACATGGCGCGTCGCGAAAAGGTTAAGTCATGAAGGAGAGACAAAAATCTAGGTATTCTCTTAGAAGTTTTAGGCTAGTGAGAATTGCATGAATTTAAAAAAAAAGTACATTCTTTTCCATTGTTTGTAGCAAGAAATTGTTACTTTCAACTGTATCAATACTATCATACATTTTTTTTATAATCTTATTTTGTTCTGTAATCCATAGGCAGCTTTGGCTGAAGACAAGAACAACTACAATGCCCTGGTCTTTGTGGGTGTGGCGGCTGAGGGAATGGAACAGTATGACCAGGCCCTCAAGGCATACCATCGAGCTACTGAGGTCTCCCCTGATCAGTTGTTGGCTTGGCAGGTAAGCAGAGACCGTTCTTTAGGCCGAGATGTGTCTGAGGAATAATTATTAAAAAGTTTGAAAAAAAAAAAAAAGAGAGACCAGCGACGAGTGTGTGTCTGTGAAGGGATGGAGAAGGATTGGAGGCAGGACAGTGGGAGAAGGAGGTTGCTGTGACAGTTAGCAAATGCAAGGGTGCTGTGGTTCTCACTGAGTCTGTGCTAGCCTCTCACTGCTTAATTAAAGTGCTTACCTGATCTTACTTTGATGTGGCTACATCCACACTACTGTTAAATTCATGATGATTTCAGTGGTTTTATGTGAGTAGAAACGGGGATTGTATCAATAGCTTTCAATTCGTTTTATTACACATTTGCATTCACAAGCATACACACCCACAGCCACATGCACATGCACACACACACACAAACACGCACATGCACACGCACATGCAACACACACACACACACACACACACACACACACACACACACACACACACACACACACACACACACTCACTCACACACTCACACACACTTGTTTGTATGTGTTTATGTGTGTGCACCACACAGTTAAAGACGTGTACGTGCATTGTGAGAAGCATGTATGTCAGTGCTCTGAGGCAATGATTTCCTGTTCTCTTGATGTTTCCAGGGGCTGAGCAGCATGCACACTAAGAACCCAGGTCAGGTGCCCAGAGAGGACATGGTCAATGTCTATGAAAAACTGATTGAACTGTATGAAAAGTAAGTGATCTTTGAGCATCGAATGCACTCCATGTTTTGTGCTGAATGTTTAAGTTCTGAATGGCAGTATACTTAAAAGAGGCTGGTCATTATCTCATGAAATAATATTTCAAACGTGCATTAGAAGCAGACATATACATACACATATACCATCTCAACAAACACACACACATACACACACACACACACACACACACACACATACACATATATTCACAGATGCATGCATGTGCACACACACATGCTCACACATGCACACACACACATGCACGTGTGCACGCATACTTAGGTAAGTTATTTGCATAGTTATAAGACATGTTTTTTGAGACTTGACTATTCAACAAAGCAAAACATTTTTGCACAGAAGGAAGTGCAGATTCGGGCTGTGACAAGGTACATTCTCATAAACTGCTTGAATCGCAGAAGAAGGGAACAGGGCTTTTTGTTTTTCTTTTTTTTTTTTTTCAATTTTTGTCTTTTTAGAGCAGCCAGCTCAATGGCCTAGACCAGTTTATATCTTCCATAGAGTTCTATAGGCATTTTTAAGGTATTGATAATCTGCCACACAGTGATGGGGACAAGCAAGAGGAAGCCATGAAGAAGCTGATCCCTCTCTGTGGAGACAAGGATGTGGACAAGGTCAGTTGGTCCTTTTGTTTTCTGCACTTTGGGGCAGTTGTGTGTCGAGCAAAGATTCCTCCTGAATCAGAACATGCACATGAAACACACAGATGCATACATAGGCAGACAGGTGTGCAAACACATGCACTCGCACGTGCACACAACACACACACACACACACACACACACACACACACACACACACACACACACACACACACACCACACACACACACACCGTCTGTCTGCCTCTCTTTCTCTCTCTCTCTCTCTCTCTCCCCTCTCTCTCTCTCTCTGTCGCTTTCTCTCTTTGTCACTCTCTCTCTCTTTATCTCTGTCAATCTGTCTGTCTGTCTTTCTGTTTGTCTTTTTGTCCGTCTTCTCTCTGTCTCACACACATGCAGGCACCCATGTCTAGAAGCGGGTTTGCTCAAACTCACAAGTTGATGAAACAACCTGTGCTTTTCATTCGTTCATGTACTTTGCTTTGCAACCTGACATTAAGCTGAGATCAATCAGTGATCAAGACACATGCATGTTGGGACCTGGCACACGTGGGTTCATGTCCAGTGGGGACTGCATTGCAGACCTGCACTGAGGTATGAAGAAGAAGAAAAGTGACCAGGTAGATGTTTCTGTGTAAGATTGTATGGATAGTAGATATCACACTTTGATTATTGTAAGGATAGTAGATATCACAGTTTAATTTGTAAAGAATGCTCTCTTGAACTTCCGTACAAATGACTCTGAAATTCATATCGCCCTCCATGGAAACATCCAAGTCATTTTTAGTCTTGTAACCCACCAAGTGTTGTTTTCAATGTAACACAGCAGTAGGTCCATCGAAGGCAACTTTCCAAATATTGAATGTGAGCAGTAAGGATGCTGAGACAGTTGCTTGTCTGTGAGGAGGTGATATGGGCAGACAACATCATGAATCTTTGTGACTAGAAGCCTTGCACCCAGTTTGGTTACAGGGTGCTGTAATCTAATTGTCTGTCTGCAGTGCCATTCAGTCATAGGAAAACTGTGATGATAAGAGAAAAAAAAGATGTTGATGTTGTCATTAGGAGAAATTGCAATGTTCTCTGGATTTGTTTTTAGCAGACCAAAAGAAAAACTTTAAACTCTCTCTGTCTCTCTGTCTCTGTCTCTGTCTCTCTCTCTCTCTCTCTCTTTCTCTCTCTTTCTGTTTGTCTGTCTGTCTGTCTGTCTCTCTCTCTCTCTCTCTCTCTCTCTCTCTCTCTCTCACACACACACACACACACACACACACACACACACACACACACACACACACACACACACACACACACGGTGTTACATTAGGTAACTTCATGTGTCTCAATTGATAAAGTATTTCTACTTATAGTCTGGAGTTTTCAAGGGAGAAGCTTCATGTTATTGTTATTGAACGAGCTCTGTTACTCATGCATGCTATAGCATGTATCTATGCACTCTGTAACACTTGCAGACACATAACACAGGCATAAAGCCAACTTTCACGGCCTTATCATTTTAAACACTTATTCATTTGATGTAGAAATATGTTTAGGAAAAGGAGACATTCAAGACTTGAAGAGCTAAAGGAATATTTTGTTTAGTTTTTTTTTTTTTTTTTTTGATATCTATTGGTAAACAGTTCATTGCCCCTATGGCCATTAAGCTATGGGACTTTAATTATCTGATTTAAACATTCAGCTAAGATCTCTCTCTCTCTCGCTCGCTCTCTCTCTCTTTCTCTGTCTCTCTCTCCCTCACTCCCTCCCTCCCTCACCTCCTCTCTCTCTCTTTTCATTTCTCTTCCATCCCACTTTTCGTGTCTCATGTTTGCATATTTATTTGAACATTTTCTTTTCCCTCCTCAGGTGGTGTCCCTGTATGAGAGACTGCAAGAGAAAAAGTCAGGTTGTGAGCATGATGTGGTGGTGAATGTGATCACTCGACTACAGAACCAGAGCAGTCTGTCTCCCCAGCACGAAGCAAAGGTCAGTTCACACTGCCTGTGTCTTCTCCATGGCGTAAACCCATGCTGTTCTTTCCAGTTCTGACATACATAGTCGCAGCAACTCCACTATCAAAACCATCAAAATAACGATGGTGAATGCTGCGAGACAGAAGAGAGGAGGACGTACTTTTGTAAGTGTTATGCTTTCGCAGAGCCAGTACTGGCACTAGGCAGGTGCTCTCGGTTTGAAGTCATCAAGAGGCACCTGCCAGAGGAGATACTGCACTGCTGCTGGGTCACTTTGGTGTGATTGGTGCCTGTTGCTATTGAGTCTACCCGTACACATGATACCACTGACAACCCCCCCTGCTACAGGTAGGAACGGCTTGGTTGTGATACCTGGCTAAATGAGCATCCCACAAGGGAGGAAAAGAGCCACTGTATCCCTTGAATGACAGTTCTGAGAAATCGGCTGATGCCGAAGGGTTCTACTAGAACTTTGTTTCATCATTTCAGACTTGTGCTGAATCTGAACTTCCATTGGCATTCAGGGTTTATGTTCCCTCACCGTGAAGAACCAACCATACCAAATTTAGAGTTTGTTATACATGTGAATATATGTGTGTATGTGTGTGTGTGTGCATGTGTGTGTGTGTGTGCATGTGTGTATATGTGTGTGTGTGTGTGTGTGTGTGTGTGTGTGTGTGTGTGTGTGTGTGTGTGTGTGTGTGTGTGCTGTTATTGAGAAAACGGCTGATATTGATTTCTCTTTCCATCAGCTGTTGTCATGCCTGAGGCTGTTGCTATCCTCACCTGGGGCTGGAGAGGGTGACCAGGCAACATTTCCAGACCCTGAAAACCATATCCGCAGTTACCTTCACCTGCTAGAGAAGGTGAGCTAATTATAACATTTTACAGACTTGGAAGGATTTCTTTAACATGGACAGGAGAATTAAACAACAAATACTAAAAAGGCACTGTAACTGTTTTTAAATTGTTGGTAAGTGAACAACAAATATCTAAGTTTTATATGCCTTTGGAATTATGTGCCTTTGTTCATTTTTTTTTTAATTGGAACACGAATTACTGTTCTTGTTCATCATTGATTGTATCGCATTTCTCAGTTATTTGACTTTTTTCCTTTTTTTTTTTTTTGTACATGCTGTTCTATTTTCAAACACTTTCCTTAAAAGAAAATCTACAAAATACCCTTCTCATAATGTGAACAGGAACATAATCAAACTGTTATTTCGGAACAGTTATGTTTTCCAAATCAAAGGAAATTAAGTGCACTTTGAATTATTTTCCTTATAAAGAGTACAGAAAATCAATATTGCTTCTGAAAAAAACAGGATGTGAAATTGATAGTTTCATTTGAAGACATGGTACTTTTGCTTCACTCCTTTGAAGTAAATGCCTGGCTGTTGTTTAGACCCATTCCTCATTAGAATATAGGAGAAATTCTCATGACACAGACACATTCTTCCCATTATGATATGCTATGGTTGAGTGGTCATTGTGGACTGAGGTTTGAATTCTGGCAGTGTACAATATGTAAGGGCAGAGACAGCCTGAACACCCCAAGATCCCTCCACTCAGTGTGTTTGTGTCTGTGTCTGCGTGTTCTTTCAGAAGAACACCGATCCAGCCAAACATAAATGAAGGCTGTAACATGCTCACTTTTTAATCTCAGTACAAGGAACAAGCATGCTGGACTTGTTATTATTGCTGTTTTGTTGTGTGTTATCAGTTACTAGAGTTATGTCAGGCAGTTTTTGTTTTTTTGTGTTTATTTCAACTAGCAAGTGAGACAGAATACCTATCACTGTTGGAAAAAAAAAAAGCCTTCCAGTCTAAATGGTAATGGATTCACAAATGTAAAATGTGGTTCAGTGATAATCTTATTTCGAAAAGGAAATGGTGGAGTATCTTTGAAACAAAAGACTAAGTGTTAAAGTTTGAAATGAGAAAATAGTATCTCAGCTCTGAAAATTGGGATGTAGAAGTGTTGGTATGGTCTGCTCATGATTGCCCTATACTGTTCTGTGTGGTTGCAGCGAGAGCCAGACAGTCTGTTCGACGAGTGCAGCAAGCTTGCAGCTCAGTTTCCTTCCTGCCTTTTTCCTCAGGAGATAAGACTGCGTCTGCTCCTGGATCGACAAATGGGTAAAGATTGATCGTCCATCTACAATGCCATGTGGACCTGTCAGAGAAAAATTATATTGATGACAGAAGAAAATGTTGAGGATGTCCTCAGGAGAATTCGCAATATTCTCATGATTTGTTTTTATCAGATTAAAAGAACTTAAAATTTTCTCTCTCTCTCTCTCTCTCTCTCTCTCTCTATCTCTCTCTCTCTCTCTCTCTCGCTTGCTTTTGTTTTACTCACTGTCTTTTGGTCTATCTCTCTCTCTTTTGTTTTACTCACTCTGTCTTTCGCGCTCTCCTCTCTCTCTCTCTCTCTCTCTCTCTCTCTCTCTCTCTCTCTCTCTCCCCCTGTCTCTTTCACTTTACTCTGTCTTTCTCTCTCTCTCTCTCTCTTTTGTTTTACTCACTGTCTTTTGCTCTCGTCTCTTTCTTTCTCTCTTCTCTCTCTCTCACTCTCTCTCTCTCTCTCTCTCTCTCTCTCTCTCTCTCTCTCTCTCTCTCTCTCTCTCTCTCTTTCCTGTTTCGTTTCAACCCCTTTCTTCCCCACTGTCTGTCTGTCTGACTGTCTGGCTGTCTGTCTGTCTCTTTCTTTCTGTCTGACTGGCTGTCTGTCTCTCTCTTTCTTTCTCCCCCCTCCCCCCTTTCTCTCACTACTCCGTTTTACCTTTTATTAAATTTGATTTGTAATAAATAAGTAAGAAGCACAATCTTTTCTCTGTCAGTTTAATATTTCCTTGTCTGTCCACCGTTGTCTTTAACTGACTGTTTGACAGTACATTTGTTACATTGTTTTCCTTACGCTGACTGACAGTGAAGACCAACGCTGATGAGGTGGAAACAATTAAGAAAATGACGACGCATTTGACGGAAGTGATCAAAGATAAGAGCAGCGCTGTCTTGCTGGTGGCAAGAGGTTATCTGTCCTTGATGGAAGGAAAATACACTGCAGCTAGGGATTTCCTGCAGGAGGGTGAGGTTTCATCATTTGTCACACACAGTGACACACACACACGCACGCACGCAACACTCACACACACACATGTAGCGCACATACACACACACATAACACACACACACACATAACACACATATACACATGACGCGTGCACACACACACACATACACGCACACATGCACATATGCACACGCACACACACACACACACACGCTATCTGTCTCTCTCTCAGTCTATGTCTGTCTGTCTCTGTCTGTCCATCTATCTGTTTGTCTCTCTGTCTCTGTCTCTCTCTCTCTCTCTCTTTTTAAATGTATATATGTGCATGTACATACAGACTCACTGATGCATACATACTCACATTTGCATGTGTGCTCAAGCTGTGCTAATTAGGTGCAGTATATGTGCCAAACTTTTAGAGGGCCGACTCATGTAGCAACTTGTGGCACTGTGTGTCTAGTGCATCTAGCTTTCAGAATATATAATCTTAAATCTGTCAACAATGTCGAAAGCAGAGTATTGAAGCATTAGAATTGTGTTGTATTTGAATTACCTTCTCCTGAATATATATCTTGTGTGGTTATTACCCTTTCACTCCTTGGGGGAGAGGAGACGGAAAGGGAGGGATGGAGGGGAGCATACGATTTGCTGATGCTGATTCAGTTATAAAATCATTCATCTTTAGCCTGTATGAGTTCAAAACCGGCAGAGTGATATACTATGAATTCAAATAGATGAGTGAATTGAAACATCGTCAACTCATGGATGCATGCAGATGAGCCTGAAGTCTGATTTCAGGCAAATTGATGTAGATTCAGGCAGATCATTGTCTGAAGAAATTGTTCTGTGAGATAGATCAGGCTTTGATGTTGACCTTTCGTACGTTGATGTGGGCCAATTGTCTTTCAGTTTTTCGGGCAAGACACATGCTTACATGTCACCTGCAGTATATCGATGGAGGGATGGAATGGTGTAGTTTTCTTCAAGCGCATGTGTGTGCATTGGTGACATAAGGACCTGCACATGTGTAGGGGGTCTTTGTGATGCAGGTATTTCTGTGGAGTGTGTCTGCATGTAGGGGCACAGATAGTTGTGCTGGTGTTGAAACTTCATTTATGACTACGCTGAATGCAGCTGCAGTGCTTATATGGATACTGCGTATTTCAGGTGTGGACAAGATGAACACTTGTTTCTGTGGACTGTACTACCTGTGTAAGGTGCTCTTCAAACTGCATGCTACAGCAGCATACCTGCAGACCTGTCAGCAAGGTAAGCACAGGCTCCATGGCTCTGTCTGTTCTTCATTTAATGTCTTTGCATGACAAAAGATTTAAGGTGAGAAAAAAACTGGTATATGTAACATGTCTTCATGGTTAATCAGTTTAGAAGTTACATGGGAACATCATCATTGAGCAAGTGCAACATGAAGAGAATTGAAAGTGATACCTAATTAAAGTGTCAGTATATAGATATATGCTATATCCTATTGCTCTGTACACAGGAGTGTGTCTTTGAGTGAATGTGGGAGCCGGAATAGCTCAGTTGGTAGAGCGCCGGACTCGTAATCTTGGTGATCCTGGGGTTGCGGGTTCAAACCTCCGCCGGGGGCGTTTCGGTACAGGGGGATTTTTCCCTCGGAGTTAACATTGGTTCTGACTCCATTTCCCATACAGTCCTTCGAATGAGACTATAAACTGAGGTTCCGTGTGTGAACGCACGCATAACATCTTGCACACACGTAAAATCCCATCACCAACTTTCGGAAGAGTAGGCCAGTTTGGCCGTTGGTATGGATGACACGTTACACATAGCATGCACCCTGCGTGAGAAATGGAAAGAATGAAGCAAGTAAGGAAAATGAGTGATCGATATTGAACGATACTGACTGGATGACACGGGAAACGACTGAATGAAGCGCCAGCTGGCAGCTCTTCAGTCAGCACTACCCAGGTAGGCAGCCCGTTGTGTAAACGAGTGTTGATTGTAAAGCACTTAGAGCTTGGTCTCTAGCCGAGAATAGGCGCTATATAAGTATTCATTATTATTATTATTATTATAATGTCAAAGTGAGTGTTCATTGTACATCAGCCATGTGGCCATAATTTAAACACAAACACAGGCAGTGACAAAGAGTGAAAGGGAAGGAAGTGGGGGTATGGATGACCAAAGATGAAATACATATCTCATGGATAGACAGCACACAACTCAATGCTGTTTGCCAGCAACATGTCAACTGAGTGGAAATAAATTTCCCTGTCTGTACCAGCTACTTTCCACAAGGAATTCTGCTTCACCTAGAATTGTTAGTTATTCATATTAGACCTATGAGAGAGTGTGTTGGTGCATGTGTAATAACTTCAGAGCTTCCATGTTTAACAGTACTGACGCTGCAGTCCAGCAAAACACGTGTAGTGTCTGTCAGCACCAGTGAGGCTGCACAGCAGCTGCACAAGATGGCCGTCCATTGCTATCTGTGGCAAGGAAACAAGCTTTCACTGTCACAGGCATTGGTTCACCTGGATGAGGTGAGTCAGAGACTGGATTTAGAGTCTTTTTGAGTTTTTTTTATTCTTTTACTGCTGATAGCCCATCTTCTGTGCTTTGTCATCGGCTTTACCTCCATACATTGCTACATCTAGGTTTGTTGTGCTGTAGGTATGGCATCAGTCATCCCTGGGGAACTATTAGTGCAACCAAAGGAGACATTACAGTTCTACTGAATCACTTTGTGGTGCCTTTTCAAATCTGAAGGGATTGAAAGTTATGTAGAAGTGCACTTCTCCATGTAAAAAAACAGCAACTAAAGTGCATCGGATTTGCATTCACATTGACAAGTAACAGAGCTTAATCTAGAGCGCGGGATTGGTACAATCCCCCGAAAATCTGTTCCTTCCCGCAATTATTGAATCTTAACGCGGGCAGACTCCCGCACAGTTGCAGGACTGCCCGCCCTGTTCACTGATCGTTACGGGCGCTCGTTTGTCGTCTGCTTGAAAAACTGAAACTAGGACTGAGCAGGAGCGAACGATTTCTTGATATTTCATTGGCTGTTAGTGTAAATCAACCAATTGGTGGCGTTCATCTCCTCCATCTCGATCACCGATGAGAAGTTGCAAGAGTTAAAGGCGCCATACTGGATATTTTTTTAAATGAAGCGTGCACCCACCCTATTCGACTTCGACTTCCGTGGAGGAAAAGTGGAAAGAAAAAAAGATTCTGTGCCATGCAAGGGTGGAGAAGATCATGAAGAAACCACGACTACATCCAAAAGCTCGGAGAAGCAGCCCGAAAAGAGTGCCAGTGCAAGGGAACACCGGTTTCAAGAGGATTGGCTGAAGAAGTGGCCCTGGAGTGTTGGGAGTGCCCCCCTATTTTTGATATGAGGGGGGGACTGCCCCCCTTTTTAAAAAATCCTAGATTAAGGTCTGAAGTAAGGAGGTGATTGCATATGCCATGACGGTTTGGTTAAATTTGTTTTGGTTTGCCAGCCTTAATAAATCTGGCTGCACTGTATTTTGTTGGCCACGGGTAGCAGTTCCCCCTGAATCCTAGCTGCTGTAAACTTTTTTTTTCACCAGACCCATTTTATTGCATACTAGAATAAGTCCCCAACTGACAAAAATATTTGCTTTCTTGCCGAGCCTGGGTGATAGTGTTCATGCCCTCTTCCTGCATCATGTCGACCCCCCCCCAGTTCCCCCTGTCCTTCCCCGCCATCCCATCTGGAATGAACCCATCAAGAGTTCTTTAAGTTAATTTGAGAAGAAATATGAGTCATGACCTGTTGTGTGTGTGCTTATTTGATTGATGTGTGTGTGCTCATTCTGTGATCCAGATAGGGATATTAGGAGGTTCAATCACTTTTTCAGGTGTCTTTCATGCCCTCTTCAGAATATCTCTTTATTTCATTATTTGGCAGTTGGGTGTCTGGTTGCGATTTTTACATTATGTTCTTTTTTTTTTTTTTTAATACAAACTGTTCATTATAGTGATAGCTTTTATGGTGTTTAATTCTGTGGTGGTTTTGGTTGTTGTCATGTTGATTTATTTCTGTGGTGGTTTTGGTTGCTGTCATGTTGATTTGAAGTGATGGTGTTGATGGCTATGGGGATGTTCATTACTATTATGTTGTTGACTGATTGCTGTGGTGGTGTTGATGACTGTGGTGGTGACTTGCTATGGTGTTCATTGCAATGGTAATGTGGATTGCTGTGGTGGTGACTTGCTATGGTGTTCATTGCAATAGTAATGTTGATTGCTGAGGTGGTGACTTGCTATGGTGTTCATTGCAATGGTAATGTTGATTGCTGTGGTGGTGACTTGCTATGGTGTTCATTGCAATGGTAATGTTGATTGCTGTGGTGGCGACTTGCTATGATGATTTTGAATGCCAGGGTGGTTTTGATTGCTATGGGGATGGTGCTTGCTGTGGTGATGTCAAGTTGTGTTGTTGTTACTTCATTGATGGTGTTGATTGGTTTGTGGTATTGATAGGTATGATGGTGTTCATTGCTTTGGTGGTATTGATGCTATTCTTGCTGTTGGTCCAGCTGACAGAGTCAAGTGGAGAAGCAGACATTTTACGAGCCTATGTCTGCCTGGAACTTGATGATCAAGAGCAGTTACAGGTGACTTTAACTTAAGAGAGAGAAAGCATGTGAGTTTTTGTGTGTGTGTGTGTGTGTGTGTGTGTGTGTGTGTGTGTGTGTGTGTGTGTGTGTGTGTGTGTGTGTGTGCGTGCGTGTGTGTGTGTGTGTGTGTTTTTGATAAGAAGAACGTGTGGTTGAAAATGTTTGAATTGTTATGTGGTGTATTTGTTAGTTTTGCAACTGCTGGAGGCCTTTTTTTTTTTAACGCAATAAGATTAGAAGAAGTGGTGGTTTACTCTCTCTTTCTCTCTCTCTTGCCAAAAGCATATACATAGTGTGTGTGTCTGTCTATTAACAGAGGTGTATGGACAGACTGAAGGAGAACAAAACGACAGCAGCAACAGCATTGAAGGCTTGGCTGGACTTCCATCAGCAAAATTATGCTGCTGCCAGTACCAAGTAAGCCGCTTCTCTTACAGCTCAAACAGATACTATTTAGGTTGCAAGTTTTTGTTACATCCAGCTTGGCTTTATTTATCACAAGGTTAAACTTACACATGACTTACTTGAAAAAAAAACAACTACAAAGATTCCATCAGGTTGTATGTCTGTTTTCGTGAGCAAGTGGGAGCAAATACTGTGAAATTGATAAGGTCTTGCTATGTTAACCCTTGTTGAGTCATCCACTCGACTTTCTCATTTATAGAGTTTTGTTCCATGTGTTTGGTAGTTTCTTGTTTTGTTTTGTTTTATTCATGCCATTGTCATGAGTTATTAACATGTCATGTTTTGTTGATATTACACATTGTCTGTTTATATACTTGATCCATAACACTGACAGAAGTGTGAAAAAAAAAATGCCAGTGAATGTTGCAAATATACTTTTTGTTTTCACCCGTGAGTATCCCTTTTTTGTCCACCTGTACAATGCTCCTTTATGTGCTCAGCCTGTTTGTGTTGGTAAGCTGCGTCGATGAACAAGGAAGAAAGTCAAAGTGGACAGAACTCAATTCCTTGACCTGCTAGTGAAATGCCTAGTGTTGATGGCACTTCTGCCTACTCATATATCAAAGCCTCACTCCTTTTTCTCAGTACTGTGGAACCATGTAGAGATGAGCACTTTTGAACATATTCCCTCACAGCCGCTTCAGTGACAGCCTAACAGGAGAAACCATGTCCTGTAGACCTGCACGCAGCCATGCACCATCCTTTTCTGAGCAGTTCTAAGAAACACCTTGAGATGTTGCCTGTGGGACTTCTTTCAACTTCTCCCAGCGGAACAGATCCCACCTCCACCCCATTAATACATGTTTCTGTATTTCATGTCTGGCGGCCATTTTATTCGGGTGCCGAATACATGGAACCATAAGTGACTCTACGTTCTTTGTTCGTACTGTTCTAAATGTTAAATGTTATTTGTTTTTGCCTGAAGAAGACCCAAGAGGTCGAAATGCATTGTATCTTGTCCTGTGCTTTTTTTTGTCTGTGTCCTTGGCGGTAACTAACCCCCTCTCTTTCTAAATTTTGCTTCATTTTCCACCCTCACTCACTCCATTTTGAAACATGTTTCTGTATCTATGCTGCCCACTGTGTATGTGTTTTGAATCAATTGACATTGAACGTGGCTCTCCATTTCCACAATAGTTTTCAAATTCCCAGTGTATAGTTTCATCATCAGTCATGTATGTATCAGACTGCAGGAGTGTGTCCGCGAGGACGCCAGCAATGCAGAGTACCTGTTGATGCTGGGCCGAGCACTGTGGGAACAGAGGGGACAGGGAGCTGCCGCGCAGGAGCAGTGCTTCAACGCTCTGCTGAAGGTGAAGGCGCTTGATGGTGCCATACTGGGAGTTCTCTGTTTTCTGCTGCATGTTTTTTTCTTTGTAATTTATGAGTTGTATGGCTTCAGTCAAAATGAATGCAGGTTCCTACTGTCAGCTGTGCAGTTTGATGAGGATGGTGTATGAATTAATGAGAAAGTTCTATGGATTGATAAGGGGTACATGAATTCATGGGGAATGTTTATTGGTTGAAGGGACTGGTGTATGATTAATTGATGGGGGAATTGTATGGGTTTAAATGGATGATATATAAATTCATAAAGAGGCTGTGTGGGTTGATGGGGATGCTATATGAATTCATAAGGAAGCTGTGTTTTGTTGAAGGGGGTGGTATATGAATTCATAAGGAAGCTGTGTTTTGTTGAAGGGGATGTATATGAATTCATAAGGAAGCTGTGTTTTGTTGAAGGGGGTGTATATGAATTCATAAGGAAGCTGTGTTTTGTTGAAGGGGATGTATATGAATTCATAAGGAAGCTGTGTTTTGTTGAAGGGGGTGGTATGTGAATTCATAAGGAAGCTGTGTTTTGTTGAAGGGGGTGTATATGAATTCATAAGGAAGCTGTGTTTTGTTGAAGGGGGTGGTATATGAATTCATGAGGAAGCTGTGTTTTGTTGAAGGGGATGTATATGAATTCATGAGGAAGCTGTGTTTTGCTGAATGGGGTGTATATGAATTCATAAGGAAGCTGTGTTTTGTTGAAGGGGGTGTATATGAATTCATAAGGAAGCTGTGTTTTGTTGAAGGGGGTGGTATATGAATTCATAGGAACTGTGTTTTGTTGAAGGGGTGTATATGAATTCATGAAGAAGCTGTGTTTTGTTGAAGGGGTGTATATGAGTTCATAAGGAAGCTGTGTTTTGTTGAAGGGGGTGTATATGAGTTCATAATGAAGCTGTGTTTCGTTGAAGTGGGTGTATATGAATTCATAAGGAAGCTGTGTTTTGTTGAAGGGGGTGTATATGAATTCATGAGGAAGCTGTGTTTTGTTGAAGGGGTGTATATGAATTCATAAGGAAGCTGTGTTTTGTTGAAGGGGGTGTATATGAATTCATAAGGAAGCTGTGTTTTGTTGAAGGGGATGTATATGAATTCATGAGGAAGCTGTGTTTTGTTGAAGGTGGTGTATATGAATTCATAAGGAAGCTGTGTTTTGTTGAAGGGGGTGTATATGAATTCATAAGGAAGCTGTGTTTTGTTGAAGGGGGTGGTATATGTAGGTGACCAGGTCTTGTGTGAGCAAGAGAATGTCTGTGAAGGCATATGTGTGGTAGTCTGTGTATACTCCATTATTTGTGCATGCCACTGTGTGTGTGTGTGTGTGTGTGTGTGTTTTGTTCTGTGTCTGTGTCTGTGTCTGTGTGTCTGTGTGTGAGGTCTGTATAGTAATGTGTCAAAATGTTTTTCAGGCTGCAAAACTGGACCCATACATGAGTGGAACATTCCTGTTCTTGGGCCATTTTTACAGTGAACTAAAGAAGGATCAGCAGTGTGTAGAGCTCTCTCTTTCTGTCTTTGTATACTGTGTCTCTCTGTCTTTCCCTGTGTCTGTCTCTTTCTCTCTGTCAGTCTGTCTCTCTATCTGTCTCTCTCACTCTTTGTCTCTCTCTGTGTCTTCTTTCTCTCTCTCACTCCCCCCTCTCTCTCTCTCTCTCTCCTCTCCTCTCTCTCTCTCTCTCTCTCTCTCCTCTTCTCTCTCTTTCTGTCTTATTATTTACTCTCTCCCTCACTCACTCACTCACTCCCTCTCACTCACTGTCTTTCTGTCTCTGTCTTCCCCTCAGCCCCCCCACCCAACCCCTCTTTCTCTCTCTTTCTGTATGACTGCCTTCCTCATTATCTCTGTTTGCTCTGTGGCTGCCTAACTGGCTGGCTGGCTGGCTGTGTGTGTGTGTGTCTTTCTCTCTCTCTCTCTCTCTCTTTCTTTGTATTTGCTTGTTTGTCTTTTTTTTCTCTCGTTCTTTCTTTCTTGCTTTCTCTGTCTCTCTCTGTATATCTGTCTCTATCTGCCTCTCTGTCTCTCTCTCACTGTCTGTCTCTCTCTCTTTCAATATAGATCATTCTCTTTGTTTTTTGATGGTGATGAGATATAATGTTAGGTGCAACTCTTGGATATTTATATGCGTGCTATATTTGGATGTGTTAGTTTTCATCTTTTTTTTTTTTCATTCCAAGGTTGACGTTTCTAAATATTTGAAGATGGAGGATTAGAATCAAGTTCATGTCATGCAATTTCATTCTGTTCATTTTATTACACTTTCTAGATAACTCAATTTTTTTCACACAGTTTCTAATTAGTTGTTGGGTTTCTTCTGCACTAATTAACTTCACCCTCTGTGATATGCTAGGCATTGACAACTTTGAAGATCTGTCATTCTAATGAAAACATTTGTTGGCTGATTTTCTGAATCTGTTTTATAGGAAAAGAAAATAATGACATGCTGATTTTTCTCTGTTTGCTTTGTTGATGTAGGCGTGCAAAGAAATGTTATCAAAAGGCGTATGATCTGGATTCTGACAATGAAGAGGCCGGTGCTGCCCTCTGTGATTTGATGGCTGCCTTAGGAGAAGAGGTGAGAGAGGGATAAAGATGTGTTTTGCATGAAAAGTATGATTTTGGTTGTTGTTGTCAGACTGCAGTGCCTTGTGTTCATGGTAAGGTTTGTGTGTTTATGTATGTTTATTTATCATCGTTGCGTAACAAATAAGATATGGGGTGCGATGACAAACATGGCATTTCAAGGGCAGTAAAGCTCTGCATTACGATGCCTATCTCTTCATCTATTATCAAGCTGCATGTTGGATATTATCAGGGTCCCCAAAGCCCATGAAAATCTGACATGGTTGACAGGAGTTTTGAAGTGTCTGTCTCATCTGATCTAGTGTATGTGTGTATTACCAACAGGGTTCAGCCACTAGAGGTGTACACACAGAGGTTGGCCTTGGAGATCTGAAAACTTCCTGCTCCATACTTTACTCACCTGGGGGTGTTTTATGGCTTGAACCCACGATTTTCAGCAAGAGTCAAATGTGCCATTGATCCCATGTGTTTCTTCATGTGGTATTGCTGTTGTGACGACATATTTCTCCATGAACTTTAAACTCTGCTCTCCTGGGCAAGTGTGTCACCGCAGTGTGCTGCCTTCCACTCTCTTTTTTTCTTTGTGCATGTTCCCTGTATTGTAAAGTTTATGAAATGGAAAGTTGGAGAACCATGGTACAATGTGCCTAGTCAAAATGCTTGGAATAGTTGTGAAAGTTTGAGAATCATGAGGTTATATAGCCAATCAATATGCGTTTAGCTTTCCAAAAACAATCTTTGGGATTTTCTGGAAGCTTCTTACCTTTATGGGGGAAGATACTTAGACTCTAAAGAAACTTCTGAATTATAATGTATCTCTGTTGATTCTCTTTTATTTACATCTGTCCATTTAAGATGATATCAGCATGCTTTGAAAACAGTGTGTGTTTGCATGTGTGTGTGTGTGTGTGTGTGTGTGTGTGTGTGTGTGTGTGTGTGTGTGTGTGTACAGATGCAGATGTAAGTGATCATGTTTGTTTTGGTTTTTGTTTATTTCATCAGGAAATTTGAACACACACACAAGCTCACACCCACACACACCCACGCACACAGACCCACGCACACATGCACTCATGCACGCACACATGCACGTACGCATGCATGCATATGAAAACTCTCACAGGTGTATGTGGCTTGGTGTGCAGGAAAGTGTGCAGGTGTTACTGCAGAAAGTGACAGACAATGCAAGTGCTGGCTGGTATGTTATATATATATAGAGAGAGAATGTGTGTGTGTGTGTGTGTGTGTGTGTGTGTGTGTGTGTGTAGATGTCCATTCATTACTTACCACAGGTAATGACAGTGTCAGTGCTAGCAGGTGTGGTAGTGTGTATTTTTGTGAATGTGCGTTCATGTTTTGTTATTTTTTAATGAAATAACACTTGCTTCCAGAAAAAAGTACCAGCTATGCAGGCATAGGCTATGTTAATGTAAAAGATAACCTAGTTAATCTGTTAGTCGTAGAAATGGAATTCTTTCTATCCTCTGTAACATACTATCTGCCTGTGTTCTGTTACTCTTTCTCCCCTTTCCACTTCCCCTTTGCTCTGCTTTCCCAAACAATTTTCTATACCTTGGATGATACCTGTGGGCAAAATAGTTCAGTGTATTCATACCCATGTTAATTTGACACAGTTTTGTATATTTGTTTCTGTTTTGAATGTGTTGATGTTTGAGAGAGTTGGGAACAGAACAGTGAATATGAAATCAAAATTATAGTCTGTAACTTTAGTGTAGAAGCCTCATAGCAGAAGCCAGCAATGTGTTTTGCAGTGCCAAATGGGCATGGCTTCGACTGGGTCTGGCACAGGTGAGAACAGGTGATCCGTCCACGGCCATAACCTCCTTCCAGTCGGCACTGAGAGCGGATCCCACAGACAGGTCATTTTCTGTGTTTTTTGCTGTGTAATGATACTGATTTATTCATGTGCTGCTATCCCAGTAAAGAGGAAAGAAAGAAGCAAACGTTGATTGACGACAGATGATGTTTCACAGCTGCTTCGGTTGTACTGATTCCCCAGCCGTTGACCTGATTGTCTTCCAGTCTGTGTTTTGAACAGAAATTGCATGAAGCTGCAGCATTCTCTGTGTCAAACAGTTCAGATTGTAGTCCTTGTTGGACCTTAACATGTCACTAAGCATAAGAATGAAAAAGGTTGTGTCCACAATTGAGACATTGAAACCACTCATTGAAGACTTCCAAATAAAAATTCCCTCCTGTTGAAGGCTGTACTTTTTTTTTTTTCTAGAACATGTTTCTCTTTGTCTGGTCTAGATTTTCTTCCTAACAAAGAATTTCTCCAAGGCATTCCTCATGCTGCAGACTAATTTATTTTGAAGGGTATGTGAAGGCAGCTTCTGATAGGCTGCACTGTCTTATTTGCAGAGCAAGGCATCTAACTGGGGAAGCGTAAAGATAAGAAACTTGTCTAGTTAACAACAGGGTCTGGTGTAATGATGTTGTGATCCATTTCTTCCATCAGTGCATGAGTTACAGAGGTGTTCGTGATTCTACTTTATTTTACACATAGGGTGGTTATTGTATGGTTGATTTGTTTCAGACACGTGTGGGTGGTTATTGTATGGTTGATTTGTTTCAGACACGTGTGGGTGGTTATTGTAGCATGGTTGATTTGTTTCAGACACGTGTGGGTGGTTATTGTAGTATGGTTGATTTGTTTCAGACACGTGTGGGTGGTTATTGTAGCATGGTTGATTTGTTTCAGACATGTGTGGGTGGTTATTGTAGCATGGTTGATTTGTTTCAGACACGTGTGGGTGGTTATTGTAGTATGGTTGATTTGTTTCAGACACGTGTGGGTGTTTATTGTAGTATGGTTGATTTGTTTCAGACATGTGTGGGTGTTTATTGTAGCATGGTTGGTTTGTTTCAGACACGTATGGGTGGTTATTGTAGCATGGTTGATTTGTTTCAGACACGTGTGGGTGGTTATTGTAGCATGGTTGATTTGTTTCAGACACGTGTGGGTGGTTATTGTAGTATGGTTGGTTTGTTTCAGACACGTATGGGTGTTTATTGTAGCATGGTTGGTTTGTTTCAGACACGTGTGGGTGGTTATTGTAGCATGGTTGATTTGTTTCAGACACGTGTGGGTGGTTATTGTAGCATGGTTGGTTTGTTTCAGACACGTGTGGGTGGTTATTGTAGCATGGTTGATTTGTTTCAGACACGTGTGGGTGGTTATTGTAGCATGGTTGATTTGTTTCAGACACGTGTGGGTGTTTATTGTAGTCACGTGTGGGTGGTTATTGTAGTATGGTTGATTTGTTTCAGACACGTGTGGGTGTTTATTGTAGCATGGTTGATTTGTTTCAGACACGTGTGGGTGGTTATTGTAGCATGGTTGATTTGTTTCAGACACGTGTGGGTGGTTATTGTAGCATGGTTGATTTGTTTCAGACACGTGTGGGTGGTTATTGTAGCATGGTTGATTTGTTTCAGACACGTGTGGGTGGTTATTGTAGCATGGTTGATTTGTTTCAGACGCGTGTGGGTGTTTATTGTAGCATGGTTGATTTGTTTCAGACACGTGTGGGTGGTTATTGTAGTATGGTTGATTTGTTTCAGACACGTGTGGGTGGTTATTGTAGTATGGTTGATTTGTTTCAGACACGTGTGGGAGTGTCTAGCCGAAGCTTATCTACATCGGGGAAGTTACACTGCTGCTTTGAAAGCTTTTACTAAGGCAGTTGAAGTGAGTTGCCTGTGAAAATATGCTCACACTTGAACATACCTTGCCTTTCGTGTTTTACAAGTGCAGGAAGGGGTTACTGATGCTTGACTGATAACTTCCAGATATCTATGTGGTTCTTTGCAACTGACAAAAGGCGAAGGACAGACCTGTCCTCTCCATGTTGTCCTTCTCACGTCTCATCTTACCTTTTCATCTGCCTTTTCTTCATCCTCCTTGCTCCTTACTCAGCAGGGTGTGCCATGGCCGCTGACGATGAAATTTGTCTATGCATGAATGAATGTACTTATACAAACAAAGTATACAGGAATGGAGCACAATACCTCTCTTTATTTCTGCGTAACATGTACAAGATACAAAGGCAATACCAGTTGAATAAATGTTGATTTGTGTTCTGCTGTTGCTGTTGTATACCAAGGTGAAGGGTGCATAGGTGGGCTTGGGATTTTATTTTGTGAGGAAGGTTTCCTTGTTGTCAGTGTGTTCCTTGTATTGATGTGTACGTTACCTGTCAGGTAGCTTTAAGCAACATTAGCTTGAATGTTTGTGGTTTTTGTTTCATTGTTGGTCCACGGAGCAATAAGGGTCTTTTGTATTTGTCTGGTGTTGACCATTATTGTCTTTTCTTTATTTTCAGCTGCACCCGGACTCCATCTATTGCCTCTATCAGTGAGTATTTTTGTCTAGGATTTCATGCATGGTGTCTAATGGTTGTGTATGTTTTTTTTATTTTTATTTTTTTAAGTTTTGTTTGTTTTTGTTCAGTTTGATTTTCTGAATCACTTCATTGGCACTATGTGGTGGCTTTACTCTTGCACTGTACATTCTGTCTTCCTGTTCACAGTCACACCCTGGCTTGTTTCTCCACAGTTCTGGTGCTAGCAATCCACAGTGAGCAGTCAGTATCAAATATGAGGCAGCATGCTGCCGAGTCACTTATTGGCACCTGTTCTAATCCAGCATAACCAGGACACCACCTACAAAATCCCCACTTATGACAATGATTATGTTTTGGTTGATGGCGTATTCAGCATGAGTTAACGTCCCTCCCCGGGCAGGTGTCACCACTCCACCAAACAAAATTCTCCATGAACTTGCTGATACCAACAACTTTGACTCAAACTTGCCAAAGGCGCAGACATAGAGGGGAAATTGTGGATCCGAAAGCAAAGCATGAAGGGCCACAGAAGTAGAGACATTTTTTAATAATGCTGACTGATGAGGATTAAGATGATGGAGATATTGTTGTAGAGTTCCATTCTGGTCAAAGATTTAATGACAGAGTTGCACTTTATGCTTATTTTCAAAAGATATCCTTGCATCAGCCAGGCCCGGGAGTTACAAACACCTGCGGAGTTGGTCAGGAAGTTTTAGGAAACTCTCAAAGAGGCAACCATTAAAGTAGAAAAAGCTGTACATTATGGTTCCAGTCTTGTCATTTGAGCCCTTAGTCAGGTCGACTCTGGGTAGGTGTCAGTCGGAGCTGAAAAATCCTAGAAATGAATAGCTCTGATGGTAATTGAACCCATGACCTCTGTGTGGGAAGCAAAACACTGCACCATGGTGACTGACGTTTGCTGGGGTTTCTTTTTGTGTGTTTTGTTTGTTTGTTTTAGTGATTTTTCTAGGCTTTTATCTCAAGTCACATATGCAAGACTTAGTTGTGCATGTCAAAAATGAAAGACATAATTGTGTGTGTTAGAATCTGTTTCTGCACCTGTTCATGTTGGTAGATGCACAGATGAACAAGCAGTCCCAAATGATGTGTTTCTTTGCAGAATATTTGATATTGTGGAAGATGAGTGCAGACTACATATTTGTTTTGTATTCATTATTTTTACAAATGAACTGCTGTAGGAACATTATTGATAGGGGTAACGTCCAAAAAGCACCTCCAAATAGGTCTTCTGAAACAAGGAGCCTTCATAGCGCTACAGAGTGTGTGTGACTATCCTTCTCCAAATAAATGGCAGATCTCATTGGATAATTCTGTGTTAAGAAGAACTATAAAGTGAGATGATTTGAATGATCAGTTTAAAGATCTGGCATCATACACTGCTCCCTGTCAAACTGGCGCAAGCTGTGACCAATCCTGTTTGCTCTGCTGGCCTCATGTTTACAATGACAGACTGCTGCTAACCTCTACAGCCCTCATCCAATCAGCCTTTTTTATTGACTCTCAGTGCAGATGGCCTACATATGCATTCCCATCATTCTCAAGGCCAGGTTTTGTCAGGAACAAGGCAGGTTACTTTGCTCTACCTGATCTTTCATCTTCTGCTTATCGGTTGGCTGAATTTTAAGCAGAGTTCCCTGTTTCTTGTGATGTGCTATGCAAAGCCACACATTCTACATATTGTCCTGACAAATGATCCAACGAGGATGTTAGACTTGTTTCATTGTAGACAGTAACATATAACAAAAGTCATGAGACTGAACACTGGCTTTTCCTCATGATATCAGTCTTGCCAAACCTGCTATTTCAATGCTTAGAACTTCAGTTCCATATAAGTGACATGGAATGATGTTCAGTGACTTTCCTATCCATTATTTTGACATAGGGCGCAAATGGCCAGCTCTTAAAAGACATGTTTGTATCAGTGACGTTTGAAGCTAACGTCACTTCCCTTGTGTGTCATCTTTTCTACAGAATAGCCAGCATCAAGCAGACGCTTGGGGCACTCAGTGAGGCTGTGGAGGAGTACAGCCTCATTTTGGACAAGTCACCAGACTACGTCCCTGCTCTGAAAGGTCAGACCCCTCGGAGAGGTTCTTGATATTGGTTGTAACCACCAATGTTGCGGGCAGATTGTTGAGAACTGCACTCATGGTTTAGTTGAACTGATCCAGGTGTGAGTTTGTAATGAGGATTGCAGATTATTGGATATTTCTATGAAAGGGGTAGGTATACATAGTTCTTTCAGTTACGTGTGCATCAGTTTAACTGACTAGTTCAAGGTGTGATGTGAACATTTCTATCACACTGTTTTATACATTACCCAGTTAGAAAACATGTGGCTTTTAACCCTGTAATTACCACACCTTTTTACTTCACATTCTTGCAATTGCCAAATGACTGTCTAAGAACATCAAAGTTAAATTGAAGTTTTGGAACTTGAATACTTTAAAAGAAACTTACCAGACAACTAATGAAAGTCTGCTTCGCACCTAATTTTGTATGAAAATCCTGTAGTGAATGTACTCAGTTGCGCATGCGTCTGTTCTGTGTTGTTGATGTTTATAGCCCACCATTTTGGTCACTCACATGGAAAATTCGTAATCCACACATAGCCTCAGTGCCAATTCCCAACTTTTTGGTCATCTTGCACACTGACAGTGAAGTTTGAAATGAGTGGAGAAACACCTGAATAGTCTACATGGCTTTTTGAGCCATTGTTAGCTCTTCAGTGGTGCCTGAGCATCAAGATTGTCTAGAGTCATGTAACACAGGCAGCCCCCTTTCATGTCACTCATGATCACTCTGAACATGAGTTGAACATTTTCTTTTCTTTTTTTAACTTTTTGGGCTTTGTTTGAAGCTTTGTGACATCTTCACAGCAGCATTTGTCCGCCAGTGTTGCATACTAACGCTCAAAGCATCCCAAGTAACCTACATAGGAACAAAATGGAGAGTCCTCCCCCCCCCCCCCTCCACACACACACACTCACACACCAAGCAAAGCAAAAGAGCAAAGAGCAAAACAATGGTCTACTGATAAAGGCAGATGGATGGAATAATAATTATGGTGGAACATTAGTTAGCAGGCTAATGTATCAGTTACATAAATAACTACCATGTAAGAATCACAAGCTCATACGAACACAACATCAAATATCATTCTTGGTGGAAGTAGAACTAAAGGTCACCGTTTTCAGGACTGGGGGAGTCGTACCTGCTGATAATGCAGCGCTACCTGTCGCAAGGTCTGCTGGGATTGGCTGTGGATAAGTGCCAGAAAGCCATTCGTTGTCTGACCAGGTGACTGTTGTTCACTGTTTTTGACTGTCCTCAGTGTTTGTGTATGAGTATGTGTGTGTGTTTGTGAGTATGTGTAGGTGTGTGGGTATGAAATTTAGCACCTTTGATAGTGATGTTGCATCATATATGTCATGTCAGTAGAGGCCGAGGGAAAGACGTAATATCAAATGTAGAAGATGAGGATAATACCTTGAAATGTATGTCTCAATTTCTGCCATTGTTTTGTGCATTTGTGAGTGGGAGATACGTGGGAAAGCTTGCAACTTACATTTTTTTTCGCTGGGAAAGTTTCATTATTTCTTCATGTATGCCTAGTCCTTACATGTGTTCTCAGTGGATGGCCACCCCAGGCAGCATTAATTTGATGTATGTAATTGTATCACATGGGAGCAACATGTTATGTGTCCCATGGGAGCAACATGTAATTGTGTCACATGGGAGCAACATGTAATTGTGTCACATGGGAGCAACATGTAATTGTGTCACATGGGAGCAACATGTAATTGTGTCACATGGGAGCAGCATGTAATTGTATCACATGGGAGCAGCATGTAATTGTGTCACATGGGAACAACATCTGATTATGTCGCATGGGACCAACATGTAATTGTGTCACATGGGAACAAAATGTTATGTGTCCCATGGGAGCAACATCTGATTATGTCGCATGGGACCAACATGTAATTGTGTCACATGGTTGCGTATAATTTTGTCACTGTGGGAGAACAGGTGTTTTTGTCACCATAAGAACAACATATCATAGTGTCATTATGGAAACAACACTCAGTTGTGTCACTATGGGAGCAACATGCCATTATCTCTCATAGGAGCAATATGTAATTGTGTCACATGGGTGCAACATGTAATTGTGTCACTGTGGGAGCAACATGCTATTGTCACTATTGGAGAAGCCAGTAATTGTGTCACCATGGAAGCAACGTGTAATTATGTCACCGTGGAAACAACATGTAATTGTGTCACCATAGATGCAACATGAAATTGTGCCTTTTAAACTGTGTCACCATGGGACCACCATGTAATTGTGTCATCTTGGGACCAACAAATAATTGTACCACCATGTCACCATAGGAGCAATGTAAATTGTGTCATGCTACATGTAACTTTGTGACCATGGAAACAAGTGATTATGTCACTGAAGGAACAACATATGACTGCATCACCATGGAAACAACATATAATTATGTCACCATGGGAGCATATACTGTAAGATTTACCTCTCACTCGTAAAGAATCCTTCGACTTTAGATCTTTTTTGATGCAAGGATTTCTGTAGGTCATATGTGAGAGGTTCCACTGTGGACTGTGCTGTATGATGCCACAGGTCAGCGACGCATCGCCCAGATCTGTCCTGTTTGTGGAAACTGATGGGGGACTGCTGCACAGCGCTGCATCCTCTGCACTCGCCATCCTTCCAGTAAGACGCGGGATTGTCATTTTAAAAAATGGATCAGAACTGCAGTGCTCTGTCAAAGATTTTCAGTGAAATCATGACTGGAAAGGAGACCATGTAAAAAAAAAATGATTAAAAAGTAAAAGTGTTGTTATTTAAAAACAAAGAGCACAGTCACACTAAGGTTTGGTTTGAACTAAATGGGAAATGATTATTATTGACAGTAGACCAGTGAGTACTTGCTTGGCATTCAGTGTGCATTGCAGATCTTTTGACAGCGATAGAGTTAGTAGAGTTAGTATGTGGAAAGTAGATAAAGAAAAGAATATCATTGCTTATCAATAAGGGAATCGTATGGTTTAATTTATCCTTGTGTGCCCAAAAATACCACTGACAAGAACCATTGATATACAACAGAACAATATGAAAAACAACATCAATAATGCAATATGTCACAGCCATTACATTAAGGAATATCTCTTTGGCAGAACTCTGAGATTCATTATGTGTGATATTTTTGTGGTTCATGACTGTATTTAATCGAACCGTTAACCCGTTCGCTGCTTGAAGCTGCTTGAAAATGTTACAAACAAAGGCTTTCCCAGTGCCAGGGAAATCTAATGATTTGGGGGTAATAATTAACAAAAAATTCTAGCTCAGAAACTACAAAAGATATAACAATGAAATATATATGATTTTTGAAGGAAATTGAATGAAGATTTTGAATCTGGGCTTCTTTTGTTTTAATTTTGATAATAAAAAAGTATTTAGACAATTAGATTTGGATAGATTTTTTTGCACGATCAAAAGCATATGTATTTACCACTACATCGTCACATCCAAACAAGAACACAAAGCAAAAAAGTTGAAAATAAAGTTTGTATTGTCACACTACACCTGTAAATGAAAGTAAAACAGTTTAGAAGTCTATCAAGACGCTCACACTCTATGCAGACAGGTCAGTCCACGACCACGCCCCCCTCTCCCCACCACGCCCCCATGCTGGACTTCAACCCTCTCTTTCACTGCTCCTCTTCCCCTACCTTTCCCTCTGCCCTGTGCCGCGCCGCGAGCAGGCCGCGCTCCCCTCTCACGCTGACTACCACGTCACTGACCACTGGCACGCAGTGCAGAGTACACACTAGGCGAGCTCGTTCGACGCTGGCAAACCAGTCAGCTGAACACACATTGAGGTCACACAGCCCGACACAATAACTGACGAATACGGTTGGCAATTCCATCACTATCATCATCTCACCTTCATGCTCGAGTGAGTCGTTGAATAAAAGATTATTGTCTTTGTCAAAAATCATTAGCAGAGCCTGCTCAGCTGTGTAAATACATTGATTTGGTCGCTGCGCTTGTCGAAGGTTGCGCCGCCATCTTTGCAAGCGAGACGAAGTGCTGGCTGGTCATCCAGTCAGTGATGAGAATAAATGGGCTTTCCCCTCACGTGTGGTCATTTACATATCATTTTAATACTACAGACATATAAGGCTTACTACGCACACTCTATTTAAGTCCGTTGATAGAAATAGTAACGAATGAAAATTCAAGAAAAATGCATGACGTCAGTGGACGGCCCATAGGCACTGGGAAAGCATTTTTAATGCGGCGTCAGCTGACGGCTTAAAGGCACTCTACGGGTTAAGATATCCCAGTTCTGTTTTGGGGGATAATATCTAAACACGACACCGGTGTACATGTATCATATTTTCTTGTCATGCATCCCACCAGCACATAATGGCCTACTTTTCTCCGAAAAGTGAATGAGGTTCAGTATGTATGCAAGATTTTTTCATGCATGTGTTCTGGCACAGGACCTCAGTTTAAAGTCTAAACCAAAAGATTTGGCGGGGACTGAAGATGTAAAATTCAAGGAGAAGATCTCTTCAGTATGGCTGTCTCTGGTGAGAATCAGACATTCAGGAATTTATTATTGCAAATAACCGGTTCTTAATTAGTGAGCGGTTTATATTAGGTGACGAGAAGACATGAGAAATAAAATTAAAACCCTGTGATTCAAAATCCTTAGTACCTGTGTGGGTGTGTTGTTAACCCAGAGAGAATAGCAGACACTGCCTGTTTCAGGATCGAAGTTCCCCGACGTCTGTGTCAGGCGGCAGCGACAGACAGCACAGACAGTGTGATGATGAACAAGGCTGCCTTCATGGAGCTGGGAACCAAGTAAAGCATCCATCCGTTCTCTCCTCTCCTGTTACGTTTGGTGTCTCTTGACTGTCATTTGCGTTTTCCTGCCTTTGTGGATCATTCTCCTGTCTTTCATTCTTGAGATTCTTTTACCCTTTGTTCTTATCACAACTGAAGACAAGGCAGGGTTTGTTTTTGTTTTTGTTTTTTGGGGGGTGGGTGGGGGATGGGCTGTTGCTCATGACTGTGGGTTAGAGAGCTAAGGAGATCCCTGGTTATATATAGTTCTGATTGTAACTTGATTACAGCCCAACTGTCTCCTCCATGGTTGGCTGGGCTGTGAACTCTGGACATGAGATCCCTGACTGCAAATATTGGTCATAGCACTCCCAGGACAGCCTGTCATGGTACATTGGTAAACTCTGGACATGAGATCCCTGACTGCAGATATTGGTCATAGCACTCCCAGGACAGCCTGTCATGGTACATAGGTAAACTCTGGACATGAGGTCCCTGACTGCAAATATTGGTCATAGCACTCCCAGGACAGCCTGTCACGGTACATTGGTAACAGAGGAAAGAAAATTTAATGCAGTGTGGTTGTTTCAATTTTTTTTTTTCTTTTTCTTTCTTTTTTTGGTCAGTTTTTGGGTTTAGTTCCAGCAGATGTCAGCTGCATTTCCAGATGTTACGGCCAAGCACTGAAAAGTATCCCTGACAGAGCCCCATTGTGACATGACCTCGGTCTTGGTCAGTTCTACCTGTGTTAACATATGTCACAGCTGAACACTGAAGTTCTCTTAGACAGTGCCCCAAGTGACACAGCTTTGGCCTCGGCCTGTTCTGCCAGTATTTGCATATGTTACAACAAAGTACTGAAAACTCTCCTTGACAGGGCCCCACTGACTCTTGACCTTAGCCTGCTCCACCCATGTTTACAGATGTTGCAGCCAGGAACTGAAAATTACACCATAGGTGACCTTGGCCTTAGCCAGTTCCACATGTGTGTACAGATGTTATGTCTGAGCACAGAAAATTTTTGTAGACAGTGCCCCAGTGTTGCACCACTTTTGCCTTGGCCTGTTCTGCCCAGGTTTACAGAAAGTTCTCCCAGGCAATGCCGCATTGTGGCATGACTACTGCTTCAGCCTGTTATACCTGTGTTTTCAGATGTTATGGCTGAGCACTGGTAATTCTTCTAAACAGAGCCCCACTGTTGCACTGCTTTTGCCTCAGCCTATTCTGTCTCCGTTTAAAGATGTTAAAGTTATGCACTAAAAATTCTCCCAGACAGTGCCCCACTGAGGCGTGTCTTCGGCCTCAGCCAGCTCTAACTTTGTTTTCAGATGTTATAGCAGCATAACCTTGGATTTAGTCTGTTCCACCTGAAAATTCTCCAGGTTAACACCCGGTAGTGACACAACTTGGGCCTCAGCCTGCTGTACTTGTGTTTACAGGTGTTATGGCCGGGCGCTGAAAATTCTCCCAGATAGTGCCCCATTGTGGCATGACCTTGGACTCAGCCTGTTCTACCTGTGCAAGGAGCAGAGTGATGAGGAGAGCAGACAGCAAGTTGTAGAGAAGAGCATGCGAGCCTTGAAAAAGTCGCTGACCCTTGACCCTAATCATCACCGACACTGGACTGCTTTGGGAGTGGTTGCAGCCAGTCCGTGTGAGTGGGGTGAAGTGAAACTTCACAGGGGGTTCTAAAATATCATTGAAAAAGCATTATATAGTAAAGTAATGAATTGTCAAAGTTGAATTATGACATATTGAATTACTTGTTGAATAAGTGTGAAATTTTTCATCTTCGAATTTTATATTTGGAAATAAAAAGCATCAGTAAAAAAGATATCATGTACATACCATGTATTAATGCATATGTTAACATGCAGTGATAATGCATACTGTTTGTCTAAGCATGAAGTACAGCACATTGTTAACCAATCTGACAATGCATGGCTACTGAACAGAACTGAACAGGGTTCATAATGATTTTGCTACAGATGTGGAGAACCTAGCGCTGGCCCAACACTGCTTCATCAAGTCGGTGCAGTGCGAGACCAACGTACGTTTCTTAAACACTTCTTCACTGTGACACGCTTTTTGTTTCTCTCTCTGTGTTGTTGCTCCTTTCCTTAGCTTCGAAGTGGTTAGTGAATGCTGGTGAAATACTGTATTGACTGTACACTTTTCTTTATGTGTGTGTGTGTGTGTGTGTGTGTGTGTGTGTGTGTGTTCTAAATCTGTCAAAACTCATTGCTTCACTCTGCTGTCTATTCTCCTCTGTCATTTGCTGCTATATATTTGAGGAGCTGACAAGCTGTTCCTTCTTTCTTCCCCAATAGAGACCCTTTCTACAGTCTGGTCTAGAAACAGAAAAGAGTGTGCTTTAGTGTTTTCAGTGTTATGTTGGCTCCCATAGCTGTCTTCTTTGTGGTTGTGAAGTGGATACTTAATGCCCAGCTGTACCTTATTATGAGTCACAAGTGAATTGAGCATTTATGTGGATTGCAGAATGCGGTGGCCTGGACCAATCTGGGAACCCTTTACCTCCGCAGTTCCAACATACAGGTGAGAATGTTGCTGCCTGCTTTGATTACAGGTGTACGTCTGATATCATTTTGCTCTCTCCACCTGCTCACTGCTTTCATTAGAGATGTTATTGTTGTTGCTGGTTGCATGTCCTAGTGTCCATAGGGTTTTTTTTATGAACATAACAAAAATGATATACTGCAAATGTCAGCACGAGCATGCAGAGGAAGAGACATTTTCTCTTTGAGCCTTGCGTGGATCTTTTCAAGAAGACAGGAGTAAAACTGCTTTTCAGTTCATCTTCCTTTTTATCCCTGGTTCCCACATATTGATTACAGTGCATTGGCAACCCTGACCATGCTGCCCCACATCAAGGCCACAAAGCCAGAGCACGTAGAGAATATGAAAATGATCAAATGAATTAAATAAAAGGAATACAAAGTGAATCATGAGATGGGAAACTCATGGATGGACCTCCAGACACCTCAAGTGAGGTGGGGGGACATCTCTGGTGATTCATAAAGAGAAGAGAGTAAACAAAATCGGATAATTAAGAAAAAAAAGGGGGAACATATTCAATCTTAAAAAATCAGAAGTGTGTTTCTTTGAATGGTGATGCAGCAGGCCCGTGAAGCCTTCAAAGTGGAAAAAGGAGAAGAAAGTAAACAAAGTCAGATGTATTAACACACAAAGAAAAAAAGGGGGAAAACTGACTGATTCTTAAGTCAGAGGGAATATGCTTCAAATTGATGGAGAGAATGTGTGTGTGTGTGTGAATGGTGTTGCAGCTGGCCCATGAAGCTTTCAAAGTGGCCCAGAGCCAAGAGCCAGAGTACATGGGTAGCTGGATCGGCCAGGCCCTGGTGGCTGATACTGTGGGCCATGAGGAGGCCATGGACCTCTTCCGACACACCACCCAGCTTGGCATCCATGTTGGTACACTTCTGGGTGTCTTTTTGTGTAGTGTGTGTGTGTGTGTGTGTGTGTGTGTGTGTGTGTGTGTGTGTGTGAGAATTCATACACATTTTCATATTTTAAAACAATAGGTCTTTTGAATGTGGATGTGAATTGACTGACATCGTCGCCTGACAAAAGGGTGTTGTTTGCCAAAAGTTTAATGAAGAGGATGGTCATATACCTTAAGCTATATATTTACAGGTACACACGGCACTTAGGTCTTCACTGTTTGATATAGAGCTTAGGATATATTGTGATGCACACATTTTTTTTTACTCTCACCAATTTAAATTCATGTATTTATAGCCATTGATTGTATGATTTCTGTGTACTGTCTTGTACATTTCAGACATGGATTTTTTTTCTTGTTGCCTTATATTTAGTCCAAAAGAAAGTCCATTGTGAGTGTACATGCATTTGTGTGTGTGTGTGTGTGTGTGTGTGTGTGTGTGTGTGTGTGTGTGTGTGGCATTGTATGCAATGCATCTATACCAGAAAACATGCACATTCACACACACACACACACACACACACACACACACACACACACACACACACATACTCACACACATGCTGAAGTGTTACATGATACACAGATGGAAAGCTGCAGTGGCTATGGGCACTGGGTCATCAGCACTTTGCTGGACGTTGAGCGACAGGACACAGAGTCCTTCCAGTACTGTATTCACCAGATGGCTGCCATACCTGCTGCTGCCGATGCCCTCACCAGGTACACAGGTAAGCTCTTGTCACCAGACTGACTGCATTTTATTGTGTCGTCTAATGTGATCGTGACAGTAGGTTTGCTTAGGTGAAATTCAGGCTGCTCTCTGGAGGGGAAATTATGTTGCCAAAGTACAGTGTCACCCACTTCCCGTAACCCCCACCCACCTCTTATTATGTTTTTTCTTTTTTTTTTTTTTTTTTTTTTTTTTTTTTTTTTTTTTTTTTTTGCTGTCCCAACCTCTGCGCCACCTCAGAGGCAGTGCAACCACGCCGCTCATTCCGACACCCCGTCCACAGCCACAGCCCGGTCGGCCCCGCCACAGCCCCGGCACCGGCAATCCACAGGGAGCAGTCAATGTCAAGTCGTCAAGAGGCAACCCACCGGAGGAGACACTGCACTGCTGCCGAGTCACTTCGGTGGTGTTCAGTGGTGCCTGTTCTGATCTAACATACGCAGGACACCACCTACTAAGCCCCCTACTGACGACAATAATTGCTTAGTCGCGGAGCCGGCGTGAGTGAGCTCTCCCTCCGAAGGGCGCCACCACGTCCGTCCAACGACAGCCCCCATGGACTCGCCGATACCGGTGACCCCGACGGAACCAAACCAAGGCCACAGACATGGAGAAGACATCGAAATGGAGGTCACCATGAGAGCAGGGCATGAAGGGCCACAGAATTTGAGACTTTTTTTTTTAATGCTGATCGATGAGAAATGAGGATGATTAAGATGATGCTACGGATTTCCATTTCGGTCTGAGACTACATGACAGGGCTGTACTCTACGCTTCCTTTCATAATATATCCCAGCGTCAACCTGGCCCGAGAGATACAGGCACCTGCAGTGTTGGTCATGAAATTTGAGCAACACTCTCAGAAACGCATCCATTAAGTGGATGAAACTCGACTGTGTGGTCCCAGTCTTCCCAACTGAGTCCGCAGCAACTCAACTCTGGGTAGGAGCCGGTCGGGGCAGAAAAACCCACATGACTTCTGATGGGATTCGAACCCACGACCTCCCAGCCGGGAGTCCGCGACGCTAACCACTTCGCTACGGCGGCTTATTTTGTTTTTTCTTGTTCACCTCCCATAGTGGATTTTTATATGGAATTTTTGCGAATGGACAACTCTGCTGTGGGCTTATTTACATGCATTACATACATAGTCAAAGAGGTTTGAGCTATGGGGGGTTCAACGCTCATATGCCTATGATCTCATGAAGCAGCTCCAAGTTTCTCATGAAAAGAGGACCAGAGCCCACACACAACCTCATTTCATCATCTCGTCAGAATGACCAGTGCCGAGATCACCTCTTAAGGTTAAGCGAAGTAGGAGTAAAAAACACCTCCCATATGGGAAACTCAGTCTGCAAGTCCAGGCTTTAATCTTATTTCCATGCACACGATATCCACATTGTAGCCTGAAAAACGGACCATCCAAAAAGAGCAAGAAATAAAAATCAGGTTTGGAACTTGCATTCTAGGCTCATCCACGAGAAGGAAAGAAACAGGAAGAAGATCTGATGATACTTCTTGAAAAGAAAACGGCAAAGCCCCTTTTGAAAAAGAAGAGACTGGAAGAAGAATCACTGGATAAAATCATCAAAAATGGAGGAAAAGATGACTTGCAGGAAAATGGAAGAACATCCACTGGTAAATCACAAGTTACAAACAGATGTGCAACAAAATAACGACGTCAGAACAATAGCACACAGTCAGAAGCTTCATAGTTTCCATCTCTGTAATCTGTTTCATCATTCACAGCATGTAGTAACAATCAATTTTCCTCCTGTCAGCAATTGATAAGATAACATTTGGATTGAGCAAATTGTTGTGTGGGGAATAAAACTTAGATTTGCTCATGAAAGCATGCGTAGTGCGCAGTTCAGTGATTTTGACAGTGTTTACAGAGGTGGTGACAAGTGTTTTCTGTACACAGAGATGACAAATGTGTTGTCTTTACAGAGGTCATGAAGGATGATCCTCGTGCCTTCAACATGCTGGGTCTGTTGTTGGAGCACCAGAGTCTGTCACAGTCAGCGCTCACTGCTTTCCGCAGGTGAGTGACTCTGTTGTTTTAATTGCTCTCTGCAGCTGTGTGTAAGTGAATGGGTCTGTTGTTTTAGCTGCTGTGTGTATGTGAATGGGTCTGTTGTTAAAGCTGCTGTGTATGCATGAATGGGTCTGTTGTTTTAGCTGCTGTGTGTATGTGAATGGGTCTGTTGTTTAAGCTGCTCTGTATGCATGAATGGGTCTGTTGTTTTAGCTGCTGTGTGTATGTGAATGGGTCTGTTGTTTTAACTGCTGTGTGTACATGGATGGGTCTGTCTTTTTAGCTGCTGTGTGTATGTGAATGGGTCTTGTTTTAGCTGCTGTGTGTATATCAATGGGTCTGTTTTTTTTAGCTGAGTGGATCTGTTGTTTTAGCTGCTTTGTACATATGAGTAGATATGTTATTGTTGTTTTTTAGCTGTTCTTTGCATCTGAGTGGATTGTCTCCCTGTTTGTTTTCTTGGCAATGGTGACAGCCCTCAAAGAGCCTTGTGCGACCCACTGGATAATAAAGAAACTGCAACTAGAGTTTGGTGTTTTCAGCGAGTTGGAGCTACTTTCCACAGGTTATCAAGTATGTGGTTGGAACTGCTCTCTTCAGATCAATGGGTCTAGTTGGAGCTGCTCTTTGCCAGTTAATGGGTCTAGTTGGAGCTGCTCTTTACAGGTTAATGGGTCTGGTTGGAGCCGCTTTCCACAGCTTAATGGGTCTGTGATTGGAGCCGCTTTCCACAGGTGAATAGGTCTATGGTTGGAGCTGCTTTCTACAGGTTAATAGGTCTATGGTTGGAGCTGCTTTCTACAGGTTAATGGGTCCGTCATTGGAGCTGCTTTCCACAGGTTAATGGGTCCGTCATTGGAGCTGCTTTCTACAGGTTAATGGGTCCGTCATTGGAGTTGCTTTCCACAGGTTAATGGGTCCATCATTTGAGCTGCTTTCTACAGGTTAATGGGTCCATCATTGGAGCTGCTTTATACAGGTTAATGGGTCCATCATTGGAGCTGCTTTCCACAGGTTAATGGGTCCATCATTGGAGCTGCTTTCTACAGGTTAATGGGTTCGTCATTGGAGCTGCTTTCCACAGGTGAATGGAACTTTATACAGACGCCTCCAACTTGGGCTGGGGGGCCCACGTGGAGGACAGTCACGCCTCGGGGGACTGGGAGCTGGAAGCGGTCAGGCTAGCCCTTCTCCAACTCCAGCACAAGGTCGCGCATCGACTTGTTCTCCTCCTCACGGACAATACGTCGGTAGCTTGCTATGTCAACAAAGGGGGAGGTCCCGCTCCATAGGCCTCTCCCTCAGAACAGAGGCCCTCCTTCGCTGGTGTCGCGCAACCATTGGTTTGTGCCCATGATCGACCTGTTTGCCACCAGCTTCAACCATCACCTGCCCCTGTACGTCTCCCCCGTTCCAGATCCCCAGGCGGATGCAGTCGACGCACTATCCCTCCCCTGGACGGGCCTACTGACGTATGCCTTTCCCCCCTTCCCCATCCTACACAAGGTGATCAGGAAGGCAAGGCTGGAAAGACCCAGGCTGATCCTCGTAACGCCATGGTGGCCGACCCAGTCTTGGTTCCCGGACCTCAAGTCCCTCACCCACGTTCCCCCCCTCCGGCTCAGCCCTCGCTGGGACATGCTGAGACAACCCCGGTCAGGTCTTCCTCGCTCCAATCCCAAGATGCTTCGCCTACACGCGTGGCTTCTATGCCAGCCCAACTGCGAACATCTGCATCTACCCCCCACTCGGAGAGACCCCAGTCCGTCCTAGACACACTAGCCGGGGCAGGGGCCTCTCAGGGATTACGGGACTTCGCCTCGGCATCTCGCAGAGCCAGCACCGAATCCCTCTACAACTACCGTTGGGAGAGATGGATAACCTGGTGCTCAGATAACTCTGTTCCCCATGACTGCCCCTCCAACATCCAGATAGGAAATTTCCTCTCCCACCTATCCTCTTCCCTTAAGCTGTCGGCTGGCTCCATTCGGGGCTACAGATCAGCTATCTGCACCACCATTCGTCAACTGGGGGGCCCTTCTTTTGACAATGACTTTCTCCTCAGAGAGGTGTCTAGAGGAGTTGCTCTACGGGAAGCTCAGTCCCCTAGGCGCATTCCCCTCTGGGACCTTTTTACGGTCCTCGATGCCCTCAGAAAACCCCCTTGAACCCATTGCTTCTATTCCTTTTGACCTCCTCTCCTTTAAGACCACCTTTCTCCTCGCCCTGGCCTCGGCCAGAAGACGAAGTGAGATTCACGCCCTCAGCGGTGACCCCACAGATATCGCCTTCCACAGGGACGGCTCAGTCTCTCTCAAGTTCCTTCCGGAGTTCTTGGCAAGAATCAGGAACCGGGCACCCCCTCTCCCTTCCTCGTCATCCGTTCCCTGACGGACATCTTGGGAAAGGGAGAAAAAGATGGAGACATGGACCTTTGCCCCTCCAGGTGTCTCAGGTACTACTGGGAACGCACACGCCCCAGGCGCTCCTCCCAGAGACGACTCCGTATCTCCCTCAACCCCAACAATACTAGAGATATCTCGGCGGGAACTATCTCCAGATGGCTCTCCAAGACGGTGAGATCTACCTACGCTCAGGCGTACAAGGATCTCCCTGTCCTATCACCCAGGGCCCACGAGGTCAGAGCACTGGCCACTTCCACAGCGTTCCAGTACTCTGTTCCCGTGCGCCACCTGCTGGAGGCAGCCTACTGGCGTTCGGAAAATCCCTTCATTAATTTTTACCTGAGGGATATCCGCATGACCAGAGCTGATGGGTCTAAGGGATTTCCTTTGTGGCGACCAATGCAGCCATATCGGTCAACCCCAAGAACCATTAGGGCGCTCGCCCTCCTCCGATTCCTTTAAATTCTGCTATGGTCTGACATGGTATAGTATATGACGCCAAAATGGGGAGTTTGTGTTATACTCCCTGTTTGGCTAATATACTTACCATGTCAGACTCTAATTCCCTCCCTACCTTCCCCTCTGGCGCCAAGGTTCTCGGGGTTACCATACACACAGGCCTCGCTGAATGACGTATACGAAGTTGACACTGGCTTCTTCCGGGGCCGGAAGTGGGGTGACATCACGTGACTGCACGTGACTGTCTTATGACTGCATTGGCCACGGGAAAAATTCGGCCTGACAGAGCTGGCTAACTGCCGTTGAATGCTATGGTCTGACATGGTAAGTATATTAGCCAAACAGGGAGTATAACACAAACTCCCCATGTTGGAGCTGTAACGTCAGTGCTTACTGTTTACATAGGTGGGTGAGCTTGTTCTTAAACTGTCACAGATTACAATGATGTTCATAGAATTGTGATGGCTACTGTCATACTTAAGTGGTGATGGATGTGGTAGTTCAAATGGATGGGACGATTTGCATTAACTGTTGTTGATGGTACCAGTCATGGAAAAGGTCATGAAATACTCAAAAACCCTGACTGCAAAATATCCTTGAGCAGTAGCTCTAAAACTGGAGGAAGTCTTAAATCGGGAGGAAATCTTATATAGTCGAATGATGAAAATGTCCAAGATTTTGTTTGTTTGTTTTAAAAAGAGAGGGACTGTTTACAGAGAGGTTAACACTGTGATAGACCTTAACCCTTCTGACTTTTGTTTTTTAAGAGAGGTAATGTTTATGGGGAGGTGTTGACTTTTACATTGTCTCAGACCTAAGCACTATGATTTGAATGAGTTCACGATCACAGCCAGCCCAAAAGCAGTAACAGCAGTGATATTGGTCAGTATAAAATCAGTTATGATTCTGATGATAATGATAATTGTCAGGAAGAAGCATGATGAAGATTGATTGTTTGCAGGGCAGCTGTGCTGGCAGAGAAGACTGGTATGACCCAGGACCAACACCACAAGATCCAGCTTAACCTGGCCCGACTCCTCAGGTAGGTCATCACTGGAGACTAAGTTTGCTTTGCACTGTGTCTTACTTCATTTTGCCGCTGCTTGCTTGTCTGTCCATCAGAAGGTAAGGACTGTTTACATTCAGTAAGATGTATTTACTATGAGAGTGTGAACCAGGAACCAGTGATTTCATGAATCTATGTGTAAAGGGACTTTGGGCTTAGTGTTGATGACTTTTTTCCCCCCAGTCTCATCCTCTGTGCCATTCAGATGGGGTTATCCCCACCCCTCTCATTCTGGCTGCGTGTCCACAGTCACACCCCCAATCATCCCGCTGCTGCCCCTGCCTCCCCACCCCCCATCCCCACCCCCCCCCCATCCTCTCTCGTGCCACTGGCAATTCACAGGGATTTTTTTTTTTTCTCGTTTTCGTGATGACGCATGTTCATATTCCATAGTGGTGTGTATTTTTGGTATGCAAATGTGATGCCCAACCGTAGGCCCTCATAGTTAATTTGATTTGATGTTTGTCAGCAATCACAGATGAAATTTCTTTTTACTTTGTGTATGTATTGCCTAAGTAAGGGATGATGTAGTTGTTGTTTTTTTTTTAACCCAAATCCTTGTAGCCATTTGGCAGCTTTCAGAGCATAAAAGTCCTCATGTTGCATCACTCCCTTCCTGACTTCCCCACCTCTCCCTTCCTCTCTAAATCACCTGTCTTATTGCTTCCTCCTCCGGTCCCTAACCCCACTCCACCCTACCATTAACCAGCAGAGTATTCTACATGAGATGAAAATTCTTCGAAGAAACCCAAACAGGTTACAAAGAAAACAGGTGCAGCAGATTTATTGACTTCTTTTCCATTTATATGAGATCAAATCAGTTACAACTTCTTTCGTTGTGGTAAGGTGTGCAGCAAGCGCTTTAACATCTGGAAGTTGATGAACAGTGCTAAGTACCAGTGTGCTGCTTTGTTGACAGTAAAAATGGGCGCTACGCAGAGGCAGTGAGTGTGTTTGCGTCATGTGCACAGACATTTGGTGATGTGTGCCAGTGGGCTCTGGCCCTTTACAAGGCTGGTCAACTGCAGGACAGCTATCAGGGTAAGTACACAGCAGTCCACTTTACACAATTCCCATAAAGGGATAAACCTGAATCCTAGTTTGCAGTAACCAGATTTCAGAAGCACAGTATATCACAATGTTTACGATAATTTCGTTTACTCAAGTAGACTTTGCGTGTCTGGCCAAAGACGCCTTTTTTTTTTTAATCTGTTACAATTTATTTAATAATGCAAACATTTCAACTTGAACATTCACTTAGAGCTGGAATCACACTGTTGGCCACAAAGAATCATCAAACAAATGGCGAATTCAGTTTAAATCAAGTCTCACAGGAAAAAGCACTGATGTTATGCTGCTCCCAAGTACTGTCTGTCAAAGTCTATCATCACAATAATTGTTACAAACAAATCAGAATGAAAGCACTTGGACTTCCACTTAATGGTCTCAAAAGAGAGAGATTTAGTTCCAGTTGAAAAGGTTAAAAGCTGTGTATACGACATTGATACAACCAGTGTGTCTGTGTGTGTACCACAGTGTACCAGAAAGCGCTGAGCGTTGCGGAGACGGACAGGGACAGGTCGGATGTGTGGGCAGCACTGGGCATGGTGGCCTACAAAGCTGGAAACTGGGAGGATGCCAAATCGGCCCTCTTCCAGAGGTCTGTGCTCCGCTGTCTGGTGTCAGCTTTGCACTTTGTATTTGATGTGCGTGTGTGTGTGTGTGTGTGTGTATGTCAGTTTTTACCTTCACCATGCTTGTTATGTTTTCACATGCATCGGTGTGTTTGTCAACGAGATCATGCAAACTTTGCTGAACTGTTTTCACCAGATTTTGATGAATAGATGGAATGTGGAAAACCAGTTAAATGTTAGTGCACATCAAGATCTAAAGGCTGATCCTGCATCTGCTCAGCAAGATTATAACACATTTTTGATTGAACATGAATGATGTAATGCAGTATGTTCAAACAGATAGATATCTATAAAGTAATTTATTTTCATGAAATGTTAAAACTTTCAAGTGCCATAAATGTTGAACTTTCGTATTTTCCGTATCCTGTTGCAAAAAAAAAAAAGTAAATAAAAAAGAAAGTACAGTATGTATCCCTTATTTCTTCCTCTGGTTGAAAATACTTTCCCAAGTACTCATCTAGTTTGCATTTGTTGTTGAACTTTGGATAGATTGGTGGGCACCTTCAGCATGGGTTAGTCACATCTGTCTAAAGGATGTCAGTGCAGTAGAATCATGTGAATATTTCTGGTGTAGGTGTGTAGGGGCGTCTGTGCGGACTGTGTGGATCTGTGCTTGCGAATGTAATGTGTGCAAGAGTGTGTTTGTGTGCGTGTTTATGTAGGTAGTGAGAGTGGACTACCTGTGAAACGTGTTTGCACAAACAGCATTTACTTGTATTTTTAAGTGACACCCAAATGTTTTTGATTTTTATCTTTTGTTGTTGTTGTTGTTGGTAATCCTAGGGTGAAGAATTCAACAGAGTGTCAGATGCTTTCATCATGGCTTGGATTTATATGCCATCAAGTCCTTATGAATTGGTGTGCATAAGTATGCATGTACATGATGCTGAAAGGGACTGGGGGATTTGTGTGGTTGGCTGAGCATAACAAAAGAGAAACACTGTGTGTGTGTGTTTGTGTGTGTGTGTGTGTGCGCGCATGCGGGCATGTGTGCATGCATGCGAATCTGTGTGTGCATGTGTGTGCGAATCTCTGTGTGTTTGTGTGTGTGTGTGTGTGTGTGCACAGCTTCCAGCTCGGCACACCATCAGTACAAGGATTGTTGGCACTCTCTGCCTTGGGTGTCCTGCAAAGGGATGTAACTCTAACTCAGGCCACTCTGCAAGAGTTGTCTGGCCTGGTGAAGAGCGGGAACAGATTGTGTGATGTTGCAAGATTGACAGCTGCTTTCAAAGTGTCACAGGTCAGTGGTTGTCTGAGTCACTGTGGGATATGTCAGAGGCATCATGATATGTCATAATTTGTATATATTCAGATTGATATGGAAGGGATTTTCAGTCAAATGATTGGCTGTTGACTTGATGGTTGTGAGTTTGAACAACTCCTGAAGTTGGATGTTTTTGTTTTCCCATTTGAAAACTTACTGTGTCCTCCCAGCAGTAAATGGGTACATGCTTTTGGTAAACAGAAGAGTTGGTTACCATTGATTTGTCAAATAAAGGATGATTTCCCCGTAAAAGTCTCATGAATTTGATGTTCTGTCATCTTCAAGGTCAACTCACTGATTTTGTTTGTCTTGTTATGTTTTGTTTTGTTTTGTTGTTTTTTTTAATAACAGGTTCAACAGCATGTCCTGCCCAATAACAATGTGATTTATAAGAAAATGGTAGCATAATGACATCTCCCTAGAATAAACCTCCTCTCAAAGTCAGACTTTGTCCTGTCAGACTCGGTTGCTTTAACAAGGATGTGAAACGACGCGTCCGTGCACATTTTCATCAAGAGTTCACAAAGGGATGCAGTTCTTGCACAGTGCATTCCCTTTGTTGTTTTTTTTTTTTAGCTTCCTTTTGGTTGGCCAGCTATGACCAATCCAACTGTGCTATATTTTACCATCTTTGAGGTACATGGGGGGCCAGAACAGCTCAGTAGTACTAGACCGCCGGACTCGTAATCTTGGTGATCCTTGGGTTGCGGGTTCGAATCTCCGCCGGGAATTTTTGGTACATGGGGATTTTTTCCCTCAGAGTTAACATTGGTTCTGACTCCATTTTCCACACAGCCCTTCGAATGAGACTATAAACGGAGGTTCCGTGTGTGAGCGCATGGCCATGCATAACATCTTGCACGCATGTAAAATCCCATCACCAACTTTCAGAAGAGAAGGCCAGTTTGGTCGTTGGTATGGATGACACATTACACATAGCATGCACCCTGCGTGAGAAATAGAAAGAATGAAAGAAGTAAGGAAATTGAGTGAGCAATATTGACTGGATGACATGGGAAATGACTGAATGAAGCGCCAGCTGGCAGCTCTTCAGTCGGCACTACCCAGGTAGGCAGCCCGTTGTGTAAATGAGTGGATTGTAAAGTGCTTAGAGCTTGGTCTCTAGCCAAGAATGGGCGCTATATAAGTATTCATAATACTAATACTAATACTTACATATGCACCATCATGAATAGTTTTGCAGTAAACAAAGGATGTTAAAATGGAAGAAATTGATAGAATTGGTCTCCACATGTTTGACTGGTTCTGGTAGGACAGTGTTTTTACAGGCAGACTGGGCAAGTTGTGTGGATAGTAAGCTTTTTACGCCTGTGACTTCTCTCACATCCATGCTTTTAGAAACCTGTATGTGGTGAGAGGACATGAGCATGCAGACAGACAACAAACTTTTTCAAATCCGTCCAAACCACAAAAGAGTTTAACCGTCTGCTTCCTGGGGCCATGAAAAAGAATATTTTTGTGCTGATTGTACATAGGCTACTCTTTTTACACCCACTCATACCCTTTAGGTGATGAAGCTCCATGATGCATTCCACGTGATGTATCACTCACTATAAAGCAGCTTCTTACAGTGTTGGGACTTACATAACGATGGACAAAAGCACTTTGCAGCAGACTCCATGAAAATCCAGTTCAAAGATGTTTCTCTGGATTTTTTTTTTTTTTCAAGTTCCTAAAAAAGATAAATATTTTTCAACTGATATACGATTTTATGGAAGAAAGATTTTTATGCAGATGTTGGGTTTTTGAAAAATATGGCTTATTGATTTTTTTTTTTAACAACTCAGCAAGGAGTTTGCAGAGCTGACAGACCAGATTTGATCTTTCATGGTCGGCTGGGCTAAGAACTACAGAATTTTTGTCTGGAACATTTTGTACTGTTTGTTTTTACCACACTGAGTTGTGGAGATTTCTGGAGTTCATCATGTAGAAGTTACACTGTAGCTTATGTCATGTATGTGAAGGTTATTGGCTTGAAAGGCCTGTTCTGTGGGCAGGGTGAGGAGAGTGAGGCTCTGGATGCTGTGGAAGGCATGTTGAAGGACGCAGGCACGCAGGTGGCGCCACTGTACCTGCTGATGACTCAGCTGGCGCTGCACACCCACAGCGGTCACACAGCCTTGGCCTCCGCCCTCACAGCCCATCGCTCCTCGGACAGCAACGTCAAGGTGAGATTTGTTTTTGTTTGTAATCCCAGTTTTACTGTGTTACTCTCTGGCTGCTTGTACCGACCCCCTCCCTCTCCCCTATTCAGGGAATGCTGTTATTTTTCTATAGCATGATGGTTATGCATTGCTTGTTGAGTCCCTTAATGGAAGAAGGTGAAGGGCTGGAGCAGAGAAAATAGGGGAAGTGTCTGTGTGTGTATGTGCACAAATGTTTCTGTTTATAAGTATGCATATGTGTGACTAATTACATATGTTTGTGTGTGTGAGTATATTTTAAACCTGAAGATTTAAACCTCTCTTGTTAGAGATGGACATTTCAGTCATAACAGTGAGGCGTACAGAATTCCTGGTTGCTTGATCACGGCTCAGCTGTGTGAAGGCAGGTCAGGTGTGAAGGCAGGTCAGGTGTGAAGGCAGGTCAGGTGTGAAGGCAGGTCAGGGTGTAGGGTGTACAGCTTTCCTTTCTGTGTATCGTCATGGCTCAGCTGTGTGAAGGCAGGTCAGGGTGTAGGGTGTACAGCTTTCCTTTCTGTGTATCCTCATGGCTCAACTGTGTGAAGGCAGGTCAGGGTGTCATGTGTACAGCTTTCCTTTCTGTGTATCGTCATGGCTCAGCTGTGTGAAGGCAGGTCAGGGTGTCGTGTGTACAGCTTTCCTTTCTGTGTATCGTCATGGCTCAGCTGTGTGAAGGCAGGTCAGGGTGTCGTGTGTACAGCTTTCCTTTCTGTGTATCGTCATGGCTCAGCTGTGTGTAGGCAGGTCAGGGTGTAGTGTGTACAGCTTTCCTTTCTGTGTATCGTCATGGCTCAGCTGTGTGTAGGCAGGTCAGGGTGTAGTGTGTACAGCTTTCCTTTCTGTTATCGTCATGGCTCAGCTGTGTGAAGGCAGGTCAGGGTGTAGGGTGTACAGCTTTCCTTTGTGTATCGTCATGGCTCAGCTGTGTGAAGGCAGGTCAGGGTGTAGGGTGTACAGCTTTCTTGTGTATCGTCATGGCTCAGCTGTGTGTAGGCAGGTCAGGGTGTAGTGTGTACAGCTTTCTGTGTATCGTCATGGCTCAGCTGTGTGAAGGCAGGTCAGGGTGTAGTGTGTACAGCTTTCTGTGTATCGTCATGGCTCAGCTGTGTGAAGGCAGGTCAGGGTGTAGTGTGTACAGCTTTCTGTGTATCGTCATGGCGTCGAGCTGTGGTGTAGGCAGGTCAGGGTGTAGGGGTGTACAGCTTTCTGTGTATCGTCATGGCTCAGCTGTGTGAAGGCAGGTCAGGGTGTAGTGTGTACAGCTTTCTGTGTATCGTCATGGCTCAGCTGTGTGTAGGCAGGTCAGGGTGTAGGGTGTACAGCTTTCTGTGTATCGTCATGGCTCAGCTGTGTGAAGGCAGGTCAGGGTGTCGTGTGTACAGCTTTCTGTGTATCATCATGGCTCAGCTGTGTGTAGGCAGGTCAGGGTGTAGGGTGTACAGCTTTCTGTGTATCGTCATGGCTCAGCTGTGTGAAGGCAGGTCAGGGTGTAGTGTGTACAGCTTTCTGTGTATCGTCATGGCTCAGCTGTGTAGGCAGTCAGGGTGTAGGGTGTACAGCTTCTGTGTATCGTCATGGCTCAGCTGTGTGAAGCAGGTCAGGGTTAGTGTGTACAGCTTTCTGTGTATCGTCATGGCTCAGCTCTGTGTGTAGGCAGGTCAGGGTGTAGTGTGTACAGCTTTCTGTGTATCGTCATGGCTCAGCTGTGTGGCAGGTCAGGGTGTAGGTGTACAGCTTTTGGTATCGTCAGGCTCACTGTGTGAAGCAGTCAGGGTGTAGTGTGTACAGCTTTCCTTTCTGTGTATCGTCATGGCTGAACTCTGTGTAGGCAGGTCAGGGTGTAGTGTGTACAGCTTTCCTTTCCGTGTATCGTCATGGCTCAGCTGTGTGTAGGCAGGTCAGGTGTGTAGTGTGTACAGCTTTCCTTTCTGTGTATCGTCATGGCTGAACTCTGTGTAGGCAGGTCAGGGTGTAGTGTGTACAGCTTTCCTTTCTGTGTATCGTCATGGCTCAACTGTGTGTAGGCAGGTCAGGGTGTAGTGTGTACAGCTTTCCTTTCTGTGTATCGTCATGGCTCAGCTGTGTGAAGGCAGGTCAGGGTGTAGGGTGTACAGCTTTCTGTGTATCGTCATGGCTCAGCTGTGTGTAGGCAGGTCAGGGTGTAGGGTGTACAGCTTTCTGTGTATCGTCATGGCTCAGCTGTGTGTAGGCAGGTCAGGGTGTAGTGTGTACAGCTTTCTGTGTATCGTCATGGCTCAGCTCTGTGTGTAGGCAGGTCAGGGTGTAGTGTGTACAGCTTTCTGTGTATCGTCATGGCTCAGCTGTGTGTAGGCAGGTCAGGGTGTAGTGTGTACAGCTCTCTGTGTATCGTCATGGCTCAGCTGTGTGAAGGCAGGTCAGGGTGTAGGGTGTACAGCTTTCCTTTCTGTGTATCGTCATGGCTCAGCTGTGTGTAGGCAGGTCAGGGTGTAGGGTGTACAGCTTTCTGTGTATCGTCATGGCTCAGCTGTGTGTAGGCAGGTCAGGGTGTAGGGTGTACAGCTTTCTGTGTATCGTCATGGCTCAGCTCTGTGTAGGCAGGTCAGGGTGTAGGGTGTACAGCTTTCTGTGTATCGTCATGGCTCAGCTGTGTGTAGGCAGGTCAGGGTGTAGGGTGTACAGCTTTCTGTGTATCGTCATGGCTCAGCTCTGTGTGAAGGCAGGTCAGGGTGTAGGGTGTACAGCTTTCTGTGTATCGTCATGGCTCAGCAGTGTGAAGGCAGGTCAGGGTGTCGTGTGTACAGCTTTCCTTTCTGTGTTTCGTCATGGCTCAGCTCTGTGTAGGCAGGTCAGGGTGTAGGGTGTACAGCTTTCTGTGTATCGTCATGGCTCAGCTGTGTGAAGGCAGGTCAGAGTGTAGGGTGTACAGCTTTCTGTGTATCGTCATGGCTCAGCTGTGTGAAGGCAGGTCAGGGTGTAGGGTGTACAGCTTTCCTTTCTGTGTATCGTCATGGCTCAGCTGTGTGTAGGCAGGTCAGGGTGTAGTGTGTACAGCTTTCCTTTCTGTGTATCATAGTGTGTACAACTTTCCTTTATGTGTATCTTCATGGCTCAGCTGTGTGAAGGCACGTCAGGGTGTCGTGTGTACAGCTTTCCTTTTGGCGTCATATACTTTACCATGTCAGACCATAGCATTCAACGGCAGTTAGCCAGCTCTGTCAGGCCGAATTTTTTCCGTGGCCAATGCAGTCATAAGACAGTCACGTGATGTCACCCCACTTCCGGCCCCGGAAGAAGCCAGTGTCAACTTCCTATAAGTCATTCATCTTCGGCCTGCCGTCAAAGCAAGATAAGTCTTGTGCTCTGTCTCGCCTATACTTGCCTTTGTGTTAACCTTGCTGTGTTTTGTTCTATACTTGATTCAGTTGTGGCTTGCAAATGTGAGGCTCTTGGTGGGAGCGTATTTATCAAAAGATTTGTCTCTTTTACCGGCACTCTCGGGAGCGTATTTATTAAAAGATTTGTCTCTTTTACCGGCACTCCCGCGACTTTGTTACTCGCGATCGTCGGCACCGCTCGCCGGTCGTGTTCCCCCACCATATTGCCGAGCCTCGGGTTCAGCACGCATTTTGTGCTGGTTCCGGCTTGCACTAGACCCTGAGTATTTTTGCCGTGTGAGGCTCTTGGTGGGAGCGTATTTATTAAAAGATTTGTCTCTTTTACCGGCACTCTCGGGAGCGTATTTATTAAAGATTTGTCTCTTTTACCGGCACTCTCGCGACTTTGTTACTCGCGATCGTCGGCACCGCTCGCCGGTCGTGTTCCCCCACCATATTGCCGAGCCTCGGGTTCAGCACGCATTTTGTGCTGGTTCCGCTTATTAAGGTTTAGGGCTCAATAACTATCACACCTGTACTCTTTACCCTTCACAGGTAGAACGTGTTCGAGTAAGGGTGTGTGACACTGATCTGCTTATTAAGATTTAGTGCCCAAGAACTATCACACCTATACACAGTGATACTCCACGTGTAGAGATTGCTATTAATAGCCATACCAGTCACACGACCGGTGGCGTGTACGGGTAGTTCGAGTTTTCAGTCGATCTCTCGAGCACTTTGCACGACACCACACGGACGATCGAGATTAATTGATTTTCTCGATCGGCCACCTTGTCTCCTCTTTGCGGTCGTGTGTTCCGGGTTTGCTCTATCCACCTGTGCCCAACATGGTGAAGGACACCGCCGGGTCGAGCCACTCCACTGCTCGGAGTTCGCTCAATTTCCCGGAGAACCCGCGGGTCGATTCCATCTCGGAGCAATCCGTTCGCACTGATGAACGTACGGTTCGGGTAGACAGAGACGACTTCTCCGCGGAAGGGACGCGTGATCTTCCTCGTCTACCAAACCGACGGACGCACGACCGCGGCGTCCCAAGGCTGATAGGCAAGCGGCCACCATTTCAAAATGCCTTTCATTTGATCTGCCTGCTAGTCTAAGGGCAAAGCTCCCCTCAAGGTGCTGCCCAGAAAGTCTAATGGCAAGGCTCCCCTCAAGGGGCCCGGCCGAGCAAAGACTAGCCAACGGAATTCGCCCTCCCCCACCCCTTCTCCATCGGCCAGCTTGCCCTCTAGCCTACGGACTCGCTCGGAGACTTCTAACTATCATGCTGAGTCACGCGAATCTCGGCCCCCGGGGCACCTTGCCGAGCCGCGGACCAGCACGGGTGACGGATCTGGGATGGAATCACCATCCGTCACTCGCCTTGATGAGTCACGTATCTCTTTTTCCCCCCAAATTGATACGTGCACTCATAGCGCTCAGCCCCACCGGGCACAGGTGCAGCCAACACCTGAGCTCGAGGAGCGCTTCGACTCCGGAAGCAGCCTTATGGTCACCCCGACGCACGACCTCGGTGGTGTCCATAATCCTGGGCGTGCGGGCACGCCGCGCCATGGGCCCGGCCGTGCCCATGCACAAGGACGGTCGACCTACCCCGATCGAACGTCACCTTCTTCCCTAGGGGTATTGGACGTTGGGGAACCGACCTTTCGGATCCCCATTTGGGCAACGTCCGCGGTCCCGCTCCTCCGGGGGGAGGATCTACCAGCGGGACCAAGGGTAACCTGACATATTCCTCCAGGGGGAGGAACACGGGACCGCATCCTGACCAATCCGCACTTTCGCGGGTTGGGGGCTCGACTTCCGCATCCTCCTCCATACCATTATGGCCCTCCCAGGCCCATTCCAAGGACGTGTATGGTGCAGTGCACGGACCTGGACGGGGACGACAGGCCACGGCCTCTCAAGCCCCCCCCCAACAGTGATTCAGGTTACCCGGGTCCCCGGGGACTTTCTGCCTACAAGAAGAAGAGGGTCTCGTGGCTACGACTCGGCGGATGTCTGACCTACGCATTCGCCCAACGCGCTGGTCAGACCTTGAGTGCGGCCTACCTACCATGGTTTTTCCCCAGGGCCGCCACAGCCCGTTTACCTCCCCGGGGACCGGTGGCTCTATGCCCCCGAGAGAGACCAGTGGCTTAACGCCAACACCCAGCACGACCAGCTACATGGTCGAATGTGGCACCCGGCCTCACTTACCTGGGTCGACCTTGGTCTCCCTCCTCGGGCGCTGTCCTATCGGCAGGACGATGTCCCGGCCGCCGATTATAGGGCCACCGGGGACACACTACAGGCACCCCTCGACTTACCTCCTGAAGACGGGTGCTATGAACCCTCTCAGGACCAGTACCTCCCTGAGGCGGACGATGACGAGGAGCTAGCCCCCACCTCATTGTACGATGTCCGCACGATAGAACGGTGGCGACCAGACCTCGTTAGGAGGGAGGCCGCACCCGCTGACGAATTTCTCTCCCTCTCCCCCGGCCCAGAGATCTAGACCAATCTACCCAAGAACCCCTCAGTCGCCTCCTTGTTTACGGACAATCCCGTGACCAGGGAGATGGGCATTTCCCAGTCGGACCGTCGGTTGATCCCCCACCTGCCCCCCCCCCCTACTTCCGGCGCCATCTCCTTTAAGAACCTAAAGGAATGGGTCCGAGTAGCCAGGATGGGCATCCTCCACACCACGGCGGGACACACCTACTTGGACATGCCCCTTCAGCGAGCGGAGGCTCTATGGCCGGAGGACGATGGTGCCATCCCAGTACCGGGGGACCCGGGCTCTGAGGCGCACCAAGAGCCTGACCCTCGCTTGTTCAGCGATCCTTTCATGCGACACCTAGTTAACAGGATTTCGCATCACCTTTCGGCTGCGGCGGACAGCGCAGCCAGAAGCCACTTCAACTGCTTGTTGGTCGCGAGAGAGGCCGTGCTGGCGCGGACCTCTCTCTCCCCGACGCTTAAGGCAGCCCTGCGATGCATCCCGGGCCAGGTCCAGTCGCTCTTTGGCGACTACTCGGCTGACGTCATAGCACAAGCAGTTGAGGAACGCAAGCAGGCTGTGTCCTTTGCGCCCAGGCCACCGCCACGCCCTGCTAGACCCCCACTTCGTTCCTTCCCCAGGCACAGACCCTATCCCAGACAATCGCCTTCCCGCACCGCACGGCCCGCCAAGCGACCTAATCTTCTCCCAAGGCCTAAGCCAAAACCCCATCAGCAAAATTTTCGGTTAGGCCAACAGTCACGCTCCCGGAGCTGACTAGGGAGACAGCCCGAGGGGGACTTAGATCAGGTAGCACCAGCCCAGACCCTCGCCCCCCCTGGCGGGCAGCCTCTCCCGGCATGCCCACCAGTGGAGACGCATACGCCTCACCCCTGGATAGTGGCGGTGCTACAGGAAGGGTTTCGCCTTCCTTGGGCCCACGAGCGTCCCCCCCCTCATGCTATCTCCCCCTCCCTCCCCCAACGAACCCTCCCCCGCCAAAGCAGAAGCTCTTCGCACGGAAGTCCAAGACCTCCTCAAAAGAGGGGCCATCTCGGAGATTTCCCACCCAAACCCCGGCTTCTACTCTTTGTGATCCCAAAAGCCTCGGGAGGATGGAGGCCCATTCTAGATCTTTCGCCCCTCAACAAGTTCCTCAGGCCCACCAAGTTCAAGATGGAGACCCCCACCCAGATCCGAGACTCCATCCATCATCGCGACTGGGCCACATCCGTAGACCTGAAGGACGCCTATTTTTCAGATCCTGATTCACCCGGCCCACAGACGATTCCTACGGTTCGTCTGGCAGACCCCGGAGAGGCCTGCACGCATAGTGGACCTCATCTCCTGCCTGTCACAGGCACCCCACACCTCGGCCAGAACCCTGTCCTCCCTCCTAGGAATGATGGAGTCCCTGTCTCCCCTCATTCCCCTGCGGCGGGTCCCCAAACGCCAACTTCAGAGGGAGTTCCGCCGACGTTTGTCACAGACCTCCGACCGCTGGGACCAGGTCATTCCCCTCGGACACTGGTTCATTTCGGCGACGGAGGAGCGGCTCACTCCAGCCACTCTCTCCACCGGGGTCCCCATCTCCCTCCCAACCCAACCCAACCACTGGAACTTTATACAGACGCCTCCAACTTGGGCTGGGGGGCCCACGTGGAGGACAGTCACGCCTCGGGGAGTGGGAGCTGGAAGCGGTCAGGCTAGCCCTTCTCCAACTCCAGCACAAGGTCGCGCACCAACTTGTTCTCCTCCTCACGGACAATACGTCGGTAGCTTGCTATGTCAACAAAGGGGGAGAGGCCCGCTCCATAGGCCTCTCCCTCAGAACAGAGGCCCTCCTTCGCTGGTGTCGCGCAACCATTGGTTTGTGCCCATGATCGACCTGTTTGCCACCAGCTTCAACCATCACCTGCCCCTGTACGTCTCTCCCGTTCCAGATCCCCAGGCGGATGCAGTCGACGCACTATCCCTCCCCGGGACGGGCCTACTGGCGTATGCCTTTCCCCCCTTCCCCATCCTACACAAGGTGATCAGGAAGGCAAGGCTGGAAAGACCCAGGCTGATCCTCGTAACGCCATGGTGGCCGACCCAGTCTTGGTTCCCGGACCCCAAGTCCCTCACCCACGTTCCCCCCCTCCGGCTCAGCCCTCGCTGGGACATGCTGAGACAACCCCGGTCAGGTCTTCCTCACTCCAATCCCAAGATGCTTCGCCTACACGCGTGGCTTCTATGCCAGCCCAACTGCGAACATCTGCATCTACCCCCCACTCGGAGAGACCCCAGTCCGTCCTAGACACACTAGCCGGGGCAGGGGCCTCTCAGGGATTACGGGACTTCGCCTCGGCATCTCGCAGAGCCAGCACCGAATCCCTCTACAACTACCGTTGGGAGAGATGGATAACCTGGTGCTCAGATAACTCTGTTCCCCATTACTGCCCCTCCAACATCCAAATAGGAAATTTCCTCTCCCACCTATCCTCTTCCCTTAAGCTGTCGGCTGGCTCCATTCGGGGCTACAGATCAGCTATCTGCACTACCATTCGTCAACTGGGGGGCCCTTCTTTTGACAATGACTTTCTCCTCAGAGAGGTGTCTAGAGGAGTTGCTCTACGGGAAGCTCAGTCCCCTAGGCGCATTCCCCTCTGGGACCTTTTTACGGTCCTCGATGCCCTCAGAAAAACCCCTTTTGAACCCATTGCTTCTATTCCTTTTGACCTCCTCTCCTTTAAGACCACCTTTCTCCTCGCCCTGGCCTCGGCCAGAAGACGAAGTGAGATTCACGCCCTCAGCGGTGACCCCACAGATATCGCCTTCCACAGGGACGGCTCAGTCTCTCTCAAGTTCCTTCCGGAGTTCTGACATCTTGGGAAAGGGAGAAAAAGATGGAGACATGGACCTTTGCCCCTCCAGGTGTCTCAGGTACTACTGGGAACGCACACGCCCCAGGCGCTCCTCCCAGAGACGACTCCTTATCTCCCTCAACCCCAACAATACTAGAGATATCTCGGCGGGAACTATCTCCAGGTGGCTCTCCAAGACGGTGAGATCTACCTACGCTCAGGCGTACAAGGATCTCCCTGTCCTATCACCCAGGGCCCACGAGGTCAGAGCACTGGCCACTTCCACAGCGTTCCAGTACTCTGTCCCCGTGCGCCACCTGCTGGAGGCAGCCTACTGGCGTTCGGAAAATCCCTTCATTAATTTTTACCTGAGGGATATCCGCATGACCAGAGCTGATGGGTCTAAGGGGATTTCCTTTGTGGCGGCCAATGCAGCCATATCGGTCAACCCCAAGAACCACTAGGGCGCTCGCCCTCCTCCGATTCCTTTAAATTCTGCTATGGTCTGACATGGTAAAGTATATGACGCCAAAATGGGGAGTTTGTGTTATACTCCCTGTTTGGCTAGTATACTTACCATGTCAGACTCTAATTCCCTCCCTACCTTCCCCTCTGGCGCCAAGGTTCTCGGGGTCACCATACACCAGGCCTCGCTGAATGACTTATAGGAAGTTGACACTGGCTTCTTCCGGGGCCGGAAGTGGGGTGACATCACGTGACTGTCTTATGACTGCATTGGCCACGGAAAAAATTCGGCCTGACAGAGCTGGCTAACTGCCGTTGAATGCTATGGTCTGACATGGTAAGTATACTAGCCAAACAGGGAGTATAACACAAACTCCCCATTTCTGTGTATCGTCATGGCTCAGCTGTGTGAACGCAGGTCAGGGTGTTGTGTGTACAGCTTTCCTTTCTGTGTATCGTCATGGCTCAGCTGTGTGAAGGCAGGTCAGGGTGTAGGGTGTACAGCTTTCCTTTCTGTGTATCGTCATGGCTCAGCTGTGTGAAGGCAGGTCAGGGTGTAGGGTGTACAGCTTTCCTTTCTGTGTATCGTCATGGCTCAGCTGTGTGAAGGCAGGTCAGGGTGTAGGGTGTACAGCTTTCCTTTCTGTGTATCGTCATGGCTCAGCTGTGTGAAGTCAGGTCAGGGTGTAGGGTGTACAGCTTTCCTTTCTGTGTATCGTCATGGCTCAGCTGTGTGAAGGCAGGTCAGGGTGTAGTGTGTACAGCTTTCCTTTCTGTGTATCGTCATGGCTCAGCTGTGTGAAGGCAGGTCAGGGTGTAGGGTGTACAGCTTTCCTTTCTGTGTATCGTCATGGCTCAGCTGTGTGTAGGCAGGTCAGGGTGTAGGGTGTACAGCTTTCCTTTCTGTGTATCGTCATGGCTCAGCTGTGTGTAGGCAGGTCAGGGTGTCGTGTGTACAGCTTTCCTTTCTGTGTATTGTCATGGCTGAGCTGTGTGAAGGCAGGTCAGGGTGTAGGGTGTACAGCTTTCCTTTCTGTGTATCGTCATGGCTCAGCTGTGTGAAGGCAGGTCAGGGTGTAGTGTGTACAGCTTTCCTTTCTGTGTATCGTCATGGCTCAGCTGTGTGAAGGCAGGTCAGGGTGTAGGGTGTACAGCTTTCCTTTCTGTGTATCGTCATGGCTCAGCTGTGTGTAGGCAGGTCAGGGTGTAGTGTGTACAGCTTTCCTTTCTGTGTATCATAGTGTGTACAACTTTCCTTTCTGTGTATCTTCATGGCTCAGCTGTGTGAAGGCAGGTCAGGGTGTCGTGTGTACAGCTTTCCTTTCTGTGTATCATCATGGCTCAGCTGTGTGTAGGCAGGTCAGGGTGTAGTGTGTACAGCTTTCCTTTCTGTGTCTCGTCATGGCTCAGCTCTGTGTAGGCAGGTCAGGGTGTAGTGTGTACAGCTTTCCTTTCTGTGTATCGTCATGGCTACAGCTGTGTGAAGGCAGGTCAGGGTGTAGTGTGTACAGCTTTCCTTTCTGTGTATCGTCATGGCTGAACTGTGTGTAGGCAGGTCAGGGTGTAGGGTGTACAGCTTTACTTTCTGTGTATCGTCATGGCTCAGCTGTGTGTAGGCAGGTCAGGGTGTAGTGTGTACAGCTTTCCTTTCTGTGTATCGTCATGGCTCAGCTCTGTGTAGGCAGGTCAGGGTGTAGGGTGTACAGCTTTCCTTTCTGTGTATCGTCACGGCTGAACTCTGTGTAGGCATGTCAGGGTGTAGGGTGTACAGCTTTCCTTTCTGTGTATCGTCACGACTGAACTCTGTGTAGGCAGGTCAGGGTGTAGTGTGTACAGCTTTCCTTTCTGTGTATCGTCATGGCTGAACTTTGTGTAGGCAGGTCTGGGTGTAGTGTGTACAGCTTTCCTTTCTGTGTATCGTCATGGCTCAACTCTGTGTAGGCAGGTCAGGGTGTAGTGTGTACAGCTTTCCTTTCTGTGTATCGTAGTGTGTACAGCTTTCCTTTCTGTGTATCATCATGGCTCAGCTCTGTGTAGGCAGGTGAGGGTGTTGTGTGTACAGCTTTCCTTTCTGTGTATCGTCATGGCTCAGCTGTGTGAAGGCAGGTCAGGGTGTAGGGTGTACAGCTTTCCTTTCTGTGTATCGTCATGGCTCAGCTGTGTGTAGGCAGGTCAGGGTGTAGTGTGTACAGCTTTCCTTTCTGTGTATCGTCATGGCTCAGCTGTGTGAAGGCAGGTCAGGGTGTAGGGTGTACAGCTTTCCTTTCTGTGTATCGTCATGGCTCAACTGTGTGTAGGCAGGTCAGGGTGTAGTGTGTACAGCTTTCCTTTCTGTGTATCGTCATGGCTCAACTGTGTGTAGGCAGGTCAGGGTGTAGTGTGTACAGCTTTCCTTTCCGTGTATCGTCATGGCTCAGCTGTGTGTAGGCAGGTCAGGTGAGTAGTGTGTACAGCTTTCCTTTCCGTGTATCGTCATGGCTCAGCTGTGTGTAGGCAGGTCAGGGTGTAGTGTGTACAGCTTTCCTTTCTGTGTATCGTCATGGCTGAACTCTGTGTAGGCAGGTCAGGGTGTAGTGTGTACAGCTTTCCTTTCCGTGTATCGTCATGGCTCAGCTGTGTGTAGGCAGGTCAGGGTGTAGTGTGTACAGCTTTCCTTTCTGTGTATCGTCATGGCTGAACTCTGTGTAGGCAGGTCAGGGTGTAGTGTGTACAGCTTTCCTTTCTGTGTATCGTCATGGCTCAACTGTGTGTAGGCAGGTCAGGGTGTATCGTCATGGCTGAACTCTGTGTAGGCAGGTCAGGGTGTAGTGTGTACAGCTTTCCTTTCTGTGTATCGTCATGGCTGAACTCTGTGTAGGCAGGTCAGGGTGTAGTGTGTACAGCTTTCCTTTCTGTGTATCGTCATGGCTGAACTCTGTGTAGGCAGGTCAGGTGTAGTGTGTACAGCTTTCCTTTCTGTGTATCGTCACGACTGAACTTTGTGTAGGCAGGTCAGGATGTAGTGTGTACAGTTTTCCTTTCTGTGTATCGTAGTGTGTACAACTTTCCTTTCTGTGTATCGTCGTGGCTGAACTCTGTGTAGGCAGGTCAGGGTGTTTTGTGTACAGCTTTCCTTTCTGTGTATCGTCATGGCTGAACTCTGTGTAGGCAGGTCAGGGTGTTGTGTGTACAGCTTTTCTTTCTGTGTATCGTCATGGCTGAAGTCTGTGTAGGCAGGTCAGGGTGTTGTGTGTACAGCTTTCCTTTCTGTGTATCGTAGTGTGTACAGCTTTCCTTTCTGTGTATCGTCACGACTTTACTCTGTATAGGCAGGTCAAGGTGTTGTGTGTACAGCTTTCCTTTCTGTGTATCGTAGTGTTTACAGCTTTCCTTTCTGTGTATCGTCACGACTTTACTCTGTATAGGCAGGTCAAGGTGTTGTGTGTACAGCTTTTCTTTCTGTGTATCGTCACGGCTGAACTCGGTGTAGGCAGGTCAGGGTGTTGTGTGTACGGCTTTCCTTTCTGTGTATTGTAGTGTGTACAGCTTTCCTTTCTGTGTATTGTAGTGTGTACAGCTTTCCTTTCTGTGTATTGTAGTGTGTACAGCTTTCCTTTCTGTGTATCGTAGTGTGTACAGCTTTCCTTTCTGTGTATCATAGTGTGTACAACTTTCCTTTATGTGTATCGTCATGGCTCAGCTCTGTGTAGGCAGGTCAGGGTGTAGTGTGTACAGCTTTCCTTTCTGTGTATTGTAGTGTGTACAGCTTTCCTTTCTGTGTATCATAGTGTGTACAACTTTCCTTTATGTGTATCGTCATGGCTCAGCTCTGTGTAGGCAGGTCAGGGTGTAGTGTGTACAGCTTTCCTTTCTGTGTATCATAGTGTGTACAACTTTCCTTTCTGTGTATCGTCATGGCTGAACTCTGTGTAGGCAGGTCAGGGTGTTGTGTGTACAGCTTTTCTTTCTGTGTATCGTCATGGCTGAAGTCTGTGTAGGCAGGTCAGGGTGTTGTGTGTACAGCTTTCCTTTCTGTGTATCGTAGTGTGTACAGCTTTCCTTTCTGTGTATCGTCACGACTTTACTCTGTATAGGCAGGTCAAGGTGTTGTGTGTACAGCTTTCCTTTCTGTGTATCGTAGTGTTTACAGCTTTCCTTTCTGTGTATCGTCACGACTTTACTCTGTATAGGCAGGTCAAGGTGTTGTGTGTACAGCTTTTCTTTCTGTGTATCGTCACGGCTGAACTCGGTGTAGGCAGGTCAGGGTGTTGTGTGTACGGCTTTCCTTTCTGTGTATTGTAGTGTGTACAGCTTTCCTTTCTGTGTATTGTAGTGTGTACAGCTTTCCTTTCTGTGTATTGTAGTGTGTACAGCTTTCCTTTCTGTGTATCGTAGTGTGTACAGCTTTCCTTTCTGTGTATCATAGTGTGTACAACTTTCCTTTATGTGTATCATCATGGCTCAGCTCTGTGTAGGCAGGTCAGGGTGTAGTGTGTACAGCTTTCCTTTCTGTGTATTGTAGTGTGTACAGCTTTCCTTTCTGTGTATCATAGTGTGTACAACTTTCCTTTATGTGTATCGTCATGGCTCAGCTCTGTGTAGGCAGGTCAGGGTGTAGTGTGTACAGCTTTCCTTTCTGTGTATCATAGTGTGTACAACTTTCCTTTCTGTGTATCGTCATGGCTGAACTCTGTGTAGGCAGGTCAGGGTGTTGTGTGTACAGCTTTTCTTTCTGTGTATCGTCATGGCTGAAGTCTGTGTAGGCAGGTCAGGGTGTTGTGTGTACAGCTTTCCTTTCTGTGTATCGTAGTGTGTACAGCTTTCCTTTCTGTGTATCGTCACGACTTTACTCTGTATAGGCAGGTCAAGGTGTTGTGTGTACAGCTTTCCTTTCTGTGTATCGTAGTGTTTACAGCTTTCCTTTCTGTGTATCGTCACGACTTTACTCTGTATAGGCAGGTCAAGGTGTTGTGTGTACAGCTTTTCTTTCTGTGTATCGTCACGGCTGAACTCGGTGTAGGCAGGTCAGGGTGTTGTGTGTACGGCTTTCCTTTCTGTGTATTGTAGTGTGTACAGCTTTCCTTTCTGTGTATTGTAGTGTGTACAGCTTTCCTTTCTGTGTATTGTAGTGTGTACAGCTTTCCTTTCTGTGTATCGTAGTGTGTACAGCTTTCCTTTCTGTGTATCATAGTGTGTACAACTTTCCTTTATGTGTATCGTCATGGCTCAGCTCTGTGTAGGCAGGTCAGGGTGTAGTGTGTACAGCTTTCCTTTCTGTGTATTGTAGTGTGTACAGCTTTCCTTTCTGTGTATCATAGTGTGTACAACTTTCCTTTATGTGTATCGTCATGGCTCAGCTCTGTGTAGGCAGGTCAGGGTGTAGTGTGTACAGCTTTCCTTTCTGTGTATCATAGTGTGTACAACTTTCCTTTATGTGTATCGTCATGGCTCAGCTCTGTGTAGGCAGGTCAGGGTGTAGTGTGTACAGCTTTCCTTTCTGTGTATCGTCACGACTCAACTCGGTGTAGATGTCATTGTGTGATGTGTACAGGATTCGTTGCTGTGTGTGGCGATAGCTCAACTCTGTGTCATTGTGTGATGTGTACAGGATTCGCTGCTGTGTGTGGCGATAGCTCAACTCTGTGTGGGACAACACAGCCGTCGCCAGGCAGGAGAGAACGCTCTGAGGACAGCACAGAAAGCTTTCCACAGCAGACCAGGTGTGTAGAGTGCAGGTCAGAGATGTGGCCAGTTGGTACAGCTGTTTCCTGCTGTTTTCTTTCCAAGCTATGTGACTGCCTGAATGGAAAAAGTGTGAACTGTGACGACATGGGCAGAATCCAAGTTGTGAGGGGACCTTCATAAACATTGTGTTCATCTGCCAGTTGAGTAGCTGTTAACCATTGCTAAATTTAGTAATTAATTGTATTACACTCTTTTTAACCTAATCATGCAAGAGGAGGTGAGCTTTAAGTACTCCAAGAGAATGAGCTAACTTCCTGTAATTTTGATAGCATGCCAAGTGATTTGAGTGCATTCAGCCATAGTAGGAGTACAGAATGTGTCGGCCCAGCAAACCACAGAGGTCGTATCAGGGCTGCTCAGGTCAGCCAGAGAGAAACTTGAACATTTATTGAAAGACAGAATCAGTGTCAACTTTGATTTCATCTAGGTCACCTAGGTACTTGTCACTTAAGTTTGAATCGATTAATGTTTGATTCAACAACAATGCTTGAGTTTTTTCCCCCTTGCTGTCTCATCTTCTGTGCAACCTCATTAGTATAATCTCCATGCCACTTATTCTGACCCCCCCCCCCCCCCCCCCCCCCGGCCGCAGTTATCCCCTGACATGTCCCATCATAGCCCCTGAACCAGCAATCCATAGGGAGCAGTCGATGTCAAGTCGTCAAAAAGCAATTCACCAGAGGAGACACTGTGCTGCTGCCAAATCACTTCAGTGATGTTTAGTGGCACCTGTTCTGATCCAACAATCACAGGACACACACGTACTAAGTCCCCCACTCATGGTAGGAATAGCTTTTAGCCCGGGGCCAGCAAGAGTAAGTATCCCCGTTGTTGGTTGATATACTGGCATCTGGACTGTTAAATCTTTCACGCTCATATTAAATGCACTGTCACAGTTACAGACTTTTACTGGTGGTTTTGTCAGTCATTCTAGGTGCAAGATGTAAAGAAATTCTGATTTTTTTTTATGTAGCTCATTCTGATGGCATTCCAAATGGCAGCCACATGAACAATGTCATCTGCTGAAAATGCTGTATCTAAACATTCAACACTTTCAAAAAAAACCCAGCTAAGTAGCAAATATGAGCATCTGGTCCCAGATGTATACAGCACATAAACTTGTATATGCACACATACATGTATGCACATACAATAGCTCATACATACTTGTATGCATGCAGATGCAGGCTTGCGCGCGCACACACACACACACACACACACACACACACACACACACACACACACACACACACACACATGCACAAACACACACATAGCAGCATTCATGTCACTACAAACTTGCATGCATTAAGGACTGGGTTGGTGACTACGCCTCTACCCTGTTGCACATGACTATTGGCAGGGAACTGTAGAGATCCTCTTCTCCACAGCCTCGGTCATGGCACCCCAATGACCTCATGTCAGGGGAAGATGCTAATGACGTCTGTTACCTTTTTCAGGTGACATATCCGCGCTGTGTTGCCTCGCCAGTGCTATACATGCTGAGGGAGTCATTCAGTTCATCACCAAGGGAGACATGGCACTCATGTCACGGGAGATCGGTCTCCTTGACCTGGTTTTGACCTCTGGATCAGCGGTATCAGCAGCCCAGCGGGCGTGGTGCCTGAAGCAGAAGGCTGTGACGCAGCTTATGATCAGTGACGTGCTTGCTTGTCGCACCACTTTGCATCAGGTAGTGTTTACATGATTTATGAATTCATGCGTGGGTATGGGGGTGTACTCTTGTCTGTGTTTGTATTCATATGTGTTTGTGTAAGATTGTGAGTTTAAGTGTTTGTAGTCATACATTTTTGTGTAAGATTGTGAGTTTTTAAGTGTGTATGTGCTAATAGAGAAGAGGATATGAAGATGCTGAAAGAGGGGGGCCGGAATAGCTCAGTTGGTAGAGCACCGGACTTGTAATCCAAGGGTTGCGGATTCGAATCACTGACAGGCCGTATCGGCACAGGGGGATTTTTCCCTCGGAGTTAACAGCAGTTCTGACTCCATTTCCCATACAGTCCTTCGAATGAGACTATAAACCGAGGTTCTGTGTGTGAACGCACACATAACATCTTGCACACACGTAAAATCCCATCACCAACTTTCGGAAGAGAATTCCCTTTGTTAAAAAAAAAAAAAAAAAAAAAAAAACTTTCAGAAGAGAAGGCCAGTTTGGTCGTTGGAATGGATGACACGTTACACATAGCACATAGCACGCCCCTTCCCCAAAGATGGAGTATGGCTGCCTTAATGGCAGGATGAAAGAGGGTCAGACACACAAAACTCCACTCCCTTTGTTGGGTAGATGGGATTAATACTTGTCTGTCCATATAGGGAGTGTCCGCAGGAGTATCAGCCTGCGTACACAGAAGAAGAAGAAGCTGAAAGAGCAGGGTTTATATGTCCATGTACTCTGTGTGAATGGTGTGTTGATTCACCTAGCCCTTAAGACACATCTTGTTACCTGGTATTCATGTGCTACATGTTTTGGTGTGATAAGTCAGTTGATTAATTTTTTTCCAGTTGTTGTCGGAGTATCCAGAGGAGTCGGACCTGGTCTCGGTTCTACGATGTGTGGTGGACGGGCGTCTGAAAAGATTGGAACCACTAGTCCTCCAGGATGGGATACCGCTTTTCTTCTGGCAGGTGAGTCGATTTATGTCCCCAAGAAAACCTCTTGCAGAGGGTGAGGAAAGGTGACCATCTTCATGGCACCACCCAGGCTTGCTCTTTCCCTGAAAAAAAAAGTTTCTTGTCTGTTTCTTGTTGCCAGCTTGCTCTCTGTTGGCTGCTGGCAGTGGGTCTTTGACAGGAGGGACCTTGGTGTGGCTGTAGGGGAGGGAGCCTGAAAGAGGAGTGTAGGAGTAATGCCAAGGGAGCATGTCAAAAAATCAGGGAAAAAGAGAGTTCCTGAGATGGCCTGACACTGAGGCTATATCAGCATTTAAGTGAAGGTAATGCGATGACTGAAAGAAGCTTTCTGAATTATGTATTGAGCTTGTCTTATCATGTTAAAGCAAATATAGCTGATACAGTCACACCCCAGACTCTAGCATTTTCAAGGCCTTTCTTAGTTTGTGCTTATTTATGGCTATCCAATTTTAACATTTCACACTTTGCCCTCTCATTTGTATCGTTGAACATTTTAGTGAATTAGAGTGTCTTTGTTTTAATAACACAGTTTTATGATTTTGACCAAACCATCCTCAACCTCATCATTTAATGGTAATGATGTATAACTATAAACAAAAACATTGGATGTGGGACAGCAATATTGGAAAAAATGGCAATATGCATGGATTGTCTCCCTTTCGTGGGTGCAGAATTGTTATTGTGACCATTTTAAGTCTAATCAGTCCATCGTCCTTCATGGTTCAGTGGCAAAAGATGAACACCACAGGTTTGGGGATGAGAGGGGATGGATAGGTACCAAGTGGGTAATTTGCCTTGGTTTTAATTTTGTACGATGGTCTTTGTAGTTATCAGTGTATGGAATTGCAAGAAATGTTTTGCCTGTATCCACATGTACCCCAGATGAAGATGATTTGTCGACAGAAAGGAGTTTCCTGAATCAGTCATTTGTCGAGCAGCGCATTTACATCAACAGATTATCTTCTCTAGTGGGGTTAAATGTGAAAAAAAGTCATGTGTTTTACATATTTGTGCAATTTGAGGTGTCTGATTTGACTGATTTCCGATGTCGGATGCAGGTTGTGTGATGAGGCATGATCCTGGTGCGTTCAGTGGAGGCAGTCTTTTGGTTGGTTGACTGGTTTCATGCTAATTGCATTCATCCTTGAAATGGGGTCAAAATCTCAGTAATTACTCTGTGATTGTGAGCGTGTATGTTGTCAAGTTTTAGGTATATGTATTTGGAAGTGTATGTGTGTGAGGGGATGCCTGAAACTGCTTGAGTGATGAAAAAAAAAAAATATATATATATATATATATGTGTGTGTGTGTCCTTCATTTAACGTCTATCCACTATTCGTGATATTAGACAAATATATATATATATATGTGTCCATACTTGTATGTCTGTTTTACATGTGTGTGTGTGTGAATGTGTGTGTGTGTGTGTGTGTGTGTGTGTGTGTGCAGATCTTGCTGTGTTGGTTAGCAAGGGAACAGAGGTGGAAGGAGGCAGGCATGGTGGTGAGGGAAGCCCTACAGAGAGCCTACGGTCAAAGGTAGGAGCCTACCCAGGACCCTTTTTCAGTCCCCACTCTCTCTGTAGAGAGGGAGGTGTGTGTGTGTGTGTGTGTGTGTGGGGGGGGGGGGGGGGGGGGGGGGTTATCAGAACGAACCGTCTGACATGCATGAAATGATAAAGCAAGCAGGGAAACTGGGAAGGAGATACTTCGCATTGAATCGAAAGGAGATAATTACACCCAAGTATTTGTTTACACTGAATGATACTGCAAATGTTTTAACACTGCACACACCATACCCACACTGTTTAAAAGAAGAAAATTGTTTTGATGAGCACATTAACAGGATGATAAAATGAGGGAAAACATTAGACATCCATGTTCATAAACAGTTTTCATGGTGAGGGAAAGACATAGACAGATGTGATAGTGAGGGGAAACACAGACACGATGATAAGATGAAATACACACACAGGTGTGATGATGAGGTAAACACACTAACAGATGTGATAATGAGAGAAACTTACAGGCAAATGTATGGTTGAGGGAAACGCAGGTATAATGACGTAGGAAACTTACAGACAGGTGTGACGATGAGATAACCACTTAGACAGGTATGATGATGGGAGAAACTCAGACAGGTACAATGATGAGGGAAACGTGTTGACTGTTGTGTTGATAAGCAAAATGCACAGAAACGCACACAGGTTTGATTATGTAGGGAAGGCACAGACAGGCATGATGAGAGAAACCCCCCCACACACACAGACACACACAGACACACACACACACACACACACACACACACACACACACACACACACACAGATTTGATGATTGATGAAGGAAATGCACAGACAGGTATGATGGTGAGGAAAACAAAGTGACAGGTATGAAATGATGGTGAGGGAGAGACACAGGTAGGTGTGATGATAAAGGAAATACATACAGATGTGGTGATAGTGAAGGAAACAAGAAGACAGGAAAACATGCGGACACACACAAGATTGATGATGAAGGGAACACATACTCATACATATGTCGTAATGAATAAATCCCTTTGTTTTCCTGTAGGCTGTGCATGCACATGTCTGTAAATCATTGTTAATAGTTGGCGTAGTGTATGTTCAGTGAAAGATTGCCACTTTGTGGTCTACTTGTGTGAGTGGATTATGTTTGTGTTGTTTTCTATGTATTGTTATTTTCATGCTGAGTATGACTCTTGTGGAATAAGTGCTGTATGAAGTTTAATTGTCTTTGTTGTCATTATGATTTCAGTGGTCAGAGTGTTAAAGTGGTTTGCCTGGTCACCATTGCCTGGCTAGCAGCTCAACAGTTACTGGTGAGATCATCCCTCTATCTGCCCACCTCTCCGTCTCGTTTGTCAACAGCCTTTAAATCAGGGCCACCACCCCCTCCCTTCCCCCATAAAACTGCTCATCACTTGTCTTCAGAAGGCTCATTGGGTTTTGCCTGTTTTGCTGCAATGCATCTGTTACATTTTAGAACAGTGCTGTGAGATACTTATAAGTAAAAAGGTATTCATGGCTTGAAGGGAGAAATTCTTCAGTGTAGACATGAGCACGTTCCTTTCTCTGTCTGTGAGATCATTTTTGTTGTGAACAGAAACATTACACCTCTGGTGCCCCGTAAAATAGGAGAGTAGTACACATCCACCTTGTTTACATCTTAAGTACACTTTACATTCAACGAAGGTTCATGTTAATGAAATCTCAGGTTTAAAAAAAATACAAGTTCAGACTAATTCCCCACATTATTTTGAATGTATTTATTATTTACCTCAAGCATTAGGTGTAAAGATTTGCCATTTAATTGTCGATTTTACTTTTTATTTGTGCAGCTTGTTATTCTTTTAATGTTTTTTTCCTGTTATATTTGCCACCATTCTCTGGCTGCTTGGGGAAGCCATTGGATTGTGACTTGGTCTCATGGTGATGGGAACACCATTACAGGTGGTGTGTCTCTGTTAAACATTGTGGATAGACAAGCTTGTTGGTGATGGGAACACAGTTTAACTTTTGTTACACATGGTGTGTCTGTTGAATGTCATGGATGGACAAAAGTGTGTGTGTGTGTGTGTGTGTGTGTGTGTGTGTGTGTGTGTGCAAGCATGCTTGCATATAAGCATCTTAACACCCATATGTGGACAAAAGTGTGTGTGTGTGTGTGTGTGTGTGTGTGTGTTGTGTTGTGCAAGCATGCTTGCATATAAGCATCTTAACACCCATATGATATAGTTGCGACATAAAGCTTCTTGCGCAAAACATGCGAGATGTATGGTGGTGGCTTGCACCATGTAAATGATCCTTTCTGGCCATGACTGTGGTGACCAGGAAAACCCAGGGAGCGCTGACGCTGACGAGGCCCTGGCAGAGATGGAAGAAGCGTGTGAGGCGGTGAAAACACTGAGCAAGCAACCTTACACTCTGACCCAGGTGTTGCTGGCCCTGGTCCATCGCCCTGACAACCCTCGGTATGCCCTCTGTATTGTTTACCTCCCCTGACTTCCCTGCTAACCTGATGTTGGTGGCTTTTATAAGAAATTTTTTTTTTTTTTTTTTTTTTTTTTTTGGCTGTCCCAACCTCTGCGCTACTTCAGAGGCAGTGCACCCACGCTGCTCATTCCGACACCCTGTCCACAGCCACAGCCCGGTCGGCCCCGCCGCAGCCCCGGCACCAGCAATCCACAGGGAGCAGTCAATGTCAAGTCGTCAAGAGGCAACCCACCGGAGGAGACACTGCACTGCCGCAGAGTCACTTCGGTGGTGTTCAGTGGTGCCTGTTCTGATCTAACATACGCAGGACACCACCTACTAAGCCCCCTACTGATGACAATAATTGCTTAGTCGCGGAGCTGGCGTGAGTGAGCTCTCCCACCGGAGGGCGCCGCCACGACCGTCCAGCAACAGCCCCCATGGACTCGCCGATACCGGTGACCCCGACGGAACCAAACCAAGACCACAGACGTGGAGAGGACATCGAAATTGAGGTCACCATGAGAGCAGGGCATGAAGGGCCACACAATTTGAGACATTTTTTTTTTATGTTGATCGATGAGAATGAGGATGATTAAGATGATGCTACGGATTTCCATTTCAGTCTGAGACTACATGACAGGGCTGTACTCTACGCTTCCTTTCATAATATATCCCGGCGTCAACCAGGCCCGAGAGATACAGGCACCTGCAGTGTTGGTCAGGAAATTTGAGCAACACTCTCAGAAACGCATCCATTAAGTGGATGAAACTCGACTGTGTGGTCCCAGTCTTCCCAACTGAGTCCGCAGCAACTCAACTCTGGGTAGGAGCCGGTCGGGGCAGAAAAACCCACATGACTTCTGATGGGATTCGAACCCACGACCTCCCAGCCGGGAGTCCGCGACGCTAACCACTTCGCCACGGCGGCTGGTTTTTATAAGAAAATTATGTGAACAAGCTGCATTAAGTGATAACCAGCCAGTAAGCTTTCTTCTGACAAAAAGAGATTATCTGTGTTGAAAAGAAAGGGCAGTTCAGTGATAAATGGACAGTGGGAGGAACATATTTCTGTTCATATGACCAGGCAAAATGTGAACACTTTCCCATCAGAATGGATTTAGCAGAGCTATGATATATCACGGCTGGGTGATGATTTATTCATTTAACAAGCTTAACATCAGTTTATGTCTCAAAATTCTGTTGTTTAGGCTGTATGAGAAAACTGTAGTTTATCTTTTGTGTTGTTATAAATACTGTTGTTTTTTGCAGAAAAATTTCCTTAATAAGTGATAGATTGCAATAGATTGACATTCTTTACATTTGTTTACCACTGTGAAAATACTTTCTAAAACTGCATAGTCACCTTTCCCTCTCAGACAAAAAGCATACAATTTTTTTTAGTGAATCACTAGTTTATTCACTTCTGTAAATGGTCTTCAACAGAAGTGAATTTATTATAAAAAAAAATTTTTCATTTTGGGGGAGCTTTTTTTTTTCACCATGCCTATAGACGGTGACATGTCACTTTAACAACTGATCCTTTGATCCAAACAAGTTTTGATTAATGCTAGTGTCTCTGACCCATTGATGAAAAAGATGCACTGAAGTCTCAGGAGTGATGTGATTAACTGACACAGATCGAAATATGAATAAATTCAGCTGTCAGATGACATTTGATTTGCTGCTGGCCTATGCGAAATGTGAAAAGAACGAAAGAGAAACGAACCGCAGGGTTCCTGAAAACAAGGCGAAATGCAAATGAACGAACAAACTAAGGTGCAAAGCAACACAGATTTAGTACACAATGCAAACTACAGTGGATTTTTGACAAATGTGTCTCATTCAAACATTGTAAACAACAGTCAGAAACTGCACAGAGCAATACTCCCTTGATATCAGTCAGCATGAGAATCATCATATTCTAAAGACCAGCTGTTCTCGGGGGAAGTATTGTTTTGTTCAGTTTTTGTCAGTTGTTTATAATGCCCAGTGCCTTGAAATGTGAATTTTGTTTTATGTTAGAGCTGTCTTCCTTCACAGGAATTAAGGTTAGTGGTGTCTTCCTCTACTGGAAGTCATACTGTTGTCAATTTCCAGTACTTTTAAGGATTGATCATTTTTGTGACACTCTGTTTATGTGAAGTTGTTTTCTGCTAATGTAGTTCAGACTCCAGTTTTTATGTTTCATTTGAGTTTGTTTGGTTTTTTGTTTATTTTGTTAATTTTTAATTTTCAATATTCAGCTTGTATGTCTATGCAATTAGTTCAGTTGGTAATAAAGTCAGTATTGTGCCAGGGATGGAATCTTTTACAGCATGGTGTGTTCTTTTGTCTTTCACAGCAAAGCAAAGCATCACTTTGCCAATGCCTTAGAGGCGGGTCATGTGACTTCCTGTCTGGGGATGGAGACCTCTCTGGCTCGCAGGGGGATCCTCTGTTTTCTGCATGGCTCCAGCAAAGACACGGACCTGGTGCAGGTGGGGCTTGTCACGAATGTGGAGGGTGGGAGGAGGGGAAAAGGGGGTGGGGGGATTCTTTTTGCGTCAGTGTGTGAGTGTGTGTATGAGAGAGAGAGAGAGAGAGATTTTTGTTTGTTTCATCATGCTTTCAGTTGATTTTTGCCTTTTCTGATGTTGGATAGGTATACTAGTGTCTGTCTGTCTGTCTGTCTTGCCTTTAGTAAGTAACCTCAGATGTACACCATGGTGTCAGCTGAACATTTTCCATCATGTCAGCCCAATCAAGGGGATACAAGAAATTGGAGGGAGGGCAGTGGAGCAGGGTGAGGTGTGTGAGTGTGTGTATGTGTGTGTGTGTGGGGGGTGAGGTAGTGACATGTTGTTCGTAAAATCCTATTTTGCCTGTATGTGTGTGTGTATGTGCGTGTGTTTGTGTGTGTTGTGAGAAAGGAGTAGGATGAGGCAAGGGATAGTGTGGAAAGTGATTCTGTATTAGTGCATGCCAACTGTTAGCAGCTAGCTCTCTTGAATTGCGAGTCTATGTTTTATGGTTGTGTATGTCACAGTTGTGAATAGGTTGTGTGCATTTGTGACCAGAAATGTAAAATAATGAACATTTCATTATTTGGTGTGTATTTTATACAACACTTTCTACCTCAGATCAGAAAAATTGTTTGAAACGGAAACAGAAATGTATAGGAAAAGGTAATAATAAAAATGGCTTCTCACAATCGCACATGCAATTCAGAATTTGTGGAAATGTGTCCTCTTCATTTTCTGTTGATTGCTGTAATTCTCATATGCCCCCCATTCCGTTCTACCACCACCACCACACACAAGCTCTCTCTCTCTCTCTCTCTCTCTCTCTCTCTCTCTCTCTCTTGCTCACTCTCACACATACACACACACATACACAAACACACACACACACACACACACACACACACACACACGTGCGCATTCTCTCTGTTTTTCCCTTTTCCCCTTATCATGGAGTTGACCGTTTATCAGTTCCTATCCGTGAAGTAACAAGTTGTCTTTCTTGAATTGTTTCAGAAACTGTTGTCAGAGGCAGAAGCTAGTGGGGACATTGCCACAAGAGAGCTGTATCAGAAACTTTGCAAGAGCTAAGATGCTGATAGTAATGTTCATGTCTGCTGTGTGTGTAGTTTTTTTTTTTTCTGTGCATTACTCCCCGCTGTGTTTGTTCAAATGATCTTGTTTTGCATCCTGCAAATTGTCAGGCTTAGTAGTGTGGATGTGCAAAATTCAAAATTGTCAAGTAGCTTAGCCATAGAGCTGCCATCTGTTTCGCTTGGCATGTCATTTATTACACCCAGCTGAATTCTATCACAATCATGTTTGAGTTTCCAAAGAAGAACAAGTGTGTATTGCGTTTGTTTTCCGAGTTGATGTGAAATGATGTGATATCAATCAAGTCAGCTATACAGTGCAGTAGAACACAGCCACATTGCTTTAAATGTTATCCTGTTTGTGATATATTGTGCTCACCTTGTCAGCTGGTGTCTACCTGCGATACAGGGTGCATTGCATTAAGGTTTTTAATGTCACAAGTCATTTTTGTATGACATCATACTTGAATGTGGTTGAGGGTTTTTCGTCTGTGAAAGAGGCTCTCGACATTGAGGGGGATGAGGCTTTTTTTTTTTTTTTTTATATTGAAGAGGTACTTTTCACAGAGACCGTGACTGTAAAGCAAGCATGCCAATTCTCCTTGTTTCAGAGGGGTTTTCTCAAGTTTGTTCCCAACAAATCCTTGGAAAATAAAATCATAAAAGAAAGTTTTGACAGCAGGGACACTGTAAACAATCATGTAAGTAAGCAAAGGATTTAGAATAACGATTGGTCATGGACAGCAAAAGCACAATGTTTTCACAAGTAAGACTTCTTCAGGCTGCCACTGAGAAGACGATCTCCTTTGCAACAGCTTGCGGAAGTCCCTTTGGAGTCAAACATTGTGCTCTTATTCCCTAGAAAAATGTTTTAAAATAGAAATCTGGACAAACACACAATGGGAAACTCTGTAACGATACAGTGGAAAAGAGTTGACAGCTGGATTCAATGAATCAAAGGGAAGATGTTTTCCTCAAGGATTTAGATAATACTATGTGATATTGTAACATTTTGCAATGTTTTAAAGTATATGGTTAAGTGAACTGTTACCTAGGTTATTTCATTTGAAATCACCTGCCCCTTGCCCACTTCCACCCATTCCTGCCATCTGGTTTTCCCTTCCCCCTTTCTTCCCCACTCTTTTTTTAACCCCAATGTTTCATTTTCTGATCTTCAACCTTTTCAGAGCTTCACAGGTTGCAGGAGTTCTTCATCAAATCCAAATGCCCCACACTGCGATAATTTTATTTTAACAGGCTTTTAGTGTGACAAATTCATGACTATAATGTACTTTATTCTATATGAGCTTTGATGCTGTTGTTGTGCATGTGCGGTAATGTGTATGCATGCTTGGCTTTCACCATTGTGGGCAATAAAGATATGATTATCAAGCAAAACAGTGTGTTCCTTTTATTCCTTTTGTGTATTGTACATTCTTCATTTTTGTATGGAAGTCGTGAAGAAAGATGGTACAGAATAAGAACATAACTCAACAACAAAAATTCTCCCTGGATGTAATCCAATCTGAAACAAAAGCCAAAATGAACTTTTGGTAGTGACAGTCATGGAGTTAAAATTATTGTCATGAAAAATGTATTCAGCATACCCTTTACACACACACTTGCTCCCTTACTCATCCACGTACTCTACCAAGGCAAACATCAACACAGAGTACACAAATACACATGCAGCACAGATATAAAGTGCACATGCATGCACATGATATCACTCGGGTACGCAATCATGCATGCATTTTACACATGCAAAGTACAACTACACATACATTCTAGTATAGTATGCTTCAGATTGAAGTCACTGAATGTTTCTTTTAGGTAACCAAGTAGTGGTGTTAGGACCAGTCAATTTGAGAAATTTTGGCTTCTTCATTTTCGGAGTAAAGTGTGTGTAACTTTGTATACAATCACTCATAGACACTTCTGCTTGCACACACACACGCACATACATGCAAACACATATAATCATACAACAGATAAAATTATATGCATACACACATGTAAACATGTACACACACACACACACACACACACACACAACATGCATACAAACAAGCGCTTGTATGTCTATACATCTACAGACATTTGCATGAAAATAATGGTTTCTCTCTCTCTGTCACACACACACACACACACACACACACACAATTATACAAATAAACTAAAATACGTACTGGGGTATACACGCATGCACCCAAAGCACATGCCTAGCATCTCTCACATACACAGTCTTCTCCCCCTTCTTTCCCTCCCTCCCCCCATCTCTCACACACAATATCTTCTCCCCCCCCCCCTTCTTTCCCTCCCTCCCTCATCCCTACACACTTGCCTCTATACTCACTGACAGTTGTACACATACAAAAATGCAAACATAAACAGTTACTGGCAATAGCACTTGCTTACCCTGCGCATTGACAAACCAAGAGAAAACTCAGGCGCACGTGACTCCGGCATCTGAATAGTGAGTGCAGAACCTGTCCCAGGGGAAGAAGGTGCCGTCCAGGGAGAAGCAGTCCAGCAGATTGGCCTCATGGCCTTTACACAACACCCTGCCCATCAAGATGGGTCCACTGCCTGCGCCAAAATGGGCATCAGGCCAGGCTTGGGCCTTGGCACTGCAAAAGAAAAAGCAAAACAAAAATAAACATGGGGGGGGGGGGGGGGGTATGTGTGTACGTATGTGTGTGTGTGAGGATGGGAGTTTCCTGTCAAGTCATGCTGTTTGTGATTTTTGCTGAGCATTGGTGTGTCCCATATTGACCTGTTGAGAGACGGCGAGGAAAACGTCCAGGAACTCGCCACGACAGTGGAGAAAGCATCGGGCGACGTTCAGAATTACGTCAGCTCTGAGACGACCCGAACCACAACTGCCAGCCTTTGCTTATATCTTGCCATTCTCACTCATATTAGATATCAGTACTGGATTCGTGTTTCCTTCAACAATTTACTAATTCTGAAATAACTAATAATGAAGGGAAACGATCACACAACCACACACACACACACACACACACACACACACACACACACACACATACACAAGTGCACGCGTGCACGCACACATGCCCACTCACCACACCATTAGTTTGTAGCAGACCTACATGTGCTAATGTGAACACAGTTTTATCTACACACTTGTACAGGGTTATTTCCCTTTTGATGAAACAATTCAATTTGGTTTATGTTGGTTATTGTCCAGAAAACAGTGCGGCGCCAGTTGATTATCTTCACCAAAATGCTGTGAGTTCAGAAGGGAGACAGTCTTCCCCACACACACCATTCCTTCCCTACTCTCCTTCCCCGCCCATATCTTCTTTCACGCTTCTCCTTTCCCATCTCTATCCTCCTTATCTGACACCTGTGTAAAACGTTGGTAAGCTGTTTCAGACAACATGCCGCAGTCCTCATCACGCCAATCGGCCAGACACTGAAAGAAAAATCAACTACTTGTCTGGGGTCCATTCTGAGCAAGTCCACGTCACGATGAACACCCAGACACTGGAAGGAAGGAATCACTCCGCGCATCTTTGTCCTGCTCTCGAAAATCCTCTCACAAATACCACCATGTCGCTGGTGCCTCTGCCCGCTTAAACGCCCATACTGAAATCCAGGGATAATGGCGTCAGTGACGTGGATGATGATTCTGTGTGAGAACGACTCTGGGAAGCACTTTGCCTGCGATACACAGGATGGAGATCTCACGACGGTTGTCACAAAGTGTACTATCTCCCTCTTGTAAAAACACGCAATGAGGCATCGTTGAAGTCTTGAGGGCACATTACCATTTGTTCGTAAGATTTGGAAGAAGGATGTCATTTTTCCTACAAAACTTCTCCATTCTTTCTGAATGTCAACAGGAATGCCTCAAGCTCCAAATGCCTTACCAGCTGGGGTTTGCTTCTGTGATTTTTCTATCTCACCACTGGAGGGTGGATCAGCCAGTGATTCCTCCACCAGTAGTTGTGGCCAACCTGCAGCTGCCTCTCCAGATATGGATGACTCTGAGTTCCAGTGAATGCTGAAATGCTCTGTCCATTGTGGATGAACCTGCCAAGTTCAATGCGCAGCCGACCAACAGTTTGGGTTGTTATACAGTTTCCAGTGTCAGTTTTAGTGCATAACTCAGCTGTCACCACACAGAAAATCTGTCATTAGAAACGAACGTGTTACCCATTGGGCATACAATTAGGCCATGCTGAGGCATTAGCCATTCCGTCTGATTTTTTGCCCTCACATGATGATATGATGATGATGATGATAATGATGATGATGATAATGATGAAGATGATAATGATGATGTTGATGGTGATGATGATAATGATGAAGATGATGATGATGATGATGATGATGATGATGATGATGATGATGATGATGACATACGACTTCAGATAAACTGGCATGAAATAAATCGAACAAGAGATAGAGTTCCAGCAGAGACTTGAGAAACAAGCAGGACTAAAAAATAAAATAAAATAAAAGAATAAATAATAATTAAAAAAAAAACCAGTTCCACAGGCTAAGCTTGACCAGCGGTGAGTGGGATGGGGCGTAATTAGAAAGAAAAGGAAAGGGAGAAATTTTC
>CM065722.1:47938793-47993793 GCA_033310375.1 Conus canariensis | reverse complement strand
TTTTGTCATTATTTGTGTCCTTTTTGCCCTTGCTCAGAGGTCAGCTTCGCAAACACTCTCAACCTATCCGGAGTCCAGCCACCACCCTATTGCTGCCATTTGGACGTTGACATAATCATGGCGTACCACCCATCCTTCCCATCATTTGTGCCCCCCCCCCTAGTCCCCCCCCCCCCCACACGCTCCCTCTTCCCTCCCCGCTCGCCTCGCCTCCTCACATCTAACTGACAAGGTATCCGCCTTCAAACAACTCCTGAATATTTCTACATTTTATAACTGGAGAGGAGAGAGAGAGAGAGAGAGAGAGAGAGAGAGAGAGAGAGAGAGAGAGAGAGAGAGAGAGAGAGAATGTTTCAATAAGCGTAAAAATGGATAAACTAATAGCATCTATATATCATGCACTCCAACCAGCACCACCTCATCGTCCCCCTTCTTCCCCCGTCCAAAAAGAAAATCAACACAAGAAAACAAAGTAACAGTCTTAATTAAGAAGAACTGAAGAGCTGATTGCATTCTAAGAAAACATATATATTTATGTACACTGCACTCATGATCATGCAGTTTTTAACGGAGAGAGAGAGAGAGAGAGAGAGAGAGAGAGAGAGAGAGAGAGAGAGAGAGAGAGAGAGAGAGAACCCGTTTTAGAATTGCATCCTGTGCGTGAATGACTCTCAGTTATTGTCCTTCAGTGGAGTATTCTACAGTAGATTGTTTCATGCAGTTATGCCAGTGATGAGGAAATTGCAGCTCAGTTCAGGTCATACACGGGCTAAGAGCGTGCAGGCGACAAGAATTTAACGATTGTCCACAGGCTGATATTATACTGCCTATAACCTTTATACAGAGAGGTTGTTAGGAGTGGAAGGTGGGTGTGAACATACAGAGAGAGAGAGAGAGAGAGAGAGAGAGAGAGAGAGAGAGAGAGAGAGAGAGAGAGAGAGAGAGAGGTTAAAAAAAATATTCAATCACGTCTGCAAACTGCCTCTGAAAGCAAAACAACAACATCGGATAGTTGTAGATTAATTAATTCCAAACCATTAACAGTAAATTTAGCACCATGTCTTCTCTCATTAATCACTCAATTATTTCTGACTTGTTTTTGGAATTTTGACAAGGAAAGATGGGAAAACAAAGAAAAAAAAAAAAGAAAGGACTGCAGACATCCACCGGTCTCACATATTTCCTGCAGTGTCTATAATCAGTTAAAATTTTCTCCACATCTTATTCTTCTTTTAACAAAAGAATGCATACATTTTACACAGTGAAAAAAAAAAAGGTTTTCCTTCAGCCCCATTTTTAGAAAGCATGACAGTTACCATCAAGTTCCATTATTTGAATCAAAAAGCCCCCCCCCCCCCCCCCCCCCGCCCCTCAAATCAGTAAACCCAGTGTATAGCACACGATTAAAGAAAAACTGGTATTGAATCAAAGCCAATAGAATTAGCATGTGATCAGTTTCATTACTGAGCATACACGTATACGCCTAAGTCCTGCGTTGTGCTGAACACCCTACTACTGATATCAGACAAATTATGTACATCTGCAATATCAGAACTACTTTATAAGTAGCACCTTTCTTACAGAACGTCTTGGCGATGGAATCTTACCAGTTTTCTGCAGAAAGAAAATCAGACAGTACCTATTAACATTTGTAGCAGTAAAAGGGTGAAATCTCTTTCATCGTGTATTTGTGGTCTCTGTATATGAACTGTTCCATTCATGCCATAAAAGTACACATACATTATGATTTTGTGTGTGTGTGTGTGTGTGTGTGTGTGTGTGTGTGTGTGCGTGTGTGTGTGTGTGTGTTGTTGTTGTTCTTTGATTTAACGTCTGTTCACCCAAAGGTGATATTAGACAAATTAAATAAATATCAAATAAAATAATAGTAGAGTAAAATAAAATAAATGAAATGAATGAAATAAACTGATTAAAATAAAACAATAGATAGATAAACTAAATAGGATAGAATAATAAAGAAATGTGTGTTGTGTGGGGGGTGGGGGGGGGGGGGGGGGGGGGGGGGGGGGGGGGGGGGGGGGGAGGTATGTGTCACTGGATGGGTTTGTATTTTTTGTGGTGATGGTGTATAGTGTCCTTTAGTAATAGTGGAATAATCTGTCCTTCACCCTTTCTTTCTGTCCTTCGCGTATTAATCTATTCTATTAGTACATTGACAGATCTGATACATTATAAAGTATCTATAGATTTGGACTGCAAATCAATTCAAGTTATGCGGTCCACAGCCCAGCCAATCATGAAAGCCATCCCAGGATTGCCACCATGTAAAAGTTCGATCCCGTAATCTCGAGTTAGTTGTGGTTAGAAAAATTGACTTGCATACTGCATAGAATATTCAGATTGTTTTAAATATCTTAAATCTAAAAGTAATAAATTCCCAATGTGTCCTACTATCTTAACAATTAACAGATATAATTTAATAACGCAGGAAAGAACAACAATAAATCAACAAATCAAAGAAAAATACCAACAGGGCTGGAATGCAAAATTTGTGAAAAAATTTTAAGAAGCTGAAAGTCATTTACAATTTTTTCAATGGATAATGGCTCATAAGGTAGCAGCACGCCCCCTAAAGTTTTAGTAATGAGTGCTTTAATTTCAGAACAGTGTAGGAGTAAATGCTTTATAGTAATCTGGTTTCCACATATACAATTTACATCTTTAGAAAATTTTGTTCTAAGAGCATTTAGACGAAGTTTAAACATCAAAGCTATAATATGTCTGGATTTTGTTTTACTAAGATATGTCAAGAGTAACTTTGAATCTGCGATAGGTTCATTTAATCCTTTAATACAATTTTGTGAATATTGACTGTTTAATGTCATCAGAATATTATCAAATTCATCTTTAGATATTTTGTCAATATGATTATAGCATTCATGTAAATCTAACTTTATATTCAGCTGTATTGTTCCTTCAACATTACGCGCTGCTCTTTTAGCTGCTCGGTCAACCACTTCATTATAATATATCCCATAATGTGAAGGTACCCAATAAAAAGTGATACTGATGTTTTTAGCTGATAACTGATGTATTGCATGTTTTATTTCTAGTATCATTTCGAGACGCGTTTTAATATTTTGACATTTGATAGCTTGTAGTGCAGATTTCGAATCGACACATAATAACACTTTACGTTTGGGCCAGTTTGTTGGAAGATCTATGATATGCTGTACCGCCTTTAATATTGCTACCAATTCAGCAGTAAAAATGGAATAATGATTACCGATATGATACTGTTTCACTAGGTTTAGTGAAGGAATTACAAATGCTGCCCCTGTCTTGCCATTCTCGAGGACAGATCCGTCTGTATATATTTTAATATGATCATTATAATGACTCTCCATGTGTAAATTAATCACATTTTTTAATATATTCGGTGACTGATCTTTGTTCATATCTATATGGTCTATATCAAAATTAGGTTTAACTTGTTCCCATGATGGAACTGGCGAGAAAGAAGGCTTCATGGCAACCTCTTTATCTTTTAAATCTGCAGAGTTAATCATATCCGAGACATATGTATTTATTGGTTGTAGAGAATGTATATATTTTGCTCTTTTAACAAAATCATGTTGCGAGTCCAGATTTACTTCTTTTTTACTAAAGGTATCATATGCAGATGATTTTAATACATATTTCGACGCACAAACTTTTCTGAGGTTATCAAGTGGTAGAACACCCGCTTCCTTGTAAGTCCCTAAATTTGAAGCATGAGATGGTACCCCAAGAGCTAATTTATAAGCTTTACAATCTATACTTTGTAGTTTGTTTAACAAATGCTTTGGAGCACTAAAAAATATTTCCTGAGCATAAGTTAACCGTGAACGCACAAGAGAATTTGCAAGGGATACAAGCACTCTAGTATCTTGGCCCCAGTGTTGTTTACTTATAATTTTGAGAAAATTTAAAGCTTTCCTTGCCTTGTTTAGTATGTAATCTATATGTTGAGTCCATGAGAGTTTTGATGAAAGATAAACTCCCAGAAATTTTACAGTTTGTGTATAATTAATGATAGTTCCATTGATTGTGAAAATAGGGAGTTTTTCTGGGTTGCACCCAGAGTTAAATAGTACTATATTTGTTTTTTCCAATGATAGATTTAAGCCATTCTCTGTCATAAACATATTGATTTTATCTAGTTCACGTTGGTATACTTTTTTTGTATAGTTTAATACTCTAGCTGGGGTGTTACGTTTTATTGTTACCTTCATCCACATACAGATGTCGTCTGCATACTGAGCCAAAACTGTGTCTTTAGATAGATTATTTGGTAAATCTGCTATTAATATATTAAACAAAATAGGTGAAATAACAGAGCCTTGAGGAAGACCCATTTGAAGTTTTCTGGGTTTTGAATACGTGTTTCCAACTCTTACTTGTATGAATCGTTCTGATAAAAAATTCGCTATGTACTTGTACATGTTACCTAATATATTCCAATTTTTAAGTTTTTGTAAAAGTTTGTTATGCCATACTTGGTCATAAGCTTTTTTAACATCGAAAAAGGTTGCAAGAATATTTTTTCGCCTGGCAAACTGTTGCTTTACTTGTGTCGTTAGTTTTACCAGATGATCAATGGTAGATCGACCTTTTCGAAAGCCTGCTTGATTTATAGGTATAATGCCTTGTTTTTCACAGAAATGAACTAATCTATTTAAAATGATCTTTTCCATGAATTTACATGCATGAGATGTTAACGCAATAGGGCGATAGCTACTTTTATCTGTTCTAAGTTTTCCTTGTTTATGTATAGGGATAACAACTGAATGTTTCCAGATTCGAGGAATTTCACCAGTCGACCAACTTTTTTGTAGAAGTACATATAAAAAATTGATGACATTGTTTGGTAAATGCCTTAGCATTTCATTCGATATCCCGTCTAGTCCTACAGATGTTTTCTTTTTGCTAAGCTTGAAAATGTTTTCTTTAACTTCATCCAGTGTAATATCGGCATTTACATAACTGTTTCTTGTAGGCATACTGCTGTCATCATTTGTTGTGGATTTGTTTTTCTCTTGATTTTCTCTATATTGTCTACCTTCAGCTGATAAACCTGTAATTCTACTATGGTTTGCAAACATATCAGCAAATGCTTCTGCTTTTTCTCCGTTACAAGGTAGATCTGAAGTTTCCAGTTTTATTGGACATTGTGGTAAATATATTCCATTTTTCATAGTTTTCATTTTTTCCCATACTTTTTGCATATCTTTATGACTGTAAACTTCGTTAACACAGAAAGATGACCAGTATTGTCTTTTCGCTTGTGCATTTATTCTGTTTGCTTTATTTTTTGCCTGTTTAGACTCTAAATGATTTTGGGGAGATTTGTCCTTTAAGTAAATATCAAATTTCATCCATTTTTCAACTCTAGCCTTTTCACAGTCCTCGTTCCACCAGATATTACCAGAATGTTTATGAGACCTTTTTGATTTACATTTAGGGATAGACTCATTTGCTGCGTTCAGAACTGCATTTGTAAATAATGAATACAATTCATTAACGTCTTTATCATCTATGTTTTCAACATGAAATGTTGACAATAAATATGAAAATTTTTCCCAGTTAGCAAGTTTGTATTTGTATTTTGGTATTTTATCCTCAGTTGGATCGGTGGGTCTTATATTTGTTATCTCAAAACTAGTAATAATAGGGATATGATCACTATGTAGGTTATCATTTAGTGAACTCCACTCACAAATTGGTGCTAGATCAGGAGAAACAAGAGTTAAATCAATAGCAGATGCTCTATGATAAGGATTATCGGGAATGCGTGTTACTCGACCGTCATTCAGGAGATATAAGCTTGCATCAACAATATTATCAATAAAACGATTGCTTGTGATATTTTGACAATTCCTCTCCCAAAATGGGGCATGTGCATTGAAATCTCCCGTTACAAGAATTTTTGTGCCTTTATCTGGTTGAAGTGTACGAATCCATTCTGTGTTTTCATTGTCTGGGCCTTTTGGCAGATACACAGATATGACAGTTAACAGGGTGTTATCAAATTGAACTGTTACAGCGCAAGATTGTATATTGGATATATCTGGTGGAACGGGGCTGGAACATAGAGTGTAATTCACCCCTTCATGGATATAAATTGCCGTACTAACTTTCATGGATATAAATTGCCGTACTAACTTTTGTGTGTGTGTGTGTGTGTGTGTGTGTGTGTGTGTGCACGCGCGCGCGCGCGCGCGCATGCGTGCGTGCGTGCGTGCGTGTGTGTGTGTGTGTGTGGTAAATTAAACACGCCATGTTTATGTGGGCAGGATGTAAACAAGCTGGAAAGCTTATTCTTTAACCCTCAATAACGACAATTTTGACTTGACTTGACTTGACTTGACAGATAAAGAACAAGAGCACCTTTCATAGACAACAAGAATATACACAGCACTCTAGTCTGTTTGTGCATACTATTTCTTCATGGGACAGTCATTGCTCTTCACTCAGGAATAATGCGTGTGCTTCCAAATGTAAATATTTCAGGCGTGTGACCCAGTTTGTCTTTGTTTCACCTCTTTTGATTGGCTTCTAAACAACAGATATTCTGATTGGTTAGAATATTCCAGCATGGCAGCGTCTGTACGATTGTGACTGTTTATATTGACAACAAGTTGTGTCCTGATCAAATCGGAAAAGGGAAGATGCCTTTGATTGTGAAAGATTATGCCTGGGAGGAAACGGATAAATTGGTTTTTATCACAGTTCCACTCAAGGGCGTTAAATCCAACAAAGTTGATGTCCTGTCTTCAGAAGAATACCTAAAGGTAGGAGGAACGAATCGAGTTTTCTTCTTCAGTTCTTAAGAAGAGTTCACAAGTTAAATCAGAGACGTAGAGGATATTTATTTCACGTCTCGGTCTCTGGTTAAATCTGCCTTTTTTTTTGTTCTTTTATTTAATGCCTATAACCATGCTCAGATTCCGTTCAGGTTTTGATATACATCTATGCAGATTATAACTGAAAATGTTGTTGTATATTAAAAAAAAAGAAAAAAGTACCATTTCTGCTGTCTGTCATTGTTAACGCCGGTCACGGTAATGAAATGAGGCAGGGAACAGTAAACGATAAACAGTAAAAAATACCCCACTTGTTTACTGCCGGTCACGGTGTTTTGATGCGTTGTGACTGAGAATGCTTTGGTGACCAAATGGCAACCTCAAGACACAGTGTGTGTGTGTGTGTGTGTGTGTGTGTGTGTGTGTGTGACAAATCTGGGGTTTTGGATCCCCCCCCCCTCGCCCCCTAGCTTGTGACATTTGGCCACCTTCAAAGTGATTTTGATTACAAAAATAGAAATCCTAAATGTTCAATAAATAAACATGAGGACCACATAACTCAAAAGTATAATCAAAAACTAATTCTACCTATGCTGTGTATTAGAAAGAAGTTATTAAGAAAGGAAGTTGTTTTGTGACCTTTGAATTAGAGAGGCATTGATCTAAACTCTAGCATCATCTGGTCTTTTTGTGTTTTCTTTTTCAGTGGGTGTCTACACTCAAACTGTTAATCCCAACGACATGTTTGTTTGTTTGTTTTTTTTGTTTAGGTGTTAATGTTCTAGAAACAAAAAATTAAAGTCCAAGATATGCAACCTGATTCATTTTTTATTAATACCAGAAGTTTTGGTTAAAAGTATGTATTGTGATACTGAAAGAGGCTTTTCAGTTGGAACACAAAACAGGAATGGTTCTGCAAGTCTAGCTTCAATTAAATTCATGTGACATAATTCAGATTGAGGGATTTTAGAACAGAATAAGAAACAAGAGGATTGCTTGAACAGGTTTCTTGTAAATCAAAATTATTTTCCAAACAGGCAGACAAAAGCACACCCCAAATTGAACTATAGAGCACTTATCTTTGAGAATGCTAGATGAATTGCTTAAATTATCAACATTGAAATTATGCCATAGTCAGACACATCAAGCAGAATATATTTGAAAATGTGTAAGAGAATTTTAGGGATGCTTGCTTAATGCAAGTAGCAAAAATTATTTTTGAGAAGTGAAATAAAAATACAGATATCTGCAGTTTGTCATTTAAAGTGACTTGACGTTAACAGTTCTGTAGATTAATGTTTAATCTGAGTTTCTGTACTCTAAAGTCTGTGTACTTTAGGTGATATTAACTTGAATTTATGAAAAACAACAACAACAACAGCAACAACAACAACAAAAGAGGAGAGAGAGAGAGAGAGAGAGAGAGAGATAGAGAGAGAGAGAGAGAGAGAGAGAGAGAGAAAAGGAAAGAGAGATTTAGGGATGGGAAAGGGGTGTGTTAGATGTTGAGATAGGGTTAAAACAAAAAACAGGAAACCTTGAAGCAAGTACAAAAAAAGAAGAAAGAGCCAACTGGAGCTCCTAGACTATGGTACAAATAGAAATATAATGACTTCAGAGACAGAAATGTCATTTGCAGTTTGCACAATCTGTGATCTAACTTATAGTTTTAGTTTAAAGTTGTCAAGTTTAGACTAATTAAAGTGATCGCTTCAAATTATCATTTCAGTTAAATACTTTCATCCAGTCATAGGAATCAAAAAAGAAAATCATGATCATTCTATAGTAATGTTCAGTCCTTGGATTTATGGAGTAGATTTTGCGCAGTCTTGATTTTTGTTTTTTAATTAAAATAAGAACACTTTTGAAACATTCGTTCAGTTGATTTTGCTTGTTTGAAGATATTTGCTCCTCAGATATATTTTTACTGGTTTACTTCTCAAGAAGGGGATAATATACTGGGTTTTAGTGATCTGCTGAATCATTGACATTTATATAGATTTTAATTCAGATGTGACCTTTGCATGACACCTTTAATGCAGGTGGGACGGGAGAATGTTGTCACAAGATTGTGTCTCTGTGTGTTTTATAAACATTACATAGGTGAAAAAATACTTATACAGCCTTGTGTTTTAGGTCAGCTATCCACCATACATATTTGAATGCCTGTTATACGCACCGGTGGACGATGTTGGTGGTACTGTACAAATTGGCAATGGTGCTGTCCTCTTCAAACTCAGCAAAAAAGAACCAACACTGTGGGGAAGATTACAATCCCCAGATGCTGGTATGAAATTGTGTGTGTGTATCTGTACATGTTTGTTTTTTTGTGTGTGTGTGTGTGTGTGTGTGTGTGTGTGTGTGTGTGTGTGTGTGTGTGTGTGTGCACGCATACACATACACATATGTGTGCTCATGTGTCTGCATATGGAATGTGTAGATGGGTGTTGTTATTGTTGGTGGCGGTGGTGGTGGTGGTGGCGGTGTGTGTGTGTGTGTGTGTGTGTGTGTGTGTGTGTGTGTGTGTGTGTGTTGTGTATTTGTTAACATGTGACTGTGAGCATGCATGTGTTTTAGAGTACAATTTGTGTATGTGTGCTTATATGTTTATTGTGTGTGTGTGTGTGTGTGTGTGTGTGTGTGTGTGTGTGTATGTTTATATATATATATATAATATATGTGTGTGTGTGTGTTGTGTTTGTGTATGTGTGTGTGAGCATGTGTGTGTATGTGTGTTAGTGTATGTGCGCATGTGTGTGTGTGTGTGTGCATGTATGTGTGTTTGTACAAGCATATGTGTGCGCCTGCATGTGTGTACATGCACAGGTGTGTGTGTGTGTGCGTGCATGTATGTGTGTTTGTACAATCATGTGTGTGTGCCTGCACATGTGTGTCTGTATGTGTGTGTGTGCGTGTTTGTGTGCATGTTTATGTGTGTGTGTGCCTGTGTGCGGGTGTGTGTATGTGTACGCATGTGTGTATGTGCGTGTATTTCTATTTGACTATCAGTTTTTGTTTACAGAAGGAAAGGAATGTTTGTTGCTTGATTTAATAAAAATGTTCCTTCAAGGGAAATTACAATTAAGATGTTCCTTCAGGGGAAAATTCAAATCAGCCTTATGTTTTTTTAACTTGCTTTTTAAACAAAAAATTGCAAACATTCTGTCTGCTATTTTGTCAGCTCAGCCCTCTCTCAGTCTCTGTCTGTCTGTCTGTCTGTCTGTCTCTCTCCACACACACATACACATGCACACACCCACGCATGCACACACAACACACACACACACACACACACACACACACACAACACACACACACACCACACACACACACACACACACACACGTGTGCTTACACTCACTCACACACACATGCAAGTATGCACGCACGTACACACACACGCACGCATGCATGCATACTTCCACACACACTCACATACACATGCACACACACACTTACATACATGCACACACACAGACACACAGACACACACATATAGACAGACACAAAAATGCTCATGTAAACAAATAAACATAGAGGTAGACAGATAGTTATCTATCCATCTATCGTTTATGTATTGACTGATATATAGACAGATAAAGGTATATAGATAGAGAGATCGAGTGACTGATGGACAGGCAGGCAGTACTGTTAGTTGGACATTGTGGACATTAATCTTAAATAGAAAAAGTAGCTTATCACCACTGGAGTGATAGCAGTGTTTGCTTTTTCTGTTTGTTTTTTGAAGAGAATAAAGAAGTCATGCGACGCAAGAGGGAGGAGGCAATTGAACAGGCACAGAAGAGGTCAGAAGAGGCACTGAAACAGAAAGACGAAGTAAAACGTAACAATGAGAAAATGGCCATTCAGGAGATGATGAAGGTGAGTAGTTTATTTACTGATATTGACACTACCTTTTTACCACATCATTGCTGAGGAAAACAATATACACAGTGGAAAAGTCTGAAAAAGAATATACTACATTACAGTCTGTTATGTGGTACTCAGTCTTGATAATTACAGCAATCATACAATTCTTAATTCAAGTGCATTTGCTAACAAGTCTGTTTCCAATGGTTTACAGCAATGGATATATTAGATTCGAATGACCCTGCAACCAGACATAATTTGAACATACCACATGCACACATCTAACTCCACTTTCTTTCCCTCCTCACCCTTTCCTCCTCCCCCACAACACACATATTCACACATACACACACACACACACACACACACACACACACACACACACACACACACACACATATACACACACATACACACACACACATACTCACACACACATACACACACATGCACACGCACACACACACACACACACACACACACACACACACACACACACACACACACACACCACATACCCCAGATCTGAGAGGGAGAGAGACTGATAATTGATTTTTAATCTTTATTCCCATGGGTAACAGAGAAAAAGGGGGAGAGAGAGGGAGAGACAGACAGAGACAGACAACAGACAGGCAGGCAGGCAGGCAGGTAGGCAGGCAGGCAGGCAGGACAGACAGACAGGACAGACAGACAGACAGAGACAGAGAAAGAGAACAGATGTTAATCATTTATAGTACTTGCTGAATAAGTACATTTCAAGATTCAATGTGGCATACATTTTCCATAGTTCGGAGACACGGCAAAAAGAAAAGAAAAAGACTGGTACTATGTGCTTGTCTTGATACAAATGGGACGTGTGGTGTTTATTATGACAGGGAACAATTCGCATGACTTTATGACTTTTTATGTGATACCGAGCCACATGTATTGTTGCAGATTGAAGAGACAGAGCGCACTCGCATCGAGACACGGAAACAGGAGGAGAGAGACAAAGCCACAGCTGATCTTGAGGCTTGGAAAGAGACACAACGTCGCCTGGCTGAGCAGGTAATGGACTGCATGTACAAATACAAATGTGTGTGAGTGTGTATATCAGTGTGTGTGTGTGTGTGTGTTCACGTAAGAGTGTGTGTATGTGTATGTGCGTGCACGCATATGTATATGTGTGTGTGTGTGTGTGTGTGTGTGTGTGTGTGTGTGTGTGTGTGTGTGTGTGTGAAATCGCAATTTGAAATATTCTCCCTTGTCTTTCTTTTCTCATGACCTAATTGTTTTTTTTTTGTTGTTGTTGTGACTTGCAATAGATAGATGGGCTTTAAGCAACATGACTTAACTTGAGCAGCAGATAGCATTGCATTTATTATTCAGTCATTGATTTCTTTTTGTAATCAGGAGAAAGAAAGACTTCTGAAAGAGAAACGGGAACAAGAGAAAGCCCAACAAAAGGAGGAGAGACATCGCAGAAGAGGTATGGCAGGGTAGAAATTAGAATAGGTCTTTTAGTAATAAGAAATAGTATTTGTTCAGCAAGATGCAGGTTGAAAACCACTCATTGTGATTCAGACCTTCATTCATTTACATTTAATGACAAACTTACGACAGAACTTGCTATGCACATGTATGTGGCAACAGTAATGTTTGAAAGTGCTTGGCTGAAACGAAATATATTTAGATGTGTTTTGAAAGGTGAATAGGCTTCATCAAGAGAAAGGCAGTGACTTCCGAATAGTTGGAGCAGCAAAGCTAAAGGGACACTTACAAAGGGATTTTAGATTTTGCTTTGGGATCTTCAGGAGTTTCTGAATAGAAGAGTAATGAGTAAGGAATAACTGGTATGTGCAGAGCGTAAAGGGCAGGTAAGGTTGCAGAGAACCTTTAAAGAACCAGAAGGCAAGGGTAGCCTGTTTACACTGATGATGAATGTAACTGGCAGCCACTAAGCTTCTTCAGTAGTAACATGATCTGTCTTTCATTTATTAAGGATGAGATAAGCTTTTCTGAATTCCTTGGAGCCAGGAAATTTGTTCAGGGGACATATTATACGGTACTAAATTGCTGTAGATAAGCCTAGAAGTAATTAGTGAGCTGATAAGTAGTGCTTTTGCATCATTTTGATGATATTTATGAATGTAGCCAATACAGCGGAGTTCCAAGAATGATGATAATGGCACTGCTAGTCTGATCCTACATTGAAAGTCTCTTGTCAAGTCTACACCTAAATGTTTGACTGTCTGTTTAAAACTTATGAAATCAGCTCCAATGTCCAGCAACCATCACTGTTTAAAACTTATGAAATCACCTCCAATGTCTAGCAGCCATCACTGTTTAAAACTTATGAATCACCTCCAATGTCCAGCAAGCATAATTTCTGTTGTGTCAATGTTTGGCGTTAGCTTATAGTTGTTCACCCAGGAGAGAACATCATCGATGTATAGCTCAATACTAGACCAGACATCTCATAATTCATCAGGTAGTGCACTTTTTGAAAACTCAGTGTCACCTGAATACTCATAAAAGTCACAACTGTTAGCTGAAGTAATGCTGGACAAAGGTTGAGAACAAAGTGTGAACAATAAAGGTCCCAGCACAAAGCTCTAGGGAACACCACACACAAGGATACTTTGTGCAAATATATAACCAATAATACTTTCCAGACGGGCATGGCAGAGCAACGTTGCTTCCCTGCATGTGCGTGCACCGCATGTGCTTACAACCGTTGCAGACGCACGATTTTTGCTCTTTTTTTATTTTATTTTACGTCTCCTAATATAAACCTAACAAGCAATTGTTATATATCAACAGAAAGGGTAAAGCACAAACTTTGAAATGAGCATAGAATTAAAATACATTTTGGGTGAAATAGCAACGCTACTGTTACAGAAACAACATAAGTAAAACGCAGGAGAACACGATCTTGTTTACGTTTGTTTGGTTAGTATGACAACAGCAAATGAGGAAGAAAAGGGGCATAAAATTTCACTCTTACTTTGAATAGATGCAGAGAAAGCCTGAGGTATTCAATATGTGTAATCCAAATGAATTCTTTTTTTTTTTAAGGTAATTAAATCATTGCACACAGTACAGACTTTTCACTGTTTTGGCTTCAGATGATAAGACATATAAAACTATTAAATACACAGAGCAAATAAATCAAGCTCAGATTCTTTTTGATGAACTTGTACACCTTTACCCCCCTCATTTTCTGAACGACTTTGCTGAACCAGTTCTTAAACCACATATCATTCTCCTTCTGCCCGATATAGAGGTGAAGCAGGAAATTCCACACGTGCCTTCCAGTGCCAGACAGATCTCTTTGTTCGTACGACTCTGGGGTCACAAAGGTCATCGCTAGTGCATGTATTCTTACCCTTCCAGTGGCTAGAACCCTGTTCTAAATATTTATGGCAGCTGCATCCCCTAGACCATAGATGAGAGAACATGGAATTTTTTATAGTTGTGCCATCACGGAGGCACGGCACGTCCGGGCAGTACAGCAGTGCTGCTGTCACCAGGGCACGGCTTGTCGTGAACGGGTCGACAGAGTTGCCGTCGCTATCGCATGGCACATCGCGAAAAGGTTAATGGCAATTTACTGACAACTGCTAAAGACCTCTGACACATATCAATCAAGAACTTTGAACACCAAAATTGATTTTCAACCTCTTTAAAAGGAAGGAATGATCCAGCGTATCATATGCTGCACGAAGATCAAGGAGAGTAATCATTGAGAAAGATTTCCCATCTACATTCATCAGCAGCGCTTTCAAGAAACTTGCTACAGCAGTCTCAGTGCTTTGATCCTATCTACAGTCAGACTGATTCATTTGAAAGAGGCAGTTATTTGAAAAATTTCCTGCAAATGTGTCAATGTAATCTTCTCAAGTACCTTTGAAATGAATGGTCGGTTTCACACAGCTCAAATTCTTCTTTTTTTTCTTTTCTTTTTTGTGTATTTGTTTATTTTTTTAGCTCACTACAGTGAAGGTTATGCTTTTTCAACAGTTGTGTAATAACAGCTTGTTTGAAATGAGGGGGAACTATGCCTTTCGAAAGAGATGTAGTGACAATATCAGCAGAACAAGTTCTTGAATACATTGTTTTATGTGTGAAGTATCGTTGGATCTAAATGCAGTATTCATTGTTTTGCTTTTTAATGATCATGCATAACTGACTTGGATACAGCAGAACCATGCTGTTTACAAAAGCATGCAGTGTAAGCACATCTGTTTCATTCTTTCACTTATTCTGTTCCCATACATAGACACTAATGTGTAGTGTGGGATTTGTGCACCCACATATATGCATGAATTATGTACTTTAAGAATCTATTGTGGGGATATATATGATGAAAAAAAGACTGTGAAATGGTCAGATTCACTATTACAACAAACAAAGCTCACGTGAATACATTTTCCAGTCAAAGGTGGCAGCATTTTTGTGGAGGCTGCAAATGAGAAGGGAGGAAACCCGAAACGTTCAGGAGGAAAGATCGAGGTCAGCTTCACTGAAAGAGCCTTTCCTACTCCAGAGAGAGAATCTACGAAGCAACTCGAAGATGAGGTTAGCCTATGTTTAATTCTGTTTATTTCCTCTTTAAATATATTGTCACCTCTGTGCAAATTGTAACTATTGTTGGGGGTGGGGTGGGAGAGGGTTTCAGGGGGGGGATGGGGTAAGTGCACATTTATTTTGACTGTCATTTTTTCCTCAGTGGCAATAATTTCACACCGCTCATTCCGAGTCTCCAAACCAAGCCGTGTCCAGGCTGTTCAGCCACAGCCCCTGCACTAGCAGTCCACAGGGAGCTTTTCAGATTGTCATGAAGCAACCCATTAGGTGAGACACTGTGCACTCCTGAATCACTTCAGCAGTACCTCTGGGTACTGGTCTGACCAGCATATGCAGGACACCACCCACTGAAGACGATTACTGCTTGGTTACGGAGCAAGTGTGAGTTATCTTCCCCTTGCAGAGAGTACCGTAACTCTGATCTAAGAACAGCTTCCTGGAACTCGCCAGCATTGAAGGCTTTGACACAAACTCATAGTGGGTAAAGATGTTGAAGATGAAAAAAAAACAAAAACTGCTGACCACAAGAGCTGGCCATGAAAGTTCATACAGTTTTTTTTTTTTTTTTTGGATCATTGAAAATGATGATAATAATGCTATAGAGCTCCATGTTGGTGTAAAATGACATAACTGGGCTATGGTTTATTTGAAATAAGCTAGGTCTGAAAGATGTAGACACTTGCAGTTTTAGTCAAGATATTTGAGCAACATTCAGAAACACATCCAATAAGTAGATGAAACTCAGTTGTTCATGTCACATACCCCACAGTTGTTAGCTAAGGAAGAGAGGAGGCCACCCTATACCAGAAGATGAAACCAATGCAAATGGAAACAAAGGCAGAAATTAAATGCAAATGAAGTACATTATGTAAATAACAAGGAACTAAAAGCACAATATTTTATTCCTTTGCCAGATCTGCCTATTGCTATGATTCGTCTGTAGTTTCTATGTTTCAAACCTCTAGACTGCAGTGCTAAAGGCACGTAAAAAAAAAACTATGATCTTGCCAACCGTGTAAACTACAATGTCGTTTCAGGCTGTGTTGGTTAGCCACTGTATTTTTGCCCACTTCTACAAAAATCAAAGAGATAGTCTGATTTTGTGATTATCAAGTTAATGCGTTTTTTGTGAAAAAGCAGTTCTGACATGGTTTTTGGCTGTAATTTTTTTTTTGTCAAACAAATACCATTTTTCACTATGAGATAACCACAGTCTGACTTCTTAAATGTTCATGGGTTTGCTAGTCTCTTTGTAATGCATGCTCAGGCTAGACAGCAATTTTTTATTTCATCATGCAGATGGATCCAGCAGTCACCAGCCTTTTCTTAAAGGGTAGATCTTTTTTCTTTCTTTCTTTCTGCGTACGCAGGCTGATACTCTGCAGACACTGCCTGTATAGACAGGCAGTGGAGTTTTGTGTGTATGACCGTTTTTTATCCCGCCATTAAGGCAGCCATACTCCATCTTCGGGTAAGGTGCATGCTATGTGTAACATGTCATCCATACCAACGGCCAAACTGGCCTTCTCTTCCGAAAGTTGGTGATGGATTTTAAGGCATGCTATTTGTAACATGTCATCCATACCACGGCCAAACTGGCAAGATGTTGTGCGTGTGTTCACACACGGAACCTCGGTTTATAGTCTCATTCGAAGGACTGTATGGGGAATGGAGTCAGAACCAAAGGGCAGATCAAATCTTGTTTATGAAAGTCTTGTTTGGAAGGTTTCACTTTATTGGAATAGCCAGTTTACCTCGAATGAAAGAACTCTGGCCATGTGTGCTGTTTACAGTGGCTGCAAAAGCAGGCTGAAGCCCGCCAGGTTGCTGATCTTCAGGACAGTGACCTGACCGAGGAAGAGAGGAACCCGCAGTTCCTGCGTGACAAAGGAAAGTAAGGTCTAGCAATTTTTAGCTGCCATATGAGATTCTTTTCTTTCTTGGTTGTTTGGTTTGTCTGTCTACCTTCTGTTGATTGTCCTCTGTCTTAAGTGTGCTTGCACATACATACATACACACGCTCACACACTTCATACACGTTGATATTAATCCTCATATTTATATTATGTTTATATGCAATGTTCGTTTTTGGCCATTACATTGATCTGTCACCAAAGATACGAAACCTCCTCAGGGTATGGCAGGAGAAACAGGCATACAGTGTTTCACGTTTTGATTTTTTTTCCTATTGTGAAAACACCAAGAGTTAAATAAAACATGTTAAACATTTCATGAACAGGTATTTTTGGGGAAAATGTGCCTCAGTCAAATGAATGAAAGTAGTATACCTTTGGAATGTTTTACCTACACACAGAATTATCATGATGCCCTGTGACCATCTGTGTTTTCACATGTAGTTTCACAATTAAAGGTTCTGTATGAATAATATCCACACGTTCCTTCCCATCTCCATTTCACCCATTCTACACTTCCACTCCTGTTCAGTCTACAACTGGAGAATGTATCACAGGATTTTGACATCTCCAGATCAGTTGCATCTTTACATTCAGTGTTGCACTGACGACATTGACGACATGGGAGGCAGTGAGGCGGAACTCCAGCAACTTGCCGCCCACATTAAAGCACCAAGAACGTATTGAATGAACATCAGGACAGTGAAAAGCAAGTTCTTGGTCCACAGCTCCGGACAACAGTGATGAGTGGAAGGACAACGCAAGAAACAGACAAATCATAGCAACTCAACGAATGTTAAGATCATCAGACTTAACCTCATCATAAAGAAGAGCCCTGTGGTCTGTCCAGTGGAGAGTTGATGGTGGAGCTGGAAGTGGACATAGGATATCATCTTTAGGACTGGACCATGTTGTGCATGCCCAAGTCTTTATGAGAAACCCCCAACATCCCACTGTCAGGGTGATCTCACTTTCAATTCATTTCTTGGCTAGAACTCTGAGGGTACTTACTTACTTACTTAGTCCTGTTGTCTCCCAGTGGAGCATAGGGCCGCAGCAACACCACGCCAACGGACTCTGTTTTGGGCTGTTCTCTTCAGCCGAGTCCATGTCATTCCGGCTTCCTTCACTTCGCTCTCGACGGATCTTCTCCACGACTGTTTTGGCCGTCCCACTTTCCTTTTTCCTTGTGGGTTCCACTCTAGTGCTTGTCTTGTGACGTTGTCTGTGGGTTTGCGGAGCGTATGGCCTATCCAGCCCCATTTTCTTTTCTTGATGTCCTGGTCGATCGGATTCTGGCTGGTTCTTTTCCATAGGTCAGCGTTCGAGATCTTCTCCGGCCACCTGATATTGAGGATGTGGCGCAGGCATTTGTTGACGAATGTCTGTATCTTCCTGGTGATGGTGTTGGTTACCCGCCATGTCTCGGTTCCATAGAGAAGGACTGCCTTGACGTTGGTGTTAAAGATGCGGACTTTGCTGCGCTGGGATAGGGCTTTGGAGTTCCAGATGGGTCGTAGGGTGTTGAACGCTACCCTTGCTTTGTTGATCCGGCTTTTAACGTCATCGTCCGCGCCGCCATCAATATTGACCACGCTTCCTAAGTAGACGAAACGGTCTGTTTCCGTCAGGTCCTTTCCGTGTAGCTGCAGTGGTTGGTTGAGTCGGTTGTTCATCCGCATCACCTCTGTTTTCTTGGTGTTGATCTTTAGGCCGGTCTTTTCTGCCTCCTCTGCGAGTCTGGTTAGCTTGGACTGGGCGTGTTGTTGTTTGTGAGACAAAAGGCTGATGTCATCCGCAAAATCCAAGTCCTCTAGATGTTTGGTGAAGGTCCACTGGATGCCGGTGTTGCTGCCCTCTGTAGTTCTCCTCATGATCCAGTCTATGGCGATCAGGAAAATTGTCGGCGACAGTATACAGCCCTGCCTCACTCCTGTCTTCACTGCGAAGGGGTTGGTCAGCTTCCCGTTATGGATGATCTGGCAGGTTGAGTCCTCGTACAGCTTCTTGATGATGTTAATGAGCTTCTGTGGGATTCCGTAGTGCTGCATCAGCTTCCAGATAGTCTCCCTGTCGACGCTGTCGAATGCTTTCTCGAAGTCGATAAAGGTCATGTACAAGGGAGACTGCCACTCTGCGCATTGCTCAATGATGATATGCAGCGTTGCGATGTGGTCCGTGCATGACCGGTCCTGCCTGAAACCTGCCTGTTCTGCTCTCAGCTCCTTGTCTAATGCCTCCTTTATTCTTTCCAGGATGATTCTTGTGAGCACCTTGCTGGGGATGGACAGCAGCATGATTCCTTGCCAGTTGTCGCACTGGGAAAGGTCGCCTTTCTTGGGAAGCTTCACCAGATAACCAAGCTTCCAGTCGGCAGGCACTTGCTCTTGTTCCCATATCTTTGCTAGAAGAGGAAGTAACATTTCTGCTGTTGTTGCAGCATCGGTCTTTAGAGCTTCAGGGGGGATGCCGTCCGGACCCGCTGCCTTGCCGTTCTTCAAGGACTTGATGGCTTTGATGATCTCAGCCTTGGCTGGTGGGTTGGTGTTAATGCTGAGGGGCTCTGTTGCTGGTGTTATGTCGGACACTGCTTGCGGTGGTGGTCGGTTGAGGACTTCCTCAAAATGCTCCACCCATCTTCTTCTTTGCTCCTCGTCGCTTGCGATGATTTTCCCGTTCTTGTCCTTGACTGGTTTACTCGGGTTGAATCTCTTTCCTGACAGGGCCCTGGTGATCTCATACACTCTCTTCATGTTGTTCTGTCTGGCTGCTGATTCTGCCTCTTCTGTCAGATTGTTCACAAATTGTCTTTTGTCATGCCTTGCACTCTTCTTCACTTCTCGGTTCATCTCCCAATACTGTGCTCTGAGGTCCGCCTTCATCTGTTGGTCGTGACATCTGTTGATCTCCTGCTTTCCCTCTCTCCTCCTCTCTATCTTCTCCCACGTCTCCATCGTCAACTACTCCTTCTGCTCTCTCTCTCTCCTCCCCAGAACCCTGGTGCACGCCTCCTTCCAGGTCTTCTGTACTTCTGTCCAGTAGTTCTCCACTGTCTCTTCGGCCAGCTCTGCTAGCGCCTCGAACCTGTTTCTGACTTCACAGTTGAACTCTTCCGCTTTCTTCTTGTCTTTCAGAAACTGTATGTTGAACTTGTGGTGTGGTCTTCCAGCAGAGTCACAGAAGGATAGAACTCTGAGGGTAGCCATTGCATATATTTTTTTGAGTATGAGACTATTTTTTAATATCTCGTCCTTGTGGAAGCCTCATTTCATCTTTGGGGACATTGTCCAAATGCACCACTAGTGCGCATGTGTTTTAATTTTGTCACAGTTTCTTGGCACACAATGGTCTATTCTTCTCCAAAGGGTTGAATGGGATTTAAAACACCTGCGAGCCATTTCATGTATATGTGCACACATGGAACCTCAGTTTAGAGTCTCAGCCATAGGACCAAAAAGTAAAAAGTAAGATGGGTGTTTGGGATTCCTTCTTGGTTGCACTGTTGTGCGTAAGTGAAGACTGAAGAAAGTAAAGTTGAGACCCTTGACTGCCCGAGTCTCAGAGTGACAACACCTCAACATCCCACTGTTAGACAGTGGTAAGTGGGATGGGTGTTCCCTCCTAGGCATAATACCTCTGTCTTGTCGCACATGACTGAGGGCAGAAAATTGCGGAGATCCTTATCCGCCCCATTGCTTTTGTGTGACACAAACCCAATGTCAGGGGATATATGTGAGATGGCCGGTTCATCCAGCCCAGTTTTAATCTGTTTCAGGAGTTTAGTGATAAAGTGGAAGATCTCGTTGACTGAGAATATTGGTGGGTATGAATTAAAGATTATTCATTTGTTAATATGCACTTGTTATTACATACATTTTGCATGTTATGCCCATCATTGTTGGCTGTGCTTTACAAAGAAAAAAAGGTGTTGAAAAGTTCTGTTTTGTCTTCAATCATTTCAGTTCCTTTTTTGCTGCGGGGAACTTTCAAGCAGCTGTCAACGTGTATACCCATGCTTTGCGCCTGAACCCAAAGATGCCCTCATATCCTTTTATCTAGTATTTGTGTTTGCATATGTGCATGCATGTGTGCAGGTGCGTTTGTATGCAAAACCTTTTTGAACCAAGATTTTGGCCTGGTGTGATTGTTGTGTGCAGTGATAAGCAGGGTTTTAAAGTATTTATATCTTTGGTGTTGGTTAGTGTTTTAAACTTCTCCCTATCCCGATATCTCATTCTGCCAGTCAACTATACCTGCCACCCACCCCTCCCATTTCACTCCTCTCCTCCCTACCTTCCACTGAAAAGACAATCTTTGCGGGTCTCTTTCCTCTTTTTCTGCTGGTACAAAGTGTAAATGAAAGGTCTCATGCTAAGGGACATCATGAATGGTTGGATTTCAGGCAGGAATAGAATGGAAGCAGGGCAGTGAGGACAATAGTTGTCATCCTTGACCGTTTCGCAGATTGTATTCAAACAGAGCAGCATGTCACCTGAAGCTGCGGAATCTCTTCAAGTGCATTGAAGACTGTTCCAAGGTGAGTCCCAGGTAGAGTTATGACATATGCCCTCCCACCCACCACCCTGTTTGTTCTTAAACATATACGAAAACACCATATATATCTTCTGTTCAATGTCAGATGACTGATTTTACTTATTCCAGACGAGTTACGAGATAACCTCACCAGTCAACTTTCATGATAATAGCAAGACTGGCCCAAGGCCTTAGACAAGTCCACTTATTTTCAGTTAAGACCATGTTTTCATGCTTATTACCATTATACAATTTCCTTAAGAATATCAAATGTGCACTGTTACTGTGCTTGAGTTTTCGGATAACTTTTACAGTGAACATTGGTTTCTCTGTGTTTTCTTTGAGGCACCACAGGTTACAGGGTCAGGTTTGTTTTGGCAACCAAATCAGAAATGGTTTAGAGCCCCCCTCCCCCCCAAATTCTGTGAATCCCGATTGACCACAGTTTGTATGATAACCTAGTTGTGGATGTGGTTTTCTGTGCATGTATCGGTGTGTTGTTGACATTAATAACTGACCATTGTAGTCACTCATTTGCCCGTTTCTAAAAATGTGGAATTGACTACAACTTCAGTGGCAACTCCCACTTCTTGGTCATTCTTATTTTTACACACTGCTGACTTCAGTTTGAAATGATGAAAAACATACCCATGCAGTCTGCACTGGTTTCTGAAGTGTAGTTTTTCAATGCAACATCAAATGGGTTGCTAAATTATCCACAATCATGATAAATGGATCTCCTCTTTCATTGTCAAACTAGATGCGAGTTGCTAAATTATCCACAGTCATGATAAATGGATCTCCTCTTTCATTGTCACTCATTGTCAAACTAGATGCGAGTTAGAAAAAAAAGAAAAAAGAAAAATGTGTGAGTATTGGGGAGGTGGGGGAGGCTTGAATTGAAGCACTCTGGGAATGAAAGCCCCTTTTAATGAACACTGGCCAGTGCTGCATCTTAATGCTTAAGCCTTCCCAAATGACCAAGATGGAAATCAAATATATTGGGTCTTCCAAAATGGTTTGTCAGCCAACTGCTGATGGTAGAATAGTGCCACATGATTGTTAAAATACAAATAAAATGCTGTATGCATATACATCATGTAGTGAACCTTTTGTATTTTTCTAAAACTTATTTCTTGTCATGTAACAAGTGACGTATTCATGACTGCAACACAGTGCTGCAAAACAAGCAAATATACACCCAATATAGGTAATGTCTGGAGGATGGAGACTTTTTTCATTCACACAATCCATGGTTCTTCTTGTCAAAAAACACAAATAGTTACTGGCACACTAAATTTTAATGAACTACAGATCTTTGATACTTGCACCTACCCAGTAACTATGCCCCCCCCCCCCTCCCCTACTTCGCCTGCCCATACACACTCACAGGGAAATGAGAGAAAACCCAAAGGAGAAGATTGCATTGATCGAGTAAAGATGGTATCACCAGTGCACTGATTTACAGCCATTTGATTATGTCATTTATGATAAAAATATTGGAGAATTAGTGTTTATCATGGTTTTCATAGTGGTTTATTTAAAAGAAAAAAAAATGTTTAAAAGCATTTTTTCAGCCATTGTTGATGTCAAAAAGGACCTTTTTTCAATAGGACAGATAGTGGGCTAGAGTTCTTTTTTTTCTTCTGCTCTCTTATATTGCATGTCTACAAATTAATGTGCTGTTTATCATTGGCTCAAATGTACATCCTTGTTTTGCAGAAAATTTCTTTGCTAAATGATTTTCGCCCTCCTATTCCTTTGACAGTCAGCCTCTTTCACTTCCCTGTGTGTGTGCCATTTATGTCTTTCTTTTGTTAAGTGTACATGCAATCTGTATGAGGGTGTGAATACTATGATTGGCATAGTAAGCCCACATGGATTACAGGGACTAACACTGGAAAGATCAGATGCAGCCAGTATCTGAATGCTGGTAGCATTTGAAATTTAGCTGCCAAGGGGGCCATAAACCCCTCAACTATCAAACTTTGATACTTAAAAATCCACTGACAGGCTGACTGCTAAGCCCACCACTTATTGTAAACCGGAATCCTTGTACACCAGTGCAAATATCTTTGTCCTTCACCCCAGGCAATGGATCTGCTGAGTCCTCCTGTTCCCCAGAACGCAGCCAGTCGGTTGAAAGCCCTGGTGCGTCGCGGCACAGCGTTTTGTCAGCTGGAGATGTATGTTGAAGGTGAGTCCAACAAGTTTGTCACTGGTATATTTTCACATGCTTCAAATACATTATTTCGATGGTCTGTTGTTAGATTTGTTACCCTGTGTACAGACAAAACACAGAAGTAGTACAAGTCATGATTTTGGGTCCTGTTAGATCATGTACATGATAAGAGGCAGATCTTTTTTACAGGGTTGTATGAACAGTAGATATCTACACTTCATTAAATGTTAAGCATAGCTACCAACCTTCTGGAGTCAAAATTTAGGAATCACGGAATGAAGGAGCTGGGGTGGTTGAAGACTGGGCAGTTCAGCTTTTGACTGAAGCCATTTCTAAGCTGCTTATGTTACAGATGACAAATAAAAGGCTTAGAAAGAACATGCATTTTCTGTACATAACAGCCAACGTCCACATAACATCATTTGGGCTTTATTCTGCAACACTTAATCATCCTTATTAAAAAATGACCCCCCCCCCCCCCAAAAAAAAAAAAAAAAAAAAAAAGAAAAAAAAATCTTTTAAGAAAATTCTAAAATTTTGGAATTTTTCACTTTATTTAGGTTTCATGAATAATTTCTAATTTGAGGAAATTCTAGGAAAATTTAGGAGGGTTGGCAGTTATGGTTAATGTTTGCAAGAAAAAATTACAGGCAAATTAACATTGCATCCAAGAAGATGCTGTGTGTGCATGGAGAGATGCAAGTGTGCAAAGATTGTGTCCTCTTGCTGGATGGCATATTTGTTTGACATTGCGTTGCCTTGTCATGCACAGGTTTACAGGACTATGAGGCTGCTCTGAAGATTGACCCCAACAACCAGCAGCTGAAAGAGGATGCCGAAAAAATGCGACAGACAATCCAAGGCAGTGTGGAGACATGAGCTTTGCATGTGGCCAACACGATTAAGGGTTTTTTGAAATTTTATTGTGTTTTCAGTTCAAACGATGTATGACTTTTTACCTTTACCCATGCATTTACAAAAAGAAAAGAAAACAGTTAATGGGACATACAAGATCACATAGCTGCCGCAGTGACTTTGATCTTTGTGCGAGGTCATATTGTAAAGTCTTAATTGAAAGGTGTTAACAGGATTACTGTTGTCTAGATTCATCAGCATAAGTGTGTTGTTGTGAAGGTGTGTTGTTATTACTGGGTGACAGCTGCAGGGTTACTGATTCAAACCCACTGACCGACTTCTACGTAGAGCTGAAAGTGCTTTTTTCCTGAAAAAGTGATGACCTTGCCAGCATGGTTTATCCATGTGTCTTCAAGAGTGCTAACATTTCTAATCAGAGACTGCAGGTGTCCGTATCTGTTTGGCTGAGCCTTTATTTTGAAAGAACAGAATACTTACTTCTGCCTTTGAATTCCTTAATAAGGAACATAGGGCTGTGGCAACACTCCTTCAACAGATCCATGTCTGAGCTGATTCTTTAAGCTAGGCTCATATTGGCTGCCTCAACTTGAGCATCGACACCGTATCTGTCTAGGTCATCTCATTTTTCTTTTCCCCTCCAGATTCCAGTTAAGGTGCATATCTCATGATGCTGGTATGAGGCTTTTGCAGAGTGTGACTGATCAAGCCCAGAGTTTGACTCCGTGACTTGATGACTGCACAGTCATGGATCTCCTCTGGCAGGTGGCTACATGTCAGCTTGACAATTAAAGGTCACAAGAGTACAGTTGGTATCAGGTCAGGATGAACTCTAGTGTGGCTGCATGTAAGAAGGTATGAGTGGCCTGCATGTAAAGCCACCAAGAGGTACGGGCTATTTCCCCCCCACACTCCCCCAAAATTTAGTATTTTTTCTCAAACGTTCATTTTCAACAGCTGTAGCTCAATCTATTATTCCCATGTGAGGTGGGGTGCAACATAAGTCCCATTATGATAATAATGATAATTATTAGTGTAATGGTCTTTAATGGTGCTACAGCCTTGCTTGTTTTGTGTTCTAGTGATTCGACTGTTACTTCACCGATGGGGCTTCTGGCAACCTCTTAGCTGCTGCAAGCTCAGCTAGTCAGGGAAATGTGTCTTTAGGCCACCAATGCAATTGATATCAGGTTTTAGAAACAATGCAAGCTTTACACTATGGAGGCAGGGCAGATCATGAATTGTGCGTACTGTTTATTCATTAATTTTCATAAACTTGGAACTATGCATGGTTATGTCCAAAACATGAGCACTTTTGAGAGTCAAAGGTGATGGTTCCTGCATGGTGCCATTTCAAATGTGAGGGAATTTTTGCTTTGTGAATCCTAGCATTTTTCTTTTCCATTGTTTTGTTCAGCTTTTCTCATGAGGAATGATTTGATAAGCATCATTGGAGATTGTTGCAGGCACCTTTTTCTTCTTATTTAGAGGAAAATCAACATGTATGATAGCTGGCTTTGTTCCAGTCTCTTGCACTAATTTTCATATTTATCGTTGGACAAGGAGGTAAAGGCCATAGGTTTGTCCGTATTACATATGATCTGTAATGAATGACATTGCAGCTGCCACTGAAAACTGCAATGAGTGTGAGTTGTGTGCTTTTGAAAACAAATTCTTTAAAGATTTTGTGCTGCCCCCTGCTGAGCTTGCAAGAATATGTGTATACTCGACACATGTGTTTGCAAATATATTTAAGAATGTGATGATCAAATTTGACTTGTATGAGTTTTCTCAAACGACCAGAAAACATTTTCTTCCACAGTTCCATAAAATTGTGGCTGCTTGTGCTCAAACAGGTGTCACAGAATGTGTGTGCATGTGTGTGTGTGGTGTGTGTGTGAATGAGAGAGAGAGAGACACAGAGAGAGAGAGAGAGATTTGTAGCTCATGTTGTCATCAGTGACAAATGATTAGAAATTTTTTTTTAAATCAAAAGAAAAACAAGAAAGAAAAAAATAGAAACAATGGATTCATACAGCAGAGGTAGACAAGTCACCATTTAATGAAACGACACTTTCACAGTGACGACTCAAAAAGCCATACAGGCTATAATGGTGCAGTGCACTGGTACTTGCTTACAACTTATGGGAGGACCAGTCCGTTTTACAATTACACATGGATTCCGCAGTTAAAGGAAAGAGGTAAGTGACCACAGTGGTCAGTTAACAAGACTAACACAAAAACAGAACAGTTTGAGAAAACTATCTCCCCTGCGTTTTTTTTTAACAACATATGTATCGGCTTACATGCAAATGTCATCCTTTAATAGTAATAACATATAAAAAAAAAAACAAGAAAAAGAAAATAATCGGGTTTCAAAATTTCAACGCTTTAAGACATTTGATAGAGAAATATTGCAAACATATACACACAAAATGGCAGTTAGATACAGAAATATTACAAACTTATATCTAAATGGCAATTAAAGGGTTAAGACTCATGGAACCAGTAGCTACATGGTGAGCTGACTTCAGATCGCTGACAAATGCCGATCAGGAAGCATCTTCTTCATCTGATTTCTTTTCAAAGTTTGAAATGCTGCCCATTTTCCATTATTTTGCTGTGCAAGATCCAACCCAATAATGGAAATAACAATCATTTATTCAACGCTAATGTACATAACACTAATATTATGCATTCAGCACCATCACTTGAATACCTGATGTGAATAAATTGCCTCGTCCATTTCACGGCAAGATTCAAACAAAAATATAAATAAAAACAAAAAACCGAGAACAAAGTAACGCTATGTACAAAATACAAAACACAAATGAATTTTCAACCAATGTCTTCTTCACATGTTACCAACAAAAGACATAAAAAAAAAATGCACAGAACAGTACTCCCCAGATCGCAGTCTGCATGAGAATGACCATTCAGCTCTCTGGCAAGATGCAGATCTATACAAAAACAATGAATCGGAAACAAAAACAAAATTATGCAAGGCTGCTTGCTTGTTTGCTTTTCTATGCAGATTCAAATACAAAACTAATTAAACCTGGTAGCTTGTTTCTGTGCTGACCCTTTGTTTCTGTGCTGACCCAGCATATGTAAAACACCACCTAAGGTTCTAACTGATAACGGACAACTGCCAAGTCATAGAGCCAGTGTTAGCGAGTAGTCCTTCTCCAGAGGGCACCATGGCATCCAACCAACAGCAATGCCCATACCAATAACACCAACACGAGCTCCCCACGGGAATGGATGTGAAGAGGAAATCAAAACCGAGATCAGCACAAGAGCAGGGCATGAACAGCTTCTGAAGATAGGGCTCTTTTCTTTTAACATGATCAATGAAGGTAAGGATACACATCACGAAGATGATGCAGTGGATTTCCATGCTGGGCTGAGAGCACAGACGGTTCTTTTACGCTTCCTTTCATACCACATCCTGGCTTCAAACAGGCCTGAGAGATACAGGCATCTGCAGTGTGGTCAAGAAATTTAGGTGAAGTTCTCCGAGACTCATCCAATTTCACCTGCATGGTTCCAGTCTTGCCACCTAAGCTGACAGCTCAACTCAGGGTAGGACTGAGCATGAGTTGAAAAATTCTACAAACAAACAGCTCTGGTGGGATCAGACCAACGACTTTGCAGCCCACAATCCTGCAACACGGTGGCTGGTGTTATACCTGATTTTAAAATCCTGTTTCACTGTCAGTGGTTATGATTTTAATAAAAAATATTTAATGACACCTGAGCCAACTAGTAACTTTCAAGGTACAACCATGCACATGCAGAGAAAACCCTCTGTGGATAGCGATTCCTGCTTCCCCCCCCCCCCCCCCCCCCCCCCCCCCCATCCCCGCCTCTCTGTACCACTGCATGCAAGGCATGGAGACTCTGCTGCCTATACTGACATGTTCATTTGCTTCTTCAGCGAGGCAAATTATGTCTATAACAGTTATCTGTCCTATGATCCAGTGGGATATCTGCTTTAATCCCACCGAGACTGAATAAGCAAACAGAGATACCAACCCCCTTCTACTTTAAAATCCCACTGAGACTGAATAGACAATCAGAGATACCAACCCCCTTCTACTTTACAATCCCACTGAGACTGAATAGACAGTCAGAGATACCAACCCTCCTCTGCTTTACAATCCCACTGTGACTGAATAAACAGTCAGAGATACCAACCCCCTTCTGCTTTACAATCTCACTGAGACTGAATTAACAGTCAGAGATACCAACCCTCCTCTGCTTTACAATCCCACTGTGACTGAATAAACAGTCAGAGATACCAACCCCCTTCTGCTTTACAATCCCACAAAGACTGAACAGACAGTCAGAGATACCAACCCCCTTCTGCTTTACAATCCCACAAAGACTGAACAGACAGTCAGAGATACCAACCCCCTTCTGCTTTACAATCCCACAAAGACTGAACAGACAGTCAGAGATACCAACCCCCCTCTGCTTTACAATCCCACTGAGACTGAACAGACAGTCAGAGATACCAACCCCCTTCTGCTTTACAATCCCACTGAGACTGAACAGACAGTCAGAGATACCAACCCCCCTCTGCTTTACAATCCCACAAAGACTGAACAGACAGTCAGAGATACCAACCCCCTTCTGCTTTACAATCCCACAAAGACTGAACAGACAGTCAGAGATACCAACCCCCTTCTGCTTTACAATCCCACTAAGACTGAACAGACAGTCAGAGATACCAACCCTCCTCTGCTTTACAATCCCACTAAGACTGAACAGACAGTCAGAGATACCAACCCCCCTCTGCTTTACAATCCCACTGAGACTGAACAGACAGTCAGAGATACCAACCCCCCTCTGCTTTACAATCTCACTGAGACTGAATTAACAGTCAGAGATACCAACCCCCTTCTGCTTTACAATCCCACAAAGACTGAACAGACAGTCAGAGATACCAACCCCCCTCTGCTTTACAATCTCACTGAGACTGAACAGACAGTCAGAGATACCAACCCCCCTCTGCTTTACAATCTCACTGAGACTGAATTAACAGTCAGAGATACCAACCCCCTTCTGCTTTACAATCCCACAAAGACTGAACAGACAGTCAGAGATACCAACCCCCCTCTGCTTTACAATCCCACTGAGACTGAACAGACAGTCAGAGATACCAACCCCCCTCTGCTTTACAATCCCACTGAGACTGAACAGACAGTCAGAGATACCAACCCCCCTCTGCTTTACAATCTCACTGAGACTGAATTAACAGTCAGAGATACCAACCCCCTTCTGCTTTACAATCCCACAAAGACTGAACAGACAGTCAGAGATACCAACCCCCCTCTGCTTTACAATCCCACAAAGACTGAACAGACAGTCAGAGATACCAACCCCCCTCTGCTTTACAATCTCACTGAGACTGAATTAACAGTCAGAGATACCAACCCCCCTCTGCTTTACAATCCCACTGAGACTGAACAGACAGTCAGAGATACCAACCCCCTTCTGCTTTACAATCCCACAAAGACTGAACAGACAGTCAGAGATACCAACCCCCCTCTGCTTTACAATCCCACAAAGACTGAACAGACAGTCAGAGATACCAACCCTCCTCTGCTTTACAATCCCACTGAGACTGAACAGACAGTCAGAGATACCAACCCCCTTCTGCTTTACAATCCCACAAAGACTGAACAGACAGTCAGAGATACCAACCCCCCTCTGCTTTACAATCCCACTGAGACTGAACAGACAGTCAGAGATACCAACCCCCTTCTGCTTTACAATCCCACAAAGACTGAACAGACAGTCAGAGATACCAACCCTCCTCTGCTTTACAATCCCACTGAGACTGAACAGACAGTCAGAGATACCAACCCCCCTCTGCTTTACAATCCCACTGAGATTGAACAGACAGTCAGAGATACCAACCCCCCTCTGCTTTACAATCCCACTGAGACTGAAAAGACAGCCAGAGATACCAACCCCGTTCAGGCTCTGACAATCGATGTGGAAATGTTGTCAGCCCAATTCCGTGCTTGCCAGCAGGTTTTCTGTCTGCCAATACTTTACTTTTGTCACAGATATGTTTTCACAGAGCTTCTAATTTGATGGAAGACCAAGCACCATTGCAATTTTTGGACAGAAATGAATTTACATTTGACATTTTTCTTGGTGTAATACCTGTTTGCTCATGCCTTGCTCTTCTCACATGCTGATGGATATTGCAGACCTGCCACTGAACAAAACAAAAGGTTGAACAGACAATGCATAACTCAAACTAATTTTCTAACGCTGATTGGAAGTTTTATCCTAGTTGTGGCTTCCAACAGGTTTTTTCAAATGCTTCAAGACATCATTCTTCGGTTCATTCAGTGAATCCACCTTTGGCGTCTTCTGCCGATTTCTTCTTCTCTTCAACATTGCATACTCTTCGTGTAAATGTTGAACCAGTCGAGCTGAAAGATCCCTGATCACTGATCATCATCAGCCTAACAATGCTTTTTGGTGAATCAGGAAGGCCAAAATATTCGCCAAAAAGCAAATGGTGGACAGATTCCCTCTCATCTAACCATCCTGTTCTAAGGTTAAGCCAAGTCACAGCCACTCTCTCCAAAGCATCAGTCTAAAAGCTTCTCTCAATAATCAATCAAATCTTTTTTATTATGATGTAATTCGTACTTTCAGAAAAAAAAAAAGATTTCTGTCCATACGGAAAATAATGGCGGATCATAAATATGTTTGTAAACAGTAGGCATATCCAGAGACTTAACTGGATGAAACACAGGTAGGAAAAAAGTAAGCCTATCCACAGTCACAACTGTCCAGAATATCAGCAGAGACCATGTCATTCACCAGACCAGTGCGACTGGCGTGTTTGATGATGGCTAGATGGCAGAAGACATACTGGTCTGGCATCTGGATGCTAAAAGCACGTTGACTGCGAATTCGCCTCACAGTGGCAGGGACATCAACTGTACTGGTGTCTTCTAAACGGTGTAGACAGATGTCAACGGTGATAAAGGTCCCTGAAATAAGTAATAATCATAAAAAGTTACATTCATCTCTCTAAAGCTGAGTAAACTTACCACTGGCCTTGCTACCATATAACTGATCTTCCACTGAAGGTCAGACCAGCCCTTGAAAACAAATCAGAACTGTTTGAAAAGATAAACATCAACTAAAATTCAGTTTGCACCAGCTTATTAAAGAACACTCAAAATAAGATATAGATCCAATAGATAATTATTTGAGCTGGAAATTGTTTGGAGCATTAAAAATTATCCTAAATAGACCATAAATGGATCTGTTTCATTGGGCACATCAATGGCCGAGGCACTAACAGCTGGCTTAAACTGTATGGTGATTAAAATCGTAATGTTCTCATCCCCAGCTGATGCATTTGTACCATAGTGTTCAAGTACTTCGGCTGTTTGGATGATCCCTGGAGTCTTTAAGCCAGGGTACGACGACAACAACAACAAAAAATCCATTTCATGAAGCTGAAACACAATTTCTTTCAGTCCTAGAATATCAGCAGAGACCATAAATTGCCAATGTGTTCATGGGCTGGCTGGAGAAGAGGATCTTGGCACAGTCTCCATGGCACATTGATCTCGCCATGTGGCGTAGATACATCGATGACATCATCATGTTGTGGATGCAGGGTGAGCAGAACTTGAAGGAGTTTCTGACCTGGCTAAACATGCAGCATCCAACGATCAAGTTCACCGCCAGTTATGGAACAGTGGCTATCCCTTACCTGGATGTCAGCATCAGCATCGAAAATGGTCAGATCACCACTGACCTGCACACCAAAGAAACTGATGCGCATATGTACTTGCCGTTCAACTCATGTCACCCACGACACTGCATGAGGGGGATACCATACGGACAGTGCCTACGCATACGCCGCATTTGTTCTGAGGACGACAAATTCCAGCAGAGAAGCAAAGAACTACAGCAAAGATTGATCAAGAGGGGCTATCCAGCTACACTTGTGGAGGCATCCATTGAGAAGGTGAAAGTTATCTCCAGGAGTGACGCTCTCAACTATGTGAGCAGAAAGAACAATGCAGAGAGAGTGCCGTTCATCATCACCCATAACCCTTCAAATCCTCCACTTGGCCAGTGGCTCAAGACATACATGAAGGTCCTCCATACAAGCAGGAGGATGACCAAGGCTGTTCCATTTCCTCCAATCGTGGGGGAAAGAAACTGTACTAACCTCCGCAAACTGCTGATGCCTTCATGCTTGCCCCCTGATGTACCTCAGACTGGTATTGGCGATCAAGGTGAAGATGCACATGAAGATGCAACAGGTTGCCACAAATGTGGCAAACGACGGTGTATCATCTGCAAAGAACATCTGCAGGAATCACCTAACTTCACCAGCGTCAGGACAGGTCAAACTTTTAACATCAGAGATGCGGTCTACTGTACTTCCAACAATCTAGTGTACTTGATTGACTGTGCAGCGTGTCATGATGTGCAGTATGTTGGGGAGACTGGCAATACCCTGGTGGAGCGCTTCTATGCCCACAGGTACGACATCAGGCACAAGAAGGACACTTTGGTTGCCAAACACTTCAATGGCCCCGGTCACCAGTTGACCGACCTCCGCTGCACAGTCATCGAACTTATGAAAAATCTTGACATCAATAAGCGAAGAGAGAGGGAGAGGTTCTGGAGATACAAACTCAAGACGAACTATCCACAAGGGCTCAATGTGTGGGTCTGACTGAACAGAGAAACGGAGGATGATGGAGTTGTGCACGACAGAGAGAGAGAGAGAGAGAGAGAGAGAGAGATGATGTCACAGATAATGTCACCAATGGACGTCATTTTTTCTATTGCGTCACTTGTTGTCATGCGGCCTGAAGAAGAGCAGTGGCTCGAAAGCTTGCGCTAAAACAGACGGTGTTTTGTGTTTTTATTGAATTTAGTCCTAGATAGTTTCTGAAATAGTATGGTGAATTTTTTTCATTTTGTTAAAGAATAAAGTTTCAAGAACACTAGGTTTTTCAAATGCAGAAAGAGAATGAATCTGCTTTTTAAGCACAGTCAAGGACCTAAATGTTTGGGGTTTTTTTCAAATTCCAAGAATGTTTATATTACTAACACATCACTTTATACTGTCATCTTAGGAAGTCCAGTAGTCATCTCAGAAAAAGGGGAGAGAAGAACCAAAACATAGTTTTACACATTTTATTAACAGATCTGCAGCTTAAAAGAGAAATACATAATGGCAGCAAAACCTTTCCATTAAGACTTGCTTCCTGTAACTTGTTGAGTGCTTACAACACAGGTATACCTAGCACAGATTTCCTTGTTTTTTTCGCTTGTCTAAATGGAAATCATATGCGCTGTGGTCAGCTCTAATAGAGGGGTGTTTCTATATCACATATAAACATGATTTCAATTCTATGTTTCAATGCTAGATTTTCCACATTGAATATTGAGCCATGAGACAGATGTGTGCAATAAAACTGCAAGCGATGAGCGAGCAAGATGTTCAAAGTTGAGGCAATTATGAATGAAATAAAAGAAATCATACCGATTTATACACACCAGAAAGACTCTAGACACTAGAGACTGAATTTTTACAAAAGGAAAGCGTGTCTCAATGATAATTGAACACCAAGGCTTTAACTTTCAAAACAGATGATGTTGACATAGAAAGACCTACATACGAAAATCAGGCCAGCCTGAAATCAAAGTAAATACATCATGAGTCCAACACATAGCTTACACTCAACATAAGACTTCTTTATTTTGGTGTCAAAAAATCATAAGTTTAGCTTATTCAGAACAGTATAGCTTGGACAACTGTTTGAAAATTTATCTAAACACTCTGATACCTCTCTGACAGGCAGCCCTCAGAAACAGCTTGGTTTCCTTCGCACTGTTAATCAACTAGACTTGTTTCTCTGAAACCTTGTTTTCTTTGCCTACTCAAGACCCGCTTTTCAGAGAAGATTTCCTCCCCTATCAAACCTAAATCTTTTGAGGATTTCTAAAGGTTGTGGTGTCCACTCTGTTACCATTCACCACTATCAATGAGACAACTTGCCTGTGCGCCCAATGCCGGCGCTGCAGTGCACCACCATGGGAGGACCCTGGGGAGGTCCTGTCCAAGAGCTGCCCAGATTCTCTGTGGCCTTCCTTTGCACGGAGCGTACGTGGAACAGGAAATCCAGGAAGCTGGCCGCAGGGGGCACACCAAAATCTGGCCAGCTGAGAAACTGCAAGTGCCTGACCTCCCTTGACTTGCATGTCTACAAATGTCAATGAGGGACAGACAGAGAAACGATGACAAATGTTCTTAAAATGTGGCCACTGCTTTTTTTCTACATACATGACTATTATTATATTTCTCAATTAAACCCTGTGAAAATCAGAACGCATCAAAGAACCTTTCTTCCAGTGCCATTTGTTCAACATGGCTGGCTGACAAGTCATTCCAAAGACGGGGTGTAGCTGACAAAAGCCAACTCTGCAGGACAAATGTTTCTCTAGCGAATAGAACTGTAGGAAATTTCACTGAAACTTTCCGTTGTCCTTGCTGTCCCTGTAGGGATGTCCGTGGCTCTTTAAGTATGAATTGTATCCCTGACTTCTGGAAATTCTATGCAAGTAATTTCCCCTTTTCTGTCTCTCTGTTTGACTCTGCTTCTTTTTTCTTTCGTTTCATTTTCATTTCATTTTTGTTTCACTGTTGTCCACTTTCTTTCTGCCACTCCTTGTCTTTTTCTAAAAGATCTTTACACATTTTTCTCTTGCAGAATTCATGACAGGATTGTTTTGTTGGAATCTGGCAAGTATGTAGTGAAACACCACACTATCCAAAGTAAACACTAGCTGTCCGTTCTGCCCTTTTTTAAGGTTTTCTTGTGATCTTTTTTCTAGTACTGCTATGCCTATCATTGATTTTTCACTTTTTTTTTTTTTAATCTTGGGGCAATAAAGGAAGGGGAATGACTGGTGCTTTCAGTGTGGTCTAGACTCACATCATCCCTAGGGATATCAACAAATTGGAAACAATGTTTTTTCTTTTTTCTTTTTTTTTATGTATAATTATTGTAAGTAACTGATGCAAGAGAAAAAAAACCCAACTTCTTTAACATTCTTCTCAATGAAGAAAGTTGTGTATCTGACTTTTTCAAAACAAAGCAGTCTACTATTTTTGGCCTACACTGATGCTCTAGGCTTCCTTAAGAATCCAAAGGTGCAGCATTAGTTCAAGTATAAACATGCAATCTACAAATTCTCTCTCTTCCACACAGATACTACCTCACTTTGACTTATCATATATTCAACAGAAGTAGAAAGAGAGCACACACAATGCTATTACGCAAGATCAAATAAAGTAAAATAGTACACTTCCACTGACATCATGCCACATCAAAGAAAGTGAAAAATGCGCAACCAAATAAAAAAATAGTACACTTATTCTGGTATCATGCACAATCAATCAAAGTAAAAACAGTACACTTATTCTGGTATTAAACACAATCAGTCAAAGTAAAAATAGTACACTTATTCTGGTATTATACACAATCAGTCAAAGTAAAAATAGTAAACTTACACTGGAATTATGCAAGATCAATCTGGTCTCCACAAAACTGTTGAAAGATGTCACAGACTTGTTGAAGACGGTGAATTCACCAAACTGGTCCTCCGTCTGCTCTTCACAGGGCCAGTACTGTCCGCACTTTATCCGCTGGCGCTCTACAGTTCTTAGAGACACACCAAAGCAACAGTTGTAGAGTGAGCACAGGTGCTGCTGACCGAGCTGACCATGATTTGGACAGCATATGCACTATGACGCTGGGATGCCAAGTACTGGGAACCCTCAAAACTAAAGGATAATAATGTATGGCTATATACTGGTGCCAAAGACTGACACAATCTCATCATGGGCATTAATGACTGGAGGGAATCAACTGAGACTCCACTAAGAAATCGCTGTCAATGGCAAGAAATGCTGGGGCAATCTTAAGTTTTCATATCATGATGGTGGACAAGAATGGTAACAATGATGGTGTAGAGTTTTCTCTTGATCTGGCGGCACTGACAGGGTTTATGCTACAAGCATCATCCAGGCCTGAGCGATACATTCACCTGCTGTTCTGGTAATTAAAATTAAAAAAAACATTTCCAAAACTGCTACCATACAGTGGTTGAGACTTGAATCAAAAGCGCATTCTTGATCGTATTCTGTCCATGTAAAGTATCAGCACACTGTCATTTAGGGTAGGAGCAGGATTGGGCTGAAAATGTCCATAATGGTTCTGGTGGGCTTTTAACCTCCAAATTCCCTTTTGTTTATATATTAGGTTAACCACTGCAAGGCAGTTTTTTCTTTTGTTTCTGAATCAGACTGATGTACTTTATTCTGAGCTGACTGATTTATGTGCCACAATTTGCTGGCATATATATCTCCTCACTGCTTCTACTGGAAAACTGGTTCACGAGAACCAAATGATTCTCCTCAATCTTCCTTGATGAGAAGGCTATCCAAGACGCGCTTAGTACAGCTTTCTTTATCCCATTCCTATTTAACACAAAAAAACCTGTCTTTTTGTGTTGGCATTTAATTATGCTATGGAGAAAAAATAAAAAAGGAAGGGAAAGTTGAGTGAGTTTGGTTTTACGTCACAACCCATCATATGCTGAAATTTATAACATACAGGAAAAGTGTGACAAGAAAGAATGAGCTTGTACACGCTGGTGACCTACTCGTTTTTGAGTGAACCAGTCTCTGAGGAAGAAGGAGAAGAAAAATGAAAGGAATGAAGACTGACTGCAATTTTACTGAAAACATGGCAAAAAGAACACATTAACATGGTGCAAAGAATGAAAACAAAGCAAAATACAAATAAACGTACAACACAAGCAGCAAAGGGCAAGGAAACATACTGAATTTAATGTGAGCTTAGCTTTCAACTGGCACTAGGCTAACTGGATCTAGGTCACAGGAGAAACCAAACTGCTGAATTTCAGATTCGGGAGCATAACTTTTCAGCTGATAAGGAAGATTTGTTTACACAATCTCAGCTCAATGACAAGGGCCTTTCAATTCTATGTACTGATACAACTTGTAGGACATTCACATACTACAACAAAATGTCACTTAAAAAAAGAAGAAAATCATTATTTGAGTGTAATGCGTGAGCATTTTGCTTTGTGGTAAGAAATCCCCTTTACTGGATTTAAACGATCAACTCTTAGAGAGTACTTCCATGACAAAAATAAGTGGATCAGACAGACATGGCTCCTCTGAATGACCCTTTTTTTTTATAACTTCTTTTTTCTGTGCAATACTATTTTCTTCATCTGACTGCAAAACTAGACAATGGTCCTATAATTAGTAGGTCTTTTTTTCATTTACTTCACACACCGAACAGCACTTTTTTCATTTATGATCTTTTTTGTCTTTTCATTAAAAAAAAAGGTAAACAATTCGCTTCTGTGCCTTTTAAATTGCAAAGCAGAACAATTTATTCCATCAATGCCAATGACCCTTCTCAATATCATTTTCATTTAGAATGAAAATCAGTATAACTGTGACAGTCACCATTGGGTGTGGATATCAGATATACCATCCAGTGCATTCAAGCAGTCACCAACCTGGTTGTCATGACAATGACTTGACACTGGTACTGCCATACCATCCTCCAAAAATCTGCAAAGGTCTTTGGAAGGGGACCTGGAACACATCATGTCACATGATGACAAAGCTTTCATGTGAAACTCACATGCAAAAAACCCCTTAAAGCTATGACCATTTCAAAAGTGTGAAAAGCATGTCATATGATAAAATGCTCCTGCGAAAATAAAACAAAACAAAGCATAACTTTGCACAAGTTAATTTCCTTTTTTCTTAACTGAACACAATACATACAAAGTCAATGGTATTTTAAGTTCATAACTGCATTTCAGGGGAGCAAGTTCAGTAATCCTCTTAGTCAGAAAGTTTGGGAGAAGAAAGTGCTTCCCCTTTAAGGTCAGCACTGAGCAGGCTAAGGGGCACTCTTTCATAAAAGGAAAAGTGCTCACAGCACATGGAGAAGACATATTAAAATCAAAAGACACCGATGAAAAGAGGGTTTTTTGTGTGCCAGTTCCCTTCAACTTTTTTGCTGCTTCCTCTTTTTTTTTTTTTTTCCCTTCTTCAAAACTTGTGAAATATTGAAGTAAACAGTAAATCATGACCAAGGATTAACCCGTTCGCTGCTTGAAAATGTTACAAACAAAGGCTTTCCCAGTGCCAGGGAAATCTAATGATTTGGGGGTAATAATTAACAAAAAATTCTAGCTCAGAAACTACAAAAGATATAACAATGAAATATATATGATTTTTGAAGGAAATTGAATGAAGATTTTGAATCTGGGCTTCTTTTGTTTTAATTTTGATAATAAAAAAGTATTTAGACAATTAGATTTGGATAGATTTTTTTGCACGATCAAAAGCATATGTATTTACCACTACATCTTCACATCCAAACAAGAACACAAAGCAAAAAAGTTGAAAATAAAGTTTGTATTGTCACACTACACCTGTAAATGAAAGTAAAACAGTTTAGAAGTCTATCAAGACGCTCACACTCTATGCAGACAGGTCAGTCCACGACCACGCCCCCCTCTCCCCACCACGCCCCCTTGCTGGACTTCAACCCTCTCTTTCACTGCTCCTCTTCCCCTACCTTTCCCTCTGCCCCGTGCCGCGCCGCGAGCAGGCCGCGCTCCCTTCTCACGCTGACTACCACGTCACTGACCACTGGCACGCAGTGCAGAGTACACACTAGGCGAGCTCGTTCGACGCTGGCAAACCAGTCAGCTGAACACACATTGAGGTCACACAGCCCGACACAGTAACTGACGAATACGGTTGGCAATTCCATCACTATCATCATCTCACCTTCATGCTCGAGTGAGTCGTTGAATAAAAGATTATTGTCTTTGTCAAAAATCATTAGCAGAGCCTGCTCAGCTGTGTAAATACGTTGATTTGGTCGCTGCGCTTGTCGAAGGTTGCGCCGCCATCTTTGCAAGCGAGACGAAGTGCTGGCTGGTCATCCAGTCAGTGATGAGAATAAATGGGCTTTCCCCTCACGTGTGGTCATTTACATATCATTTTAATACTACAGACATATAAGGCTTACTACGCACACTCTATTTAAGTCCGTTGATAGAAATAGTAACGAATGAAAATTCAAGAAAAATGCATGACGTCAGTGGACGGCCCATAGGCACTGGGAAAGCATTTTTAATGCGGCGTCAGCTGACGGCTTAAAGGCACTCTACGGGTTAAAATGAGTCATAACTGCTAAAAATTAGTCAGGGTAGGCAGCTATATAAACAAATACCATCACAAATACTGCTGCCAAATACAACACATTGGAACGGTGCGATAATGACATCCACAAATCCTTAACAAGTGGGTTTTTTACTCTTCAGCAGATAACACATTTTCTACTTTTTTTTTTCTTTTTTTTTGCTGTCCCAACCTCTGAGGTGGCCTCAGAGGCAGTGCACCCACGCCGCTCATTCCGACACCCCGTCCACAGCCACAGCCCGGTCGGCCCTGCCGCAGCCCCGGCACCAGCAATCCACAGGGAGCAGTCAATGTCAAGTCGTCAAGAGGCAACCCACTGGAGGAGACACAGCACTGCTGCGGAGTCACTTCGGTGGTGTTCAGTGGCGCCTGTTCTGATCTAACATACGCAGGACACCACCTACTAAGCCCCCTACTGACGACAATAATTGCTTAGTCGCGGAGCCGGCGTGAGTGAGCTCTCCCTCCAGAGGGCGCCACCACGTCCGTCCAACGACAACCCCCATAGACTCGCCGATACCGGTGACCCCGATGGAACCAAACCAAGGCCACAGACGTGGAGAGGACATTGAAATTGAGGTCACCATGAGAGCAGGGCATGAAGGGCCACAGAATTTGAGACATTTTTTTTTTTAATGCTGATCGATGAGAATGAGGATGATTAAGATGATGCTACAGATTTCCATTTCGGTCTGCGACTACATGACAGGGCTGTACTCTACGCTTCCTTTCATAATATATCCTGGCATCAACCAGGCCCAAGAGATACAGGCACCTGCAGTGTTGGTCAGGAAATTTGAGCAACACTCTCAGAAACGCATCCATTAAGTGGATGAAACTCGACTGTGTGGTCCCAGTCTTCCCAACTGAGTCCGCAGCAAACTCAACTCTGGGTAGGAGCCGGTCGGGGCAGAAAAACCCACATGACTCTGATGGGATTTGAACCCACGACCTCCCAGCCGGGAGTCCGTGACGCTAACCACTTCGCCACGGCATCTGGTACATTTTCTACTTTTGATATTGATATGCCTGGAGAGAAACATGCTCTGGCATTCAACAGGTTGACTGCTTGAAATGTATGCTCTGAGTTAATTTTTGCTCTGAGCTACATGTCTACAAAGCTGATACATAAACTTTGTGTCAGCTGACCTAGGCCCATGTGACACTTGGCTTTAACCTGACAGAAAGCCCACAAAAGCTCTTAAGACTTCAGACTGATGGTTACCCTGTACAGCTGACCTCCAGCATAAAAACAACGCAGACTATTTGCAGAACAATTCTTTGACTGATCCCATCAATCTGCAATGTTCTTTTGCTTTGGCTAAACACTACAGCCATATGTATGGGGACTACATGTGGAGACATCACAAAACCACATTGAGAATACACATAATTATTCCAAAAAGCAGTTGAGGCTTTAAAGGTGATGGAGCTTTCAATGTGATGTAAATCTAGAAAAGATAACTCTGACAAAAATGTCCCAGCAAATTTAGACTTAAGTTAAAAGCGAGGAAGTTGCCTTTTGTTAGACATTACCTTGTGTAGAGATGTAGGCATTTTTCTGCCTGTAGCCATCCACCAAACTGGCATTGATATAATCAGAAGTAGAGACACCTTCACTCTGGGCCAGTGTAACACGAGTGTGGTCGTAACAGAATACATCTGTGTAGCGGTTTTTGTGGAGATTGTGTTTTGCCCTGTCAAACAAAGCAGTTTGTATCTTAGATCCCAAAATACCCTGACAAAAAAAAAAAAGCGTCAAATCACATTAAAACAGACACTCCCCCCCTCCACCTAAAAACAAACAAACCATACCAAACCAACTAACACCATCAACAACAACAAAGACCTAAAAAAAAAACTACAACAAACAAAACAAAGTTTGTATGCAAAATACATAATCACCTTGAATGAGTAAATGTACCAACATAAGGCTCCATTCGGATGTGTGCATATTCTGCAAGCAGGCCTTTCTTTTTCACTGTCTGTATATGCTCAACCAGCTGCTGTATGGTCAGTCCTGAAATCTCTGGCACGTGGATGGAATCATCAGCAGTGCTCGACCCCGACAACAAGAAGCGCTTTTTAGAATGTGAGGCACCAGACTCAACTGTGTCCCTTAGACAGTCATCAAGAGAGGCTATTTCAGCAGAGCGTTTGCGAGAATCGACGTTTTGTTTGCCGGATGAAGAATTTTCACTTCTGGAAAATGTATCATCTTCCATGATCTTACTTTTGTCTGAAACTTGTCCGTTCTCTTCATTCTGCAGACTTTTACCTTCACTCAAAATGTTCCCATCCCTTTCATCTTCCTCATCCTGTCTTTTGTCTGCATTATCCATTTTCTTGGTTTCTTTTTCTTGTTCCTAGCGGCTGTTTCTAAAAATAAAATGAAGATGTGTCACTGATCCCTGTGCTCAGAATCATTCGAACTGAACACAGTCGCTCAGAAGCAGGATCCTTGGGTACAACTAGCTGGTTGTCAGCGAGGTATAACGTAACAGTGTGCGTTTGCCTTCACCCCATAGTACAGTTGTTCATGCAGCTGTAGCCAGGCAGGATCAATATGACTTGATCCCTCAGGCTGCTTGTCTCTGGGAATACACCCCAGTCAACTTATCAAAGCAGAACCATGAATCTGAAATCATAAAATGGCACGGTAAGATTTTTGTTCAACAAAACCTTGTTTTACGCCAATTGTATGCTGTCAAATTATGATTAAGACGAACAGGAAGTTTCAAATGCAGGGATATGTGTTCATCTATACTTCCTGCTTGTGAAGACAGATCAAAGAATAATTCATTTCACACACATGAAAAGCCACATTAATAAGTCTATCATAAAAAAGAAAAAAAAAGTAAAAATTTCCAAAACAATAGTAGTCCAAATGTCCATAACAGTACTAAGTCCAAAACTAACACAAATTTGACAGAGTGGTCAGTTGCCTAGTGACAAGTGGAAGTGTCGAACAGAAAGTAAAAACTTACAAATCTTTGCTAAACAATGCTTATAATTACAGAACTACTTCTACCTATTTACTTGGACTTCAATTCCTTCCACTGTTTTTTTTTTTTTTTCCCTTTTCTGCCGTCTCATCTCACGCATCCCTTCAGAGGCACTGTTACCACACCGCCCATTCTGGCTGCCTCTTAAATCTTCCTGTCGCAGCAATGGTAGTCCACTGGGAACAATGTGCCTGCTCAAATGATTTCAGGTCATCTTGAGGCAAGCCATCAGAAGAGATATTGCACTGCTGCCTCGGCACTTTGGTGGTATTCAAGTGATGCCTATTCTGGTTCATCCAGCGCAGGATATATCACTTACTAATTTCCTTACCAACATGGTAAAATGGGTGTAAAAGGAGTGGCCTGTATGCAAACAGCACAACACTTTCTTCTTTTCGGCTGCCTCAGGAACATGGTAAAAACTCTTTCAGGTTTGGACAGATTTTAAATAGTTTGTTATCCATCTGCGAGTTCCATTTCTCTTGCCAGAGGTCTTTAGCATAAGCCTGGGTTTTGGGTTTCAGATCAGTGTGAAGGATAGACGACCTGCTCAACTCTTTCTTTGTGGCACTCTTGGCATGTTCATCCACCACTTCGTTGCCTCAAATGCCCAGCTGGGAACCCAAAAAACTATGTGATATATCCATGTGATTTCAGAGAGGCATACAGTTCAAATAACTTCAGCAGTTGAGGGTGCTTGAGATTACCGTTAGCAATGGCATCCAAAACAGACGGAGTGGGACAAAAAGAGGAAATCTTTATGTTTAGATTTAGAGACCATTTCAAGAGCCATTACCAAGGCTGTCAACTCAGCAGTGTAGATAGAGCCGTCAGTGGTAGTAGGGTAGTAGGACAGTCAGAACTTTCGATTTAGTATGGTAAGTAAATTTAGCCAAACTGGGAATATAACAAAAATTCCCCATTTTGTCATCATGTATGTACTGTACCATGTTGAACTCTCCCAGTCCCAAACTTTAAAGCAATAAGGTTCACCATGTGAGACACAGTGGTGGATATGGGTGAGTTAGTGATAATGAACTTCATGAAGATGCCCCTGGAACCATAAGCCTTGTCATGCACATATATCCTTGAGGTAGAGATTGATAAATAAATTGTCTGAATGTCAGAATGTTGCTATTACTAGTATTAGGTGGTGGCTTAAACGGACAGAGTGTTGGAATACTGTTGATGTCAGAACCACTCTAACTTCATGGTGTGTGTGTGTGTGTGTGTGTGTGTGTGTGTGTGTGTGTGTGTGTGTGTGTGTGTGTGAGAGAGAGAGAGAGAGAGAGAGCGAGACAGACCATGACCTGGGCTATGCCAACATGGTTTCCAGCATGGAACTATATACTCCATTGGCAGCTGGCATGTTAAATCTGCTGACAATTGGCATTGCTTTGATAATCTTTGTTCCTTGGACTTTTCATGGTACTGTGGCGAGAAAAGTGACAGCTTTTTGCTGTGCATAAATTTTACATAACATCAAGTTTGAAGAAATCACCACAAATCACACAGAAACTCAGTAAACCATTCATCTAGTGATCTACTTTGTTGATGTCGAGTCAGAACTTGTGCTTTCAGAGTCTTCTCAGGTGATGATTTGGATTGTGGTGGCTGAAAAAAAACCCTGAAATTTCACAACTGTTATTGTTATTTTTGCCATTTTTGCCTCAGGCAGATCTGCATTCCTTTCTTTGCTCCAGCTTTGTTGACAACTAAGGATAGCCAACAGCAAGGAGCAATCAGCATTTTGCTTTATACTAAACTACTCAAGGGTTTTGCTGAGTGGTTGACTGATAAACGTTATGTAAAGTGTAAGCACTCTCCACAGAATTATATATATGCATTCTACCTGTTGCAATATAATATTTTTCAGTTCCTTGGCTGCACTTATCATTTATAATGAGACCTCTTGCTGTAAGATCAGTATGTGTTCACATCCTTTTATTGATTTTCTTTACACATTTGTACCCTCTTACGTTTTTGCATTCATTATTTTGTGTGTGTGTGTGTGTGTGTGTGTGTGTGTGTGTGTGTGTGTGTGTGTGTGTGTGTGTTTTGGTCAGTACCTGATTTACCTCTGTTTTTATGTGATGTGAAACTCTGTACTCCCCTCCCTTTTCCTTCTGCCCCTCCCCCTCCCTCTCTCTCTTCCACTATCATGGGAGCTTTTGTGATTTTTTTTTTATACTAATTTTAGTTTTGAAAGCTTATCTTACATCTGTAAAATCAGGTGAAATGTCCATTTTCAGAACCATAGGGTAAGAGAGAGGATGGTTCCATCTCCCCAATGCTTGTAAAAAAAGGGAGTGGGGAGTGGCTTCACACTGAAATATTACATCAGACACACATCACAGCTGAGCTGCTGTCACTGTGTCAGTGGCTTGATCCCTTAGTCTGGTACAGATCGTTTGCCCCAAGCCACCTGATGTGTTAGCTAACCCTTTGCAGAGCTTGATAGCTCGCAAAGAAAAATTATTGCAATTGAGGACTGACAGGCTGTTGGAACAAGACACCGGTCAGGGCTTTAATGACAGCGCTGTAAGCGTACACCAAGCAAGCTAAACAATGGGAATGTACTGCAGTGATTGAAAAGGCAAATTTACTGAAAAGGCAAATTTAACTTGCCAAGCAAACCTTACAGTTACACTGAAATTTGTTCGCACATGTTCAAACCAAACTACTGGGACAACATTTGGCTCTCACCTGCTTTCTTGTATTTTCTTTTCTGGCGGATCTTATCATTTTTGGCTGAAAGCACCCAAAACTCGGCAGCCGAAAAAAGGACGATCATGAGAAATAAATAGAGAGAGAGAGAGAGACAGAGAGAGAGAGAGAGGGAGAGAGAGACAGAGAGAGAGAGATGGAGGGGGGGGGGGGGGGAGCGATACACGTTAGACTGTCAAAGCAAACTCAAAACCAATTCATATTAGTTTGAATAAGATTAAGAAGGATGGATTTATAAGTAACGATTACAAGAATAGTAGTTTGAATGAGATTAAGTAGGATGGATAAGGAACGATTACTTGAGAAAGAAATTCTTAAAGAATAGAAACATTTTTCACCACAAACCCTTGTCCACAGGAATAATGCATACGTATTAGCCTAGCCCTCAAGACAAGCTGTTCACGAATTATGGTGTTGTGAAACATCTACCAACCCGGATCACACTCCCTCTTTCAAGGAAAAAAGTTATTACGCCGGAAATAGCCCTGCAACTGTGAGACAGTCGCGCGTCAGGGTAGGTAAGGCATGTAACAATCCAGAGCGTTCTGTAAGGGTCAAGCAACTTTGGCGCTCTGTCTGGTGCGTTCGCCGCGAGCGCTTAATGCAGCAACCCAGAGATTTTTGCAGCCAGGTGAGTTGCGTGTGTTGACGGAACAATGAGCGATGAGGAAATACCCTCCGACGATTTGCAGCAGACATGTAAGTGTGTTTGTCGTCTCGTGAAGCGTTAAGTAAGCGTCATACATAAATAGATAAGGTGCAAAACCATCTCACGAGTGGAATAGCTCGGACAGTGCCTCCTATTTTCGACACTCATCTTCAACCAGACATCTCTCTATGGTGTTTTCTTTTCGTCAGAAGATCACAGTGAATTTGAACAGAAAACAACATACTCAGAACATAATCATAATGATGTTGTTCAAAATACTGATTAAACAGCTTGGTTCGACAAACTTAAGCAAGAACGTTTTAGAATTACAATAAAGCAGAAAACCAATTGCCCAGTTCAGTTCAATAAATAAAAAGAAATGTAAATATAAGGAGTGTCATGTTCAAATGCTGTTGAAAACTTTAAAAAAAGTATTTATCCGATTTTGAGCATTGACAGTTTTAACACTCTGATCGTTCCACATTCAGTCAGTAAACAAACAAACAACAAAACAAAACAAAAAAGTTGATGTGAATTTGAATTTTATCCATCTTGAAATTGTAGCCCAGTATATCATTGAAATTAGATAGAGTGAAAAGAAATAGCCTGGGAGGTGGCGACGATCGCAAAGCTGTGGCCAGAGCCAGAAGGCGCAAAGCCCAACGGCACCTGCGCCGAGCTTATTGGGATCATATCAACACCACTCTGACTGAGGAGCCCACTGAACATGCACCAAAGCACAAGCGATTCTGGAGCTACATTAAGAACCAGAAATCGGCTAACGTTGGTGTAGCCCCTCTGATAGTGAACGGTCAACTGGTAACGGAGCCCAGGGAAAAGGCAGATGCGCTCAACAACCAGTTCCAGTCTGCATTCAGCGAGGGGAAGACCTACTCTCAGGAAGAATTCCAAGGAAAGTGCGAGATGGCTGATGGAGATTACCCTGTGCTGGACACTGTAGATATTACAGAAGAAGGCGTAAGGCGGTTGCTGATGAAGCTGGACCCAGCGAAAGCGAGTGGCACCGATAACATCAGTGCCAGGCTCTTGAAGGAACTATCTTCTGAGATTGCCCCTATCCTCACCACCATCTGCAGAGCCTCTCTGGACTCTGGATGCGTTCCCACAGACTGGAAAAACGCCCTAGTGTCGCCTATTTTTAAAAAAGGCGAGCACTATGACCCCGCAAATTACCGCCCAGTCTCGTTGATCTGCATTGCCTGCAAAGTGTTCGAGCACATCATTGTACATGCCACAATGATGCACCTGGAACAGAATAAAATCCTGTGTCCCCAGCAGCATGGCTTCAGGCAGCAGAGGTCCTGCGAAACACAGCTAATTGAGTTAGTGGAAGAGTTGACCTCCGACACGGTTTCAGGAAGGCGAACAGATATCCTTGTGCTGGACTTCGCCAAAGCTTTCAACAAGGTGAACCTTTCACTCTTGTTGCACAAACTCCACGACTATGGCGTACGAGGCAAGATCAACAAATGGATCTCCAGCTTCCTATCCAACAGACGCCAAGCAGTTGTCGTCGAGGGGGCTCAGTCAGACTTCATCGACATCAAGTCAGGCGTCCCGCAGGGGTTGGTCCTTGGACCATGTCTTTTCCTGGTCATTATTAATGACCTGCCTGAGAAACTGACCTCAAAGACAAGAATGTTTACGTACGACACCACCATCTACCGCACAATAACGTCCAGAGAAGATCATGCCCACCTACAAGAAGATCTAGAACATCTCCAGGTCTAGGAGCAGAAATGGGAGATGGCCTTCAACCCAGGCAAATGTGCTACGCTAAGGGTCACTCGCTGCAAAAGTACCATCAGCGACAAATGCCAGATGCACGGACACATGCTAGCAACAGTACAATCAGCGTCGAACAGGGGGTCACTTTGAGGACAGATCTAGAGCGGGCGGAACACATTGACATCATCACAAAGAAAGCAAGCAAAGCCCTTGGATTCTTGAGACGTAATCTGAAAATTGCTTCCAATGAGCTGAGAGAAAAGGCGTACCTACCTTCGTTAGACCTTTGTTAGAATACTCCAGCTCTGTATGGGACACCCACAAAATAGGCTGCATCAAGAAAATGGAAAACATCCAGAGAAGGGCAGCTAGATTCATCCTGAACCGTTACCACTGGCATGCAAGTGTAACAGAAATGCTTGAAAAGCTCAAGTGGCCGTCTCTCCAGATGCAACGCCAAGCGTCAAGGGTCACCATGTTGTATAAGATCCACAATGACCTGGTGCAGATCAACAAAAGTGTCCTGGAAAAACCAATAGTAGGGGACAGAAGATCACATGACCAACAGTTTAAACGCCTGGTAAATCATAAACAGCAATATAGGCTCTTCTCATTCTTCCCCGAGCCATCCGTGAGTGGGATGAACTCCCAGCACACGTTGTTAGAGGAAGACTCCCCTGACAGTTTTAAAAACAGAGTCACCTCCCACCTCAGTGCTGACACTCTTGACAGTCTCGCTGCTGCAAAACTTCAGGAGTAAGATTAAAACAAACACAAACACAAACTGTCCTGTATGAATGTGAGAGTGCTTGGTTAGGTAGTTAGTGGGTAGGGGGTGTGCTGGTAGGAGGGCCGCTGCGGCAGGGGGGTGCCAAGGGCTGTCACTAGGATGCCTGCCCATCACTTCTCGGCCCCTCTGATCCAGTTAGTGGGCAGGGAGTGTGTAAAATTAATGTGATCCAGAGTAAAACTGTAAATGTTGTGATCTACTCATGCAACTTGAGCTGTTTCAAGCCTACATAGAAAAAAGAAAAAGGATTTTTTTTTTTTTTTTAAAGTGGGGCAGCCGGTTCATGGAAACCCTCTATTCTGTGGCAAAATAATCAGAGTGTTGATTGTGGCCACATAACAGAAGAAGAAGAACAAGAAGAGAACATTGCACAAGGATCACACATGTATTCCATGTTTAACTTTTATTAACAGGCCTTATGCTTCTATCACATCTGCCCAAATCCTAATATCCATGCAGCACCAGTCTCTATGGTATTATGAAATAAAGATCTAATTGGACATTTGCCAGGACCTCAACAAGTGTCAGTAAGACCCTTGCAAAACTCATCTGGTCCAAGATTCATAATTTTGTTGGAATTTTAGTTTTGTCCTGTTCTCAGTATCATTAAGTTCTTACCTGTTCCCTTCTTTGTGACTTCTGTTTTGCGGTTTGTTAACAGATTTGCAAGGTGGCAACAAATATGGGCATGTCCCTGTCAGTTTTTCATGACACCTTCCTGTCTGTTTCTGAGTTGGCAAATAAGAGTGACAGATGAGAGGCTAAGTCGTAAGAAAGCCCGCTTGGAGATGTTTTACAAGTTCCATCACAGTCTCATCTCCATTAACTCCATGTACCTGCCCAAACCATCTGACAGCAGGCAGAGCTCTATGACAAACAATGACCTGAGCTATGACATTCCCACCTGCACAACGCGGTACAGGCAGATGACGTTCTTCCCAAGGACCATACTAGAATGGAACAAGTTCCTCAGGAGGTCGTGACGGCTGAGTCACTGGACTGCTTCTAGTCCAGGCTGGCCTCCCATCTCTAGAACCTGAAACAACCACCCCCCTTTCCCCATCACCCCCAACCCTCCCCCTTACCCTCCTCCTGACCACTATTCCCTACAATCCCCCCCCTCCCCCCCCCCCCCCTGCCATCCTTCCCAGTCACTTTTCTACTCCTGTCCCCCCCCCCCCTCCCCCTACTACTTATTCACCATCACCCCCCCCCCCCCCACCCCCCCACCCACACACCTCTCTGGGACCTGGCCAAGAAGCATTGATGAAGGCTGAGGCACTGCTGGTAGGGGCTTGACCCCGGGTACCTCCAAGGAAATCAGACTGGCTCAGTTGGAGTTGTGAAAATGTTTCCAAATCCTCACAACAGCGCAATCTTCGGCAATCTCTCTAAACTATGACAAAACCATCAGTAAAATGATGTTGGTCGTATGAAGGAAGAAGAGAAGAAGATTTAAATGAACTAGCTTCTGTTTCAAGAAATTGGCAACAACAACAAAAAATGTATAGTGAATCTGACTGAAAAGGAAAATAGAGTGTTACAGTTTTTAACTGATGAGACTCACTGTAAGTGTGGCTGCATGAGCGGCTGAATCAGTGAATGTGAGCAAGACAGGTATGAGACAATCATACCAAAAGAGACAGAGTCAGGCATCTTTGCACTTGCACACACAGCATCTGCTGCGCTGCAGGCAGGTTATGTTAGAGATAGATTGTTATGAAAGAATCCAGCAGATTGTCATGTTTAATGTTATTAATGTTTTACTTTTTTTTTCCACACTTGTGTTTTAATGTTAAAACCATGTGTGCAAAGCAGTGTTCCTGTTCCTATTCCTGTTAAAAAGTTTCTCAATCAATGACACACAAGATGTCTGCCATTGTGGATATTAGTAGCCATGACCTGCTGTCAGGTTAACTACCAACTTGGGTTCAGGTTAGGGTCATTACAGCTCATGACTAGTGTTTTTTTTAAAATGGATTTTAAGAAGTTCTTAACAAAGGGTTCAACATACTAAAATGTTGACAAGAGTTCAGGCCCAGGGGGACTTTAACCCTGTATGCGCATTACAAATGAGCTTCTTGCAGGTAATCTCTGACACAGGTTTATAAGTATCTTTACTACATATACAGGGAAATGCAGCAACATCATTGGGTGATTCAGCTGTGAGTTTACCACTTGGCAAAAAAGTCATACAGTGTGGTCACACTGTGTGTGTCATCCAGAGCCAAAGTGTCATTAGCCTTAAAGAGCTGGTTACTGGCTCTTTTGGTTTACTACTAGATGCACCACACTGGCTAAATTTATAGTACGTATCTGCATTTCTCAGGCAAGCTTAGTCTTCCTCTGTATAATGGTTCCCCCCCCCCCCCCCCCCCCCCACCATGGTTTACATTTCACTTGGTTTGGGGCATCCACAAATACACATTTTAGTTTATCATGGAAGGGAATTTTGTTCTTGATAACAGAAAAAGAGCTCTTCACTGTAAGATATCAGATCTAACATGAAAAATATATATATTTCGGCATAAGGCAAAGAGATCCTGGTTCAGAAGCCCCAGTATTTTTATTCATGATTATTATATTATTTATATTTTTCACAACACAAGGTCCACCAGACAGATGATGGCAATTCCAAGTTTAGTAGCCCCCCCCCCCCCCCCCCCCCCCCCCCCCCCCCTTTAGAAGCGATTGATTTGAGCTTTAACTCACAGTTCAAGACTTCTCTCCAAGTGAGCACCATCCATCAGATACAGACAAAGAAGGGCTTCTGAAATAGGATTTCTTTGCCTTACAAAGAAATTAATTTTTAATATCAAGATATATATTACATTAATTCCCTCCCTAATCCCTATCCCAACCCTCTGAAATATTCTTTTAGTCATACTACTACTCAAAAATGTTGTGCCATCAAATTGTTTTGGGTCAAGTTAGTTGATGTCTCCTGCAGGCATAAGACTTTTAGTTTTACCCCTGAAAAATTTTGCTTCAGAGTGAAACTCTTGTGTGAGAATTTACTTCTTCTTGGAGAAGAGTATTCCCTCCCCCCTCCTTTAATCAAGAAAAACACACCCAGTGAGAACACTTCTTCCCTTTCCCTCTGTCTGTCTGAAGTGCTTTCTGTGGTCTCTTGGTGTGTATCTCTGTTTCAGTCACTGTCTCTCTCAGTCTGTCTCTATCAGTCTTTCTGTCAATTTTGTCTTCTATACATGCCTCTGCCTGTCTCAGTTTTTTTGTTGTTCTTTGATACTCTCGGTGTCGCTGATTTTTTTAATTGTCTCTATCTGTCTGTCCGTCTCTTTCTCTCTTATTTACACCGTCTGTCTGTGTCTTTCTGTCTGTCTCAGTGTCTGTCACTTTTTGTCGTTTTTTTTTTCACTGCAGGCAAGATGTAAAAAAGAAAAAAAAAAATCTGCACTGTGCTTATTCCTTTCAGAGTTTTCTTCACTGAAAAATATTTGTTCATCCGTTTATTTGTTTGTCCTCTGTCTCACTGTCCTAGTGTTTGTTTTCAGTAGTTTCAGTCTTCACATGTGCCTTTACCTCATTCTTTGTCTCATTCATTTATGTACAGGTGGGTGGGAAGGGTTGGCTAGGTATAATGCATAAGACTACAGGTAATCTCAAATGAATTAAGATATATTTGATTAGACTTAAAAGATAATTTATAGAAAATAAAGAAATTAAGGATGATTACAAGTGAATGATAATGATGATAAATCCTGGATATTCCAGTAACCAGGTTCAAGACAGTCTTTCATCTCCAGAACTGTTAGAACTATTGTGATGATGCAGAGGTATCATTCAAAAATGTAATTTACACTGCCAGCAAATTCTGGTATCTGTGCATCAAGACAGGACGAAATAACCAGTTATGTCTTTTCAACCATACACATGCGATGATGTGGGTCTTGGTGGGCCCATACTTCAAAGAATGGTAATGGTATATCACAAAGCATTGAGGACCAGTCTACATGGACCCTCTTCATTGTTTACAGTATAAACTTGTGCGGGTTCTTTGATGAGTATGAGTCTTGTACAGCCTGCAATATGTCAATACGGATAAATACAGTAACGCACGCACGCACACACACACACACACACACACACACACACACACACACACACACACACACACACACACACACACACACACATACATACACACACACACACGCACATCAAAGCCTATGTAAATTTTGTTTAGGAACTGGGGGACTCACAGTGTGGGAATGTGCTGTCAAGAGCTACATCTGGTAAAGGTTAATCTAGCACAGTTTTGATTCAATTTTTTTACATAAAAGATACCTTCAAATGGTGATGTTTCTATCCTGTTTCTTTCCAGCGGCAAATCAACCCGGACCTTCAGAAGGTGCCCCAGAAGCAGCTGTGTCTGTGAGCTGGAGCCACGCTTCTACAGCACTCCTAATCTCCACATATGCTGACCTTCAACAACTCTTCACATCTTCTACTGTCAGAAAACAGCAAGTGTGGCAGAAGATTGCTGCCATCCTCAATGAAGAAGGCCACTCGTTCTCAGCAGAGCAGTGTGACAAAAAGTGGAGATCACTGCGTTATCAGTGAGTGGCTGTGTGCATTTATCTGTTAATACTTACATGCTTTTAAATAGTAATTACAACATAAATTAGAACAATTTTGTAATAGGAGAGTTACCAGTCCTGTTAATTTTTGAAATAGTAATAATACATAAAGTAGAATATGTTCGGAATAGGGAAGTTGCCAGTTCTGCCTGTGTGAGAACTCAGCATGGGAGTTGAGAAACCTGATTTTGATGTGGGCAGTCTAGTTGCTGGAAAGCCGAGACGAGAGTGTAGCTCAAGCAGTGTTTTGAACTGTCAATTTTGTACATGTGCACACACAGACATTCACACACTCTGTCACACACACACACACACACACACACACACACACACACACACACACACACACACACACACACACACACACATTAATGGAATGTATACCTGAAAGCTTTTTTTGTGTAGCTGTATAATAGAAGTCATGTGTGATTCTTTTCTTTTCTTTTCTTTTTTTTCTTTGTTGTTGTTGATAATGAAATATTTTTGTAAATCATGTTGCCTGATTGTTTTCCACATTGAGCAGCAAAATTTTATATGAATCTAAGAATATTTTGTGTTAGAACAAACATTTTGGGCGGGGGTTATTTTTGTTTTTCGTTTACAAAAAGAAAAAAAAATTGCTGGCAAATAAAATGTTGTAGCCTAGAACTGGCAAATGGCAGAACAAAAAACAAAAGAAGACAACAGTTCACTGACCTACGGATACTTTTTTTTTCTTATTCAAGATCATGTCTATGAATAGTACAAAAGAAAAACATGACAAATAAATGAATAAACTGCTCAACATGTTTACTACAGCTCAGCATTTCTTGTTGGGCACAACAGGATGATGAAACTGCAGTTTTCAGAGCTCACACAACAACATTGCTTTGTGCAAAAAAATCGGCACGATTTCATTGGTGTTAGCTGAATGGCTCTCTCCTTAAAACAACAACAACAAAATAATGATAGTATACAACATTTAATATTACGCTGTAAGGAGCTAATAAAAGTAAAGGGAAACTGCATGATAAGAGAAAATTTGCACATCAGTACAAAATTTATCATTTACAGCTGTCAACCAGCTGGCACCAATCACAAGTACTGTAATCCACTTCATCACTTTTTGTTTTCAGTGATTTTCCATTGAGTGAAGACACCCAAAGAGTAAGTTAAGAATGTATATCTGAACTGTAAACTTAGGGCCTTATAGAACAACTTGTCAGCGACATAATGTGATTTGAATTGATCTTTGAATGCATTTTTTAGAAAGATGGAAAACTTAAACAAAGACTTGAAGTGAAGAAAGACTGTCCTGAATTTTGTTTGCTGATGATGATCATTTAGGAACATGTCGTTAAAGATCCAAACTTTTGGTTCAAAGGTATGTTAATGTTTGGTTTTGGAGTGCAAGTTA
>CM065722.1:47883793-47933793 GCA_033310375.1 Conus canariensis | reverse complement strand
TTAAACTTGACAAAGACTTGAAGTAAAGAAAGACTGTTCGGAATTTTATTTGGTCATGGAATCTCGTCTTCTTTGAACATATCAATGTTACTTCAAAGACAATGTGGTGTTTATCTAGGGGTGCAAGTTGCTTCAGATTTGGGGCATACTAAAAGAATAACTGCTCCTAGTCTTCACATTCATTTTGTACCTGTGTGGTTTACATTGTCCGTTATTGAACTTTTGTTCATGTTGTATCTATGATTTTGTGTTTTATCACACAATTACTCATTAATATATTTCAGTCTACTGTTATTTATTTATCTTGTGCAGGTACTTACAGATTGTTGAAGGGAACTCATGCTCAGGTACTGGCCATAGGAAATGGGAATGGTTTGACTCCATAGATAACATACTGGCTGGGGAGCCTGACGCACAGCCAGGAATGATTTCATCTGTGACTGGTGGTAAGACTAGGTTCCTTTTCTGAAATGCACAGTATGTCCAAACTGTATCAGAAAGTCCCACTATTGTTCACTGGTGGTGAGAATCCATGTGTTTTCTGCAAAGTATTTCGTATATACATATTATACATTGGGGTCTCCTGCAGAAGTGGGTATCATGTCCACTGGCCATGTCACTGATTTGTAGTTTAGCACTAGTAGTTTTCATGTATGTTTTTGTTTGTTTGATTTTTTAATTTCTTTTCATTTAGCTCTCAGCATTGTGGTGTTTGTTATCAAGTAGTGTTTCAAAATGTGACCTACCATAAAAATGACAGAATCATCAGAATTCTGATGCTATTCGTCAACTTTATGAAGAATAAGGCATCTCCATGCTGAAACTCCTACTTCAGCTGCTGTTAACTGTAAAACAATTGGTAGGATAGTGTGTGAATGTGTGTAGAATTTTTTTTTTTTTTTTTTTTTTTTAGGGAAGAAGTGCTCAGGATAAGATAAGATAAGATAAGATAATGTTGCTTATAGCCCAGCCGACCGCAAAGGGCCACATCAGGGCTGTCACCACGTTAAAATCAACTCACAAGTCAGTCATTCACACAATTCTTTAAAATACATCGAAAAACCATCCGAAAGTTTGTTAAAAATCTTTCCACTGTAAAATCTCAGATCCGATGAAAAATGTTAATCTCTTTCAAGAACTCAAAGATGGCATCAGGTGGGACATCTCTGAACAAGGTTTTCATGGAATCTGCCGTAAAATGTTTGTGTCTCACATGTGCAAGTCCCAACACTCTAAAAGAATATGTTTCATTGTGAGTGGTACATGACATGGAATGCACCACGGAGCTTCTTCACTCTTTAAAAGGTACTCAGGAAATCCATTTCTAGTTTCACACCTTTGATTTGTTTTTCTTTTTCTAAGGATATTGGGAGGTTGTTAAGTACACTGTGGGGTCAGTGTATGAGTTGACAAATTTTTAGAAGCTTTTAGTATTGCAGTTGTGATTATTGTACTTAGCAACAGCTATCTCTGCTGTCTCCTTTCTGCTTGAATGTCTGTATTGCAGTTGTGATTATTGTGTTTGGAGACAACTGTCTCTACTGCCTACTCTCTGCTTGAAATGTCTGTATTGCAGTTGTGATTATTGTGTTTAGGGACAACTGTCTCTACTGCCTACTCTCTGCTTGACATGTCTATATTGCAGTTGTGATTATTGTGTTTAGGGACAACTGTCTCTACTGCCTACTCCCTGCTTGAAATGTCTGTATTGCAGTTGTGATTATTGTGTTTAGGGACAACTGTCTCTACTGCCTACTCCCTGCTTGACATGTCTGTATTGCAGTTTGTGATTATTGGGTGTATATAGGGACAACTGTCTCTACTGCGTACTCTCTGCTTGACATGTCTATATTGCAGTTGTGATTATTGTGTTTGGAGACAACTGTCTCTACTGCCTACTTTCTGCTTGAAATGTCTGTATTTCAGTGGTGATTATTGTGTTAAGGGACAACTGTCTCTACTGCCTACTCCCTGCTTGAAATGTCTGTATTGCAGTTGTGATTATTGTGTTTAGGGACAACTGTTCTCTACTGCCTACTCCCTGCTTGAAATGTCTGTATTGCAGTTGTGATTATTGTGTTTGGAGACAACTGTCTCTACTGCCTACTCCCTGCTTGAAATGTCTGTATTGCAGTTGTGATTATAGTGTTTAGGGACAACTGTCTCTACTGCCTACTCCCTGCTTGACATGTCTGTATTGCAGTTGTGATTATTGTGTTTGGAGACAACTGTCTCTACTGCCTACTCTCTGCTTGACATGTCTGTATTGCAGTTGTGATTATTGTGTTTAGGGACAACTTGACTTGTGAGTTGATTTTAACGTGGTGACAGCCCTGATGTGGCCCTTTGCGGTCGGCTGGGCTATAAGCAACATTATCTTATCTTATCTTATCTTAGGGACAACTGTCTCTGCTGCCTACTCTCTGCTTGAAATGTCCACAAATTTGCACAGCTCAGATCATGGGAACATTTGTAGTTTGGTCTACAGATTAATGGTTTTGACGTTGACTGATATGTGGGAAGGAAGACAGCACTTTTCAGCTTGAAATGAAGCCACGTTTCATTGTGTAATGCGTTTCCAGTTGAAAGTCAGCCCAAAATGTAGCAGCTTTGTCACATTGAAATACTAACTGTTACTAGCTTTTGGAGAAATTCTTTCATTACACTGTTACTAACTACTTTCAGAATTTAAGACAATGAGTGAAGACAAACTTTTTTTTGTCAATGTTTCAGAATGAATGGTGTGGTTGTAAAATGTTATAAGCAGAATTTGTTGTTATACCTAGTTCGCTTTCCTTCAGATGCATGCATCCTCCTTGCCAACAAAAAAATCCATGAGGCATTTAATGGTATGATGGGATTAAAAGAAAAGAAACTTCATCACTGAATATTCAGTAGGCAAGATTTTAGCGTGATATGCTTGTAATAGAAAATCACTAAGCACAATAATACGAAACCAAGCATATGAATAAGTGACAAGGAAAACGTTGAAACAGCCACCAATACAAAGGGTTCTAAATATGAAGCACATTAAGCACACACAAAACAAAAAGTTGCATTGATCTCAAAGAAAATCCTTTCATTTACTGACACTAAAACATTATTTAATTCTTCTTCTTTTTCCCAGCTGCAAGTCATGCAGAGAGTCCAAATGCTGTCCAAGAGCTAGCTGTGGGTGTGAACTGGAGCCCAGCTGCAACAGCGATTTTAATTGCCACATATACTGACCACAAACCACTCTTCACATCTTCCACTGTCAGAAAACAACAAGTGTGGCAGAAGGTTGCTGCCAAGCTCAACAACAAAGGCCACTCTTACTCTGCAGAACAGTGTGATAAAAAGTGGCGATCACTGCGTTATCGGTGGGTGCCTCTGAGCTTGTGTTTCATTATTTGTAGTCATAACAAGGTTTTCTAATAGTAATAGACTTATTAAAACATGTTTGGAATTCATCTGATATAGTGGAAAAAATTATTCTGTTATCTAATTGTTGGGCCAGTTTTCTACTGACAAGTAAAAATTATAGGAAATTGCACAGTAAGAGAATATATGTGCATAAAGAGAAAATTTATCATTTGCAGTTATCACCCGATGGTGGACATGTCACTGTAATCTGAGCAACCAAACTGTAATTCAGCTCACTACTGGTTGTGTTCAATACTTTTCCAGTACTGTTGGCATCCTAAGAAATAAGCTGAAATGGTATATCTGCATCATGAACTAAAAAGAAAATATGTCAGTTTTATAATGTGAGATAAATTCATCTTTGAATATAGCTGCTTTTAGAAAGTTGGAAAATTCTGCATTAATACTGAACTGAGATGAGAAGTAAGGGAATATTGTCCGGAATCTTATTTTGTGATGATCTCTCTTCGTGTTGGTACTTGTCAGTGATGATTAGAAGTATAGGTGCAAAGATAATTTGACATTTATTTTTGACTGGAAGATGCTCCAGATTTCAGGGACAGAGAAAGAGTAACTGTTCTTAACCTCTACATCGATATGTTTGTCCATGGTTTATCTTGTCCTTGTGGTTCTTTTGTTTACCTGTGGTTTATAACTATGTACAGCTTTGCATTTAAGCCTCACATTACTAATTAACGTTTCCTTGTCTTGCACTTACATCTTGCAGGTATTTTCAGATTGTTGAAGGGAATTCATGCAGAGGAACTGGGCGTAGGAAATGGGAATGGTTTGACTCCATGGATAACATTCTGGCTGGAGAAGATGCTGTGCAGCCAGAGACAATGACTTCATCTGGTGGTGAGATTCCATTTGTCTTTTGCGTTGTACAGTATGTCCACACTATATTAAAAAGCCGTACTGTTGTTGATTGGTGGTGAGAGTATATTTAGTTTTTTTTTCTCCATTGCTTGTTGTGTACATGTGATACATTAGGGTCTCCTGCAATAGCCGGTATTATGGAGTTAGTTCTTTTGCTGAGGCTAGAAAAGAAACCAACGAACGATTCACCTAGTGAAAGGGATATTTACTCTGGAATCTGAGCATTATTGAGGATTTGATTTAACTCCCGTCTCTCCCAAACTTTTATAGGGACCATCTGATTGACTTGGGTAATGTTGGTGCTGGAGAAGTAAATGTGAGAACAGGTTACTGTTAAAAATGATGGATATAGTGTGTGCGGCTTGCGTAAGTTAGCATCAGCCATAATTTGGGGAAATGTGCTCATGCTCATGTTCAGCACTTTTGGGAAAATCACTGATTCAGAAAAACAAAACAGCATTAAACAAGCAGAATCTTTTATTTTATTACTTTTTCATGTGACAGTTGTTATGAATGATATTTTTGTATTGTCTTACTGCCAAAAAAAAAAAAAAAGTGTATAAATGCGAACTTGAAAGAAGCTTCTCACTCACAACTAGCAGTTTATTCAAAATACTTTTCTTCAGATTGAAAAAAAAAGATGAACAATTTATCACATATTGAAATTCAATATAATCACTATGAGGAGTCTGGCCACATCACCAGCAAGTGGGAACATGGTTCTGCTATCTAAGGCCCCTTTGGACTGAGAAGCTGCATCACAAAGTCAGAGAACAAGTGACAGCCCCTGTGCCTTCCAAATGATCAAAGCATGTGAACATGAATAACCTTTTTTGTTGTACTCCCAGTTCTTATAGAACAGGGAGTACTTTAGAATGGGAACGAAGAAATGCTGTCTGTGTGTGTGTCTGTCCGTCCGTAGTCAAAATGTGTTCCACTCGCTCCAGACAAAACTACTGGGCCGATCTTTCTGAAAATTTGTAGGTATGTTCATTATGGGCCATGGATGATGCCCGATGTTTTAGTTTACACCGTTATAGCCGTTACTAACGGCTGTAACGGCCTGTAACAGTTTTTCTTCTTTATGGAATATCTTAGAAAGTACGTGGCCGATCTTTCGGAAAATTTGTAGGTATGTTCATTATGGGTCACAAATAATGCCCGATGTTTTAGTTTACCGTTATAGCTGTTACTAACGGCTGTAATGGCCTGTAACGGTTTTTCTTCTTTATGGAATATCTCAGAAAGTACTTGGCCGACATTTATGAAAATTAGCAGGTATGTTCATTGATGGTCACAGATGATGCCCGATGTTTTAGTTTACCCCGTTATAGCTGTTACTAATGGCTGTAACGGCCTGTAACGGTTTTTCTTCTTTGTGGGATATCTCAGAAAGTACGTGGCCGATCTTTCTTAAAATTTGTAGGTATGTTCATTATGGGTCACAAATAATGTGCAGTGTTTTAGTTTACTGTTATAGACTAACGGCCTGTAACGGTTTTTCTTCTTTATGGCATATCTCAGAAAGTACTTGGCCGATCTTTGTGAAAATTAGCAGGTATGTTCATTATGGGTCACGGATAATGCATGATGTTTTAGTTTACCCATTATGGCCATTACTAACAGCTGTAACGGCCTGTAACGGATTTTCTTTATGGAATATCTCAGAAAGTACTTGGCTGATCTTTGTGAAAATTTGTAGGTATGTTCATTATGGGTCATGAATAATGCCCGATGTTTTAGTTTACCGTTATAGGCGTTACTAACAGCTGTAATGGCCTGTAACGGTTTTTCTTCTTTATGGAATATCTCAGAAAGTACTTGGCCGATCTTTGTGAAAATTAGCAGGTATGTTCATTATGGGTCACGGATGATGCCCGATGTTTTTGTTTACCCTGTTATAGCCGTTACTAACAGCTGTAACGGCCTGTAACGGTTTTTCTTCTTCATGGAATATCTCAGAAAGTACTTGGCCGATCTTTGTGAAAATTAGCAGGTACGTTCATTATGGGTCACGGATGATGCCCGATGTTTTAGTATACCGTTATAGCCATTACTAATGGCTGTAATGGCCTGTAACAGTTTTTCTTCTTTATGGAATATCTCAGAAAGGACGTGGCCGAACGTTCTGAAAATTTGTAGGTATGTCCATTATGGGCGACTGATGATGCCCAACGTTTTAGCTTACCATTGTAGCCATTACTGACGGCTGTAACGGCCCATAATGGTTTTTCTTTTTTATGGAATGTCTCAGAAAGTACTTGGCCGATCTTTCTGAAAATTTGTAGGTATGTTCATTATGGGTCACGGATCATGCCCGACATTTTAGTTTACATTATGGCTGTTACTAATGGCTGTAATGACCCTTAACAGTTTTTGTTTTTTTATGGAATATCTCGGGTAAGTACGTGGCTGATCTTTCTGAAAATTTGTAGGTATGTTCATTATGGGTCAGAGATGCCCGATGTTTAAGTTTACTGTTATAGCTGTTACTAATGGCCCATAATGGTTTTCTTCTTGATGGAAAATCTCAGAAAGTTCTTGGCCGATCTTTCTGAAAATTTGTAAGTATGTTCATTATAGGTCACAGATGATGGTCGATGTTTACCAGAATAGCCATTACTAACGGTTACACCAGCCCAAGACGGTTTGTACTCTTTATGGAATATATCACGCGTATTCAGGATAAACTGGGAGTACGTTTATATGCTTTGCATCTTGTTGTTTTTTTGTTGGGGTGGGAAAGGGAGTATTTTATAGGGACCTTCTGATTGACTTGGGTAATGTTGATGTTGGAGAAGTAAGTGTGAGAACAGGTTACTGTTAAAGATGATTCAACCAACTGTATGTAATACCAACCAACTGTATGTAATTGCCTCAAGTTTGTCAACCTGCTGTTGGAAAAAGCCCCCTCAATCTAGCATGTAGTGCTGTGTCTGCAGTTTCGGTGGGGAAAGCTCACATCCCCTTGGATATGTGATAAATATGTGATAAATTATTGGATTATTGGAAGTGCCCTATACTCTGATGATTCGAGTGTGCCCCACCACACAGGCGCACACACTCCCTTTCCCACCCCACCAAAAATCAACAAAAAAGGTAATTCATGTTCACATGCTTTGATCATTTGGAAGGCACAGGGGCTGATGTACAGCCCTCTTTTGTCTCCTTTGTTTTTCATTTCGTGTTGTTTCAATGAATTCTCTTCTTCTTATATGTATGTAACCAAGAATGTCTTTTCTGGGAATCAGAATATTATGAGCATGACAAATGGGGCTGCTGACCAAACCCGTGTTTGCATTCTTCAAATTGTTGCCTTTTTCTGTTCACTTTGATTGATTGTCTTTGTGTGTGTGTGTGTGTGTGTGTGTGTGTTGTGTGTGGGTGTGTGTGTGTCTTTGTGTGTGTGTGTGTGTGTGTGTGTGTGTGTGTGTGTGTGTGCGCGCGCGTGCGTCTTTTTATCTGTCTCGATTCATCTTTGGGGTCTTTGAGGTCTGTTCAGTTTATTTATAGCATGCATGACTTTTTATAGAGGTATAGGTATGTGATGTTCAGGTACATCTGTTTGAATGTATATGTGTATTTGAATAAGTGTGCATGCATGCAATGTATGTGTCATGATTCATGATGCATGTACATGTATGGATATGCATAAGTGTATATGCATAACTGCACTGGACAAATAGAAAAGCCCTTTCTCTCTTCCCTGCCACCTTTTTCATCCTTTAGAATAGTTGTTCTTGTTTATGTATGCTCTGATTATTGGAAGTGCCTATGCCTTGATTATTGAAGTGCCTATACTCTGATGATTCGAGTGTGCCCACCACACAGGCACACGCACTCCCTTTCCCACCCCAACAAAAAAAAACAACAACAAAGTTTATTTATGTTCACATGCTTTGATCATTTGGAAGGCACAGGGCTGTCCTGTTCAACCAGTAGCAATACTTTGCAAAAGTGGAGAAGAAAAGAATGTTCTTAACACTTCAACTGTTCAACATAGCATACAGTTGGCTTAGAGAAGAACCAAGATCTTATCACTCATCTACTCTAGCTTGCAACTGTTATGCGATTGAAACACCTTCTAGTTTTGAAATCATCATTTGAATGTAATGTGAGGCTAGTAACATTGTTAATAATTAACTATGTCATTTCTTGTACTCTGACACAAGATCATACAATAGTGTGAGTATTCATGTCACTTTGTGATGCAGCTTCCCAGTCCAAAGGGGCCTTAGATAGCAGAACTATGTTCCCACTTGCTGGTGATGTGGCCAGACTCCTCATAGTGACGCATAGAGACTGCTTCCAACTTCCCTTTGAAACGATGTTCCCCATGCAACACAACACTGTGATTAATGGTCAAAAGATGCGATTCAACCAACTGTATGTAATTGCTCAGATTTGTCAACCTGCTGTTGGAAAAAGCCCCTCAATCTAGCGTGTAGTGCTGTGTCTGCTGTTTCAGTGGGGAAAGAAACTATCAGCTCACATCCCCACGGATGTAAATCTATGAGGGGTGTATACAATATTACCAATGCTCTGAAAAAAATGTAGTGACTTGGACTTTGAAAGTGTATTCCATCTCCTACAAAAGTCACTTACACAGTTTATAGTAATAAAAAATAAGAGACAAAACAGCCACCAATACTATGGCTTCCGAACATCAAGTATACTAAGCAGACACAAAACATGAAGTTGTATTAACCTAAAAAAGATTATTTTCACTTAGTGACACAAACTCAAACTTTAAATTGTGATGGTTCTGTACTGTTTCTTTCCAGTGGCAAGTCAATCAGGACCTTCAGAAGGTGTCCCAGAGGAAGCTGTGACTGTGAGCTGGAGCCATGCTGCTGTAGCACTCTTGATTGCCACATATGCGGACCTTCAACAACTCTTCACATCCTCTACTGTCAGAAAACAGCAAGTGTGGCAGAAGACTGCTGCCATCCTCAAAGAAGAAGGACACGTTTACTCAGCAGAGCAGTGTGACAAAAAGTGGAGATCACTGCGTTATCGGTGAGTGCCTGTGTGTTTGTGTTAAAATATTTGTTGTTGTATTTAAGTTTTCCAATAGTATTACGTTCACATTTTTTGTATTGTCTAGCAGTTGAACAAAATTGTTTGAACATTTGGTTGCTGGGCAAGTTTTAGATTAACAATTGAATGTTAATAGGAAACTTCGCAATAAGAGAAAAATTGCACAGTAAGATACAATTTATCATTTAGCGTTATCACCCTTTACTGGTGCCCACCAAACAAATCCTTATCTGCTCCATTATTGGTATGTTATGTTTATTGTTTTCAGTGTTTTGCCAGTGGCTGTGTGTGCTCAAGGAAGCAAGTTTAAAATGTTTATCTGCTCTGTGAACTTGGGACAGAATATGTTAATGGTGTAACGTCACGCAAGTTCTTTGAATAGAGTTTTGCAAAGTTTCTATGAAACTTAGTAAAGACTTTTAGTACAGAATGACTATCCAGAAATTCATCTGGTAGTGGACTCCTGTCATCAGGGAACATGTCAATTCCAATCAGAATTGTAGTTTCGGAGGTGATCTGATGTTTATTTTGGAATGTAACTTGCTTCGGATTTGAGGCACATTATGATAATAATCATTCTTAGCCTGAAACATTCTGTTGTTTACATGTAGTTCCATTTTGTCCTCCTTCACCTTCTGCTGACCTGGGCTTTATGTTGTATGTGTGATTTCAGCTCACCATGTTTGTGTGTGTGTGTGTGTGTGTGTGTGTGTGTGTGTGTGTTGTGTGTGTGTGTGTTGTGTGTGTGTTTGTGTGTGTGTGTGTGTGGTGTGTGTTTGTGTGTGTGTGTGTGTGATTTATTTATTTCTCTTGTGCAGGTATTTTCAGATTGTTGCAGGGAATTTGCGCACAGGAACTAGGCATAGAAAATGGGAATGGTTTGACTCCATGGATAAAATTCTGGCTGGAGATCCTGCAGTGCAGCCAGAGACGACGACTTCTCTGTGACTGGTGGTGAGAGTTCATTAGTTTTTTGCATATACATACATACCATACAGCAGGGCCTTCTGCAGGTACTGCTGTTTTGTTGCAGCTCCCTGAATGGGCCTAGCTGGCCGGCTCACTGTGTTAATAGCATCAGTAGTAGTTAGTTTTGCTTTTGGGCTATGCTCTTATCATCGTGATGGTCACCAGATGTGCTTCAAACTGCAACCTCCCACAAAACAACAGAATCAGCTGAATATGGATGCTGATCTTTAAGTGGAGGAAGAAGAAGATACCTTCTTTACTGAAGCTTGAGTTCCATTGCCTTTTAGTGAAAAATTAGTTTGTAGAATAGTTTGTGAGAGTGCATACAACTTTTTTTTGTGTGGGAAAGGGACAGGGAGGAAATGTTTAGTTGTTATTAGATAGGTTGCATGGTCTGGATGTGTGCATGGGCTTTAGGGGCATGATTTTTGTTTTCAAGAACTTTTCTAGATCCTTTTGGTGTTAGTCTATTACAATTGTTCTTATCATTTATAGTGAGGACTACTTCTGTTTTCTATTTTAAGCTTGAAATGTCCACAAATACATGACTCAGATCACGGGAATATTGATGATTAGGTGCTCAGCTTAATTGTTTTAATAATAAACAAGTACACTGGCATAATTTTTACAGTAACCATCGGCGGGAAAGCAAGGTAGAATAAATTTCAACTTGAAAGAAAGCCGCTGTTGAAAATCAGCCAAACAGTGACAGCAGATCTTTAACATTGAAGCACTGCCTGTAATGTAGCTTTTCATTAATAACCAAATTAAAGCAATAAGGGGAATGTATTTGTTAATGCTGTTAGATGATTAATTGGTTTGCTTGTAGAAGTCACATGTAGCAATAATATTTATGCCCACTTTGCCTTTTTTCTCATAATTGTTTGCATCCTCTTTGCCAACAAAAAACAGGTGAGGTATTGCATTGGTTGACACGTGAATTAAAAGGAGAATTTTGTATTCATCAGACAAGATTTTGCTGTATTTGTGTAAAACAACTTTACTGTCATGGACATGAAATTCTGGGAGTCATGTAGTAAACATAGGGTAGTACTTCTGTCTATTCAACTGCCTTTGCTTCATTTAGGTGACTGAAGTCTCTTTTTATAGGGGAGGGGATAAGAATTCAATATGGCAGTTAGAATTAATTTTGACCTTTTCAAGGGACTGTATTTTGTTCATAACGAAGTCGGTGAATTAACGTTTGTACATACGGTGCTTTGCTTTCTTTTTTTTTTTTTCCCTTTAAAAGATCTGTTGAGAAGAGACCTATCAAATTTTATGTTTGTCCATATAGGAAGCTATGTGAAATTTGTCTTTTACAGACAAACATCTATTTTGAAATAAGAAATGATGACATACTGCTAATTATGATATTGTGCATATGCTACAGATGAAGACGGTCTGAAATAATGAACAGCATCTGCTAGGTGAATCAAATGAAGAAAAAAACATGAAGTTTGGTTTTAGTTTTTAATGCGCAATTATCAAACATATAATGCAACACAAAAGTGAGTGTTGTCTCTTTAATTCACAAGCACTTAATTACAGTTTTCACCATCCTCTGTTCATAGGTGTGTCCACTGCACTCAGAGGTCTTTGTTTTTGTTTTGTTTTTTTGGTAATGACTGATTTGCTTCAAAAAGTAGTTATAAGTTTAAGTAACCTTTTGAAAAAAAAATTATTCAGCTTTTAACAGTTGCAAGTTTGCTCTTTTGCACACATTTAAGGACACAAACTATGGACAGACTAATCTAAACTTTGAAAAATCAAACTCCTTTCAAAGGTGAAGGTCAGTGTTTCTTGCTCAAAACTGCCTGATTTCAGCTTCTGTAAACTGCAAACAACACATGTGTTATTTTGAACAAAATATTTATCAGTTAAATGTATTATTCACTTCCTGTATGTATGAGCTAAGGTATACCCCAACAGGTCTGACAAGTCGATGGATTGTGAAATCAGAGTAACCCAGTTTACTTCTAGTGTTTCTTTCAAAGCTGTAGAAACATAAAACATTACCTGCAAAAATTGAGAGACTTCAGAGTTCAGTAATTATACACTATTCTTAAATAAATCAAAATTTCATTATGAAATTGATTGTTTACAGCCTTCTGTATTTTTTTTTTCCCTAGTGGTGACAAAATCAGCTCTTTCACCAAGTGAGGATCAAGAAACAGCAAGTTCTTCCAGTTCTTCAACACCTTGTTCTCCACCCACAACTCCAAAACTTTCTCCAAGAAAGAGAAGAAGATCTGGCCATGACAGCGAACTTCCTCAGTTACTGGAAGCATTTCAGAAGGAAGCTCAGGAAACGTCTCAGAAACTTCTTGAAGCGTTACAGGAACGCAATCGAATTTTGCAACAGATTGCAGATGGATTGTTCAAGAAATTGGGCAAATAATGTCTTGTTCTGAGTTTGTGACCTTGTTCATTTTTTTTCTTTAATTTTCCAAAAGCAAAAGACAATAAACAAGACGCATGTACAGGAAAAAACCCCCCATAGTTTCAGAAACAGTTACATATAGTGATTAGACACTTAGTAGGTGATGGACAGATGAGGGCACATCTCTATTATGAAACAGAGGTAATAATAGAAACTATTACCAAATGGCATAACATAACATTTTTTTAAATAAGTGAGCCTATGAATGGACAGTTTCATTTCACAATGGAAAGATTATCCAACCACACCGTCCATTCTGGCAACATGATGACTACGCACACAAGGCTTGCTTTACATAAATAAAGGCATATATTTTTTCCATTTTAGCTCGAACTCGTGGGTTTTCCCTAGAGTTGCTGATAAATATTTTTCTGTTCTTACCCTTATATTTGAACTATTGATGAAACTAGGCATTGTAGGGTTCGAATTGTGTAACTTACTTTTATAGATGAAAAATTTGGCAAATAGTAATATGAAATCTAAAGGCTTGTCTGTTATTGCATTTTCTACACAACCAAACAAGATTAGTTGCTCATTTTATATTAATCTTAGAGAATGGGGACATTTATTCCATAAAACAGATTCAAAGTCATTCCAGAAATTTTGAATTACAATGCAGTTCCAAAACAAGTGCTGAATTGTCTGTGTTTCTGAGTTACAGAAATTACATTGTGGGGAGTCTGTGAGTTTACACATGTGAAGAAACTTTTGTGTGGGGAGAATATGGTGTAAAAGTCAGAACTGGAACCATTCAGTTTAGTATCTGTAGTAATTTTAAAAGGGTTTAAAAAGATATCTTTCCACTTGAGTCCAATATACAGACGTTCCCATGTAATCACTGCAGCTGGTGTAATTTTAGAGCCAAGTAGGATTGATTTAACTACTTTGTTGTCTTTCTGGGTCAAGGTCCATGCTATATTTTCCTCATCAGTTACATGTGCTATGTCTTCTCTGTAATTGAGAATTTCTTGATATTTTCTAATAGCTCTGATGATTCCCTCATAAGATAAAAATTTAGTTTTTATAATGTTTGAGTATTTTACCTTAAAATCATTAAAGGACAGAAAATTTCCATTTGCATCCATTACATGGTTAATTTTTGTTACGCCTGCTTCTATCCATTCTTTCATGTAGATCACCTTATTGTCCCTCATTATGTTTACATTGTAATGAATATATTCTGACAGAAAGTCTTTTATATTTAAAGGTTTACACTTTGAGCAGAACTTTTTATAGTGTCTAACAACATCAAGCCAGAAATGGATTATCGAGTCGTTGGAGTAACACGTTAGCGTACTCACCTCCGAGCGTTTTCATTTGTTTCATGGCTGGATACAAGGTATATATGAAACTGCTAAATTCTGTTTCTGGAATAATTAACCATCTTAGCCAGCTAATCTTCAGAGACTCAAGTAGTGTGAAATAGTTATATTTTTAGCTCCGTTCATATTTGAAAATTACCTAATTACTTATCATATTGTGTTTCCATTCCATAAGAACTGGAACATTCAGTTCTATTTCTTCAAAAGTGCTTGGGGGTCCAAAAATAAGAGAACACATAGGTAAACATGGAGAAGAATGAACATTTATTAATATTGCGATCTTCCCAAAAGGGTGAGATTTCTTCTTTTCCTTGTTTTAAGATTTTTGCACACCTGGAAAGCTTTTGAACTGTAATTTAATCAACAATTTGTCTATATTAGTAGAAAATTTTATTGCAGAACTTAAAGATACAGGATTCCATTGGAAGTTCCTGTCTAAAGTATGAATTTGCTATTTTTTCTACTTCCAGCCATCTAGTGGGTTTTATCACTATCTGTTTCAAGCCTGACATCCTGTGCATATCATAAGGATACTATAGTCCTTCAAGACTGTTCAGAACCACAAGTAGCAGAAGAAGTAATCGTCTGCCAAACTGAGACAGGAAAATTTGTGTTTTATGCTAATGCCTTTAAACATCTTTACTTTCGAATCATCAGTGATAAAATTCTGCGAATTATATAAAAGTAGGGAAAGCGGGTCCCCTGTGCATCCACTTTCAAGTTTAAAGGGTAAGAATACTGAAACATTTACCAGAACACACATGTGGTATTCATATAAATGTTCAAAACCCTGAACAGTATAGTCCAAAATTTTGAAATGTCAAACATTTTTCAAAAAAACCAAGAGACACTGTCAATTGCTTTCTCAAAATCAATCAGCATTAAGAGACCAGGGATGCGTGTTTTTTTTCAGTGTAAAGCATAATATCATATAGCAATCTTATATTTTCTCCAATGTAACGACCCTTGATAAAGCCCTTCTGACAGCCATTTATAATGCTTGGCAAGACTGTAATCTTGCAGATATGCAAGCGGAAGCTATTTTATAGGAGACATTTAACAGGGATACTGGGTGCCCATTTTTTTTATAAATTGTTTGGGTTTTTCCTCTTTGGGAAAACACACAATGATTCCTTGTCTTTGTGAGACTGAAAGTTGCCCACAGTCGTAGCCTGAATTAACTGATCTGACAAGAAAGTGACCAATGTCTACAAAAAAGAACTTAAAGAATTCAACAGTGAATCCGTCTGACCCAGGACTTTTGTCATTTTGCATTTTTTTCAGTGCTTTTGCAACCTTACTGTACATGAGGGTCCTTTAATGCTCTCTCTCGCATCACAAGAAATTGCTGGGGCATCTGGCAAAAGATGGTTAAGGTTAATATCATTAACCTCCCTGTAACTGTATAAACTGTGGTAAAAGGTCTGGACTTCTGACAAGATTGTATCTTGGTCTGATATTATATCACCATTACCATTGCCAAGGTAACTCATCGATTTGTGTACAAAATTTCTTTTTTCCAAGTTGCTAAAATATTTGCTGGTTTTTTTCACCATCTTTTAACCATCTAGTTCTGCTTGTACAGCTATCCCTTCCATCTTTTTGTTTCTTAGTGTCTGCAGTTCATTTCTTAGTTTGTCTAGTACTTGTATGTTATCTTCACTTATATTGCCCTCCAAGGCTTGTATTTCTTTTGTGAGATTACCTTCCCTTTCTTTCTCAGTTTTTCTTTTGTGTGAAGAATAGGCAATAGTTTTGCCCCATATTTCCATCAAAAGCACTTCGAAAAACAGTTGTTTGTTGATCTGAAATTGTAATTCATTATTTGGAACATTACTAAGTTCTTCAGTATTATAAACTGGTAGCGCATATTGTTTTTTTACATCCAAAATTTTCTGTTTTATTTCTGCTATGTATTTATCATCTTTGAGAAGTGAATTGTTAAATTTCCAGAAGGGTCTATCCCTTTTGAACTGATCTTTTCTCAACACAAGTGAAACTAAAGAATGGTCAGATCGGTAGCCAATATCTACAGTTGCATCTCTTATCTCTGATATGAGCGTCTGGGAAGTTAGGAAATAATCAAGTTGACCTTGTTTTATTGAGTTAAATTTATGCCATGTGTATGCCCTTTTCATTGGATAAAGATTCCTAAACACATCAATTAAATCATATGTGGCTATCATGTCAAGAATTTTCTTCCGTGTTTTAGGTCTGTTGGTAACGCTTGAATAATTGCGCACATCAGTCTTGAGATCAAGGGCACAATTCCAGTCTCCAGCTGCAATAGTGAAATCATTATCAATTTCCTCAATTTTTTGTAATATTCTCTCAAAGAACTGTGGGTTATCCCCACTGCTTGGGCCATATACATTGACTAGTGTGATACGCTTATTTAAGAACTCTATATCCATTACAGTGAAGCAACCCCCAGGATCCCTGAATACTGTATACAATTTATATTCAAAATTGTTATTGAATAGAATACCAACACCATTTTTATTTGTTTCAGTACCTGCTAACCACACGTTATAACCCCAACTAGCTCTTATATAGTTTTCGTTGGCTTCCTTTAAATGTGTTTCCTGTAAAAAGTATATGCTAGCCTTATGTTTGCGAAGATAATCAAACACATCTCTTCTCTTGTTGATGTCATTTAAGCCATTGCAATTAAAAGTACAAATTTTGAAATCATCGTGTTTGTTCATTACTCTATGAGCTATATTTGCTTTTTCGTCAAACTTTCAAACATCATAAAGAAAATATTAAAAAAAGTGAGGTCAGCAACAATCCAACTTCCCCCAAAAGTCCATGTTCAGTGGCATACATACATAAAGAGCTGTTTCGACTGAACATCTTCATTAATTTGAGCTGCCAACATCCACTCAGTATGCCATCTGGACAATAAACATTCATATATTCAAAACCATAATGAATCATTACAAAAACACCTGGAAAAAAGAATAAAGGTCTCAACATAGACAAGACAATTAAACATATTCAGTGGATAAAAACTACAAATTAGCTTGAACTGCATACACATATCGGAACAACAATGGAACTTGATCAGAATGAAAAATGACTGATGAAAGCTGTCAAAAAAAAAAAAAAAGAACATTCAGCAGCAGCTGACAGAATGACAACAAGGAAACGTATCTGTGTGCAAGCATATCACCATGAAGATGTCAGTACAATTTAAATTTGCGGTTGTGTGTACCTCTGTGTCAGTGTGCTTGTTGGGTGCGTCATGTGAGTGTGCTCACACATGGCAGCACATATTAGTTTCCGCTTGCGGCCGTATAGTCCACCCGTGTGTGTTTGTGTACTCTCTCTCTGGCGTATGTATGAATGTCTGCCTGCTATTCGTATTGTGTATACTGTCAAAACTGTGTTCAAAATGAGCTGTATATTCTGCGCAACAATTCTGTAGGTATAGTCACCTAATACTACAGGGAAACATTACTTTTAAAATCGGTAATCAATTATGGCAATCTCCCCCACCTCCTGTTTAGCCAGCAGAGCGAAAGTTTAGAGCACAATCTCAACGCCACCCTTACATCACCAGCACCTTTTTTCTTTTGTAGTGTAGTATAATACACAGTCATGATACATTATTACTAATGTTAATACTAGAAACCTAAGTTTTAAACCAAAGCAATAATATCAGTCTGACAAACCAAACGTATTTTTCAACGATAACATCAGTATTGCCAATGACAACAGCGATATCACCACTTGACTAGCAAACAGTAGAACACACTAAACTTCCACTTCCTCCAAGGGAACAAAAAAAAAAAAAAAAATTCCAAAAAAGATGACAAAACACATAGTTCCATGTCTACTATCACCATCACCGTCAAATTCAAATCAAGGTGATGGTTCATGTTTATTCAAAACCCATCGGTTGAAGGGGAAAAAGGGGAGGAGATTATGGAAAACGGAGTGGGGGGGGGGGGGGGGGCAAACCCATTGTCGCACCATATTCCAGCTCGGCCACCTGTTCGGGCGAAGAACAACTCATATTATATCTGGAAGGGGAAATGAGGGGACGCGGGCGGAAGGAGGATGGGAGGGACACAAGGGAGGGGCGGGGAGGATCAAGGGGTCAGCCTTTGATACTTTAGTGAAACTTACTGGGGGAGAAAACAGTTACCTATAACCAGTCCATGAATCGCATCAGACTGTGATAAACAGGTACATGTTGTACTTGTCCATTTTTGTTGTTGAACTGGAAATTTATTTGTATATTTGTGAGTTTCACAGTATCTGTTTTTTTGTACATACATGTGTGGCAGGCCACACATACGACAATTTATTTTCTGTGTCTGTCTGTCTGCCTATCTGTCTGTCTCTCTTTCTTTCTCTGTCTGTCTCTCATTTAGCTTCTTGTTTATAATTGTAGATTTATTCTTACAACAGTTTGTGGTATGGTTGGCAAAACTACTTTTTTTTATTCTATTTCTTTCTTTTTTTTATAGTATAAGTTATATTTTACTGTAAAAGGACTTTTTTGTGTTAGGGTAAGAAGTCACTTTTCATGGTGCTTTTATTTGATTGGCTGCATAGTGTTAGTTTAAAAAAGATTCACAGTTAAGCGTTCTGTGACTGGACAGTCTGTTGAAAGCTTTCCTTTGAAGGTGCAGTAGTGTGTGTGTGTGTGTGTGTGTGTGTGTGTGTGTGTGTGTTTGTCTAGATTCTCAAAGAATTTTCAAATAAATCATCTCCAAGCATGCAAGTTCAGTGCACATTGTTATTTATCATTGTTAGTTTAATATTGTTGCTGTGTTTACAATGCTTCAATATATGACTGACCTACTTGTTTTTTACTTTTTGTTGAAGACAGCTATAGGTTTGATATTTACAGAATATTGTGTTCCGACATATTTGTCAATGGCTATTGACAGACTTTTGAAATGTATCATAACCAAGTTCAGATTTGGTATTTTAGATATCTATGCACATTTTCAGTATTACAAAAATTTAAACTATCATGTGAGTATTTGTCCATTATGACAGTTATCACAAGAAAATGAATTCATTTTGTTCTGTCTTGTCCAGAATAATGATTTAAGAAAATGAAACCATACTTTGTTCTTCTTTCGAATTAATATTTTAGAACATGTATACACAAATACTTTAGGACATCACTTCATTCTTGAAATTTTGTTAATAATGAGAGCAACTTTGCTGGAATATTGATTGAATTGAAAATGAAGAAATTTGTTGAACACTTGCTTGTTAATTTGTTTGTAATGGATTATAGCAAGATATTTTTTACATCACCTGTTTACATCTGTGTAAGGCCTTTATGAATAAAACATCTTTGTCTTTGTCTTTTCTCTCTCTCTCTCTTGTCTCTGTCTGTTGTCTGTCTGTCTCTTTCTCTCTCTCTCTCTCTCTCTCTCTCTCTCTCTCTCTCTCTCTCTCTCTCTCTCTTTCTTCACCATCCTCTCTTTGCTTCCTTTTCCTTTCTCCCAGCTTTTGACCAGGAACCCATTGCCAGTTTGGTTGAATGATAAGTTCCAGAATGTTAAACTTTGGTTAAGCTTTCTGTGTGAGCTTGTTCCACTTTCCTGTACCCTCCCCCACACCCCTCACTTGCCCCCCCACCACCCCCCCCTGCCCCAACCCTCCCCCCCTGCCCCCAACCCTCCCCCCTGCCCCCAACCCTCCCCCCCCCCCCCCCTGCCCCCCCCCCACCCCCCCCTCCCCAACGGCCCCTTGCTTTTTACTCTCCATGTCCTCCTCTTTATGTCTAGTCATCTCTGTTCTAGATCCTGATGTGCCTTTGACTTGTCACATACTCCTGGCACCGAGTAGATGGTTTACATACATTCTTCTTTTTTAGATGTACTCTGAGAAACATTAAAAACTGTAAACTAAAACGTTTTCATTTTATGCATGCACACACAGACACACACACAGACACACAGACACACAGACACACACACACACACACACACACACACACACACACAATCACTGGAATATTAGCTCATGTAATGCCCATATAGATGTATGCAACTGTGCAAACATTCTGTTGAAATTATGTGGAAATAGTTCTTCAGGGTTATTAGCATGAAATAAAAAGGGTGTCAAAGGACAAAAGTTACCAGCCAAAAATGAACAATACATGACCACACAGAATACCTGTGATATTTCCACAAGGATAATCTATTCTTGTGCCAGATTTCTTGTGAATACTGTCTTAACAATGATCCTGATCCTGACTCTCATCTGAGGTGTTTTATCTTATGAATGTTGAAGCTCAATGTGTGTGCAAGATATTGTATGTAGAAAGATTTTCTGAACTGGAAACAATGCGTCATTAAGCTAATCTGTAGTTACCCTAGAATTTGGGACATAATAATGACTGGTAGTAGCAATTTTTTGCAGTATTGATATTGTAGGTTTACCAGTGAGAATGTAGTAGCATCTGAATGCTAAAGTAAGTTTCAAAGCTAGTGACCCTTCGAAACTGGATACTATATCCCATTGTGTGTTCAAAGACTGGGTTGATAGATTCACCTTTGCCATCTTTTAAAATCTAGGATTCTCGTCTCATCTGAAATTACATAATGGTTTCATGACAGACCATCATTCTTGTTTGTTCTTTTAACATAGAATATGCAGGCAGAATGATGCATGAAAGTGTTTTGTTTCAAATGTGTGAATGTCAGGCTTGTAGTTTGAAAGGATGTGAGGGGATTCATTTTTTGTTGTCTGGCATCTGAGAAGCAATGAAAGAAACGGGCAACTACGTCTGTCAGCTGAAAGATTTACAGTCCAGTAAAACCCTGTTCTGTTCTTGATCATCTTTGTAGGTTGCTTGCACAGTTTCCCTTTCCCCACTTCAAATTGATTCAGTATGACTGAGTCTGATTGAACAGGTTTCTGAGCAGCTTGATCTGGCTGTTTGAAATGAAGGCATCTGGCGCTTTTGCAATACGGTAAATTGAGATGGTATTTTTCACATGCATATCTTTATCTGTTTTTGAAATTTTCAAATAAAAGGAATATGAGTTGCACTCATACAGACATGTGCGCACATGTGCACATGCTCTCTCTCTCTCTCTCTCACACTCTCACACACACGCACGCACACATGCAAGCACGCACAGGTATGCATACATTACACAGAGATGAAGTGAAAAGCAAGCAGACATGTATATGCAAACATGCACATATGTTGAATATACAGACACACTGCTACGCATGCACGCGCACATGCACATACACTCACAAACACACATAACACACACACACCACACACACACACACACACACACACACAGAAAGAAGAATCACTGACAGCAATTCTTCTTTCCCACTATCTGAAAAATTTGCTTTCTTTCCCTCACTTCCTGTATAGCAGTTTTGTGAATAATTCCAGTACAAACAGAAATGACACTTATGATAAAGGAATGAAAATTTTAAGTCTATTTATTATTGATAGATGAAATATTTATAATCCATTGACAGTAAAACTAAAAACCATCATCTGTACTCTGATGTGGCCGTGGCATCAGACAATGATTGAATATTGTGATGCCCTACTGGTTTGTCACTGTAAAGTATATCTTTGTGTTAATTAATCCCAAAGTTGACCTTTCATTGTCAGTGTGTGTGTGTGTGTGTGTGTGTGTGTGTGTGTGTGTGTGTGTGTGTGCGTGTGTGTGTGTGTAATTAATTGTTAGCACTTATAATAATCTGCCATGACTGCTGCACTTCCATCATGGCGTCCTGTACTTTTGCCAAGCAAGTCACATGATGTAGGACAACTTAGAATCCTCTACACATGGACACAAAGCACTTGAGTATTGTTTAAAGGCTCGCTTGTAAAATCTTGGATGAAAAACGTTGATCTCTCTTAGAAACTCAAAATTCACATCAGGTTGGACATCTCTGAAGATTTTCATGGAATCTGCCGTAAAGTGTCTATAACTGACATCATACAGGACCCAACACTCCGTCAGAACGTGTTTCTTTGTGAGTGGTACATGACATGGAATGCTCAACGGAGCTCCTTCACCTTTTAAAAGGTAAGAAGAACGGATGTAAAAGGAGTGGCTCGAGTGCAAACGGCTCAAGACTGCTTCTTTAGTTTTGTTAGCCGTTCTGTGTTCTTGCTATTTCGAAGATATGTTTTAATGGACCGGTCCTAAATTTATGTTTTGCCACGTTCTTGTTCGTTGTTTCCGTTCACTCTTGCTTTCCACACTGGTAGGCGTGGAAGGCACGGTCTTCACACACACACCCACACACACACACCCCCCCCCCCCCCACAATCAATTGTAAACACAACGGATATATCTCAACGTCACAACACCTGTTCATGTATACCTGGGCTGTCAGACTTTCTCCCATCTGTCATTCTTATCCTCAGTATCCATGTTCCTCCATCCATGCGTCGATCAATATCCGTGTCCCTCCATCCTTGTCTATCCCCCCTCCCCCCCCCAGTCCCCTCACCCTCCTTCTCTCTGTCTCTCGCTATCTCATTCACACACACACACACACACACACACACACACACACACACACACACACACACAACACACACACACTCGCTCACTCGCCCACTCCCACAGACGGCTTGTGGAGATCAATCAATCATGGACAAAACGGATCAGTATCTCACAAACCAACACCACGGCACCCATTGTAGCCTACTACCCGAGCTGCCGGACTTTCCATCATCTATACTTCTCATCCGCAAAATTCCTGTTCCTCCATTATTGTTTACCTCTCTCCTCTCTCTCTCTCTCTCTCTCTCTCTCTCTCTCTCTCTCTCTCTTTTCTCCTTCCCTCTCTTTCTCCTACGCTATGGAAGATAGAGCTGCGAAAGCAAAGAGAGGAGTTGTATGCATCTTAAAACTGCTGTGGTCCTCGGTGAAAAGCATCCCAAAGTGTTCTTTAAATTATTTGATTGTCAAATCCTACCAATGCTAACTTACGGCTCTGAAGTTTGGGGATTGATTGCAAATCAGAATTTGATTGAAAAAGTACACCTCTTTGCGTTGAAAAGATTGTTAAATGTTAGCGTTAAGACACCTAATGTCCTCGTCTATGGTGAATGTGGTAGATATCCTCTTTATGTTCATTCTTATATAAGATGTGTTAAATATTGGTTGAAACTTTTGAGAATGTCTGATGAGCGTCTGCCTTTAAAATCTTATAAAATGCTGCTAGCTCTTCACTATCAAAATCAGAACAATTGGGTTTCTGCCGTATGCTTTACTTTATACAAATATGGATTCGGGCATGTATGGGAACACCAAGGTGTTCAAAATATTCATCTTTTTCTCAGAGAATTCAAGCAAAGGCTAATTGATTGTTTCATTCAAGGATGGGAGGCTCAGTTGAGAGATAAAAGTCGGTATACATTTTATGCATCTTTCAAACTATCGTTTGGTACATCTCAATACTTATTCGACCTAAAACAGTGTGTACTGAAAAAGACCTTAATCAGATTTAGATTAGGTGTTTCAGCATTACGAACGCATCGGTACCGATATTCTAATAATGTCTCCCCTAACTGTCCATTTTGCGAGAGTGTCCCAGAAAGTGAACTTCATTTTATATGCGTCTGCCCCAAATACTCAAATGTTAGAGAAAAATACATTCCCTGTAAATATTACAGTTACCCTTCTTCTTTCAGGTTATCGTTACTGATGTGTGACACCAAATGTATGTGCAGACTGGCAGCATATCTAACTGACGCATTTAAAATCCGTAATCTTGCTATTCCGTCTGCAGGTTAGTATGGTTGTTAATCATATTCATTTTCAATGTAGTATCCTGACATGATTTCCCTTTGTACCCCCTCCCCTTGACATGGGCAGAAGGCCTGGCTCATTAAACATTTTGTCATTGTCATTTGTCATTGTCATTCTCTCTCTCTCTCTCTCTCTCTCTCTCTCTCTCTCTGGCTATGGCTAAAACTATAAATTGTCTTGAGTCTCTCTCTCTCTCTCTCTCTCTCTCTCTCTCTCTCTCTCTCTCTTGAGAACTTAGAAAACTTGCTATTTCACAAAGAAGGAGGGCAACTAATTTTGCGTAATCGTCAACGCCAACTCGACAATGATGCAGCTCTCCCCCATTCTGAGAAATCTGCAATAATCGGTGCAATGTAGATGCATTCTCGCAAAACGGAAATCGAAAGGCAGTGCGATCGGATTCCTGCTTGGTTACTTGAGCAACAGTCCTTGGAACATCCTGTGCACCCAGTCTCCCCCTGTCCAACGACCATGCGGGGAGCAGAGCGCAGTCTCCAACAGCAACAGTAATTACCTCCCCTTAGCTCCCCTCTCCAACCCTCTCCTCCCCCACCTACCCATCCACGGCTCCTAACTTCTATGACTTGCGTACCTGTCCCTTCATCTTCTCTCCTTGTGCCGTAGGTCATATGCAGTGCCCCGTGCATTATTAGTTTCTGGTTTCTTTCTTCGTGAAAAGTAGAATCCGTCGACAGTCATCGCGTAACCTACTTTGTGCTTGAGTATCATATGCTTTATTCTCTCCGTTTTGCCATCGATCAGCTACCCTTCATCTTGCGTTCGTGGGATCACAACTAATAGGCCTATTACGAGTCCGTCTCTTTATGCTGGACAGTGAATGAGTTAATGAATTAATTAATGAATGAAAGAATGGGTGAGTATGTGTGTGTGTGTGTGTGCGCGCGCGCGTGCGTGCGTGCGTGCGTGTGTGTGTGTGTGTGTGTGTGTGTGTGTGAGAAAAAAAGGGACAACTAATGTCAGGCAGGCACTCAAGGTCTGACCAGCGCGTTGGGCTAATGCGTCGGTCAGACATCTGATATGTCGTAGCCACGAGATCCTCTTCTCCAATTCTCTCATCTTAGTTGTTAATTCATTTATCCATCAGCTTAAAATCATGCGTAGTGTGATCTCAAAACTTACCGGATGTGTGTAGCGTATATGGACTAGTCCGCACGCAGTGACCCTCCTTGATGAAACTGAAACTCCGTTGTGTGTGTGTGTGTGTGTGTGTGTGTGTGTGTGTGCACGTGCGCGCGCGCTCATGCGTGCCATGCATTACATTTAAAGGACATGAATGTTATTATTGAATCATATTTCTATGGCATTTTAGAGTTAAAAGATATTGATCAATATCATACGTCTTCGTTGATTATGTGTCATTTTATATGGAGCTTCCCTTCATAGGGGGCCATAGACTATACTGAATAAACCATGCTCCGTTTCTTCCCTCCCCACATCCCCTTCCTCTCTCTGTGTCTCCGTCTATGTCTCAAACTCCCCTTTTCACTCTCGATCATTATCAATGCGTTGTTCTCTCTCTCTCTCTCTCTCTCTCTCTCTCCTCTCTCTCTCTCTCTCTCTCTCTCGTGGACCATATGTTTACTTTGCTTGCGCGTGTGCAGAAACAGTCCTCATATAATAATAAATTTTGTGTCGCGTTCATTGACCTTGAAAAGGCCTTTGACTCAGTCAATCAAAATCTTCTTTGGCCAATCCTGATGAAAAAAAAGGCATTAAAGGTAAAGTTTATAGATGCATTAGAAGTAACAGTAAGAGCTCGTGTTCGATGTGGCGCTAAATTGACATGTTTTATAAATTGTATAACCGGTGTTAAACAAGGAGATGCTTGTAGCCCTTGTTTGTTTTCTTTGTTTATAAATGAGTTGGCAGTTGAAGTCATGTACAATTGAAGACATGGGGCTTTACTTTCACTCGACGCTTTTGAATTACTTATACCTTTATTAGCTAGCTGATTATGTTATTCTGATGTCTGAAGCTATTACTGGTCTGCAAACAATTGAATAATTTACAGCACGCTGCTACGATACTCCAGTTAAAAGTTGATCTGTCTGAAAGTAACATCATAGTGTTTCGTAAGGGTGGATGTTTAAGTGCTGGGGAAGGATGGTGATTTGATGCCTGTCATGAACGTTTACAAATATTTGAGATTTTTTTCTCTACTCGTTTATTTGTCAGTGCATGTAGAGACATGGCAAGTCGGGCCAAAAGAACTTTAATTTGTATCATAAAAAGGTTAAAAAAAAATTCAAAAGCACTTCTTTTAAGCTGATTGTAAAGTTACTTGATACATAAACAGCCAATTGCTCAGTATGGTTCCGAATTGTGGGGTTGGACAGAGCTGCGAAAATTGTGTATCTATTCATACATGTGCCCCAAAGAAATTCTTGGGTGCTGACAGACGAACTGCCGATGACGTCGTTTATCGCGAGACTAAACAATACCCAATATATCTGGTTTCTGATGTTAGTTGAATTCGTTACTGGTTGAAGTTAGTGCAAATGGTTGATGACAGAATACCTCGCAAAGCATACAACAAGTTTGAATTAGATGCCAGAGGTAAAAACACTTGGGTTACTAAAATACGGGTTTGTTTGTTTGAATATGGTTTTGGTTTTGTTTGGTGAAGTCCGAGTGTTGGTAGTGTCGCTGATTTCACGCGAATTTTCTGCCGGAGATTAATAGATTGTAGCTGGCAGAAATGGTCTTATCACATTCAAATAGCGAACGGTTTAGTATTTACAGGCATTTTTGCAGTCATCTTGATCTTAAATCTTATTGAAAGCTTGGTAATGACAGACGTTTGAAATATAGAACAACAAGATTTAGATTTGATATATCGGAATTAGCTGTCCATCATTACAGATACAGATCTTTTAATGACAAGAATTTGATTTGTCCATTGTGTAAAAATTCTCAAGAAAATGAGGTCCATTTTGTTCTTTTCTGTCCAGCTCTCAAGATCATTCGCGAAATGTCTATTTGTCATAATTACTACAGACAGTCTTCTTTATTCAAATTGTGCATGTTTATGTCTTCAACCTCTTGTAAAGTTGGTCAAAATTTTCCTTGTTTTTATGTAAAGCATCTAAGCTAACAGAATCAGCTGCATCATGAAAGGAACTGGCCGGAAAGCCGGGTCTCTCTCTCCCCCTCTCTCTCTATCTTGATCATTATCATAAGGAACATTGTATATAGTAGTTATCATTTCTGTTGTAACATATTGTATTCATGTACCCCTTCATAAGGGGTCCAGGCCTATAAATGAATAAAACATATGAATCTGAATCTCCCTCTCTCGAGTATTTTCAAAACAATTCTGCCTCATTTCGAAAAATAGTATCTGACAGAAATTTTGACATGTGAAAATGCTAATATTACCCGTCAGCTTGCTTGGCTCTTGTACAATTGTTTTGAAATAAAAAAAGAATGAAAGAATGAGCCAATTGCTCACCACCTCATTGTAATGAGTTAAAAGAAAAATACCCAGAACAAGTCATCAGATGAATGTCTACGTAAGGAATGGAAACAAACAAGTTTTTTTCGTCACATCCCCACTGATGCCTGTAAGAATTTTTGTCAGGTTACTGTTTTCAGTATGATTTAGCATTTTTGAAATGATTTGTAACGCCACTCACCTTATGACAGAGGCCATCGTGCCATAAGTCATTAAAATGTTCGAGTTCTAGTTCTCGTCCAAGCTCTCTCTGTCTCTGTCTGTCTGTCTCTCTCTCTTGTAATCAAGGCCGCCCCCCCCCCCCCCCCCCGTCTCTCTCGATCATTATCAATGTATTGTTCTCTCTCTCTCTCTCTCTCTCTCTCGATCAGTATCAATGTATCTCTCTCTCTCTCTCTCTCTCTCTCTCTCTCTCTCTCTCTCTCTCTCTCTCTCTCGTAATCAAAGCCGGGTCTCTCTCTCTCCCTCTCTCTCTATCTCGATGATTATCAATGTATTGTTCTCTCTCTCTCTCTCTCTCTCTCTCTCTCTCTCTTCGGTCCTATTTATTGTCAGCTCTCTCTTATCTGTCTCTCACCTGCGGAGAAGCCGATGGTAAAGCAAAGTGCTAACAGAGGACTTGGACTCAGTACAGGCTGCGTCATTTACCGTGAGGCAAGGGTATGCGTGTAATACAGTCTGCCTGTGCCACCTGTGACCGTCTCCTACCACCAGGCCCACTGTTCGATACAGACATAATTATAGGCAAACGCTCAAACACATGTTACTAGAGAGTATTATTTTTTCCGCTCACTTGTCCTTCACCTTATCACACCCTTCCCCTTCCTTCCTCAGCACCACCCCCCCCCCCTTGCTGTTCCAGTCCTCCCCGCCCCACCGTAATGGCACACACACACACACACACACACACACACACACACACACGCACACACACACACACGCGCACACACACACACACACACACACACACACTACTATCGATTGCTTAAACTTTATCGTTGTTTTGTTGGATTATTTTTCTTTACTGTTATAACCTTTCCCGTACGCCGTGGGTCCCCATGGACCCACAGGGGTAAGTAGAAAGAAACTCGTGGAGAGCGTGGCAGCAGAGAGTCCTCAGAAGAGAAGCCCCCTTCAAGCAAGTGTTTCGGCCCTTATCTCCTGACACTCTAGGGGGGTTGGGCCACACCCGGTTCATGACTCCGGATGTCCCTCTGCTGCCCCTTTTTTTCCCATCTTGGGACGAGCCATGGCTGGGATTCGAACCCATGACCTTCTGGACATGCTCATTTTCCACTTAATGACTCGCGCTTTAACCACTGAGCCACAGGGACACTTGATATTTGAAGGGAAATTAAGCCTTATGAAGTTCACTTTTGTTCCTCCTTGACCAGATCCAGCTTGAACACCTCTCTGCCGCTTCTGCCATTGCTTTCAGGGCTCTGGTTTTTTCCCTCCCTGCAACCGAGAGCTGTTTCATGAGGCTGTATGCAGACGTTCCTACAAACCCCCTAGCTCCAATTTCTGCAGTGAGGACTTTGACCTGATAGCCTTCTCTCCTCAGGCTGTTTGCCAGATCAGCATACTTTTCAGTCTTGTAGATTTGAGCTGCCTCCATTCTGTTCTCATATGGCACCGTGAGCTCGATCATGATCAGCTGCTTGGTTGACTTAGAGTGGACTACTATGTCTGGTCTCATGCCACTCTTGCTGATGATCTCTGGGTGACTCTTCCATTCTGGGAGGTCTGCAGTGCACTCCCAGTCATCTGCCCCGTCCAGCAGATTCTGCCTGCATGTTTCGAGTGGCACTGTTGTTCTTGGCCATGATTTGCTGCCTCCTGCCGTGAAGAATGTTGCGGGTGCTTTTGGAGTCCTGATTTTCCCTTTTGTGGTGTTGGTACTAGCCCAGACTACTTGTACAATCTCTTTGAGCACTTGGTTGTGCCTCCATGTGTACCTTCCTTGAGCCAGGGCTACTTTACATGAGCTTAGGACATGCTCCACTGTTTGTTTTTCATGGCAGAGGGGGCATGCAGGATCGTCTGTTTTCCCCCACTTCACCAAGTTTGCATTTGAGGGCAGAAGGTCATATGCAGATCTGAGAATGAAGCTGATCCTGAGAGGGGCCATGTGCCAAATGTCATTCCAAGTGAGACTTCTTTGGAGTGCATTCTCCACGTTGTCCATTGCCCTTGCTGGCTCTGCTGGACTGCTTTTTGGAGTCTTTTTTGATCTTCTTCTTTTCTCATCTCCTGAATCATCATGTCTCTTTTGGCTTTTCCTTTGGCCTTTGACCACCATTCAGTTTTGGTCACCCCCAGTCCTTGTCTGTTGGTCTGTGTGTGTCCTGTTATTTCTCTGATCTTGAGACTTTCTTTTGCAGAATCCATCGCCTCTTGAACTTTCCATTTTCTGCCTGTCTTCAGCTGGGGCTTGATTGCTTCTACCACCTTGTCTCCTGAGTCCTCCAGCATGCTTTGAAGTCTGATCTTCCCCGCTTTGTATTCCTCCAGGATGGATTTCAGTGGTAGTTTCAGCTTTGCTTGGCGACAGTACAGCGCTATGTCAGTCAGACAGGGTGGGACACCAAGCCATTTCCTTGTGAACTTGTTGATTTTGGCTTCCATTGCCTCCACTATGCTGGTGCAGATGTCGTATATCATCAGAGGCCATAGGAGCTTTGGTATCAGCATGAACTGCAGACACCAGACCTTGTATTTGCCAGGGAGCCCACACTGGTCAATGGTCTCCAAGCCTTCCTCCGCCATCTGCTTGGTTTCTTTTGCTCTTTGTGTGTCTTTCAACGTATCATCATACCATCTTCCAAGGCTCTTGACTGGTTCTTCTGTGACTGTTGGAATGGCCTGGTTGGCAACACTGAAGACCACAGATCCGGCCACTTTTCCTTTCCTCAGTGAGAGACTCCGTGATTTCTTTGGCTTGAACTTCATTCTGGATGAGGCAACTATGTCGTCCAGCCTCTCCAGCACATGACGTGTCTCGTCTTCTCTGGATGAAATCACTGTAGTGTCATCCATGAAGGCCTTGAGAGGAGGCATCTTGTATCCCTCGCCAAGGTCTGTTTGTCTCGCGTTGTTTGTTGCTGCTTTCAAGATGAGTTCCATTGCCAGCACGAACAGTATTGGGGAAATTGCACAGCCCATTGCAATACCCACTTCCAAGTTGATCCAGTCTGTTGTGTACTCCTTGGTAGAGAACCGCATTGAGAAGCCATTGAAGTACTTCTTGAGCATGTCGCGGATGTTCTTTGGCACATGGTACATCTCAAAAGCCAACTGTATCATCTCATGGGGCACAGATCCATATGCGTTTGCCAGATCAAGCCACACTACGTCCAGGTCTCTCTTTTTTGTTTTTGCTTTTTGGATTGCATCCCAGATCATTGTGGCGTGTTCTACACAGCCAGCCACACCTGGGATGCCACCTTTCTGGACTGACACATCCAAGTACTTGTTTTCCATCAGGTACTTGGTCAGCCTTGCTGCCATGACAGAGAAGAAGATTTTCCCTTCGACGTTCAGTAGTGATATTGGCCTGAACTGGCTGATGTCACTTGAGTTTTGCTCTTTGGGGATGTACACACCATCTGCCGTCATCCACTGGCCGCTGATCTTCTGGTTTCTCCAAGCCGATCGCAGCAGCCTGTGGAGCCACTCCAGCACCTTGGGACATTTCTTGTAAAGCTGGTAAGGTATTCCGTTTGGCCCTGGTGATGATTTGGCTCTGGCTTTGTCGACCACCTTCTTGATTTCCGCCAACGTTGGAGGCTTGCCATTGAACTGTTCCTCAGGGTTGGTTGGCCACACCAGACCTTGAATGTCGAGTGGTGCTTTGCTCTGTGGGTCAGAGTATGTTTTCCTCAGATGCTGCTCAAGAACTCCTTTGTCCACACTTAGGGTCCCAGATTTTGGCTGCTCAAACAGTGTTCTGGCAAACTGGAAGGGGTCTCTGAAGAAGCGCTCTTGTGTCTTCTTCTTTTTGCTCTTCCTCTTCCTCGCAGATTCCGCTTTGCTGAGGGCGCTGTGTTTTTCTTTCAGGTCTTTCCACAGTTTTTCCAAGCCTTGTTTTTCAGCTGGCAGTGCGGTCTTCATTTGCATCTTGAGGTTTTTCTTTTTGACCCTGATCTTGTCCATCTTTTCTTGGCGTCTGGATTTCTTTGGAGGTGTTTTCTCTTTGGGTAGTTTTGCTCCATAGGCGTCTCTACATGTGGCATACACAATGTCCCCATATGTGGCTAGTTTGTGTTCCAGGGTGCTTTTCCCTATCAGTGCATCGAGTCTTTGGACGAATTTTGCATCCAGTTTCTCCCAATCTTCAGTTTCGTTTGCTCGTGGCAGGTTGAGTTTCAGGCGCCTGGCATCGAGGGCCTGTGCAAATTCCTCATCCGAACCAACAGCGTGGATGTCCTTGGCACTGTGGTTTAAATCCTGGCCTTGGTCTTCCGACGTCTTATCTGCTGATGCAGTGCGCTGCTGCTCATTCAGATGAGTCTTCACACATCCCATCTTTGTTCTGTGGATCTTCATGCCACGGGTGGTAGCGAAACGCTTTCCACAGACACATGGATATTCCATTTGGTCCATGTTCATAGTCCGTTTGGGATTTGCAGTCATGATTGGTTGAGCACCGATGGATTCATCATTCTCTCCCCCTTTCGGTGAATCCTGGGAGCATCTTTTCCTTTTAATCTTAGTAGCCATATGTTTAAGGCAAAGTGGGGAGCCAGCCCACAGAGCCCTTGGTTCTGGTCTTTCCCAGTGTCCTCCGGTCTTTCCCGGACGTCCTCCGGCCTATTCCCGGAAGTCAATGGTTTACCCATGCATCAGTAGAAAGAAACTCGTGGAGAGCGTGGCAGCAGAGAGTCCTCAGAAGAGAAGCCCCCTTCAAGCAAGTGTTTCGGCCCTTATCTCCTGACACTCTAGGGGGGTTGGGCCACACCCGGTTCATGACTCCGGATGTCCCTCTGCTGCCCCTTTTTTTTCCCATCTTGGGACGAGCCATGGCTGGGATTCGAACCCATGACCTTCTGGACATGCTCATTTTCCACTTAATGACTCGCGCTTTAACCACTGAGCCACAGGGACACTTGATATTTGAAGGGAAATTAAGCCTTATGAAGTTCACTTTTGTTCCTCCTTGACCAGATCCAGCTTGAACACCTCTCTGCCGCTTCTGCCATTGCTTTCAGGGCTCTGGTTTTTTCCCTCCCTGCAACCGAGAGCTGTTTCATGAGGCTGTATGCAGACGTTCCTACAAACCCCCTAGCTCCAATTTCTGCAGTGAGGACTTTGACCTGATAGCCTTCTCTCCTCAGGCTGTTTGCCAGATCAGCATACTTTTCAGTCTTGTAGATTTGAGCTGCCTCCATTCTGTTCTCATATGGCACCGTGAGCTCGATCATGATCAGCTGCTTGGTTGACTTAGAGTGGACTACTATGTCTGGTCTCATGCCACTCTTGCTGATGATCTCTGGGTGACTCTTCCATTCTGGGAGGTCTGCAGTGCACTCCCAGTCATCTGCCCCGTCCAGCAGATTCTGCCTGCATGTTTCGAGTGGCACTGTTGTTCTTGGCCATGATTTGCTGCCTCCTGCCGTGAAGAATGTTGCGGGTGCTTTTGGAGTCCTGATTTTCCCTTTTGTGGTGTTGGTATTAGCCCAGACTACTTGTACAATCTCTTTGAGCACTTGGTTGTGCCTCCATGTGTACCTTCCTTGAGCCAGGGCTACTTTACATGAGCTTAGGATAAAAAAAAAAGTTTTAAAGCTGTCTGCACTAAAATTTTATGACTTTGTCAATAGAGCATATCCCACTTCTGTACCAAAATTTCTTTGTTTTTGTCAAAAAACAAGAGTAAACAAACAACAAACGTCCCAGTACGTCGTGGGTCCGAGCGGACCCATACTTTCAGAGAACAAACCTTGAGCGGACCCATACTTTGAAACAGAACAAACCTTGAGCGTCGTGGGTCCGAGCGGACCCATACTTTGAAACAGAACAAACCTTGAGCGCCGTAAGTCGTGGGTCCGAGCGGACCCATGCTTTCAAAGAAACAACCTTGAGCGCCGTACGTCGTGGTCTGAGCGGACCAATGCCTTCTAAAGACACAGAATCTGAACCTCCCGTTCGCAATCCATTTCCCGCAAAGCGCTAGCCTCAACAGAATGGCCGGCATCACTGATATCTAAACGCGACTGCTGCGCATGCGCATGTGGCCAAATTTTGCTACAGTGGCGGGAATCGCTCTCACCACGTGTCTCTGGGACTGCAAGTTCGACGTCAAATTCATCAGATCTGCTTTCTAAATAATACTAATGAATATTTATATAACAGACTGCCCAGAAGACTGCTCTATGTGCTTTACAAAAATGACAATACATGTATACATGACAACTAACGATTTTGAAAGCAGAGGTGCAGTGACCAATTCATCAGAGTACTGTGTTTTGGATTGTAGGCCTACACACTACTTGTAACGGTACTGTATGAGATACCGACGTCTCTCTCTTTTTTTTCTTTTTTTTTTTTTCTTTTTTTTTTTTTTACCAGCAGCAGGTCAGATCTGGTAACATAAACATCCTCCTGGTGCTCCAGCTTCTGTAGGCCAGTGTGAGTGTGTGTGTGTGTGTGTGTGTGTGTGTGTGTGTGTGTGTGTGTGTGTGTGTGTGTGTGTGTTGTACGCGCGCGCGTGATTGTGAGTGTGTCGGTGTGCATGCGGACACAAACTTGCCTAATTTCACCATTATATTATCTGCTACAAACATGGAAATAAGTTATCCGCATTATCCACCTAAAAATCGAATCCTTTCAGTTCAATTCAACCCAATGGCTGAAAGAATGAACATCTTCGAGGCTCTGAACATCGCAAATGGCGAAGATATTGGAGAAGGTACGAAAGTTATCATTTGACGACTGTGCTGATCATTTTCTTTGTCTACACTACATTGACATCCCTCAAAATTTTCATATTTGTAATAGTTTGGACGAAAGTGTCCCACGGACACACTTCTAACGAAATGGGAACATCCCAGATTTTAATAGGTTCCTATGTTTAGGTTTTCAATCTCTCTCTCTCTCTCTCTCTCTCTCTCTCTCTCTCTCTCTCTCTCTCTCTCTCTCTCTCTCTCTCCCTCTCTCTCTTGCTTAGAACAAACTGCTCCCAACCAATGTTTTTCTCAAGACACAACGACCAAATGTTTCCCTTTCACGTACCACTGCTGTTGGCAATCGCCTTTTACATAAAAACAAAGGCGACTAGATATGAGCGCAAGCATCTAACAGTACCTGTGGGTCGCAATGACATTTTTTTCCATGGATGTGTGTGTGTGTGTGTGTGTGTGTGTGTGTGTGTGTGTGTGTGTGTGTGTGTGTGTAAGTGTGTGTGCAAGTGTGTGTGGTGTGTGTGTGTGTGTGTGTGTGTGTGTGTGTGTGTGTGTGTGTGTGTGTGGAGAGAGAGAGAGAGAGAGAGAGAGAGAGAGAGAGAGAGAATGTGAAAGTGTGTGTGATTTCTCAGCCTACTGAACAAATTTAAGTCTCTTTACTAACCCAATAAACCATTGTTGACAGAAATGTACTTGTGTGTGTGTGTGTGTGTGTGTGTGTGTGTGTGTGTGTGTGTGTGTGCGTGCGTGCGTGCGCGGGCGTGCGTGCGTGCGTGCGTGCGTGCGTGCGTGCGTGCGTGCGTGCGTGCGTGCGTGCGTGCGTGCGTGTGTGTGTGTGTGTGTGTGTGTGTGTGTGTGTGTGTTTTCCTCCCGTTACAGAGTGAGTGGTCTTTACATTCTGTATGTGAGACATATTGTTAGAGTGTTCCGTGTAAATTCTTCACTGGAGGCTCTCGTTATTGAAAATTAGGCTGAAACTATTTTTAGTATGCTAAAGAAGCATCAAGTTGAATACATGTAGGCCTACAGTCACTCCTAAACACGCGCTCCCTCTCTTCCGTGCCCATATTTTGTTAAGTCCATCACAAGCACACTTTCCTCTCATACATATACTCTCCCAAAAAAGAAACCTGACACCGGTATTTAATTTTTTTTATTGCCAAGATCGGATTTGATTCAAACAACAAATTATGACCCATGTACTAATTGATTACCAATGGACACGTGTTGAAAACATTTAACTCTATTGACTGAAAAGTAAACCAATCAGACAGTGGAAAAGACAGCAGGGTACACGAAATGTCAGTATCTGGTATGACCGCCATTGGCGTCACTCACTGCCTGGCATCGGGGACCCATCGACGCAATCAGGTTTGCAATCACACGTTGTGGAATGGTGTGCCACTCGTGCTGGAGTGCCTCAAGAAGCTCTGGGAGTGTCTGTGGTGGTGGGATCCTCTGGCGCACGCGTCGATCCAGGACATCCCACAAATGTTCAATTGGATTCAGATCTGGGGAACAGGCAGGCCATGGCAGAGTTTGGACATTGCTGGCATGCAGGAAATCAAGACAGACTCGAGCAACATGCGGGCGAGCGTTGTCGTGCTGGAAAATTCCTCCATTGGTGTTCATGTGTGGGACAACATAAGGCTGCAGGATCTCATCCCTGTATCTGGCTCCTGTTAAATTCCCTGCCACATGCACGAGATCAGTCCTGCCATTGTGCCGTATTCCTCCCCACACCATGACACTACCACCACCAAAATGGTCCACTTGCTGAATGCGTTAGGGGCAAAACGCTCCCCTTGACGTCGGTAAATTCGTGCACGCCCATCAACCCGTCTAAGGAGGAACCGTGACTCATCAGTGAACAAAACTGTTCTCCATCGTGCACGTGGCCACCCCACTCTGTATCGGCACCACTGAAGACGTGCTGCCATGTGACCTGCGTTCAGAATATTCCGTCGAACTGGTCGTCGAGCAAAAAGGCCGGCCTCCCTGAGACGATTGCGAACTGTTTGATCAGAAATTCTTCGATGTCCCGGAATTTGGAACGCTGTGGATGTTGCCGTTGTAGTGCGGTCTCGAAGGTGGCGCACACGGATGTAACGATCCTGAGCAGCAGTAGTGACCCTGGGTCGACCTGACCTCGGCCTGTCCCTCACACTGTGAGCGATGTTGTAACGGGTCCATAATGCAGCAATGGTCTGTCTGGACACACAAGAGTGCCTTGCCACGCCTTGCTGAGTGGCCCCTGCTTGCAATCGTCCAATTGCGTTATTGCGTTGAGCATCAGACAACCTTGGCATTCTTCTTTTGCCGGCAGTAGTGTTATGTGCATTGTTTGACCCATGGTTGCTTTGGATTTTTATACCCAACGGAAAAGCGTGTCAGAATGCCGAGTTACAGCTCACCACTGTGCACGTGAAAGGCAAAATGTGCAAAATTACGAATTGATTGTAACATCAGCCAGACGGACATTTGGATGTTCAAAGCACGTGAGTTTGCAGGTTTAGCAAGTGCAGTGGTTGCTTTACAAAATACTGATATGACAATTTCACTACATCCCTTATTTTCACAACAAATCCAAATTACAATAGTGTCAAGTTTCTTTTTTTGAAGAGTATATATATCCGTACATACTTGCACACAAGATCTGCACTATCATACACAGACTGACAAACATACCTGCATGCACGTACGCACATACACATGCACTCGCATACACACAGCAACACACATACAAACTTGAAAACGACACACACACACACACACACACACGCACGCGCGCGCGCGCGCGCGCGCACGCACGCACGCACGCACGCACACACACACACACACACACACACACACACACACACACACACACACACACACACACCAGCGCATTTTCATTTTGTGTGTCACAGCTGGTTTGAGTACCACAGCGCGTGAGTGAGTCGTGTTCAAAAGCCAGATGTGTGCCTGTGTGAAGGTGTGCTGGCGTGCGTGTACACATGGACACGTTGATCGATGGTTTTTCCACATTACCAAGCATTTTCAAACAAACAAGTTCAATCTCTTGCACGAAAACTCTGTTGCTGCTTATAAAAAGAATACTATTCCAGTCCGTCTAAAACATATGACTTTCTTAAATTCCGTACACAAACACAACCTACGGCAAGGCTTTGTTCCTTCATGAGAAAAGCATGGGTCCGTGCAGACCCACGACGTAGGCAAGGCTTTGTTCCTTCATAAAAAGCATGGGTCCATGCGGATCCAGGATGTACGGCGCGCAAAATTTTAGGCGACGTACGGGAAAGGTAATAAAAACCGACTGCATATATTTGGTCAACCAGAGGCTTGTAGTTTGGCAACAACGTCAATGGTGTCTACGCAATGATACTCTTCATAGGAACGCTCCCTAAAGAGAGATAAGTCGTCGCACGCAGCCCTTCTTATTGAACAACACAACTGCGACCGTACCGTCAGATGACCGAAACTTACCCCATAATAATCAATATGACAGGAACACACTGAAATCCGTAATATATATACGAATTCGTGGAAAAAAAAATCTAACTACTGTCACCGCCTTGTTGTTTTCCTGTGCTAATACAGGAGGCGAGGGCCATAGTAGCGGCAGGCACGCTTCACCAGGACTGTCGGTGACTTGCGGACAGGCCTGTTGTGACAGAAATCCAACGGGGAAAATAAGTAATAGAATGTGTCGATCGTCTTACTGAAGCCAGTTGGATAGTGGCGAGTTAAAAATTCAGAAACACTGTTTTCAACATGGGCCTATTACAGATGTATTGATAGATGTGCTTCTCATAGTGTGTGTGTGTGTGTGTGTGTGTGTGTGTGTGTGTGTGTGTGTGTGTGTGTGTGTGTGTTTGCAAGACACCTTGGAAACGACGAATCTTCCCTGAAAGTTTACCTGGTTGGTTTGTTGGGTCAATCTCTACGCTATCCACGGGATTGCCTAGTGGCGAAGATAAAACTGTTCGCAAGCAAGACAAAGGAATGACACAGAGAGGATGCCATTTCACCGGAGCATCAGAGCATGGTGGCATCAACAACCGCTGGTTCTTCCCAATCGTGAAGTCTACGGAATCCCAGAACTCGATGCAGACATTAATTGCCAGGGCTAAACTTTTTTTTTCTTCTATAGCATACATGAAAGAAGTATAAATGAAAAACAACAACAACAACAACAACAACTACTACTACTACTACAACAACAACAAAGAAAAGCATCATAAACAAGAAAGAAGTTCAGTCTGATACTCCTTGTATACGTTTTAAAACATATTTCATCTTCAGTAACAACGAAATGCATGTTGTCTTTTACGGCAAGGGGGCCAGAAAGGAAATCATGTCCACCGTCCTACCATGCATCATAACTAGTAGCGTCCACTGATTGGTCGTTGCCGGGATTTGTGGTGCGTTTAAAAAAAAACAAACAAACATGTCTTTCGTATGGCGGACAGTGTGTGTGTATGTGTGTGTGTGTGTGTGTGTGTGTGTGTGTGTGTGTGTGTGTGTGTGGTACATCTTACTGAAAGTTATTCAGTAGTGTTTCAGACTCTGATACTGTTCCGAAAGAATGGGTACAGGGCTAATTGTGCCGCTCTGTAAAGGAAAGGAGGATAAACATGACTGTGATAATTACGGAGGGATAACGCTGTTAAATTATGTTAGTAAGATGTTACGTCAGTCCTGAAAAATAGGCTCACTGCTTTTTTTTTTTTTCTTTCTTTTTTTTTTTTTTTTTTCAAAACAATGGACTTCTTTCAGAAACCAAGCAGAGTTTAGACGTACACATTCAACGAATGATCATGTGCTTGTCCTTAGAGCTTTGATTCATATATTTACGATGAAAAGAAAAAAACTGTAGTTTGTCTTTATAGACCATAACCCCAAAGCATTCGATTCTGTTTAAGGATAAGCGTTATGGCATAAACTGATAAAACATGTCATTTCTGGACAGATGCATCAAGTCCAATAAGTATGAATGGCTAAGTAAAATCTTCTATTTTTCTTGAAGGGGAAATCCGTTCTTTAAGTTTCAGAGGAATTCGCTAAAACAAGAAAACTTTTCACCTCTATCATCTTCATTATTTATAGACAATCTCCGTCAGTATCTCACTGGGAGTGGTTGTTCTACTCTTCAGTATGACTTGATTTTACCTAAAGTTTGAAAAATGCATTCAGATACATGTTCTTTAAATGCCGACGACATAATTTTATTGGAACTTGATTCCTTTTATGTTTTGTGAGAAATGGAAATATGAGGTTAATCCAAATAACACTTGAGTTGTTTATAACTGGAAAAAAAGACCCAAGTGATGTATATTACTTTTTACTTTTGGCAATCAGCAATTGGAGATTTTTAATTCATGTAATATTTAGGCATAACATTTAGTCGAACAGATACATTTTTTCAAAGCGAAAAAGAGTGCTTACAACCAAGCACTTCTGTCAATGTTTTCCTTCATTCAAAAAGCAATGAAACAAAATTTGCCTGTTGGTGTTTGTTTGGAGCATTTCCATTTAATGGTGATACCGATATTATTGTATGGTCGCAAATTTATGGGGTTGAGAATGTTGACGTTTTGGAAAAGCTACAACTGACACTTATGGCTTAAAATAGATTAAAAAGATTTCAGTTGACACAGTATTTAACTGTGTGTTGGAATCTCAGTCCTTCACAAATAAAAAGTGATTATGCTAATGTGTCAAACAGAATTGCAAGACATTTGAAGTCGTTGTTGCCGCGCATAGCTCACTTGAGAACAGCAACAGATGTCTATGTTATATACATTTCAAGACTGAATTTAAAAGAAAAAAAATGTTGTCACATTACCAGATACTTATGTAATAAATACACACACATACGCGCGCGCGCGCGCGCGCACACACACACACACACACACACACACACACACACACACACACACACACACACACACCACACACACGTGCGCGCACACATACTCACATATGTGCGCACACACGAATGCGCGCGCACAAACACACACACACATGCGCACGAACACACACATGGGCCCGTGCCCACATATCCATACACACACATGTGTACGTTCACGACACACACATACATAAAAAAAGACACAACCAATATTAGGTAGGCACTCAAGGTCTGACCAGCGCGTTGGGCTAATGCGTAGGTAAGACATCTGCTAAGTCGTAGACACGAGACCCTCTTCTTCAATTCTCTCATCTTAGTTGTTAATTCATTTATCCATCAGCTTAAAGGCATGTGCAGTGTGGTCTCAAAACTTAGCGGATGTGGTGCAGCGTAGCCTATATGGGCTAGTCCGCACGCAGTGACGTCTCCTTGATAAAACTGAAAACTGAAACTGAAACTAATGTAATATTTTTGTTTAAGATCGTTTGTGGTAGTCACAAATTACCAATCGAAATTAGAAGGCATTGTGATGTTCCAAAAGAATTGTGTATTTTCTAATTGTGAAATGAATTTCATTGGAGACAAGATTCATTTTGTAATGGAATATCTATGTTACTGGTATGACATCGGATCACTCGACTGGTTTTGTTGACTGGATGCGTCGGCAGTTTTATGTGGAAAAGGCAAATATAGCGCTGGGGGCGGGGGTGGGTGAAGGCCAGGGGAGAGGTTTAAAGATTAGTTTTGGTTTCGTTCGTGTGAAATCATACGTATGTACTGGCTGCTTAAAAAGTTGGCTCTGGTTACAGAGGGGAAGATAGTGATTTTTGCTTTATCGTTTGAAGGAAACCGTCTATACATTTCTCCATACGCTAGTTGTGTCCTACTTTTATGCAGTCAGCAGCAATGCCTGGGACAGGATAGCGATCAAGGCTTGTATTGGCAGTTGTCGACTGCACTGCAGTGTTACAGGAACGTGAAATACGCTGTCCCCATCTTTCAACATTCAAACATGGGTATACGGATGTTCAATTTTTTTTTACTGCTGATGTTCGGATTGACGGTGCTCGTCGTGATGTATATCTCCGATCATCTTGGCATGACAGCTAGTGTGATGGTAGGTGTTCGTGTATATACAGCTTGTGTATATGTGTGTGTGTGTGTGTGTGTGTGTGTGTGTGTGTGTGTGTGTGTGTGTGTGTGTGACTCAGATTGAGTGTGTGTGTGTATGCGCGCGCGCGTGCGTACGTGCGTGCGTGCGTGTGTGTGTGTGTGTGTGTGTGTGTGTGTGTGTGTGTGTGTGTGTGTGTGTGTGTGTGAGCGCGCGCGCGCGTGTGTGTGTGTGTGTGTGTGTGTGTCAAGTCAAGTCAAGTCAAAATTATCTTTATTGAGGGTTAAAAGAATAAGCTTTACAGCTTTTTTTCATCCTGCCCTCAGAAAAAAGCATAAATATCAATCACAATAGTGAAAAACCAGAAACGCGAAGCATTACATACGTATAAATCAGAAATGTACAACGTAATGAAAACAATGAAACAATTAACAACCATTAATCAATATTGTGACGGACAATGGACAACATGTCAAACATGGCAATGAAAACATTTGAGAGAGAGAGAGAGAGAGAGGGGGGGGGGGGAGGGGGGCTGACAGATAAGCAGAGAGACAGATAGCATTGACAAAGAATCCAATAGACACAGACAGACAGTGAGAGAAAAAGAGAGAGAGAGACAGAGTGAGAGAGAGGCAGTGAAAGAGAGAGAGAGAGAGAGAGAGAGAGAGAGAGAGAGAGAGAGAGAGATAGAGAGAGAGGATCTGCAGCAATATAGATAATCATAAATTACTTTATAATTTGTCCATCAAATATTTTTTCAGTGCTTTTTTAAACAGTAGTTTAGAAGGACATGTTTTTAAAGTAGAAGATAAATTGTTCCATGCCGTTCCTCCAGAATATATGAAGCTAGATTTGTAAAGACTGTTACGGGGTCTAGGAAACGAAAGTTTGTGAACATGTCTATTTTCATTATTTGCAAAGTTTCGGATAATTTTCTTTGGAGCCATTCCCTTAACTACTTTATACATGCATAAGCATTTATTGAAGAAGAGCCTGTCTTTGAATGGAAGAATATATAACTTTTTACAGTCATCACCTGTCAAGGAATTAAATTTTAACTGCACCAACTTTATAGCTCTCTTATGTAAACGATTGATTTGTTTTAAATTTGTTTCACTAGAATTATCCCATAACGTAGACGCATAATCAATGAGAGATAAAATATGTGCATGAAAAAATAATTTCCTTGACTGGAGATTCAGAAAATGTTTTATTTTTGATAATTGATAAATCCTTTTAGAAAGACGTTTTCCAAGGTCAGTAATGTGGTCGTACCACGTTAAATCATTATTGATGATAGCCCCTAGTACTTTATGAGATGTTACCTCCTCAATCCTTCGGTCATTGACATATAGCACTGTGAACGGGGACCTCATTTTCTGCCTTTTTTGCCCTGTAGTCACATACATACATTTCGTTTTATTTGCATTCAGGGACATGTGGTTCATTTCTGTCCATTTAATCAATCTGTCGATGTTGTTCTGAAGGTTATTTACTAGAATCATAGGATTATCACTGCTAAACTGTAATAAAGTGTCATCAGCAAACATTTCACAATCACAGTCTATGTATAAAGGCAAATCATTTATGTAAATAGAGAATAGGAGAGGTCCTAATACTGATCCCTGTGGAACACCAAATTCCAAATTGAGTAATTCTGACCGTTTGCTACAAATTTCAACAAGTTGTTGACGATCAGTAAGAAAAGATCTAATGAAGTCTATGGCCTGGTTCGATAGCTTATAGTGTGCAAGTTTTTTTTTTAATGAGAAGGGAATGGTTTATAACATCAAAGGCTTTAGCAAAGTCGACAAAAAGAATTCCAGTAAATTCGTTATTATTTATATTTGATAGGCAATAATCAGTAAGCTGTATAAGAGACGTATGGCAGGAGTGATTTTCTCTAAAGCCTGACCGATTTTCATAAATCAAATCATAATGCTTAAAGTGAGAATATAATTGTCTTTGAATATGTCTTTCAAGTGGTTTTGACAAAATGGGTAATATTGAAATAGGTTGGACGGATTGGTGGAATCACCATTTTTGTACAAAGGTATGCCTTTGGCTTGTTTAAATATAAGAGGAAATTGGTTTTTATCAATGCACAAGTTGTAAATATAGGTGAGTGTATCAGCGATAGCAGATGAGGCAATTTTCAGTATCCTTCCATCAATTCCATCTAAACCTCTTGTTCCAGATTGTTTTAGACACATTAGCCCATAACACACTTCATTTACTGAAATTGACGGTATAGTGAAAGTTGAGGAGATGTTTTTAGAACAGCAATATTGTTTTAGTTCATGTAAATCATTTTGATTTGTATCATCATTTGCTATTATGTCCTTAGCAACATTTGCAAAATGAAAGTTCAAATCTTCCGGTGAAATATCCTTTATTGGATTCTTAACTTTAGAGTTCGATTTACCATTAATCAAAAGATTAATTGCCTTCCAGATCGATTTTGAATTCTGAGAAGAGAATAACAAATGTTGAAAATATTTTTTCTTCGCTTTTCGTTTCATGGAATTCACTTTGTTCCTATGTTTTCTAAATTTTTCTTTGTCCTTTGACTTGAGTAAATGATCTCTTTTATGTATGTCATTGTCTATTTCCTTCGTCAACCACGAGGGGTTCATAGTATGTTTTACTCGTTTTCTAACAAAGGGAGCATGTTTATCATATATTGAACTGAAAATGTATACCCAGTATACCCAGTATACCATAATCTAAGCCCGAGGAAAGTAAATCATCAAGAAATGCATTTTTGTCAAAATGTGTGAAAGATCCGTAAAAGATTTCCTCATGTCCCAGCTTAGGAATTTTTACACCTTTCTTCATCCATGTAAAACAAACAGATGAATGATCACTGCAACCGATTTGAACAGAACATACTTCCACAATATTTGCTCTTGAGGTGACGTAAACATGATCAATTAAAGTTTCCGAGTGTTCAGTAATGCGTGTTGGTCGATCGATGATTTGTTCTAATCCATACATTGAATAACTGTGACTCCATTTTGTTCCTGGTATTGTTAAATCAATATTAAAGTCACCCAAAACACTCAATTCTTTGGATGCTAAGATAGCAGAATCCGTCATCAAATTAAACTTATCATACCAGTCAGTTGTTTCGGCTGGGTTTCTGTATAGAAATCCTATAATAATCGGTTTACAATGTTTAAGACTTATTTCTATCCAAACAGATTCAATGCCATAATTCTCTAAATGTGACAGTCTTTTAAATCTTACTGAATTTGCACAATATAAAAGTAATCCTGTTGATTTTGGTGCAGATGGATCAAGTCGAACTGTGTCATAATTCGGCATGTACATATCGGAATCTGGTATCATATCCGTTAATCTAGATTCAGCTATACAAAAAACATGAAAGTTATTCCCATTGTTGTGTAAAATTGTAGCAATGTCATCAGTCTTATTTCTGGCACTGTTAATATTTAGATACCAACACGAAGCCCCTCGTGTGAGGGCCATGTACTTAACGTAGAAGGCACTGTATTACCACTTTAACATTCATTATACAAACCACAGGCCTATGCACAAAAGTACTTCTTATTACAAAGTGATGGGTAGTTAAATAGACACAATATAGCCACAAACGGTAAACTGTTGAATGAAAAACCAAGACAGATTATGTCTATTAACTTTTATCAATATGAGACAAATTAACAACGTACATCAAGGAAAATAACATGAAACGTTTGATCAAAAACACATTGTTAACAAGGTTTGTAGGCTACAAAATCAATCTTTACGGCCAAAAGAACGAAAAGCAATGATTGATGAAAATGGTAGATCGAAAATGCGAATAAACAAGGAGGCAAGAATTACATATGCATACAGTCAGAATCAAGTATTTATTATTTTGTAATAACAGTGCAGTGACTTCCACCAAAGCCAGCAGGTGCAACACTCGGGTAATAGCACACACACACACCCCACACACACACACACACACGCGCGCGCGCGCGCGCGCGCGCGCGCGCGCAAACACACACACACACACACACACACACACACACACACACACACACACACACACACTCAACTAGCAAGGTGGCGCGGTTGCATTTGTTGACTGTTCATGTATGCCATCAAATTGAACAGAAATTGATTATATGGAATAGTGGGTGGTGTTTGTGTCATAGGCACATTATTATGATTGCCCACTGGGTCATAAAACATTCCATTTGGAACCGGAGCAACGGGATTCATTGCCTGACTAGGGGATAGGGCGGCGGAACATGGATTGCCTGACCGCTGTTATACAGGGAAGAGGGCGGAAGGGAGGTCAAAGGTCGGGGGGCCGATCAGACGCGCTTGAAGTTTGTTGTGGCAGTGGGTTGTCTCTATGAAAAAGAGTTGGATAATGATTCATGGACTCTATTGGCGGATAATCGGCAGATGGTGCATTGCTTTGCTGGCTGTAAACCGGGGAACTGTTCTGTTGATTCTGAGAGGAATACATGGTGTGTGTGTGTGTGTGTGTGTGTGTGTGTGTGTGTGTGTGTGTGTGTGTGTGTGTGTGTTAGAGTCAGACCCAGAGAAGGATGGGCTCCGCTAGCTGCCTTTTTCCCAGCAGGATCATGACTGTCCGCTCTTGAGTGAAATTATTCAATATCACGGTGGTACGAAGGAAGTGCTTTTACATCATCAGACTACGGTGATAACCAGACTGAAAGAATACACTCAGCTTCAAACGGTCATCAACAATGATGAAGGAAGACATCCTCATTGTGACTGGAATGCCAGTGTTGATGAAGACGACTTGGTTCTTGCAAGCATTCTTAGTGAGCCTGAAGTGTCCTGTCGATGGACATGGTACTCCCCGAATGCTCAGTATCACAGCCAGATTGACTATCTTCTTGTGAAGAATCGGAACAGGTGTGGTGTGGATAGGGCTAAAACAAGGACATTTCCAAGGAACTGACTTTGGTAGTGATCACGATCTTGTCCTAATGAACTATGAAGCACAGCTGAGCAACGAGAGAGCGATAACCAGTTCACACACACACACACACACACACACACACACACACACACACACACACACACACACACGCACACACACACACAGATAGAGAGAGAGAGAGGAAGGGGGGGGGGGGGCGGGGGAGAGAGAAGTGAGCACAGGAGGGAAATTGACCCACCACCGTTACTTGACTAAGACTTTGAAGCCCTTGCAAACTATTGCAGCTGAGTAATGGTTGAAACAGCTTCAGAGGTTCCAGGAACAGATTGGTGGAAGTCCAAGCCATGAATCACCAGCAATATTTTACATATGTGTGACATCAGAAAGATTGAAACCACACAAGAAGAATAAAGAAGGAAGAAACACAGAGCTATGAACCAGAGGGTAGGTCAAGAAATGAAGACCGTGACGCCTTATGGACGTGTCCGGGAACAGCATGTACTTCGGACGTTAAGCTCACCCTCATTCAGTCATGAAATTACGAATACACAGGAAACCTGGATTTAACAACAGAGTGAGGCAATGAGAAAAATCTAGAGACAATAGTGTGTGGACATTGAGAAAAATTGAAACAACAAAGCTACAAAAAGGTCTTGAAAAGAATTGTGAAAGAAATGACCCCACCGTGCAGAGCATAGATAGCAACTGTCTCACACAGGAAGAAAAAACGACAAGAAAAGGTGCACTGAACATTGCTGTGAACTCTTCAACTAACTGAGCAAAAGAGATCCCAGTGTGCTAACAATACAGGATTCGTCAAATGAGGACGACTTTCCAATACTCTTTGAAGAAGTAGCATCGGTGAAGTAGCATTGACTATATTCTTGCAGAACTCTTTATTCACGGCAGAGAGACGATCACTGATATCCTAATTATAGTATGCAACAAAATCTAGCACACTTGGGAGTGGCCTATGTTATAAAGTCAGTCGCAAATTTATAACACTGCCAATACTATCGTACTGTCTCTTCGATTAGCCATGCTAGCAATTTTATTCTAAAAATCATTCTGAATATATTACAGCTGCAAGCAGATACCATTATTGCTGTAGAACAAACTGCATTCCGCTAAGACAAAAGTATCATCGAACATATCGTTAACCGGCTTACCCTTAGCGAAAACACCTTTAACACCAGAAGGAGCACCACCACATCTTCACAGCTTTATTGCGCTCAAATGTCTTTGTGCCCTGGGTACAGCGTCGCGTCCACTGTGTTCTGTCAAGGGCGACATCTTCCCAGGAAGCAGAGTCGATGTTGCAGCTTCTGAGGTTGGCCTTCAAGGTGTCTTTGTATCTCTTGAGAGGCCTTGCCTGGTCACATTGTCCTTCCTTCAGTTGTCCACAGAGCAGCATCTTTGGAACTCTGCTGTCTCCACACGGACAACGTGTCCTGTCCATCGGACCTGGCTTTTAATGAGTATACACTCAATGCTGGGTAGGCCACACTTCTTCAGGACCTGTAGGTTGGACACTCTGTCTTACCATTTGGTGCTACAGATCCTGCGCAAGCATCGTTAATGGAACTGTTCAAGTTGTTGGATGTGTCGACGGTACGTGGTCCAAGTCTCACAACAGTAGAGGAGAGCACTCAGAACCACAGCTCTGTACACGGCGACTTTTTTTTGTGCAGTTTGATGACATGGTTTTGCCACTGATTCTTTGAGAGTCTGCCAAAGACAGAACTGGCCTTTGAGATGCGCCGCATCATTTCTGCATCCCGAGATCCATTGCTGCTTACAGTGCTGCCTAGATAGCAGAACTTGTCCACAGTTTTGATCTCTGTGTTGTTGATGAAGACAGGTGATGGAGGAACACTGCCAGCTCCGGACAGTGAAGGTTGGAACATGGCCTCGGTCTTACCAAGACTGATTGTAAGTCCAAAGCGTTGACAGGATGTGTTCATGGGAGTGCGCGGCCAGTGCACAGTCATCTACTAAGAGGAACTATCTCAAAAGGGCATCATATACTTTAATCTTGGCCTGAAGTCGTCGAAGGTTAAAGAGTTTGCCCTCTGAACGTAATTAGATGTACACCCCTTTGTCACAGCCCCAGAATGCATCAACCAGCATCGCAGCAAACAGAATGGAAAAGAGGGTGGGGGCTAAAACGCATCCCTGTTTCACTCCATTTTTCACTAGGAATGGGTCAGAGGTATCTGTTTTTTTGCACCCTCGCCTGCATGCCATCATGGAATGAAACTATCAGTGAGATGAGCTTTTCTGGGCAACCAAACTTATGAAGGGTCTTCCACAAGCCAGTCCAATTAACGGTGTAGAAGGCCTTGGTGAGATCAACAAACACCATGTGGAGTTCCTGATTCTGCTCACACTTCTCCTGTAGCTGGCAAACAGCAAATACCATGTCAGTTGTGCCCCTGCCTGCGGAAACCCGCGCTGTCATTCAGGGACGAGAGAGTCTGCTATGTGGGTGAGAAGTCTGTTCAAGATGACCCTGGCAAGAATCTTTCCTGCGACACACAAGAGGGAAATCCCACGATGATTGTCACAGGACGCTTTATCATCCTTTCTCTTGTAGATGTGTACAATAGAGGCGTCTTTGAAATCTTGGGGCACTTCTCCCTTTTCCCGTATGGACTAGAAGAGGATGGTCAGCTTTTCCAGGAGCACCTTGCCTCCGTTCTTGTAGATGTCTGCTGGAATTCCATCTGCCCTTGGTGCTATACCGGACGTGGCCTGCTTCAGAGCCTTCGCAGTCTCTGCACTGGAAGGTGGGTCTGTCAGAGATTTCTTCACTGGCAGCTGGTGGAACCCTGAGATTGCTTCTTCAGATATTGACGAGACTATTCAAGAGAGCATTGAAGTGCTCAGCCCAGCGAGCAAGAATGTCAGTCTTATCTGTCGGCAGTGTGGTTCGGATAGAAGCACGAATGGGTGTTCATTGTTTGGAGCGGGGGTGCATCCACGTGTTCTTGAACTTGTCTGCCTGCTGGAAGACGATGGAAAGTTCATGTTGTGCGAAGGCCCTTGCGAATTGTCTTCCTGTCGTTGAAGTTAGCCGCAGCTTGCAGACTTTCTGCTTTCTTTTCCCACCAGTTGTTCTTTATCTGCCGAAGCTTCTGTTGGGTGAGCTGCCTGGCTTTCTGGTACTTCTGTTTTTTTTTTCTTTTCGCAGGTCTTGTCGCTGAGGTGATTTCTGTGGGTCTTGTGGAGCATGTCTATGAGCTTGTTGATCTCTGGGTCGTTTTCATCAAACCAGTCTCTATGTTTGTGTTCAACAAAGTCCAGGTTGTCAGCTGCAGTGTTGTACAGGGATTCTTTGAAAGCTTTCCATTCCTCGCCAGTGTCTTCTCCAGTGAGGTTGATGTTCTACAGACATTCCTGGATTCTTTCTTGCAGAATGTCTCTGCTGTTACACAGGCGAGCAATGTTCAACCTTCTCGGGGGGCTTATCTCTGGCCAATTTGTTCTTCAGGGCAAGCTGAATTTTCATCTTGCTCCTGATCAGGCGGTGATCGGACCAGCAGTCAGCTCCCCTCATGCAGCGTGTAATCAGGACATCACGTCTGTCCCTATGGCGAACAATCGCATAGTCAGGTATGTGCCATTGTTTGGAGCGGGGGTGCATCCATGTGTTCTTGAACTTGTCTGCCTGCTGGAAGACGGTGTTGGCGATGGAAAGTTCATGTTGTGCACACATTGTAACATCAGCAGACCATTGGAGTTGCAGTTTCCAGTGCCGTGGCGTCACGTCCAAGAACATTGGGCCAAGCAGAGTAGTCCCTTCCTACACGAGTGTTTAAATCCCCG
>CM065722.1:47811293-47878793 GCA_033310375.1 Conus canariensis | reverse complement strand
AAATTATCTTTGCGAGAGAAGTCTTCTAACCTGTCCGTGTCTATCTTTAGTTTCTCAACCTCTTCTTTGATTTCCTTAAGTGTTTCAGTCCACTGGTGCGTCCCTTCTTTCCTGTCATCTGACTCAACAAACAAGTGTTGTATGTCTGTCGTTGATTTTCTCACATTGCTGTTTCACTTGACATAATTCATCTTTAATCTCACCAAGATCATTCCTGATTTATGTTGTTTGTTGCTGAAACTGTTGTTGAATGGTCTGCATAAGTCTGTCAATCAAGTCTGGTTGTCCTGTCGAAGTATTTGTCGCCGTAATTTCTTCTTCCGTGTGTGAGAGTACCTGTCCGTCAGGGTTGGGGCCGGGGTTTGTCTCCATGTCGCCACTGAGGAGCAGCTTTCGCAGCAAAAACACGACGTGCGCAACAGAAAAAGCAAGATCAAGCACTTGCACGTGCATGTCTAACTGACACACACAGGTGTTGGCACACATCACATCTTCAGCATATAACACAGTTCCTCTTAGGTTTAACTTTTCTTTAAAGAGTTCATTGTCTGTTGACAGCGTTTGGAACACATTCTGCAAAAACTGTCTGTCATGTGATGTAGCCTCACATGTCGACATGTGACGTTCCGTCGCGTACGCCCTTATTTGAAATAAAGCATTTCCCTAGGTAGGGAAGAGGAAAGGTAAAAGGAAGGATAATTTGCATGGCCTGACCAGTGTGATCGGTGTCGCTGGTGGCTATAGACGTAGGGTGATTATTGGTTGAATGGACGGACGTTGTCCATTGGTCAAGTAACTAAGGGCTGGTAATGCGTAGAGTTAGACGAGTACTCACTGAATATGTACTCAAGAAGAGCGCAGGAAGGAAAAATAAAGTATAGGAAGGAGATGGCTTGGGGACACTGACCAGACAGGTTGTTTGGAACTGCAGAACTAGATTCACCTGCAATCTACCATTACCAGGTGAGGTATAGACAGATGGGGAGAGAAGAGAGAGAGAGAGAGAGAGAGAGAGAGAGAGAGAGAGAGGAGAGAGAGAGAGAGAGAGAGAGAGAGAGATTAAGAAATGGGAAAAAAGGGAAAAGAATTTATCATTATTCAGATTTTGAAATAGATTACTTACACGGACTTCATTCGTGTTTCAGCCCTTCCCGGTGCTGTGGCAGCACCAGTAATGGTACAAGCGGCTGAGGCAGTCGCAGAAGTATTCGGGCTCCAGTGCTGTGACAGCACCTAATTGTGAAGAGGACAGCGACTGCGACAGTCGTGAGAGAATTTAAAGAATTTGTCATGTTGACCCACAATGAATGTTGATTGTCCCCCTGGATCGGAACTCAGATGATATTCCTATATTTTAAGCCATCTTTTGATTCGTCTTTGGAAAATGTATACATTGTTTCTCCAGTGAGGAGGAGAAACTGGTAAAAGATGTATTTGTGAAGTACTATGTATAATGAGATGAAATTTGGTCCCAGCTAGTGGATCTGTGGAATGATTGTATCTCCACTGGAGAGGAGGAATGAAAAATATTCTTAGAAAACAAACCAGTTGAATATGATGGAAAAATTGATTATTGTTTAGTAAATTATTCCCTGGAGAGGAGGGGGAGAAGAAGAGTTATTGTAGTGCGCCTTCTGGTTGTTTGGAGAGACTGCGTGTGCACGGAGTGAATACTGAGCTGAGTGCGTGCATGCATTTGTGCTCAGTGTGACAGTGGTGACCCCGACTAAGAACTAGATTTTTTTTATACCCCCTCCAAGGAAAAAAAAAAAAATTTCTATTTGTGCAAAGAAAAGTTTTGTATAATTGATTGATGTGATTACTGTTTGCAGTTTTTATTTTTCATTTGTTTCTGTATGTGTGTTTTCGAGTGTTTGAGATTTCTTTTGGTTGTTCTACTCTGTTAGGGTTTGTTTGTTTGTTTTTTTTTTTTGGGGTAGGATTTCCTTTTGACCCTTTCCCCCCTCAGGACCGATACCTCAACCTCCTCTTGCTCGTACCTGGCAGCAAGGGGGCATGGCGTTGGGAGTCAATAGTCCCTCCCTCTCTCATTAATATCTATTTCTTTCTCTTTCCTATCGTTTTATTTGGATTTTCCCCTTACCCCTCTGAGTGTGGGATCGACTTCACCTCCGTCACTCAACTAGTGTAGGTGGTGGAGTTGATTACCGCTCAGTCCAAATAAACATCTTTTTCTTCATTATCTTTTGGGTTGCTTTTTTTGTTTATTGCACTGTGTTGTTAGTATATTGTGTGTATTATTATTTGAATACTTCCCCGTCTCCAGCTTTACGGGAGACAGTTGCCATTAGGGTGCTGTCTGAGGGCCTCTTTCGCTTTTTCTGATTTCCCCTATCTATACCGGACCTGTCTATTCTTTCATTTCCTTTTCACCCCCTTTAAAAAAATCTCCAAACCTTCTCTTCAATAGGCGCCTATCTAGCTTCTTTTCATCATTGTCATCTTTTAGGTAGGATTTCCGTTAGTGTACGTTTTCTCCCCCTCTTTTTAATTGTTTGTTGATTCATTTGTTGTGTAACTTTGTATTCACTTATTGTTTAAGGCGATACATTTGTTTTGTGAACTCATCTATTTTGTTTTACCAAGAAACTAAGTAAGAAAGTAACAACTACAATAAGAACAGTTAAGAACATAAACATTATAAATAATTTATTTCCGGGAAAAAAAACCTTTATATTTTGTCTGTTTTCTTTTCATTGGAAAAAAAAAGAGCTATTAGTATTGGATTTTGTTTTTTTTAGCTGTCTTTTTCCCTTTGGGAAAGAATATTGGTGAAAATCTCTTTTGGAAAGATCACATTGTCAATTCTTATTAGTGCTTTTCTTTTGTAAGCCTTCATTACTTTCCTGTTTATACCGGCATTTAAATTCTTTATTTGTACATAGTGTAACAAAGTTGTTTTTTTTTTTGGAAACGTATATAACATCACATATCGCCTTATTTTAGTCCTATTTAGTTATTGTTTCTTGCTTGTTTGTGGTAACTATTCATGACGGAAAATTTTAATGAATATGTACGACAGGCCGAGCGTTTAGGCTTTGAAGGTGATAAATTAGCAAACTATGTCCAACAATGTATGGATAGGGCAGACAGAGAGAAAGAGAGACAGGAAAAACGGAAACAACTAGAAGAAAAAGATAAAGCACGACAAGAAAATCTAAAAAGATTAGAGTTTGAAGAAAAAAAAAAACAGTTTTGAACACATTCTACAAAAACTGTTAATCAGAGCTATGATAACACAGCACAGTATAAATGTAACAAAGACATCGGCCCAAATTACCTGCTATTCACTGTTTGTGTCCTTGTTCTCCTGTTCAAAAACATCGACATTATTTCGGGTAACCTTTGACCTGGTGTTCAGTCTGCTACAAAAAAAAAAAAAAAAAAAAATGCCAATAGCACCCCTCCATGTCAACAAGTCCCCCATTGTCACACACTTTTAATGACACTGTCTGCTTACTGAATAATTATGATGTATAACAGCTTGAAACAATTCAAAACACCACCATACAAAGCAACATTTCTTGCATCGGTAAACAAAAGCTGCTGACCGAACGCCGTTACCGTCATCCCCCCCCCCTCCACCTCAGAGAGAGAGAGAGAGAGAGAGAGAGAGAGAGAGAGAGAGAACGTATGTTTGTGTGTGTGAATGAGCTAGTGAGTATGGTTGTGTGTGTGTGTGTGTGTGTGTGTGTGTGTGTGTGTGTGTGTGTGTGCACGCGCGCGCGTGTGTGTGTGCATTTTTTTTTAACCGTAATTTGTCCTAAAATGATGCCATTTTCAGGGATTAGATAGCCTGGAACATCTCCTGAACCGATTAAGTGAAGGGTTTCGAAGGTTTGCCAGTTTACCAGTGCTTTGGGGTCAAAGATGGTTCCGTGCAACACGGCAATTTTCTCTCACAATATGGGATTTTTGACCCCAGCTTATCAAAGCTCGTTTTATCCGCTGATACATATGAAGAATTCGAGAGAAAGCCTTCAAGATTTGAGGAATGAGGTGTTAACTTCAGGATTTATCGACGCTGATGCTTGTGCCCGCGTGCGTTTGCGCGTGCGTGCGTGCGCGCATTCATTCTTGCGTGCGTGCGTGAGCGCGCGCGCGCGTGTGTGTGTAAAAAAACTGTTAGACACTTTGGTGTGTGAGCTCCTCTCTCTCTCTTTCCCTGTCCCCTCTCTTTCTCTGTCTCTCTCTGTCTCTGTCTATCGTCTCTCTCTCTCTCTCTCTCTCTCTCTCTCTCTCTCTCTCTCTCTCCCTCTCTCTGTGAGTGTGTGTGAGAGAGAGTTTTGGTCATTAATTTCTATCTAAATTATGCCACTCGTGGGCGTGATATAGCCTCAGGGTTTTCTTCTGATCTGATAAACTGGTGAAATTCGCACTTTTACTACTTCACTCTTCATATAGGTGTATGGTCAAATGTTGGTTACTCATGACAGTGCTGTTAACGAAAATGGCGTCGGGATCGTCAGTTACGTCCAGTGCCATAACGACCAAGTACACAAAGGGCCTAGTGCAGATTGTGATATCATACTCTTGGTCTTTTTTGATTGAAGTTGATTCCTCATGCTACGGAGGTGAGCAGTGCTATTCTAAAAAGAGCTGCTCAGTCACTCAGGTGGCTGCCCTACTCTACCACTGCTCCAGTTCAGTGGAGAACGACCAAACGGCCTGAGCAGCCCACGTGCAGATTTGCTGCTACGGCTGCCAGTGCACCCACACCTTCCACTTCATCACTCACTCATCGCTACAGGACATGGGGATTGGATACATAGGGATGGGTGATGATGATAGAAGTGTCTTGCACAGTGATTTTCTTTAAAGTGAGGAGGGGTCGTGCTATTCGTCGGCCTCTCTCTATCATGCAAAAACCATCTTGTCCAGCATCAAGACAGGGTCAAGACTGCTAGAGATAAGAGCTGAATGCAGTGGATGACCATGGTATCTTTCGTGTGCTGCCATGTTCTATGCACTCCACAAAGCATTGTTGGGAGTCGCTTTTCTGCCCGTTGAAGAAGTTTGTGATTTCCTCCACGGAGTCCACCAAGCTAAAAAAAAAAAAAAAAAAAAAAGGAAAGAAAACGACGCCAACAGCACCTGGTGTTCACAGGCATGACTCATCCAAGTGCTAACCAGGCTCGACGTTGCGTAACTTCAGTGATGGGATGAGAAGTGGTGTTTTCAACCTGGTGTGGCCGTAGCTGTGATCCCAAGCAAAATAGTTGTGATTTTCAGAATTATAAGTGTTTCCCTCCAGTCACTTTTACCATTCTAGGATGATAGCATACACGCACGCGCACACGCACGCACGCATGCACATACACACACACACACACACACATACACACGCGAGCGCGCGCGCATACACACACACAGAGGCGCGAAAACACTCACATGCATGTCGACATACATATATGCGTCTTTGGTCACGTACACACACATCCAAACACATACTTTTATACGCGGAAGCGCACGTGCGCGCGCGTGCGAGCACGCACGCACACACACACACACACACACACACACACACACACACACACACACACACACACACACACACAAATACAGTGGCGCGAAAACACAGGCATGCATATTGGCATACACACGCGCACCTGCGCTCACCTGCAGACACATCCAGACACACACACACACATACGCACGCACGCACGCACAGCGCGCGCACACGCATACCTGCACAATGTGTGGGATATAGAAGGAAAGTAATGGTGGAAAATAGACGCACTGGGGTACTTTTTTTGGTCATTGTGGTTTTGTACTGGTCCAGATGACTGCCATATCTTCTGGATTAGAATGCTTAGCATACTTACAGCGATCATGTTTCCTTGTTTGTCAGAATGAAGACTATTTTTCCACGAGGGCGCATATTACTTCTGTTTTGCACACAGGCAAGAAACAGCAGCTAGTGCTGCAACACATATTTTCGAGCAATTAACTTGTTTGGACACAGTTTCTTCCCGATAACAGTCTGGGACTGGAACTACCTCAATGAGCAGGCCGAGTCAGCCGAGTTGGTTGAGGAGTGAAGACTCCCTCGCTCAAATGAAAGCCAGCATTGGCAAAGATGGGAGAGACTGAGAGGGGGAGGGGGAGGGGGTGTAGAGAGGGAATGATAGAAGGGTGTAATGTAGATTTGGAATTAAATAGCTGATTTTTATCCCTCCAACCCCACCCAACAGATCACTTGGATCTAGCGATGGCAAGCGCTAGGTTTTTGTAGAAGGAAGGTCGAGGTAGGACTAATTTCCATGGAATGCAAGGCATTGTGCTTGCCCTGCTGCTTCCCATCCTGTGGCTGGGTCCATACCACATGATAAGTAGGGGAAGCCTGATTTAGTCAGGCATTCTTGCGCCTGACATACACGTGCAGGCTTGTTTTCAGGCTGTCTCGGTAAATGACTCGAAATGTGGGCTTCCCCCCCACAAACATGTATAACAATTGAATAAGCAGTGTAACGACCTTTGGCAACAATGGTTTGGATAAATCTGTTATTACAATCATTGTGACAAAATTTGTCAAATCCAGTTCTAAGTAGGTACCTCCTCAGTGAAAAAAATGGTCAAATCCAGTTCTAAGTAGGTACCTCCTCGGTGCTCATAAAAATTCAGAAAAGAGAAATTCCGTACACATTCTTGCGTCATCAGGTATGGCGTGATTGTGGAATGGTCTATGGCAAACATGTAATTATTGAATCAGCAGGCAAAGGGTTTGAATAAAAAAAAATGCCCAGGCGAACTAACAATCGGCCGAAATTTGAATCACATGCAGAATAAATGTATTTTACATACATACATACGTATATACATATTTACATGCATATCTATCTATACATTTCTCAACCTACCCATCTATCTATATCCATTTGTCTATCTATCGAGATAGACAGGTACATAGATACATTGATAGATGGATAGATCTCTCTCTGCAAATATACATATGCTTGTATATTTATGTATATACAAATAATGTGTGAATAATATGTACACACACACACACACACACACACACACACACACACACACACACACACACATTATATATATATATATATATATATATATATACAGAGAGAGAGAGAGAGAGAGAGAGAGAGAGAGAGAGAGAGAGAGATGTAGTCAAACAGGGCAGTTTGATGCCTTTGAGGTGAAGCCCGATTTAGTCTGGCATTCTTGCGCATGACATAATTATAAACGTGCAAGCTGTTCTCAGGCCGTCTCGGTAAATGACTCGAAATGTGGGCTTTTCCCCCACAAAGCTGTAAAACATTTGAATAAGCAGCGTAACGACCTTTGGCAACAATGGTTTGGATAAATCTGTTATTACAATCATTGTGACAAAATTTGTCAAGTTGTTTGTTTCTCTCTTTCTTGAGGGGGAGGGGGGGGGGGGGGGGGGGGGCGATGTCTCTATTTATTTGTTCTGATCTTCTCGTTTTGTTTGTTTGCCTTTTTCGTGGTTGCCGGTTCATCGCTTTCTTTAGCTCTTTTGAAACCAGTGTCATATTTGAGAATACATTTTATATTTTAGCGTGCTTACTTTTCTGGATGACGGAAAGCGTTGCGCTCAGCTTCCTTGGGAAGAACAAGTGTCTTTTCCCGCTGTGTGGTAGGCTGGCAGAGTGAACCCGTTTGGATGGGACATGGTGAGAGTGAAATGGCTTCATTGAACCGAAGATAGCGCAGTGGTCCATGCTTCTTGACTCTCTCACCGTCACTCTCATGTTTACGTGAAAGTTTACAGATGTCTCATAAAACAACAGAAAGCTCGTGACCTTGAAGCAGTGTTTACATGCAGTTTGTCTGTTCCTCTGTCACAAGGTTTTTTTTTTTTCTTCTGAACACGGTCTGTTGGAAACGGTTTATACTCAGCCAAGCACAAATCAACATTTTCGACAAATCCATGCCTAATCTTCTGCATGAAATGCATCTTAGTGTGACTGTGAAGTATCTCAGCACGTTAAGAATGTGATTTCAGTTGTTTTTTTTTTTTTGTTTTTTTTTTTTGTGTGCACTCTTTTCACTTGTCGGCTGGGCTATAAGCAACATTAGGTTACCTTACCTTACCTTACCTTACCTGATTCTTTTCACTCAACTTTAGTTTCTTTTGATGTGGCTATTTGCTCTCTTCATTTTCACTGACTTTCACTGAAAATGTATCAGAATTCTGCCGTTGACCTGCCAAGGTGTGACTCATCAACATCAGAAAATGGATCTATTTAACTATTTAAAAAGCAAGTATTGCAATCAATATGTATTCTACGAGATGCTTATTTTGATCATGATGAAAAACACTGTTTCTGTACCGAATGGGACTTTCTTTCCATCTTACAGCACACGAACGAGAGTAGTCACCAGCATTTGTTAATAAGTTTTGAATTTAATATGTTAACAGCCTATACATATCTAAAAACAAAATACTCTGTGTAAAACAATATAGAAATCCGAAAAAAATCTTTTCATTGTTATTTGGCATGTAAACAACAACGACAATCTATAAATTGTACACTGGACTTCGAAAATTATGAACACAATGATAACATTAAAGCTAAAAAAAAATAGAAGATATGATGACAGAATCACATTTACTTGATGTACAGAGAAAAATTAGCCCCAAGCGAAGGCTTCCCACCTGGCGATAGAATACATTCCATCAACAAAGCAAACTTTACTTTATTCTAATAACTGAATTAGTAACATCACATGTAATGGATGCAGAGCATGTCAAGCCAGGTTACAGATCTGATTATGCAATGGCTACGTTAACTTTTACGGAAACAGACTGAAGTGCAGGGGTATGGAAATGTAATAGCCACTTGTTGAAAAACGAGGTATTTGTTGATGAAAATGAAAATGCATTAATGGACATTATTGTAAAATAAGAAGTGTTACCTCATGGAACTCAGTTCAGTTTATGATTTCAAATCGGCCATTTCTAAGTGCATGGGTATGGAAATGTAATAGCCACTTGTTGAAAAACGAGGTATTTGTTGATAAAAATGAAAATGCATTAATGGACATTATTGTAAAATAAGAAGTGTTACCTCATGGAACTCAGTTCAGTTTACGATTTCAAATCAGCCATTTCTAAAAGTATTGTTCGTGAAAATGAAAGATGAAACCTGTAGGGTTTGCAACAATAAGAATTACACCTTGTTGATGAGAAAGAACATTTATCACAGAAAAATGCTGCGGAGGTAGCAAATAAACAGACTTCTTTAAAGATAAAATGAGAACATTGCTTGAAGACAAAATCCAGTTTGTTTCAATGACAGATGGAAAGATGAAGGGTATATAACTTCGTTCTAGATCTAAATAGCAGGCGGAAGAGGAAATAAATAAGGATTAGTGTCGCGGTCAAGGTCCGTGAATCAAGGATGCGAGGGTGGAGGAGGAGAGAGGGACAGGCTGGGCACAACACCCACCGACCACACACTCAAACCACTCGTGGAAAACAAAATAAACCAAATAAGTAATTTATTAAATTACGAAATACCTCATTCACACCTAATGGAGGAGGGACGACTATCAAGAAGAGGGAGGACAGAGAGATAAATTGGAAAAGAAGGGAAAATAGAAAAGGAGAGCCACCTAAAAGAAGATATCTACTTAATGGACAAAATAACCCAACAAAAGACCCCACACCCTGACCCAGGGAACAGCTAAATTTAGACCCTAAACACTAATCTATCCCAAAATAAAGAAAGAAGAAAGGACAGGGGAGAAACACTTAAACGAAGGACGAAACAGGGTCTACCCCAGCCACACAAGCACATTCACCAACATTCGCATACTTATACACTTCATGTACACTTTTAGTATATTCACACATGTACCCTCACAAACATCACAGCCATACAGAATGTCTCCCACACGCCAGGCATCACCATACACCGCCCATACACAGCCAGAAACAAACTTAACTTAAAGGAAAGTCCTTTCCCTGTCCGAGCAGGGAGACACTGGTGCACCTCAAAGCAGTTGATACGCTCAGGACTGGCGTTCTGGTCTCGCTCTTGGCACCACGGTCAGCGTCCTGCTCCTCTTCATACCGCTCTCGGAATGGACGCCCTGCGATAAAAGGCGTCAGGGCCGACACCAAGTCAACCAACGCCCTATAAAAGGGGCATTAGGATTTCATTCCAGGCACAGCTGAGATATGGTGTGGGTGCAGGCTACTACCTGGCGAAATGGGCTACACCCGCAAGACTGAATCTAGTTTAGTAATAGTTTACTTCACATTTCATTATTGTATACTCTATCTCTTTTTTTTTCCTCTCTAGTGATTGAAAAAAAAAAATCGTTTACTTGATGGAATTCTTATACTTTTGTCATAATATATACTACCCCTTCAGTCTGAAGGCCTCGGGTATATAAAAAAAACTGATAAGGAAAACAAGGCATATGACGTGTTGACTTTTTGAATTTAAAATTACCACCACAACACACCCATACCACATTCATATTAAAGGAAATATAATAGTAAAGTAAATAAATGAGATAAACAAAATAAAATCGACAATACATAAACAAATAAACAAACAGGCGGAGCGGAACCGACTGGGGGGCTTGCGCCGCGAAGGAACGCTCACTACCCGACTTAAAGTGAGTCGCGCGTAACTCAACCAACACCGCGTCCGGCCTGCAGGTTTTTTCCTTTTTTTTCCCCCTTAAACGAAAAATAATAATTTGTAGAACTAAACAAGCATACCCCTTTCTCTGACGGGGTACACACAAATAAAGAATGACTCAGCCAAAATAAAAAAAAAACAAGCGTGCGCGGCGCGCTATGTGTCCAACCAAACCGCTGATAAGAAAAATGCCACTGCTTCAGCGTAGCGGATTTAGAAAAAAATTTAAACTTGCTATTCTACATTTATAAATCAGGCTAACGCTCGCAGCACGCCTGAGACAATATTTCTCTACACCTATAGTACTGCCTTAGCACAGTACCCAAAATAACAGATTCCGAATGAAAATATTATTTTTTTATAATTTATAAACGATACCTCTGTGGAATGTGGAATGAGAACCGAGAAGCACGAAAATAACACCAGAACAGCGGGTGGAAAGGAGGGGAAAAAGTGGGCCCGGCAGGCTGATCCTCAGCGAAGAGACTATCCGGGACCCCGGAGCCGACAGCACCAGCAGCCCTTCACCATGGGAAAGCCGACGGCTGGTCACCCCCAGCGAAGAGGGTCAAGATAAATACTTGGTGGGCAGGAATAGGGATTCCTCTCTCTAACCCTAAGACTACCACCGTCAGGCAGACCAGTGGCCTTCGTCCCAGGTTATAAAAATGCCTCACCAAAGTGAACGTGGTCTCTCCACTCGTGGCTCCAATCCGAGTGAAGAAAGAATTTTTCCCAAACGCCCGCTGCCGATCAAAGGGGAACAACCTCGAACGACTCAGTGAGCTTTCCACGGGTTTCCACAACTACCCGGGTATCACACAAAAAGAGATGTCCATGTGGTGCAGAAGGATGCATGCAAACCGCACGGACGGCCAGACTTTTCGCTCTGAATAGTTGACAACACACTGCAAAGAAAATTACACACAAAAAAATAAGGTGGTAAGTTAGTTAACTTAAATAACCCATTGAAGGTGGGATGGAGGGCTGTCCGTCCGTGACAATTAGGGAAGATGAGGGTGGGGGACATAGAAAATGAACCATGCAAGTAAATTATTGATGAAATTGTGCAGAGAGTACTGAACAATTTTTGAAACAAAATATTAAAAAGGAAGCTGAGAAACACTATGAAACATTATAGGCCTACATACATAGAAATCTACTAAGACGTAACATTCAAGAATCATATACCCAACTAACAGTTAGAGACAACAGTTAATCAACAGCTGAAAAGAGTACTAAGAAGAGGCATGGAGTTCACATACACAAAACAACATTCTTAAAACATGGTAACACTGTTAGTGCAGCCACGACAGATTTTTTTTGATAAGGTTCTTAAACGAGGGCTCTCTTCAACGAAATTATCACATAGGCGAACACAAAGGATATCTTAATTGCTTGTATACTACCGACTAAGTAAACTAAATAAACAGAAAACAAAATAACAACAGTGGAAACCATATCGCTTGTCAGTGTTATGTGATCTATGAATAGAGTCCTTATCAAACCAAAACCAACAATAATTGGTATCTTCGACAAACTTGAGAAATTTTGTGTTAAGCATCGTTGACACGGATTCCTTTTATATCTCTATACTCTCTAATCATTATAGCCAAAATCTCTGCACATAAAATGCAGAGATATGGTAATATAGGATCACTTTCCCTGCAGCCATGTTCAATATTAAACCATTTTTGCACAATGTCCATCAACCAGAACTGTAGATTTTATATTTCCATAACAGGTCTCAATCCATCGACATTTGCCGTTGCCAAAGCCATATGCTCTTAAGACTCTGGACAAAAAAAGCTCCAGTGAACAGAGTCAATGTCTTTTCAAAATCTAAATATAGAAGCATACCTGACAACTGTTTTGATTCTAAATAGTGCATTAAATCGTATGTATGTCTCACATTATCTCCATGATATCTGTTAGCAATGAATCTTGTCTGGTCTTCATTTATCAGTTTAATAACATTTTCTTAATTTGATTGGCAACAGAAGAAGACCTTATTTCATAGATAACATTTAAAAGCGAAATGGATCGCCATATTTCTTCTTAAAACTTCTTTTGGTTTGTCTGCTTTAGGTATATATATATATGTTATCAAACCTTCTCTCTGAGTTATGGATAGTTCACCGTCTCTAAAAGACTCATTCTGTGCTTTTACTGTAACTGGTCCATAACCGTTTCCAAAAGTTTTCGAAAAATTCAGCACCAGGACTTTTTCCATTTTTCATTTCTTTCAAGGCATAACCTGCCTCTTCCAAATTTACTTCACCTTCTAAGAAGTTTTGTTCTTCTAATGACAACTGAGGTATTATCTTTATTAAGTTATTCATTTCGCACTGTACAATGTCTTCATTACGTTTATGAAGTTGAGTAGAAATTATTTACAATAATACTTATTTTGTTTGGATCGACGGTTAACTCCTCATCATTTTAAACAAGTTTTGTCATTCGTTTGCGAATGTAGTTCTTTTTCTTTTCGTTTAAATTACCAAAGTATTTTTGTAATCTTTTCACCATCAGCTATCCTACTGGGGTCAGATCGAATTAGTATTCCTTCCGTCACCTTTTTACGAGCTGTAGTCAATTCTTGATTTTTTTCTATAAATGTTTGTAAATCATCATCAGTTTCTAATTCTTTCTTTTCAATACGCTCAATATCAGAGACGAGTTTCTCTTCTCTTCCTTTTCTTTTCATTTTTACTATCAATAAATCTTTAAAACAAATTGTACAGAATGTTAACATCCGATGTGTATTCGCAAATAAATTCCGAAAAAAAAACAACAACTTGAAAACCTATTAATGAAAAAATACCCACTGTCTCCTAACATGAAGTTCAATGATTTTTTTGTTATACTTGGTGTGGATTATAGTTTTTAAAGATTGACGCTTTTATAGACTTATTATTCTGTTTGATAAACAATATGGTTTTAAGTGCAAAATGAACAATGTACTTCCACGTATTTTTTGCTTTATAAATGAACAGGTACAAAAATCGAAGAGCACGATATGAAAGTTTGTAGTAAAGAATCGAAAACACATAAAGATCGAACCATTTATATGTTTATTTTTTACTCAAATGTTCGGAATCCTAATCACGCCTGAATAGGATTATTTGCGTATGATAATATGCTTATGAATTCTTTCTTTTTAGTACAGACACAGTACGATCTGCTCTAACTGGAATATATCAAGTGAAGTAGGCCTAAAGCGGTGCGTGTCATGGTATGGTGCGAAGATATATACTGCAGCAATTTTTGGACCATAGCACTACATGTGTGTGGACTTGTTAAGGTGTGTGTGTGTGTGTGTGTGTGTGTGTGTGTGTGTGTGTGTGTGTGTGTGTGTTGTGTTGTTGTTATATTGAGATGCAAATGTATGTGTTGGCTGTTGCTCTCACAGTGTGTTATTTGTTAATTCGATGTTAAAGGATTAATGCGTTATTGCTACGTCATATTTGATAGATTCTCATTGATTTTCATATATTCATAGCTTCGATACTCATTGTTTGATAATTATCCAATATTTTTATCCATTTTCGCTATGCAATAATTAGATTGTAAACACTTGAACACACTCACGCAAGTACCGACGAACACATGTACGTTCATACCAAACTTTTCCATGCAGACATCTCCTTCCCACTCTCTCCATCTCTTCCCTTCTCCCCCACCCTTTCCCACCGTCTAATATCACTTTTAGTGAACAGACGTTAAACAGACTAACAACAACACATACTCTAACTTAACAAGTCTACACAAAACACACACACACACACACACACCACACACACACACACACACAAAACACACACACCTCTCTCTCTCTCTCTCTCTCTCTCTCTCTCTTCTCTCTTATATATATATATATATATATATCCCCCAAAATACATAAGACTCCTAAAAAAAACCCTGGTCGTCCTATCGTGTCTGGAGTTGGTGGGCCCACCGAAAAGCTGTCTAAACTAGTGGACCACTGGCTGGCTGAGTTGGTTCACAAGCTACTAAGTTATATTCAAGACTCTACCCACATGCTGAGAACCATTGAAGAGTGGAATAACATGTATGGCCCTTTCTGCGATGCTTTACGGGTCTCAATAGATGTGGTATGCCTATATACCAACATCCCCCATCATGACCTGATAACAGCTCTTCAACACCACCTGCAACACGCTTTCCTTCCTAACGTTCCTCCAACTCAGCAAATTCTTCTAGCAGTAGAACATATCCTGAGCAACAATTTCTTTCGTTTTGAAGACAAAATATATCACCAAATTTCCGGCACCGCCATGGGGACTCCTATGGCCCCTACAGTGGCCAACTTCTTTATGGGTTGGCTGGAGGAAAGCTTACTGAACAACAGCCCTGTGCCCATCCAGAGAGACCTGTGGAAACGTTTTAATGACGACATCCTGCTCCTCTGGGTGGGATCTTCTGACCGGGACCGGTTTCTACAATACATTAACGCCATACATCCCACCATCACGTTTACTTTTAGTTTTTCTGCTACTACACTTCCCTTTTTAGACATACTGCTAAAACTAGAAGAGGGATACATACATACTGACTAAGCCCACCGACGTCCACTTCTGTCTTCATTTCAGCTCTTATCACCTACACCACTGCAAACAGAACTTACCGTACAGACTGTTTCTAAGCTTGAAACGTCTGTGCTCGAAAGCAGATGATTAAAAAAAAAAACCAATATTTTCTTCTCACTGAACAACTGCGTCTCCGAGGATACAGTCAAAGATGCTTGACTACAGCTCCAGAAAAAGTACAGCGTCAGCCAAGATGCTCCATCCTACAGTATAAACCAAAGCAGCATACCCAACGCCCTCCTGTCATAATCACTCACAATCCAGCTAATCCACCTCTAGGTCAATGGCTACAGGACCTTCACCCCCTTCTACAATCCAGTCCTAGAGTCCAAAAGGTCATCCCAGACCCACCTGTTTTGGGGATGCCCTCTGCACTTCCCACCCGTCAGTTGGACTCTTCACCACCCGGGTGCTTTCTGTGTGGTAGAAAGTGTGTGATCTGTCAAGAACACTTGGTTGAAACAGCCAACTTCAAAAGCACAGTAACAGGAGAATCATTCACCATCCGACTCCACATGGACTGTTTAACTAGCAACATCATTTGTTTACTGTTTTGCAGCAAATGCCCACACAGACAGTATGTTGGGGAAACTAAAAACTCATTAAAAACTCGTCTTTACCAACACAGATCGTACATAAAAAAGAACACTGGAACTTTAGTAACCAGACATTTCCACCAGACTAATCACTCCCTTCATTATCTAAGATGTACTGTTATAGAAAGTTTTGTCAGAGGACAATGATTACAGACTCCGACTTGAATCTTTCTGGTTTAACAAATTAGGTACAGTTTACCCAGAGGGGTTTCAACATGGTCGCCTAGACTCTTCCCAGTACCCTCCCTTCTCCCCAAACTCCCCTTCCAACGATACCCCCACCTTTCATCTCCCTTCGCCTCTACCCCCTCCCTATCTTCACATATCCCTCACTGCACACCACACACCCTTCATTCAAGCCTTCTTTCAACCCTCCCAGGCTCTTGACCTTCTTCCTCCCTACCAGCTCCTCCTACATAATTCTTTTACGCACATACATTTGGTGACAACTCTTGCTGGTCTCCATCCTACTCCCCCAGCCCCCCCCCCCCCCCCCCCCCCCTTTCCACCACGTGTGCAATCTCGCCCCCTTTTTTGTGTTGTGTTACCTGAAATTACACCTCCCCAACTCTTTCCTCACACGCGGGCTTGCGTGCACGCGCGCGCGCACACGCACACGCACGTATGCACGCACTGGTGCACGCACGCACAAAATTCCCCACCTCCCCCTACCAGTTTATAATAATTTTGTTCATGCCCCCAGTCCTTCCCGTACCTACGTACATTTACCCTCTTCCCTTTCCCCTCTTCCCACTCTGCTCCACCTCTTCGGGAGTAGGCATGTATGTCAGGTCAGCCTACTTTGAAATAGTACTCTAGTTGTGATTTACTTTATAAATATATTACCTTACTTGCTTATACACTTAGTTTCATATTTGCAAGAACTATACATAGGCGAGATGAATTCGTTCGAAATGTTCATAGACAATTGAATCTGCGACATTTTACTGAAAACCGGTACACCACCCCCCCCCCTCTCTCTCTCTCCCCCTCTCTCTCTTCCTCTCTCTCTCTCTCTCTCTCTGTACGAGTATGTGCATGTGTGCGTGCGTGTGTGTGCGTGAGTGTGTGTGCGAGAGAGAGAGAGAGAGAGAGAGAGAGAGAGAGAGAGAGAGAGAGTGTGTGTGTGTGTGTGTGTGTGTGTGTGTGTGTGTGTGTGTGTGTGTGTGTGTGTGTGTGCACGCGCGCGCGCGCGCACATATTTTAGTTCTGAAAGAGGGAATATTCAAGAATCTTGTGCCTGAGGAGAGCAGAGTTGGCAAGAAAATGTATAGATGTGTAGAAGTTCCGTTGAACAGTGAGGCGCTGTTTCAGATATGACGGGAAAAGGTCAAAGTGGAGAGTCTATAATCTGTTGTGTCAGAGATGAGGAGGCAGTGGAGAGAGTGAAGGAGCTGAAGTACATGTCGGAATTTTGAGTGTTGTAAAAAGTTTTGATTTTCGGCAGCCAGCCAAGAAGAGACTTTGAAATGCTCGTGAGATGGGAAGCACAAGAGTTTATTCTGGAAAAAAAGGCAAAGGAACATATCAGTCTTGGCTTTATCTGCAAAGAGAGAAAGTCGCATATACAAGTATTCTGCGTAGTTCAAGATAGGCTACTTTACAGATGCTGGAAATGCGGTGTTTGAATGCTAAGCATTGGTGAGAGGTGACCCCAAGAGTCCGAACAGCTGACGACCAAGCAAACAAAGAAACAATTTGTCAAAAAAAATTCAAGAAGAATGGATGATTGACGAATTCCTTTATGACAGGCAATCATCACCTCAGTTTTGTCGTCATTTAGTTGTAGCTTTTTGTAAATCATCTGTATTTTAAAATAAGAGATTCACTCCTGTGTCTGAATATCAGGTTAGACTTCTGTGACATTGGCAGACCGGTCGAGCTGAATATCATTGGCAACATTTTGATGCAGCATGGAGTGACATCTGATGACGTCAGAGACAGAATTTGCATTCAGCACAAATAGAATGGGTCCCAAGACAGAGCCCTGGGGTACACCATAATAGGGAGAAGCTGGCCGAGAATAGTGTCCAGTTAAGCAGACAATCTGGAAATGATCAGTCAGACAGGAAAAAAGGAAGGACAGAGTTGAGTCAGACATGCCAAAAGAATGTTGTACTTTTTGTAGAATTCAATGGTGAGTCATATTACAAGCAGCTGAAAGGCCGAGTACAGCTAGAATGGAGATTTTGTTGTCGTCGAATGAAGTCAGTAAAGATTGGTTATTTTTTTCTGCAGGGCTGTCTTGGCGTTATGTCCAGATCTGACTGATGAGGACTGAGAATATTGTCTTGTTCAGGCTGAACTAGCAGTTGAAAAGGAATGATTTTCTCAGTTATGTTGGATAGGAAAGACAAATTGCATTTTGGCTTGTAGCTTTTTAGAGAATTTGGATTAAGGGAGGGTTTCTTTACGAGTGATCTAATGATTGAAGCTTTGAGAGCATTTGGGAAAAAGGACTCATTTATGACATTAGTGATCTGGGGCAATAAAGAGTCAAGACATTCACACTGCAAAGACAATGCCATAGGGGCAAGTTTACACAATGTGCAGAAAGGGGCTGAAAATGTTCTAAAATTGGCCCAGCGTAAGTTCTGTCAACTACAGGAGATGAAAGGGAAACAGTCGAGTCCAGTTTGTTTGTTGGATCAGTGTCTTACTGTTCGAGAAAAAGCAAGCAAGCTTCTGAGGGAGTTCTTGTGGTGAGAATGAGAGCGGAGAAGTAGAGTTTTTTTTAAATTTTTCCTGTGAGAGTATTTTTGACACTAAACAACTCTTCAATGACGTGCAGGTAAGAATCTCTGAGGAGAAGAAGGATGACTTTGCACAGTCTACCCTAGTAGTTTTTTCTTTTTGCTGGAACGATTTGATATTGGACAGTCAGTCTGAACACTGTACTCTGTGCTTATAGTGTGTGTGTGTGTGTGTGTGTGTGTGTGTGTGCGTGCGTGCGTGCGTGCGTGCGTGCGTGCGTGCGTGCGTGCGTGCGTGTGTGTGTGTGTGTGTGTGTGTGTGTGTGTGTGTGAGAGAGAGAGAGAGAGAGAGAGAGAGAGAGAGAGAGATGTAACAAAGGGATGATCCACCATTTCAGCACAAAGCACCAGCCCAGAGGCGGCCACTGTCCTCTGTGGTCAGCACCATAGGTCAGCAGGAAACGCTGGCGGAGTACGTGTGGGGACAGTGCCAGAAACAAGGAGTGGAGAGACCACCACCATTGCGGTCCATCAGTGATCACATCTTTGTGGAGGATAAACATAAGGTAACAACGAAATAAATGGTATTACTGGTAGCTGTGCAGCAATGTCAATAGAAGCAGTTGTTGTACTTACCATAATAACAACAGTCACAGCAGAAGTAATGTTGGTGGTAGTGATGTTAGCAAATTCCAACAGTGCTGTTGTAAATGATGGTGCTGATAAAGTGTGGGTGCTCTAGGGGAAGAAGTCAAAAGGTTTTGCCTGGTACCGTTATAGAGTAGTTTGCATGTCAAAATTTCACTTCCACCCTCTCTCTTACCTGTGATGGAAGGAGCAACTTTCCGGTACTAGTCATAGGAAGACATTAATTTATTTTTCTTGGTACTGTTAAAAATACTCAAGGGTGGCTTAGCAATAATTTTCCTTAGGCTTGTGTCCTTAAAATGCATGAAATAATGTGTGACCAACAAGGAAGTGGCACAAGTTAAGCATACTTTCACACACCAACTTTACTTGTGTATACAAGAATGAAATATACAAAACTGTAGACCGTCAGTTAAATCAGTCTTTGTTTGGGCTGACTTATTCCCACGTCTCATCAAAAAGAGATGATTTGTGACTCGCCAGCAGTTCAGAGTCTCCTCGGTGGATTGCCTCTTGACGACTTAACATTGACTGCACCCTGTTGATTGCTGGTGCTGAGACTGTGGTGGGCTGGGTCGGGCTGTGGCTGTGGATGGAGTTTCGAAATGAGCGGCGTGGTTACACTGCCACTAAGATAGCACAGAAGATGGAACCAAAACAATTTGCAGCTCTGTGGACATCGTGTCATGCAGCTGCTCACAGAGGATGAGTTCAGTCAGTCCATCAAATGTCTGGTCTTGGTTGGACAATGTTAACCTTTTTCGAAGATAAGTCACTAACCAATCTGTAAACTGGTTGTATGTTTCTCCGTTGCAACACCTCGAGCTTCGAAATTTCTTTGGGTATGATTCAGCTGTTAATTCATGCCTGGTAAGGGGAGCTTGCCTGAGCGCATCATAATCAATTTCTTTATGTGGTGGCAACTTTGATTGCACATCATACGCGGCACCGCTGAGACTCTGTGAGTTTGATGCTACGCTTTTCTGGGTCCAGGCCAAATTCCTTTGCTAGTCTTTCTAACCGGTCCAGATATGCGTCGATATTTTCAGAGGTCTCATTAAAAGGATCTAAAGAAAAATCTATGACCGAATCTGGAGGGGAGGCTAAGAATTCTGGCCGGCCATGTAAGAAGAATTACCTTTCTCAGCAGATTTTTCAAACCTTTTGAGAACAAGTTCATAGTCACTGGCTTTATCACGTTCTGCATGTTTGTGCTCTCTTAGTTCATCGTGCTCTGCCTGTTCTAGCTCTCTTAATTTGTCACGTTCTTTAGCTACACATACTTTGTTTCGCTCTTCAGCTTCTTGTGCTTTGTTCCGCTCTGCTTGTTTGTGCTGTCTGATTTCTTGATGCTCAGCAGCTTCTGCAGCTTTGTTTCACACTTCAGCTTCTTGTTCCAGTTCCAGCCCTTTTAATTTCCTTTACTCTTGTGTGGCCTTTTCAATATCCTTTTCATATTGTGTAATCACAAATGTGACCAAATCTTGACCAGAAAGGCCTTGAGATTCTCCCCACTCTGTGATTGCCCAGCTAGGTTTGACTGATACAGCCATGATGATAAAGTGTTTAACAAGTCTAAGCAAACACATTTCCACCAAGCACAATAAAAGCAAACAATCTCAAAATGTAGCAACAAAATAAATTGACTAGATCATCAGTCAAACACAGTGTTATCCTATATCATGCAAGATGAGCATGTACACAACAAACAAACGCAAAATTTTCCACCTGGGCTGCAAGTCAATCAGCCTATTTCTTCTTAATTCTGTCCTGTTTGATCAATAATTGGAAAAGCCAAAGAAAATAAAATCATGAGTAAATTTTCTTCTTAACAATCCTGGACAAGCCCCCACTTCGACGTGTGACGAGTAGGGGTGGCAGGTGTGGTGCTCTAGGAGGAGGTCTCGAAAGGTTTTCTCTAGTACAGTTATAGAGCAGTTTGCATGTCAAAATTTCAATTCCACCCTCTCTCTTACTTGTGATGGAAGGAGCAACGTTCCGGTATTAGTCATCGAAAGAAGTTTTTTTTTTTCGGGACTGTTAAAAAAAAGTCACGAGTGGCTCAGGAATAATTGTCCTCAGGCTTTTGCACTTAAAAGTGCTTGTAACCCCTAGTAAGAGACAGAATTAGAGATGAGTTCAAACATGAAATAATGTATGACCAATGAAGAACTGACACAAGTTAAGTGTACTTTTACACACAAACTTTATTTGTGTACACAAGAGTAAAATATACTAATCAATAGAACTTCAATCAAATCAGTCTTTGTTTGGGCTGACGTTTTCCCACATAATCTTATGATAAAGAGAGGGAATGTTCTTGATGAACTGAGTTGATGTGATGGGTTGTTTTTTTTTTTCCCAGTACTTAACTTTTTGGCTGGGGAGGTGTGTGGATCTCTCTCCAGTTGTTGGTAACTGGTCCACCTTTTTCAGCAGGCTAATCTGTTTGGTCTAATTGGCCACGTGGTAGTGTGGATTCTTGATTCTGTGCTGGGTTTGTTGCAGGAAGCTTAGGAAGACCAAAAACCCAGGATCTGTTCACAATACTGAACCTGATTTGTGATTAAGTAGCGGGGAGTCTGGTTTGGAAACTCCTCACACTTGCCCTCTGGCTTTCAGTAAGTGTGTGGGATCTCAACCAGCAAAGGATATGACTAGCGTGAATGTATCTGCTATAATTTTCAGTATCCACTTTAGTTCTTCACCCAGATTTTGAGTGGATTCTAACAGGTGGTAGGAAACAGTGAGAAAATGTTAAACAATTGAAGGCGAACAACTCTTCAATTTTAGTTATATACTCAGTTGAAATAACTTGGGGTACACTTAACCCAAGTACACATGCTGATTGGAGTTACCTACTACAAAGCATTAAGACAATCAGCTGTATTCATTAATCACCTCAACACTTTTCACCCAGTATAGGCATACTGTTATCCTGTCAGAAGACAGCATTCAGTGATCATCTTAAAAGAGAGTACTGAATACTGACAAAAAGTTATATTGTCAAAATAGAATGTTAATCAAGCATCTTAACAGTTTTTACCAAGTTGTGGCAAAAAGTTGAGCAGTTAAAACAAAATTCCTATTCATCATCTATGCAGATTTTACGAAGCATTGGCATGAAGGTTTACTATCAAAACATTGCATAAATACAAGCAATGCGTGGTCTCAAGACTTAGAAACATAGTTTCAACTTATATTTCTTCTGGGTTGTTCAGTGAAACTTGAAACAAAATCTCAGAGTAGGAGAGATGAACGTTCCCCTGTTACTATACATCAGCATGCTTTGTTGCTTCACTGTTGGTAATCAGTCTTACAGCTTTTGGCGGAGCAGTGAAGTGGGGAGGCTTGACTTCCCCTTTTTGTAATGTTAAGCTACACATCCGGTCTCTGATGCCTGTTTGATTGACATTCTGTGAGAGAAACATGACAGCCACTAGTATCATTATAGAAAAGAAGGGGGGGGGGGGGATGTTAGTAATCAAAAGAAAGGGGAGGGGGGGGTGAGTTGATCTGGAATGTGACATGTCATCCCCTGCCTCCTGCATTGTGAGGTAACATAATTGACAATATCAGGATGTTCGTCAGCATTAATGCTAATGAACGAACTACCATATCTGCACGTGTGAGATTCATGCAGGCATGGTCATAGATCTACGATCATCTTTCCCACAACCACAGTAAATGGGGAAGGCCAGACAGACCGAGGGAAGATTGTGAGAAGAAGAGGGGGTTGAGGGGGTAACAGTAGAGATTGAAATGTGATGTAAACTGATAATCTTAATTGCAGTGTGTGTGTGTGTGTGTGTGTGTGTGTGTGTGTGTGTGTGTGTGTGTGTGTGTGTGTGTGTGCGTGCGTGCGTGTGTATGTGTGTGTGTGTGTGTATGTGTGTGTGTGTGTGTGTGTGTGTGTGCGCGTGTGTGTGCGTGCGTGCGTGTGTATGTGTGTGTGTGTGTGTGTGTGTGTGTGTGTGTGTGTGAGAGAGAGAGAGAGAGAGAGAGAGAGAGAGAGAGAGAGAGAGAGAGAGAGAGGGGTGATGGCTTTCAACTGTCACGTCACATAAAGGTCAAGACAAATGCACTCCTCCATGCTTGCCAGAGGCAGTGACGTTAGTTTTCGTTTAAAGCATTACATAAACTGATCCTCTCATTCAATACCATGGTTTCTGGAAACATGTCCCAAACCTGTACATTCATAAACAGCTAAGAATGATTGAAGTGCGCGAATGTTTCCCTAGAAGAACCTTATATGCTGTGACAGGTAGCCTAATTTATCGTCATGATTCATTATTTATATACCGTGCATACGAATCCTCACCTGTGCTCGCTAGCTTTGTAAATACATACAAGCGCTTTATAATGATTCTTAAAATCTCATAAAAGGAATATCAGACAAACGATTTTGACAGAAGCAAACGTAGCACGTATGCCGGCTTACAAGGAATCCTCCTAGTTATGAAGCACCCAGGTAAACAAGCCAGGTGTGAAAAGGTATGTCGCCGTGACTCCCCGTCCAAGTCTATTCTGCAGCACACAGTGGAGGCTGGACGAACCACAGGCAGACTGAATAAGTTGTACATGAGCACAAAGGACTAGACCAGTCACAAATGTCTGACCCTGTCTCGGGTTATTGCGTACAGAAGGCTGTTGACGCATCCTGAAGGAAAAAAAAATACTTGGCTCCACGACAAAGAAATTATTGTTATCTGTAAGGGGTGCCCTGGGTATTTGAGAACAGAAGAGGCACAACTGAGCTTGACTGACTCAGCAACAGTGCAGTGCGTCCTCTGGTGAGTTGCCTAATAAAACTGAGCTTGACTGACTCAGCAACAGTGCAGTGCGTCCTCTGGTGAGTTGCCTAATAACGACCCAATCTTAATTGCTCCTGCAGACAACTGGAACTGTAACTTTGGTGGGATGATCCTGGGGTGAGCTGGGTATGGACTGATGGAGAAACGGGACAGTTGTAATGCCATAGACAAGCATGGGAGTGGACGAGATAGCAAAAGAAGGAAATCAAAATAAAAACAAAATAAAACAAGAACAGCACACAAAAAGAAGAAGAAAAGAGAAAAAAGAAAAAAAATTGTCTGACCAGCAGTCAGAATCCTCAACCAAGCAAGCTATGGAAGAATGTTTTAAGGAAATTACCAGTAATATCGTAGGATTGTGCTGATTTGACGAGGCAGGTGGTAGAATCATTCATGTAAAGACAGCAAGAAGAGAGTTTTATCTTACCGTGTGTCTGTAGAAAAGTGGCTGAAGGACACGGTGTCACACAGCGCAGTGGGTCCAATCTGAAGCGACATCAAACTCCTCCTACTGTTTCTTGTCACCATCAGCTTTTTGTTTTTGTTTTTGTTTGACAGTCTCCACAAAAGTGGGGTTACATATAACTGTGTGTGTGATCTAAATCTTATTAACCCTCTTCTCCCTCATTCCTATCACCACCAGCTAATTACTGTACGCACATCTCTCCCATTCCCCCATCCTCCAAATGAAAGAGAGAGGGAGGGGGAGTGGAGGGTAGCATGGGTGCAGGAGGGAGGGGGCGGGGGGGGGGGGGGGGAGGGAGAAGAGAGCAAAAGGGAAAGTGACAGAGATAGAGTTGAGAATGCTTTCCTTCCTTTGTGATGACTAAGAGAAAAATATGTGTTCAGGTGTTGTACTGCAACGTACCGAAGGTAGCCTGCAGCAACTGGCGACGTGTTCTGCTTGTGATGTCCGGTCATGTCAACGCCTCACGCATGATGGACATTAAGCCTCACTCGCCTACCGATTCAAAGCATCTTACTCCCCTCAGCGCCTACAACCGTTCAGCTACCCAGTACCGCCTGAACAACTACTTTAAATTCATGATGGTCAGGGATCCCCTGGAACGTCTGCTGTCAGCCTGGCGCAACAAGTTTCAAGCCAACTCAACGAAGTCCATCCGATACCGGAGGAAGTATGTGGAGGCGATTCTTCAGCAGTACCCAGCAGTTCGCAGTCGACTCAATGATGGGAGCGAGAGAATTGCACTGGATAAGGTGATGATCCGCTTTAATGAGTTTCTGAGATTCGTTGTTGATACGCATAAAAACAGAGGGAAGCTTGACATACACTGGGACCACTACCATCATCGGTGCCATCCTTGCTCTGTACATTACGATTTTGTGGGAAGATACGACAGGCTGGAAGTAGACGCGGCCCACGTGCTGAAGATGGTAAATGCTGATCATGAAGTCCGCTTTCCTGAGCGTTCTCTTGGATATAAACACAACCTAACCTCATTGTACATAAATGAGTATTATAGGAATGTGCCTCCTTCATTGTTGAAGCAGATTGTCGACTTATACGAAGCTGATTTCACTTTTTTCAATTTCTCTGTTTCAAAATATTTGAAATTCTGAATAAACAGCTGGAAAATAAGATGAATAGTTGACTCATTTGTCAAGAAAAGAGTTAATATAAAAGAAAAGTCGCCTGTGTCGTGAATGCTTGAAAGAAATACCTTCATACTTAGTAGAAATTACGTATTGGAATCCCTTGTATAATCTTCTGGTGTACAATGCTCACCCTAACCAGCCAAACAAGTACTCAACAAGTCCATCAATCTACTCTGGTGTACAATGCTCACCCTAACAGCAAACAAGTACTCAACAAGTCCATCATCTACCTTCTGGTGTACAATGCTCACCCTAACCAGCCAAACAAGTACTCAACAAGTCCATCAATCTACCTTCTGGTGTACAATGCTCACCCTAACCAGCCAAACAAGTACTCAACAAGTCCATCAATCTACCTTCTGGTGTACAATGCTCACCCTAACCAGCCAAACAAGTACTCAACAAGTCCATCAATCTACCTTCTGGTGTACAATGCTCACCCTAACCAGCCAAACAAGTACTCAACAAGTCCATCAATCTACCTTCTGGTGTACAATGCTCACCCTAACCAGCCAAACAAGTACTCAACAAGTCCATCAATCTACCTTCTGGTGTACAATGCTCACCCTAACCAGCCAAACAAGTACTCAACAAGTCCATCAATCTACCTTCTGGTGTACAATGCTCACCCTAACCAGCCAAACAAGTACTCAACAAGTCCATCAATCTACCTTCTGGTGTACAATGCTCACCCTAACCAGCCAAACAAGTACTCAACAAGTCCATCAATCTACCTTCTGGTGTACACTGCTCACCCTAACCAGCCAAACAAGTACTCAACAAGTCCATCAATCTACCTTCTGGTGTACACTGCTCACCCTAACCAGCCAAACAAGTACTCAACAAGTCCATCAATCTACCTTCTGGTGTACACTGCTCACCCTAACCAGCCAAACAAGTACTCAACAAGTCCATCAATCTACCTTCTGGTGTACAATGCTCACCCTAACCAGCCAAACAAGTACTCAACAAGTCCATCAATCTACCTTCTGGTGTACAATGCTCACCCTAACCAGCCAAACAAGTACTCAACAAGTCCATCAATCTACCTTCTGGTGTACAATGCTCACCCTAACCAGCCAAACAAGTACTCAACAAGTCCATCAATCTACCTTCTGGTGTACAATGCTCACCCTAACCAGCCAAACAAGTACTCAACAAGTCCATCAATTACTTCCGTGTACAATGCTCACCCTAACCAGCCAACAAGTACTCAACAAGTCCATCAATCTACCTTCCGTGTACAATGCTCACCCTAACCAGCCAAACAAGTACTCAACAAGTCCATCAATCTACTTCCCGGTTACAATGCTCACCCTACAGCCAAACAAGTACTCAACAAGTCATCAATCTCATGCCTGCATTGGAATCGGAGCGTAAAAACCCCCCAGAAGCTTAATAAGTTGAGTGCTGCTTAACTCCTTTTTAAGCCAGAAAAAAGGGATCGAAACTCATGTGACAGGGTTCCTAAGAGGAGGCTGTAACTAGCATAACAATCAAAAAAGATCCGTCAAAGCCTAAACGTTCCAATAACGACAACAATATATCTCAGGTCAGGATGCCAGTTTTTCCCGACTACTCTTTCATCATAGCCACTCAGGTCAAAACACATAGAGCTGTGCTTAGTTTATCCCTTGTTTGCTGCGCTGAGAAGGCGGTGAAAACCAAGTGAGTGAGGCTGTGGTTACACGGCAGTAAGAACTCCGCTGGACATTCTGGAGATCCTGTTCGTTGGATGGGACTGCTGGGCTTATCAAGTTAACTCCCACCCACCAGCCGCCTTGGCGAAATGGTTAGCATCGCGGACTCTCGGTTGGGAGGTCGTGGGTTCGATTCCCACCAGAGCCATTTATTTGTGGGAATTTGTTGTCCCGTCTGGCTCCTACCCAGAGTTGAGTTTGCTACGGGCTCAGTTGAGAAGACTGGGTTCGCACAATTGAGGTTCATTAACTTAATAGATGCGTCTCTGTGAGTGTTGGTCAAATTTCTTGACCAAAGCTGCAGGTGTCTGTACCTCTCGGGCCTGGTTGACGTCGGGAATGAAAGTGATCGTAGAGTACAGCCCTGACACGCATTCTCAGACCTAAATGGAAATCCGTAGTATCATCTATGTACCCATCCTCATCGATCAGCGTTGAAAAAAAGTCTCAAATTCTGTGTCCGTTCATACCCTGCTCTCGTGATGACCTCAGGTTTCATTGCCTCTACTTGTCTGTGGACTTGGTTTGATTCTGTCAGGGCTATTGCTATCGGCAAAATCATGGGGACTGTCGTTATACGGACATGGTGGCGCCCTAGAAGGGAGAGCTCAATCACGCCGGCTCCGCCACTAAACAATTATTGTGGTCAGTGATGGGCATAGTAGGTGGTGTCCTGCATAGAACATACGCAGAAGCAGAGGGATCAGATCAGGCACCACTGAACACTATACTACCGAAGTGACTTGGCAGCAGTGCTCTGGACAGAGCAGTTAAATTAGGCTTGGGGGTCTCAGTTCATGCACATCTAAATAAATGTTACAACGCGATAAATATGTTACTTCATAGTGAGCAAAGAAGTCTAGATGTATTTAATATCTTATCCGCAGCCTTTCGGTTAAACATTTGAACTCTGATGAAATTTTCATGGATTCCAATAGGGACTTTCCAAAGAGAAAAATAAGATATCATAGATCTGGCCAATAAGCTTAAGTCTAATCTCACGTCAAGTTGTAATATCGATATAACATTAATTCAATAGGTTCCCTTAATACCCAAAATGCTTCCCTTTTTGTGTTGAAAACTTGGTGCTTTAAATTTTAATCTGAAAGGCGGATGACCACTCGCTCACCGTGCACGAAGCTGATGTGGATATTGTAGTCCCACTGGCTTCACAGACAGTTGTTGGCAGCACGGTAGTCTGTAGTCAGTGTGGTCAGGTCAGTTATCCTATCTCTTGTCACGTTGCTACGACTTCACTCCGTAAAACATCTCTATAATATTGAAACGTTAAAAACGGTAAGCAAATGTGGAGAGGGGGAAAGGGTATGAAATGGCAAGAAACAACTGTACAAAGCTCTGTCATCCACATATGACAGAGAGGAATTCAGAACTAACAGACGTAAACAACTGCTTGGGTATTATTTCCCGATAATCTGTTGAGCTCGTTTTACTTTCGAATTTGATGTTTGCTACCATCTGTAAACAAATATGCCAATACCAAATGCCTTTCAAAGATCAGGCTTGTGAACACCACATAGGCTAGCTCGGCTGGCTTGTGAAAAAAAAAAAAAGAAACTTCTTGCACAGTCCAAACCGATGAATCATAAACTGACACACAATCACACATACGCTTGGAGGTATGCGCATCGTTTTATTATTGTGTAACACTTTCCCTAGTTTTACTCGCATGCTGTCCGAATTTTTGCTGGCTCGTTCGTGCACACGCACACACACACACACACACACACACACACACACACACACACACACACACACACACGCACACACACACCGTACTCAGTCCATCTTACTTATGAATTAACCTACACTTTGTGGATACATGTGTCCCAAAATACATGCTTCAGATGAATTTCAGCATTTTCCCAAACAGAACATGAAACAAATGAATACATAAGGCGGCGGGTCAGTACATTCGCTAGCAGACAAGAATCCGTCTTGGCAGTGATCAAACGCAGGACTGAGCCTGGTCAGGGCATGTGTAGAGAAGGGTGGACGAACCAGAGGCAGACAAAAGTAGTCTGGTTCGGATCCCTCTGTCCTGTTCCACTTTATGAAGACAGAGAGGTCAAGGGGATCTGTGACTGCCCAGGTAATTTCGTGGGACCTTACGACCTCCTGTCGTGAGACAAAGACATGCGACATGCAGATGATCTGCCGAATTCTCCACGTCACAACTCACTTGGCGTATACCAAAGAACAGTTTTACTGCAAATACACGACCCTGTTTGATATTCTGCACCCGCTCCACATTTCTGCTTTATGTTGTGGATCTTGGGGAAGTGAATCAAACATCTCCGTTGATGTACTGAGGTTTCAGGCTGCTACTCTACATAAATCACGTGACTGTGCCTGAAGCCAGATCAATTTTTCAAGGCAGAAAATAACTGGAAAAAAAAGTAGGATGAGTAACTCATCAACATATTGCCAGAAATTAAGACCATGCTGTTAGGACAAAATATCTGTTCTGGCGCTTTGATGGGTGTGTGATGCTGATGCTCTCTCTTCTCTGTTTTCGCCATCTTTCTTTTCGAAAAAAAAACCCCTACAGATTGTTTCCCTTTTATCACACACTATCAGGCAAGATCAATCATTTCTTCTATGCTTTCTGCTATTCTGAACTGTACTTTCGTCTTAAAAACAAGACAGTATATAAAATGGCTCTACAACATTATGTCTCTGAGACTTCGAATGTTTTAAGCTGCATCTGGTTAACCGATTTACGAAACTTACCAATACGGCGGACGTTTCTTGACTAGAAATCCAAGGAATTCACACTTCACGTGAATCTCCAGTTTCCTCACAAAACGCTCATGATCGATCTAGATCTGCTAGGACAAAAGCAAGACAGTGGCCTTAGAACAGTCAGTTCAGTTTCACAAATTCACTGTTCCTGTTTCCGAGTGGGATACTGATGCAAACTAATGTCAGTCGGAATTACGGCAGCACTCCAGACACAAACGCTGGATCCACATAGCATTTCAAGCGGAAATTCTTCATTGTTGTTATTCGTTACAATCGAAATCGCCAATACAACGACTTCTTCAACTTTAGATGTAAGTTCAGAAGGCTCTGTGCAGAAAAAAAGAAATCAAAGTGAGAGATCCTGACTCGGTCCTCGGGTGTTAGACGAAGGATCAAACTCATGTTCTTGACGCTTCAGTAGGCGCATGACATGTGACGTTGTCTAAGGTGATCAGGTAGAGTTGGTTCTACTCCCACATAGAATTAATATACACAGAATAAGGATAGACGTTGGTAACAGGTTTAAAGTCTTTACTTCCAACAAAAATCAACAGATCAATGTTCATATAGCCATCTTCGAAGTCCCCAAAACAAGTGTGAGTCCTTGAAATACTTCAACGAATCAAATTCTTTCCAGCTTCAATCACAGTTCACTCTCTTTCACACTGCATTTTCAAACCCTCAAACCCTGATAACTGCAGTTTGTATAGTTACTTATAAATGGCCTAGGGATATGCTCGCTAGATTCAGAAGTAGGACACTTGGATTGAATGCAAACAAAAGATAGTTTAGTCCTGAAGGCGCTGTCGGTGACTTGTGTGTGATGTGTACAGATGGTGTGAGAGAAAATGAAGACCACCTTATATTCCATTGTACAGCTTATAACGATGATATCAGAGAGAAGTCTCAACCTTTCAACATCATTGCTGCAAAAAATTGTAACCTATATAGTTTGTTATCCTCTGATGATAATAGGACAATATCTCTTCTAGCATAATATGTTGCAGAGGCATCTAATGTCAGGAGAAAGAAATTTTTGGTAACAAATACTATTGTTTTTTTTTTTGTTTTTTTTTCATGTACTTTACGCAGCTTGATGATCTTATTTAAAATATTTTTGTTCTCTTCATTGTCTTCAATTCTAGTGAAATTATTGTTCATGACTTATGTAGTCCAGCAGAAATGATTTATTTCGGTGAATATGTGTACCTGTTTGAGGCGCTTGTGTAAGTGATTATGTTGTTAAAAACATTACATAGTCATTTTGAATGATGAAAAAGGTACGTAATTTTCTTTTTCTACTGCATGGTTTCGAGTCCTAACATTAATATTAATGTAATCAGTTACAAATTTTTGTTTCTTTGCATTATATTTTTTCGGCGCTGCAAATATTAATGTATGCCCCCTGGGCATAAAGGCCATAATTTGTATGTAGGCCATTGTCAATAAAAACATATCTGATGCCTTTCTCTCTCTCTCTCTCTCTCTCTCTGGGCGACACGCAAGATGGCGACCAGTACGCAGCGCTCAGGAAAGTGCACCCTCAAAAGATTGATTTTTGTCGTCTTCCTGGTGGCGCACAATACCTGCAGTTGATTATAATGTTATTTTGAAGTTACTTTGTGGGTGGATAGTGGAAATACAACAAAATGATTGACATAGAAGCGTGGAGGGCCAGAACTGGCCGTTTTTATTTGTCAAGAAGTGCACCAGCGTTCAGACATGGAAAAGCAGAGGCGAGCGACAGTGAAATTTTGATATTACTTTAAGTGACAGTATTATAGCATGTGTTTTCGCTCTTTCACTGTTGAAACTTCTTTCCCTTATTTACACATACATACGTGTGATGAACAATTTATAGGATAGTCCACGCAACAAGAATACCTAGTAATGACGGGAACAATGACGGGGTGGGAAAATTTATGCATGGATTTAAACTGTTGGGACCAGTCGAGAGCTGCTTTGCATGCGCCTGTGGTTGTTTTTGCTGTGTGCTGTGGACGCTGTGTTTTCAGTGTGGAGAATGCTGCTGAGCAATGATGTCCAGGTGACAGAGACAATGCGGAGGACAGGGAGAAATCTGCATCACAGGCGTAAACTGTAGAAGAGAACGGGGGTTTCTGAGGGAAGTGCCAGAAATCCTCGTAGCCATTCGACTCCAAGTCCAGCTTTCCAGACACAATTTGACGAACAAAACAAACAACTGAGACTACAGGGCGAGGAACAATCACAACATAACAACCTTATCAGAGAACAGTTAGTTCAGATTAAAGCATGATTTGGGTGAAGTGTCGGAAAATGTGAAGAAATCAAGCAAAGATGCAACAGCCTACAGAATGAGAAAATTAGGTTGTGTGATAAGATAGAAGATATTGTTGCTGACTTCAGTGATCTGTACTCCGAATCTACAAAGGGAAGAGAGGAGTGTGCAAGAGTGTATGTAGAGATGGGGGGGGGGGGGGGGGGGGGGAGGGGGGGGGACTGAAGGAAGAAATGAGGAGAGTGAATGGGGAAACTGACAGACTAGATGAGTTTTCACGCCTTGACAACCACCAAATGTGTGGTATTACTCCAGTAAGTGTTCGTGAAAATGAAAATTACAATGCGTGTGCCAGGGTGGTATGTGAGACATTGAATGGAGTGGATGGGGTCAGAAAGTGGACAGAGGAGGATAGTATATGGATACACAGAGTAGGATTATCAAAAGACCATGATTAAAAAAGAATGGAAAGACAAAATGATATAAAAAGGACAGGGAATTTAGAGGCAAATTAGAGGAGAAACGATAAGTGTGGCCAATGACTTAACATGAAAACGGGCACACTTGGTTGCTATGGCAAGGAGGGAGGAGAAAACTGCAGTTTTGAAAAGGGCAAGTTCACTATCAAACCGCGGAGATTAGACCTCAGAAATCACGAGGGAGCTAAGGAAATGCCGGTGACTGTCAACAGAGTATCGTCGGTGCCTCTTACTCTACCCAAAAAACAGCGACAGGCAGTGAGCGTGCTCCATGGCGTGATTCACCTGCAACTTTCCAATTTGACACGATGACAGCCAGTGTCACTGAATCCCAAAACGAAAATATTCCACGTGCAGTCAGGCAGTCCCTGGGGCAGCGTTCAGCTAACGACTCAACATCGACAGCTAGAAGCAGACAGTAGAGAGCAGCTAACAATTACTTTGGAGGGCAGACTACTTATGTGAACATACCACCTGCAGTGCCTGGTAGACTTCACGTTCCACCACCAATAGAAATAAACAGGACAGGCCTGATTATCGACCATCTGAACTGAAATTTCTCAGTTATAATGTAGACAATTTGAAAACCAAACTTGCTGATGTTTCTTTCCATGATTTTGTGACGCATTTTGAGATTAAATGTTTGACGGAGACGTTCATCGATCATTCTTTTGATCTTAGTTTTCATTGCAAAGAACATGCTGCATTTGATGCACCTGCTAAAAACCTGTTACATTACGGAACATATTCTGGTGGTGTTTTGGTACTTACAGAGAAACTGTTTGCAAAATTCACAAAAATATGTCGCAGAAGCTGGTAGCTTTAGGAAAAAGTAAATGCTCGATCTTAACGACTTTTGTAATGGTGTCTGATGCTGATACCAGTTCGATGATCACTTTTCTCGTTTTTCATTAATACCTTCTTCTTCGTCTTCGTCTTCTTTTTCTTCTTCTTCTTCTTCTTCTTCTTCTTCTTCTTCTCTCTTCTCTCTCTCTCTCTCTCTCTCTCTCTCTCTCTCTCCTCTCTCTCTCTGTTTGGCATGCGTGCGTACGTTTGTGTGTTCAAGTAGGCACATATTCTTGTATCATATCGGCATATGCTATATTTTCATCAAATTTGTTAAGTTTATAGGTGTGTGTGTGTGTGTGTGTGTGTGTGTGTGTGTGTGTGTGTGTGTGTGTGTAATGAAATGTTCTCTTTCCCTTTTCTTCTACTTTGACTTTGATCTGCTGTCATGACGAATCTTTTAGTCAATGACTTTATTCTGAAACGCTTTGATTGTTCTCAACATTTACTTACTTAGCTATTCAGTTTACCTATTTCATTCCAGAATATTTCTTCCCCTTCCCTGGCGCAGCAAATATGATCTTGTTCCCCCTTTACACAAAGACTATACAGGTCAATGCCAAAAAAAAAAATATAATCTGAAGTATCTCTATGTCTCTCTGTCTTTGACTCACTGTCTTTGACTCACTGTCTTTGACTCACTGTCTTTGTCTGTTTGTCTGTCTGTCTCTCTGTGCATAAAGCGGGAACGAGAGCTGTGGGAGGTTATGCGGAGTGGGAGGTTGGGGGTGAGGGGGGGGGGGGGGGAGGAGGAGAGAGGGAGTAAGTAGAAGAAAAGAGGAAAGGCAACCTGGAACAAAGTGACAGACAGTCCATGTCAACAAGCAAGCAGTGTGGTCACAAGCTCTTCAACCAAAAGTATGACACCGTGAATTGCAAGTGTCTGGCGGCACAGGGAATCAGCTGTACACCCAGACAGAGGGAACTTAAATGTATTTGACAAGGAAGGGCTGAGGGGTCAGTCACCTATAGAGACCATCCGAGGTCTGGCTCCAGGGAACGTTGCCCTGTCCCAGCACAGTGTGTGTGGGAAATGAAAGAATTCCTCACAAAAACGGAGGGGGAAGGAACGAATGAGGAGGGGGGAGGGTGTGTGTGTGTGTGGGGGGGGGGGGGGGGGCAAGTGTCAATAAGCTGTAAAGGAAGGGGGGGGGGGGGACTGGAAAGTTGGGCGGGGGGGAAAGAGAGGCACACAGACAGGCAGACAGACAGACAGACAAGTGATGGTGGTGGAGGGAAAAAGAAAACAAGATGCAAAGCATATAAACGCACTCCCAGTTTATCTTGAATATGCGTGTACCTGTCAAGAGCACGTTTACTATGCAAAATATTTCATCCAAATCGGACAATATGTCAAGAATAACGGTTTTTAACGGTCAAATTTTGAAACACTGTATGGAAGTGCTATTTGATTTTGAGTGTGATAATCTTTCTGTATACCAAATTTTATTAAAACCCACCAATATATAAGAAGTAACGGCAAAATAACGGTTTTAACGATTATTTAACCAAGGTACACTCTTGAAACTGGTATTTTAGTCCTCACTGGGCTAAAGCCTATGTACCTACCAAATTTCATCCAGATCGGACAATATGTCAAGAATAACGGTTTTTAACGGTCAAATTTTGAAGCACTATATGGAAGTGCCATTTGTGTGTAATAACCTTTCTATATACCAAATTTCATTTAAATCCACAAATATTAAAAAAATAAAAAAATAATAACGGCAAAATAACGGTTTTAGCGGTTAAATAAGCGATGTACACTTTTGAAACTGGTATTTTAGTCCTCACTGGGCTAAAGCCTGTGTACATACCAAATTTCATCCAAATCGGACAATATGTCAAGAATAATGGTTTTTAATGGTCAAATTTTGAAATATTATATGGAAGTGCCATTTGTGTGTGAGAACCTTTCTATATACCAAATTTCATTAAATTCCACCTATATATAAGAAATAACAGCAAAAAAAACGGTTTTTAACGGTTGTTTAATCGATTTTCAGCATTACATCACTTACATATGGAAAGAGGCTCTGATTTGTCACAAGATCATCCAAACCACTTATAAATCGGCCAAGTACTTTCTGAGATATTCCATAAAGAAGAAAAACCTATCTGGGCTATTATAGCCGTTAGGAACGGCTATTTTGGTAAAATAAAACATCGGGCATCATCCGTGACCCACAATAACCTATAAATTTTCAGAAAGATCGACCCAGAAGTTTTGTCTGGAGCGAGTGGAACATATTTTGACCACGGACAGACAGACACACAGACAGCATTTCTTCGTTCCCATTGTAAAGTTCTCCCTGTTCTATATAAACTGGGAGTACAACAAGATGCAAAGCATGTAAACGTACTCCCACAAAATGATAGATAGGCCTAAGTCGCGCAGGACTGATCGCCGCTGCGGGCAACAAAGAGTGGTGAGGGTCATTTTGGGGTAAAATGAGATTTTTGCACCAACACATAGGAAAACCATTAAAGCATATCATGTTTTACTGATTTTACCTAAATTAAACTAGAAATGTGATTAAATGAATTTTTTTCACTCCATATCATCAATTTTAAGCAGCACTGATTGCGAAAAGTTACTTATTTTCAACGGATAATCGAGTGCACATCCCTCGCAGAGCCCCTGGCATGCCGCACATCATTCGAAAGCTCAGTGTGTCTATTTTAAGAATCTGTGCACAATTTTTTTAAATAACCAATCAGAAGGCCTCTACGAGGCATTTTAAGTCGTACGCAAAAGAAAGCCTTCCAACCAATCAGCAATCAAATACCGAAATGGCCTTCGTAACTCAGCTGTTAACAGCAGAGACGCTGCCTTTCATTGGTCACAGCTCAATGGAATCTATTGCGTTTTGCCTTTGTCGTCGCTTCACTCGAAAAATCACCATCATGGATCGACGTATTGTAACGCTGTTAAATTCATCAAAATCAGGAAATATTTTCGATTATGAAGGCCAGGGAATTAGTGGCCTTATAAACGAATACTTCGCCATCAGCAATAGCAATGAAAAGGAATATTTTGATTTCGATTCCAACGAAGAAACTGACAGCGAAGCTGACGATGGGATTTCCCCATCGACTTCGACCGGCGTGTGTCAGTCTCAGCCTGTTCGACTCGAAATCGAAGATGAAAAAGAAAATGAGGAGCCAGTTGTATGAAATGAAGAAAGTGCAGATCTGTCAGGTATAATGCCGTCGCGATAATGCCAAAAATTTGGTGACAGCGACGTATGCAACAGATACAGGTATGAACTGCATGGGCAGCCTCTGCCAAATCTGCAAATGGCAGAACAGTTTTCCTGTAACTGCGTGCAGATCAAAATGATAATTCAATGCATTCCAGCTGCTGATGGCCAACATATGTGTGTGTGCATGTTTGTGGAGAGGAGAGGGAGCACAGGTTTTGACCGTCGGGATATAGTGTGTGTGTGTGTGTGTGTGTGTGTGCGCGCGCGCGTGCGTGCGTGTGCGTGTGGGAGAGGACAAGAGAGATTCCACCCATGGCAACTGAAAAGGAAGAAGAAAGAATAATGCACAAGCATTTGTTTTCTGATAAGGTATGTTTGTTAATTATGAGTATATGCTGTTTTTATCATAGGATGTCATGAATCGCGAGTCCGGTATCTGTTAACGCACAGTGCAAGAGAGCTACTTTTTTTTCCCTCCAAAGAACCCACGTTTTTTTTTTAAACGCTGGGCAAAATGAAACTAGAAAATACATATTAATTCAATCAATTGTGATTAGTGTATCTGTGCTAAGATAACATTAAAAACAAAAGTATCTATTACATAAGAAAATCAGATTTATTTCATTTTCCAGCGCCCTGAACAACCATTAAATACACCGATATATATTTGACTGGGGATAACATTCAGTTATTAAAGTGTTTGCAATGATTATTTCGATGGTTTCCCACAGTTTCGTAAGTTTACAGCAAAATTAAACCTTGGTTGCTAAGGAAAAATGGTTGGAGAAAGTAGGGAAGTTTTAAAGCCATTTTTCTTAAAATGGCTACCGTGTTAACGGGACTCTTTGAAGGGTCATAACTTTTTCATTTTTTAACATACAGAAATTCTTTATATATCATTGGAAAGATCTTTTTCTCCTCCTTCTGTTGATGTACATATCTTAATAAGTTCAAAATCCGACTTATCTATCATTTTGTGGGAGTTGGTCACAGTTTAAATCTTCCTGAAAAACGTCACAATGAAACATGCGTCAAAATGTATTTGACGTCACAATAAAACATGCGTCATAATGTATTTTGTCACCGAGATATTGTTCTTAGTACGAAAAGACGGAAAGTATGTAAAAAAAAAAAATTCCAGACAAGAGAAAGATGTTTTTACAGGAAATAACTATTAATCTGTCTACCTACCTCCCTACTTATCTGTCTATCTATCCATCCATCCATTCGTCCGTCTGACTGTCGTCTGTCCGATTACAGATTTTTTTAAAATGCAGGGGTGATGGGTAAGGAAGTAAGGAGGGGAGGAAAACGCTCTCTTCTCTCTCTCACACACACACACACACACACACACACACACACGGTTCCTTTTTACAGTGACCCAGCTTACTTCCCATCGTCCATCCTTCCACCTCCTTTCTTCTCTCTTCCTCTCACTTGCCTTTTCTGCTGTCTGGTTTTGAACTCCCCCCCCCCCCCTGCGCCCCCCCCCCCCCCCTCCCTTGTTACTCCTCTGTCATGTATTGCCATTCTCAATCCGACGTCTGTCTGCAGAATATTGTTTTCGCGTATTGTTTCGTCTGTGCTTTGTACTGTCTGAGGAAGACACGTTTGTTAAAACAACAACAACAACAACACTTGTCTGCCTTGTATGCATCTGAAATCGGCTTTACGCAATATTTCGTCTGTTCATTTGCATTTTGCCCCGTTTAAAGTATCCTGCAGTCCATTTTCATTTTTTAAGGGAATTAACTCGTCCTCCACTCGTACTCTCAAAACTGACTGACTCATTTCCCCTGATACATCACTTGCACCTGCGCGGCCGTTTCAGACTTTACCGTCTGTCCAGGCTGAAGAAGTGTGCACTGTGACGATCCATTTGTGTCTCCCGTGTTTAAATATCGCTCCTTGTGATGACCCGCGGATGAAATGCTCCGTCTATTGTGCAGATGATACCGATTTTGTGCCTGCTGTTTCTCTCGGTGTTTTGGAAAATTCTTTATCATCGTTCCTGTGTCTGGTTTGAAGTTTTGCCATTACTCTTCGTCTTGTTGAGTGCACTGTTTTCTTCTTATTTTGTTGTCAGTTAAGACCGTGACTCCAATTTTCTGATCTGATTATCGTCAAATTCCTTTTCCAGTGAACAACGTCTGGTTACATCTCTTGCTCCCTGTTCAGAGCATAGTATGCGTCAAGACAACCTTCTGGGAAAGTTGAACAGAGCTACTGCTGGAGAAGCGCTAGCTACAGCACAGTGCTCAGTATCAGCTGACTTGTGGGATTAGATGTCATCACAGGCCTAAGGGATTCTTCAACCCGTTACATAAGAGGACAAACAAGGTAAATGCAGTATTGTTGCCATTGATGATAATGAAATTCATGATCAGAATAAAAGAATGTTTTTGAAGATAATGAGTCTCAGTTCCCTCTTCTGAAGATTACTCTGAAGCAATACGGCATGTCAAACTCACCCCACCATTGCACAGACTGACAGCTTCAACATTTTTTTTTCTTGGCCGACAGTCTGTGAAACACTCCATTTCATTCCGCTATGTCTTCTTTCTGGTTTTTCTCAGCTTACCTGAGCCTTCAAGTCCTGAACAAGAATTCCTGAGAAAACTGTTGAGCCATCACACCTTGCCCATTCAAGGGGTCAAAACTGTGGGTTAATATTCACGAACATCTTGACAGCAGTTCCTTTGTGTCTTCCCCTGAAGGAGGGCATTTTGTGGCAAGTTCATTCAAGGAGCTGGCTCCTGGATTCTGTGTCCTTTTCTGTCTTTCCACCCCATTGTACTGTGTGGCAGTATCCTACCCCAGCCATAAGTTTCAGACTATGTTGAGATGATCATGACTGGCCAGAATTCGTCGACATTTAAGTTTTCCACAACAGTTTCAAAATTATTTTCTTTCTGGAGAAGGTCCCAAGATGTGGAAATTGCACATTTTCTGGAAGATAGTGGAGGACCAACAACCCTGCATAATTAATGCTTTCGACCTATCACTGCCAAGCACACACACACACACACACACACACACACACACACACACACACACACACACACACACACACTCACACATACATACACATACACACACACATGCATGCGCGCGCACACACGTGCACACGCAAGCGTGCCCCTGTGTACACAAATACTGAAACAGACATTTGTGCACACACACTCGCACGCTCAGGTACACAATCCGAGCTTACACTCACACACGCACACGCACACACACACACACACACACACACACACACACACACACACACATCACATCACATCACATCACATCACAATGAATTACACTAACAACTGTGAAACCAAAACGATGGATCTTTGAATTCTTTTGGTTCAACCAGTGGAATCACTAGTTCACCCCAACACGTGCAACAAAGAATTGGGTACCATGTGATTGATGCATAACATCTACTTTTAACTCATGTTTGACTCCCTGAAACCACCCCTTGTTGCCGACTCATCACTTCCAAGTACAGGTGTATATTTATATACAGGTGTATTCCTCCGCGCATCACCTTTAGTTGCCATCATTATTCAAGTTCTCACACATTTGTTGCCACACTTCACTGGTGTCGGTATGTGAGGGAAGCCGTTCCTTTCTCTCGTCATTCAAACATGGAGAAGTGGAGTTCAATGAGGTGTTTCCTCCTAATGTTTGGATTATCAGTGTTTGGCTCGGTGTATGTCATCGATTACGTCGGCAAGGCAGCAAACGTATTGGTAGGTAGATTTGAACATGAACACCAGTGTGTGTGTGTGTGTGTGTGTGTGTGTGTGTGTGTGTGTGTGTGTGTGTGTGTGAGAGAGAGAGAGAGAGAGAGAGGGGGGGGGGTGGAGGGCGGAATTGAGAGAAAGAGATATGTGTGTTAGCGCATGTTTTAGTGTTTGCATGTGTGTACGAGAGACAGACGGGGAGGGGGGGGGAGGGATAAAGTGAGAGAGGGAGGAAGAGAGGGGGAAAAGACAAGAAGAGAGAGAGAGAGAGAGAGAGAGGGAGACTTTGACACTTTGATACTTTATTATCATTACCTAAAGGTCTTATGACAAGGGCGGGGGTGGAGAAGGGGGTGAGGGTGGAGGGGGTAACAGGTAAATAACACATTTCTCCTTTCGTTACAAACAATATTACCCAGTTATTTCCAATTATCAATCAAATCAAAACAAGGAAAAAATGTAGAAAAATTAGAAAGATTCTTTGGATATCCTCGCAGACACGAGTATTCCTTTAACATTACAACAACAACAACAACAACAACAACACATACAAAAAATTTATGTTAAAGATTGATTGGACCATTCACTCAGTCAGGCAACGACTATATTTCTGAACTCCTCCGCCTGTTTTAATTAATATTTTCCAGAATTAGGTACTTTTTTCAATAGAATTTTTCTTAAATACTTTTGTCTGATTTTCACTGCTTCCGCAATGAATTTAGTAACTGATTTGATTATACAATCGCCATCAGATGATAACAAAGAAGTAACATCTTTCCTTTCAAAAACACCCCCAAAATGAACATTTTACACACAATTCACTGTATGCAGTACATTGAAATAAAAAGTGCTTTTCGTTGTCAGTGGTGTATCCACATGAAGGGCATGGTGGATATTCCACACTCGGAACCATCTTTTCTTTGGATGGAAACCTAAAGTTCGTAACCTAAATCTCGTATAATGAAATCTATGCCATTTATCAGTAATAACATTAAGAAACCTTTCTGAATGGAATATATTCTCGACAGAGAAGAACCAACAATAATTTTCTTTCTTTGCTCTTCATATTTGAATGCCAGTTTTGTTTAAAAGAACAAATAAGTCTATCTTTAAATTCTGTAGTAAACTGCTGTTCGTTCCCCACTCCTTGAGTCATCCACACTATTCCAAAACCCTGCTCTGATAGCACTTTCCGTACATTATTAGCCCAATAATCTTTGCCTCGTTCCATTTGTAACAGCATCATGTCATAAGCTTGCCTGCACAAACGTGACTGTGGAGGCTTCAATATTTTCAGCCAATACCTAACACATGTCACTAAAGATCTTATATAAAGAGGGTACCTCCCCATCTCTCCGTATAAAAGAGAGTCAGGTGAATGGATTGGCACTTGAAGAAAACGTTTCATAGCATACGTATGTACTTTTTCCATCTGTGGATTTTCTTCTTGTCCCCAAATTTCAGCTCCATTGGTAAGTAAGGGTTCTATCTCTGCTTAAACATTCTCCAAAAGCATACCACAATCAATACAATTCAGTTTTCTGAAGGATTTCAGAATTTCAACGACGATTTTTTTTTTTTTAGCCTTCTTTAAAGATTCTTCTCTCGCAAAATTGAACGTCAGTTTTGTTGAAAATATCATTCCTAAATGTTCGTATGAGTTGACTACTTGAACTTTTGTATTTCCATAAAACCATCTTTCGTTTAAATATAGGTGTCCACCCTTTCTGAAGACCACAATGTTTGTCTTATCCAAGTTAACTGTTAAACGTAAGTGATCGGCTTCTTCTTTTAAGAAATTTAATTGGTTTTGTAAACCCACAACTGTTCCAGATAAAAGAAATTACATCGTGACAAAAATATCTCAGCTACTCCAGGTATTATCTGAATACCTTGTTTACCGTTACTAGATAACTCCATTGCTAGTTTTTATTAATGAAAAAGAAAACAATTGTGGACTCAACAGACGTCCTTGTTTAACTCCATTTGGATAGTCGAAATAATCTGAATACTCATTCTTCACATGTACACATGCAAGCACCGAGTTGTAGATACTTCACATGCTATATACAATTTACCTTTTACACCACTTTCAAGAAGTACATTTCACAATACATTGCGATTTACAGAATCAAATGCTTTCCTGAAGTCTACAAACGCGACATAAAGCTTCGTATTACAGTGTAAATAATTCTGTACGAGTGAGTATAGTGTAAATATAATTATGGTCTACGGTGCGGAACTGGTTCTAAAACCTGCTTGTTCCTCAACCATCGTTTCTTCATATTCAGTCCATTTTGTTAATCTTTTATTAAGTATGTGCGTGTAGACTCTACTTAAAATGCTGGTAAGCGCTACTCCACGATAGTTATCCGGATTGTCAGCATCTCCTTTTTAATGGATTGGTATAATAATCGATTTAGCCCATTCTAACGAAAAGTGTCATTTTCAAAAAGTTGTGTAAATAAATGGACAAGGAAATCAATTACAGCTGAGTTTGCATGCTTCAGCGTTTCTGCTATGATTTTGTCTGGTCCTGCGCTCTTTCCTAATTTTAAATGATTGAGCCTGCCCCGACTTCTTCTCTAGATATAGGATTGTTAAATAATGGCTCTATTTCATTAACTTCTTCCACCAAATTTGCATCTTCTTCTGTAAAATTGTTATCAAAATTATGAAAAAACGCCCCAAAAATGGTCATGCCAATTTTTGAGATCTCGTTATAAACAAAGTGTGTTCTATTAACAGATTTCATTAATGCCAAAAATGTCTTCGAATCATCAACGGAATCTCTTAGTTTCTTCAACCTGTTTTCTTCAAACTTCTGTTCCTTTGATTTCCTTAATGTACCATACTCTTTACGAGCTAAAGTGTATTCTTCTCTTTTCTTGTTTTTGTCCTTAATTATTCTGCATTTCTGAAATCTTTTCAGTAACCTTTTAACGTCCTGTTTCTTTCGTTTGCTGTCACTATCAAACAAATTGTTACAATTTCTGACACCTCTGACAATAACTCGCACCATACAAGCAGCAGCTTCACACAAACCACTGACAAATTTATCAAGACGCTCATTTATATCAATATGTAATAGTTGGCAGGCTTCCTGCAAACTCTCTTGAAATTCATCACATTCAAGTTCATTTACACACACACACACACACACACACACACACACACACACACACACACACACACACACATATATATATATATATATATTAATAACACATTAGCATTTTTATCTGACCATATCATTTTTTCTTCACCTTGCAGTCGTAACTGTTTATCCTCTGACTTACAGCTGTTACCTCTCCATATTACCTCAACTGGTAAGTGCCATGAGTAAATACAGTCACCAACTCGTAGATCAAAGTTTCATAACAAATCATTGTGAACCAAAAGATAATCAATTACACTGCAACCATTGGAAGACACAAAAATGTACTCACCCTCAATATCACCATTACAAAAAACATTTAAAATACTCAAATCGAACATGAAACAAAGGTTCAAACATGTTTTGCCAAAATCATTAATGGTTGAATCTTTAGAACGACGTGCACAACTGTCGTCATCTATATCAACATTCTCTATACTGCTAGCATAGTTTGTCATCATTTCATTTCAACTTGTTTGTGTCCTGTTCTAGCATTTAAATCCCCTACAACCATAAAATAAAGTTCATCCACGTCTTTTTCAAAATGCTGCATAGTGCTTCTTCCATTAGTAGAACACCGTCTTAAATCAATTTATCATTGTACGTAGGGCCTCCTTCCAGGACCATAATAGTCAGCAAGTAATATAACATCTTCGTCAATGCCAAACACATGCTTATCTATTTTTTTTTTACAGCAACAACGTTGTCGCAGTCAACTTTTATTTCTTTTACACTTTTCTGTAAAGTCTTTCCAGTTAACAGCAACACACCTCCTGAATTCCGCCCGTGAAAAGAGATTTTTTTTTTTGGCTGCTACATGAAACTTTAAGTAATCAGAAAATACATTACTATGATCAAACGATGAGTCAAGGAAAGTTTCGGTGGGCGTAACAATATCAAATTTATTTACATAATTCAAAAAAGAAAGGTCATGTAGTTCACTATACAAGCTTTCAACGTTATAATTTAAAAATGTCCACTGAGTTAAATGGTTGGGCCTGTCCTATTGCTTTCCCTCGGCGCCCAAGCGCAGGCTCCTGTCGTTCATTCCATCGCCTGTCCCTCTGCCGCGATCTGGAGATGCAGACCTGCTTGGCCGGCTACCCAGGTACTTTTGCGTGCATGCCAGCCTGCCCAATGCGTGCCTTCCACGTGATGCATGTGCGTCAGTGCCATGGCGTCTGCCAGGGACACAACCCGGGAAATGTCTGTGACCCGTGTCACCTGCTCCCTGTGTAGCTGCGAGAGACGTGTCCACCACTCTCATCACCATCGTCACGCTGCTGTTGACTGTGGGTGGGCCGAGTGCCATGGACAGGAGAAGGGGAAGAACCACCACGCCAACGTGCTTCTTGCCTTGACTCGGGGTGTCATCATGGTGACCTGTGTAAACACATCGATTGTTTGAGACTGACACACCTTCCTTGTTCACAACAGTAATGTTCTGAACATGCCTCTTGTCAGCCTTCGATTTTGCACCTGTAACAATGCTGTCATCCCCACATCCTACCATTTGGGCATATGTTCGAGGGTCTGGGAATTGAGGGCCAATGACCAACTGACCTTTCTTAAAGAATGCTCTTTTCCCCTCCCATCTAGCTTGTGCAGCCATTTGGGCCTGTGCTTTAGTAAGATCATAAGCCACTCTAACATCCTTTTCCTGCAGTTGTTGTCTGGTGTTTCTGTTCGTAATAAGTGATATTTTGTCTCCCATTCTTCGACATTTTACAAGCATAGACCTAGGTTGACCCTCACGGACATAGCCTATTCGGTAAGCTCGTTCAAAGTCTTCATCTGTCCAAAACCCATGATCATCTATACTAATAAGAACCTCGACCACTGCACTGCACATGTCTCGAACGTCTTGCTTGGCTGCTTTTGGGGAATCCTGAAGAAGCGAATATTATCCCTACGAGAGGTCTTCTAACCTGTCCGTGTCTATCTTTAGTTTCTCAACCTCTTCCTTGATTTCCTTAAGTGTTTCAGTCAACTGGTGCGTCTCTTCTTTCCTGTCATCTGACTCAACAAACAAGTGTTGTATGTCTGTCGTTGATTTTCTCACATTGCTGTTTCACTTGACATAATTCATCTTTAATCTCACCAAGATCATTCCTGATTTATGTTGTTTGTTGCTGAAACTGTTGTTGAATGGTCTGCATAAGTCTTGTTGTCCTGTCGAAGTATTTGTCGCCGTAATTTCTTCTTCCGTGTGTGAGTGTACCTGTCCGTCAGGGTTGGGGCCAGGGTTTGTCTCCATGTCGCCACTGAGGAGCAACTTTCGCAGCAAAAACACGACGTGCGCAACAGAAAAAGCAAGATCAAGCACTTGCACGTGCATGTCTAACTGACACACACAGGTGTTGGCACACATCACATCTTCAGCATGTAACACAGTTCCTCTTGGGTTTAACTTTTCTTTAAAGAGTTCATTGTCTGTTGACAGCGTTTTGAACACATTCTACAAAAACTGTCAATCAGAGCTATGATAACACAGCACAGTATAAATGTAACAAAGACATCGGCCCAAATTACCTGCTATTCACTGTTTGTGTCCTTGTTCTCCTGTTCAAAAACATCGCCATTATTTCGGGTAACCTTTGACCTGGTGTTCAGTCTGCAACAACAAAAAAATGCCAGTAGCACCCCTCCACGTCAACAAGTCCACCATTGTCACACACTTTTAATGACACTGTCTGCTTACTGAATAATTATGATGTATATATAACAGCTTGAAACAATTCAAAACACCACCATACAAACCAACATTTCTTGCATCGGTAAACAAAAGCTGCTGACCGAACGCTGTTACCGTCATCCCCCCCCCCCCCCCTCCACCTCAGAGAGAGAGAGAGAGAGAGAGAGAGAGAGAGAGAGAACGTATGTTTGTGTGTGTGAATGAGAGTGAGTATGTGTGTGTGTATGTGCGCGCGCGCGCGCGCGCGCGCGCGCGCGTGTGTGTGTGTGTGTGTGTGTGTGTGTGTGTGTGTTAACCGTAATTTGTCCTAAATTGATGCCATTTTCAGGGATTAGATAGCCTGGAACATCTCCTGAACCGATTAAATGAATGGTTTCGAAGGTTTGCCAGTTTACCAGTGTTATTGGGTCAAAGATGGTTCCGTGCAACACGGCAATTTTCTCTCACAATCTGGGATTTTTGACCCCAGCTTATCAAAGCTCGTTTCCTCGTCTGATAAACTTATGAAGAATTCGAGAGAAAGCCTTCCAGATTTGAGGAATGAGGTGTTTACTTCAGGATTTATCGACACTGATGCTTGTGCCCGCGTGCGCGCACGCATTCATTCTTGCGTGCGTGCGTGCGTGCGTGTGCGCATGTTGTGTGTGTGTGTGTAAAAAACTGTTAAACACTATGGTGTGTGAGCTCTCTCTCTCTCTTTCTCTGTCCCCTCTCTTTCTCTGTCTCTCTCTGTCTCTCTCTGCCTCTCTCTCTCTCTCTCTCTCTCTCTCTCTCTCTCTCTCTCTCTCCTCTGTGTGTGTGTGTGTGTGTGTGTGTGTGTGTGTGTGTGTGTGTGTGTGTGTGGTGTTGGTGTGTGGTGTGTGTGTGTGAGAGAGGTCATTATTTTCTTTCTAAATTATGCCACTCGTGGGCATGATATAGCCTCAGGGTTTTCTCTTCTGATCTGATAAACTGGTGAAATTCGCACTTTTACTGCTTCACTCTTCATACAGGTGTACGGTCAAATGTTGGTTACTCATGACAGTGCTGTTAACGAAAATGGCGTCGGGATCGTCAGTTACGTCCAGTACCATAACGACCAAGTACACAAAGGGCCTAGTGCAGATTGTGATATCATACTCTTGGTCTTTTTTGATTGAAGTTGATTCCTCGTGCTACGGAGGTGAGCTGTGCTATTCTAAAAAGAGCTGCTCAGTCGCTCAGGTGGCTGCCCTACTCTACCACTGCTCCAGTTCAGTGGAGAACGACCAAATGACATTAACAATGTAAGAAAATGTCTTTTCAATTTAGATCCTCAAACCAGTTATTCCAACTGGAAACAGCAGTTGGGGTGATTCCGTTTTCATTCAACATATTTTGTATGAATTTACTACCTTTCTTAATACAGGACCAAGTTTTTCTCTAAGGTTTTATGGCTATTAGTCAAAACTATGTTTACTTTTGACAATAAGCTTGCAGTGCATTCAAAACACCTCCGTATATTAAAAAGTTTGTTCTAACATTCGGAAAACTAATCAAAAATTCATTGTAAGTCATGAAGGTACCATCCGTATTTATCAACTGTTTCACAAAAAAGATATGATTACACCATTCTTGTAAGTATACCACCTTTTGGTCTCTCAGTATATGAACATTATATTGAATACACTCTGCCGTGAACACAGGAACTGTCATTGGGCAGGATTTCAGAAATAGTTTTTTTTTGTAATGTTTCATTACATCTTTCCAGAACAAATTATCAACTTTCCTTAAAACCACATTTGCATACTCAGCACCAAATTATCTTAACCTTGCTAACGCTGGGAACATATTGATTGTAAAATCCCTCCACTCAGATTCATCCAAAATTCTTCTCAGCCAACTTATTTTCATGGAGGTCAAAAATGATCTAATACTTGTCATTCTCAATCCTCCTTCACTGTATTGTTTAAACACCACAGTTTTCTTAATCCTGCTTTGCTTCCTACTCCACAAAAATATTACCAACTCATTTTCCAAAGCAGCAATAAAATCTTCTGGGGGTCAGGCAAATTAATCAACTAATATACAATTTTTGACAGAACAAAGGTCTTGACTACTGTTATTTTCCCAAATGATGTCAATTGTCGCTTACTCCAATAATTCAAAATTCTTTTTATTGCAAGAAGCTCATCCTCGAAGTTAATCTTTGTAACACCACTCCTAAAATTTTGAAAGTACCAGGGTCCCAAATGAAATTTTTGTCCCGCATGTATCGAATATTTGAATTTTTCCTACTCCCTATCCAAACAATCTGACTTTTGTTGAAGTTTATCTTTAACCCAGAAATTTCAGCAAATTTAGTTAAAATGTGCACTGATTCATGGAAAGATTTCTCACTTCCATCCAAGCATAATGACGTATCATCTGCAAACTGAGACAATAAAATTTCCTTGTTCTTCACACTGATTCCTCTTATATTCAAGTTTTTATGGAGCGTTATTGAAAGAATCTCAGCACAAATTGCATAGAGATATGGTGAGGAGGGGTCCCCCTGTCTCACTCCTCTCTGTATTGAAAACCAGGAAGAATACTGTCCATTCACCAACACACATATCAAAATGCCAAAGTAGGTCTTTACCCAGTTTATCATATCTGGTCCAAAATTAAAAAAAAAACAACTAAGCATTTCTGTAGGAATGACCAAGAAACACTATCAAGAAGCCTTTTCAAAATCAACCAGAAGAAACATACCAGGAACATTTTCTTTTTCAGCATATATCAAAGTATCGTAAAATAACCTAATGTTATCACCAGTTAATCTACCTTTTAAAAAACCCTTCTGACTTTCATGTATTATGGAAGGTAGAACTATTTTTAAACAATTCGCAATACATGCAGAGGCAATTTTGTATGCCACAATAGTGAGGGATATAGGGCGCCAGTTCTTAATAAATCTTTTTGGTTTTCCTTCTTTAGGAATGCATATAATAATTCCTTGCCTGTGTGATACTGAAAGCTGTCCTCCTTGAAATCCCTCATTCACAGAACGTACAAGGAAATGACAAATATCTTTAAAAAAGAACTTATAAAACTCAACAGTGAACCCATCAGGACCAGGGCTCTTGAAATTCTTCATTTGTTTTAAAGCAGCTGCTGCTTCTTCACATGTAATCAGCCCTTCAATATGTTTGCTCTCCTCACCGGTTAAAGTTGCAGAATCTGGTAATTCATTTAGAAGGTGAATGTCATCCACATCTCTATATTGGTAAATTTAATCCCCTCCAGAGGGGTTTTCAACTTGAGGCGTGGCTGAGTGCACTGGAGGGAGGTGTTCGTGCTGTCCTAGGCCTCTTCCCCTGCTGTGACATCGCAGTCTTCTTTGAGGCCAGGATTCGCCTTTGTTATGAGTCACTTGACAAGTCCACCCAATCGGTCCCAAGCAGCCACCCTCTTGTACAAATTGTACAAACACAAGTGCCATCCACCCCCTTTCTCTCTCCCATTTGTCTCACTTACAGCAACAAATCTATTCAAATCTATGCCCACTCTCCCCTCTCAACCCTCCTCCCCTCTCCCCCCTCACTCCCTAGTGTGGCGGCGTGACACGGTGAAAAATTTACATTGCATAGTAACAATGGTGCCTGTCTCTCCTCCCCCCCCCCCCCCTCCCTCTCCCTCCACCACCCTCTCTTAGAACAGTGTGAGTGGCCCAGCTTAACACCATATGTTAGAAGGAAAGTTTATGTCATGTTGTGAAGACGTCACCTGTCTTTCCCCTTCCCCCCCCCCCCCTCTCTCTCTCTCTCTCTCTCTCTCTCTCTCTCTCGCATATCTACTTCCCCAGCGATCGACTAATAGTTGGCACACTATAGAGAACCCTCTCCCTCTCTCTCACTCACTTCCCCCTCCCTCCATATTCCCCCCCCCCCCCCCCCCCCCCCCTTGCCCCGCACCTGACAGTTCCGTTTGCAGCTGGTGTGATAAAATTGTGTAAAACCAGTGCTTGGTTACTTAGCATGCGTTCTTCAAGCATGCTTTATGAATTATCATACGTTGATTTCGACTTGGCAACTGACGTGTATTTGAAACGTTGCACCTGACAGTTCCGTGGCTGGTGTGATGAAATTGTGTAAAACCAGTGCTTGGTTACTTAGCATGCGTTCTTCAAGCATGCTTTGTGAATTATCATACGTTGATTTTCTTTGAAAAATGTTAGAAATTCCTTTTGTTGTGATTATTTTGTGTCATGAATAGTATAATTTTTCCAGCCTAACAGGTAGTGTGAATGTGAACACATGTGGACAGAAACAAATTAGTTTATATTTGATGTTGTTCATGTGCTACAGTGTCATCTCCATCGTTCATGTTTATCAAAAGTACAGTCCTCACTAAATCCCTGTCCATGCTGTTATGTCGTAGGGTGGTATGAGAGAGTGAAAGAAAGAATTGATAGAACACACAAACAACCTACACGCCTTCATACATTCATGAGACAGATTTCACAAATCCATATGCAAACACCCTTCATTCCACTCTGTGACACATTCAAACAAACAAACAAACAAAATGTTAACTGTAGGTTTTGTCTTACATGAAAAATCCATATGAAACATGGAATGCTAATTCATACGCAATTCAAAACTCTACATAATACTTATACTAAAACACATTATCAATCCAAACTCCTCTGTTATTTGATTTAATAGTGTCAGAGTGTAAGGCTCTTGCTCTGTTTCTGTCCAAAGCATTTACAGAAAACAGTGTGTACACCATGTTTACAAATTGTCGCTTTATCTTACCTATTGGCATGCTAGAAGCGTACGTGTGTCTTGTGATTCGTTTGTCTACGTTGTTTATCAATAACCTTTCAAAGTTTGTAGTCATCCATATTGAACTGGCCAATAGTAACCAGGAACTTGAACCTCACGCAAAAGTGAGCAGTCCCACTTCTCCCATCACGCGTGAACCGTGAACCATGAAGCGTGAAGCGTGAATGGTGTTGAATAGCCCGACGCAAGAGAGACCATGTCTGTTCATTTTTTTTAAATTTACGCATGAGGCGGGAAGCATGAGGCGTGAGACGTGAGGCGTGAGTTTCTATGGCCCAGTAGCTTTAGGTCTCTGGAAACCCATGACATAATGGCGCGCAAAATGTTAAGTGACGTACGGAAAGTCTGATGAACGTGAAATTTCATACATTAAATTTTGAGTGTGAACGTGTGTCATTGGTATGGTTCTTAATACAATGACATCATTTATTACACTCCTTACCGTATCTGCATGTATGAACGGCAAGATACGGTGAGGTACTGCTCTGTCTAGATAATGACATGAAAAAGCTCAGTGTGTGTGTGTGTGTGTGTGTGTGTGTGTGTGTGTGTGTGTGTGTGTGTGTGTGTGAGTCCACTTAATGAATGTAAAATTGCATACTATTAAATCTTGAGTACAAATGTGTGTAATTGGTATGGTTCTTAATCTAATCCCGTCAATAATTACATCCCATTAAAAAAAATCTGGAAAATTATATAAATGTTCTTGGAAAATTGATGTCTACACAATGACTGGCCCAGCACACAGTCCAGACAATGGGGCCAATACACGTACGTGTGTGTGTGTGTGTGTGTGTGTGTGTGTGTGTGTGTGTGTGTCCTTGGTAAACTTTAACATTAGCATTTTGGGGGCAGATACAATCATCAGCACAACCAAGGCTGGCATAGCGATATGTTTATGAGACCTTCCAACAGCACCCTGCATGATGCTGTCACTGAACTGTAAGGGCCCTCGGTCTGTGATTAACGTTTTCAGTCATGTTTTCAATGTTACAAAACTGATATGTTCTTAAAAAGTGACATAGTCAACAATCAAAGTTCAAAACACAGACAAAAGACACACTAAATGATGATGTTATGCAAATGTTACACTATATATTAGGTTACATTTTATCAGGAAATCTCTCTCTCTCTCTCTCTCTCCTCTCTCTCTCTCTCTCTCTCTCTCTCTCTCTCTCTCTCTCTCTCTCTCATTTTCTTAACTCTGTAAGATCTTTCATCAGATTTAAGGACTGATTACTACCAACAGTTGATTTCCCTTCTATCATGTAGATGTTCAGTTCAAACACACACACACACACACACACACACACACACCACACACACACACACACAACACACACACACACAAGCACACGCGCGCGCACGCGCACGCACGCACGCAGGCTCACACACACGGACGCACAAACGCATGCATACACCTCTATCTATCTATCTATCTATCTATCTATCTATCTATCTATCTATCTATCTATCTATCTATCTACCTATCTACATTCCTATATATACAAATATACAAACATACATGTGTATACGTACATACACATTGTCTGTCTATCTATCTATCTATCTAGGTAGATAGATAGATAAATATAACAGTGGACTGATAAATACATATAACAACATAGACAAATATATTAACAACGTCTTGTCATTATCTATCTATCCATCCATCTATCGATCTATTTAGATAGGTCGGTAGATAGGTAGATAAATATAACAGTCTTGTCATTTCAAGATATAATAGGCAGGGATGATGATGATGAGAGAGAGAGAGAGAGAGAGAGAGAAGAGAGAGAGAGAGAGAGAGAGAGAGAGACAGACAGACAGACAGACAGACAGACAGACAAACAAAGAGACAGACAGACAAAGAGACAGACAGACAAAGACAAACACAGAGATAGAGACAGAGCCAAAGCCAGAGAGAGAGGCCAGCCGACCAGACAGCCTTGTTGTGTGCGGCAAGTATCACTGTTCTTTCCCTCTCCAAGCTTTCAGACAGAACGAAGGCTGTATCGTGTGTCCCCCCCATCCCTTTCCTACCTCAACCTCCACTCTTCCACCCATCCACCCACCACCTCATTCTTCCCATCCTCACTGTCCTTCCCCCCCCCCCCCCCCCCCCCCCCCCCCCCCCCCCCCCCCCCCTCCTTCTCCCTGCTGGCAGTACGGCGCTGAGCGGTGCCGTTGTGATCGTTTCCTCTCCGCAGACGTCTTGGGGTGCTTGCAAAGAGACAGGGACACTGACTGGCTGCGGCGTGTGGACGGATGCCGAAGTGTAGAGGGACAGTGCGCTGGATGCTGACGACTTCGGGACCAGAGTTACTGTTGTAAAGAGAGATTTGTTTTGATGGACAGTAGTGTGACTGCTTTTAAGGTGGTGCTTTCTTTTTCTTTGTTTCTGTCTGGTTCGAGAAAGGGGCATTGGATGGTGCTGGCTTGGATGAGGTTTTAGGGAATAGAGGGAATACTGTGTCGTGATTTGGGTTGATTTGTACATGGAGGGGAGGGTGCAGGAGGATGCGTGTGGGCGAGATGGGAAGGGTTACACTAAGTATTGGACTTAAGTTTAGTTTAGTTTAGATGGTTTGTGTGTGTAGACATCTGTGTTTGAACTTGGCCTGCTTTTTCTTCTGTAGACATAGACACTGAACACTGAGTTTTGATGTTTGTTTTTTTTTAACGTGGAGGTATGAGCTCTTAATGGTCCATAGTTAAATGTTCAGAGTATTTGGTCTAGCTGGTAAGGCTGACGGACATGGATCCAAGCCACTTTTGGGCTCGAATGTGGCTTGAAAACCACTGTCTACGCTGTCTGCCCAGCGGTAAAGGGGTGCCTGACTCAGTTCGGGGAAGGTCAATTGTGGTGGAAGGATAGGGTGGGCTTCGCCCGACTGCCATCACAGACACAGGGAACCTCTGACAGTGCACTGCCTCAACAGCCAGTTGGCTATGGGAACTTTAACCTGGCCTTTAACCTTTTTCACAGGCACTGAGAAATGTAAACGGCAGATTCTTCACAAGGAAGAGGGGGGGGGGGGGGGGGGGGAGGGGATGGAAGGAAGGAGATAACTTGCTCTGATGTTTGTGTGGATAGGAGGACATCGACTTAGGCATGTGTGGTGTGGGAAAGATCTTATGCAGAGAAAGAGCACTGGCTGTTCATCCTGTCGGTTTTTTTTGTTTTGTTTTTGTTTTTTATTTTTATTAGATAAGCTTGTGTGCAACTCGATGTAGTGCATGCTCCATGTTTAGATGTACATATGTTCAAAACCACGTAGTGGTTCCGCAGTGTTTGGATGGTCATGAGCTAAGCAGGACAGTGACTGCTATGTGTTTGGACGATTCATATGTGCAAAACGAGGTGTGGTCGCTCTGTCTCTGGATATCCCATAAGACAATAAATAGATTCAAAACAAAACACAGCAATGGTTGCTCTCTGTGTGGGGATCTTACGTGGAGAGACGGGCACGGTCGTGAGCTCTGCTTTTTACAACATAGAGTACTCGCATGAGGAGAGGTGTGCGGAAGGGGGTGGGGAGGGGGTGTTATAAAATGATGCCCTATTGACAGTAGCGGATTACCATAATATCAGTGACGTATGGTCCTGGTGTCAGTGACGTATGGTCCTGGTGTCAGTGACGTATGGTCCTGGTGTCAATGACGTATGGTCGTTGGTCAGTGATGTATGATCCTTGCGTCAGTGACGTATGGTTCGTGGTGTCAGTGATGTATGATCCTTGCGTCAATGACGTATGGTCATGATGTCAGTGACGTATGATCCTTGGTCAGTGATGTATGATCCTTGCGTCATGACGTATGGTCCTGGTGTCAGTGATGTATGATGCTTGCGTCAATGACGTATGGTCATGATGTCAGTGATGTATGATCCTTGCGTCAATGACGTATGGTCATGATGTCAGTGAGTATGATCCTTGCGTCAATGACGTATGGTCTGTGTCAGTGATGTATGATCCTTGCGTCAATGACGTATGGTCATGTGTCAGTGATGTATGATCCTTTGCGTCAGTGTCAGTGTATGGTCCTGTGTCAGTGATGTATGATCCTTGCGTCAATCACGTATGGACCTGGTGTCAGTGATGTATGATCCTAGCGTCAATGACGTATGGTCCTGGTGTCAGTGATGTATGACCTGCGTCAATGACGTATGGTCCTGGTGTCAGTGATGTATGATCCTTGCGTCAATGACGTATGGTCCTGGTGTCAGTGATGTATGATCCTGCGTCAATGACGTATGGTCGTGGTGTCAGTGATGTATGATCCTTGCGTCAATGACGTATGGTCTGTGTAAGTGATGTATGATCCTTGCTCAATGACGTATGGTCTGGTGTCAGTGATGTATGATCCTTGCGTCAATGACGTATGTCGTTGTGTCAAGTAAGTATGATCCTTGATGTCAGTGACGTTTGTCCTGTGCTCAGTGAGTATGGTCCTGGTGTCAGTGATGTATGATCCTTGTCAATGACGTATGTATGGTCCTGGTGTCAGTATGTACGACCCTAGCATCAATGCGATGTATTCCTGGTGTCATGAGTATGACCCTGCGTCAATGACGTATGGTCCTGGTGTCAGTGATGTATGATACTGTGTCATGACGTATGGTCCTGGTGTCAGTGATGTATGATCCTAGCGTCAAGAGATGTCCTGGTGTCAGTGATGTATGATCCTTGCGTCAGTGACGTATGGTTCCTGATGTAAGTGACGTATGATCCCTTTGCCATCAGTGATGTATGGTCCTGGTGTCAGTGATGTATGATCCTTGGTCAGTGATGTATGATCCTTGCGTCAATGACGTATGGTCATGACTGTCAGTGATGTAATTTATCCTTGCGTCAATGACGTATGGTCCGGTGTCCGTGATGTATGATCCTTGCATCGTGATGTATGTCCTGGTGTCAGTATGTATGTCCTTGCGTTAGCGATGTACCATCCTGGTGTCAGTGAGTATGGGTCCTGGTGTCAGTGAGTACGTCCTGGTGTCAGTGACGTATGGTCATGGTGTCAGTGATGTACATGTCCGGTGTCAGTGATGCATGATCCTAGCGTCAGTGATGTACCATCCTGGTGTCAGTGACGTATGGTCCTTGGTCAGTGATGTACCATCCTGGTGTCAGTGATGTATGATCCTAGCGTCAGTGATGTACCATCCTGGTGTCAGTGAGTATGGTCCTGGTGTCAGTGATGTACCACCTGGTGTCAGTGATGTATGATCCTAACGTTGTGATGTACCATCCTGGTATCAGTGATGTATGATCCTTGCGTCAGTGATGTACCACCTGGTGTCAGTGACGTATGTACAAGGTGCAGTGACGTAGTCCGGTGTCAGTGATGCCGATCCTAGCGTCAGTGATGTACATCCTGGTCGTCAGTGACGTAAAGGTCCTGGTGTCAGTGATGTACCATCCTGGTGTCAGTGATGTTGATCTAACGTCAGTGATGTACCATCCTGGTGTCAGTGACGTATGGTCCTGGTGTCAGTGATGTACCACCCTGGTGTCAGTGATGTATGATCCTAACGTCAGTGATGTACCATCCTGGTGTCAGTGATGTTTGATCCTTGCGTCAGTGATGTACCATCCTGGTGTCAGTGATGTATGATCCTAACGTCAGTGACGTACCATCCTGGTGTCAGTGATGTATTATCCTTGCGTCAGTGATGTACCATCCTGGTGTCAGTGATGTAAGATCCTAACGTCAGTGACGTACCATCCTGGTGTCAGTGATGTATGAATCTAACGTTGGTGATGTACCATCCTGGTGTCAGTGATGTATGATCCTAACGTCGGTGATGTACCATCCTGGTGTCAGTGATGTATCATCCTAGTGTCAGTGATGTATGATCCTAGCGTCAGTGATGTACCATCCTGGTGTCAGTGATGTACCATCCTGGTGTCAGTGATGTACCATCCTGGTGTCAGTGATGTATGATGATCCTAGCGTCAGTGATGTACCATCCTGGTGTCAGTGATGTACCATTCTGGTGTCAGTGATGTACCATCCTGGTGTCAGTGATGTATGATCCTAGCGTCAGTGATTTACCATCCTGGTGTCAGTGATGTACCATCCTGGTGTCAGTGATGTACCATCCTGGTGTCAGTGACATGATCCTTGCGTCAGTGAGGTACCATCATGATGTCAGTAACATATGATCGTGATGTCAGTGACGTATGATCGTGGTGTCATTGATGTATGATTGTGGTGTCAGTGACATATGATCGTTGTGTCTGTGACATGATTGTGGTGTCAATGACGTATAATCGTGGTGTCAATGACGTATGGTCCTGGTGTCAGTGACATATTGTCCTAGTGTCAATGACGTTTGATCGTGGTATCAGTGACATATGATCGTTGTGTCTGTGACATATGATTGTGGTGTCAGTAAAGTTTGATCGTGGTATCAGTGACATATTCTGTTTGTGTCAATGACGTATGGTCCTGATGTGAGTGACGTAAGATCTTGGTGTCAGTGACGCATGGTCCTAATGTTAGTGAGGCAAAGTGCTTGTGTCAGTGACATAAGGTCTCAACGACAGTGACGTATGATCTTAATGTCAGTGATGTATGGTCTGGAAATCAGTGATGCAGGGCACAGATGTCAGTGACGCATGATCCTGACGTCAGTAATTGATATCGATAATGTATGGTCCTGGTGTCGATGATGTATGGTCCTGGTGTCAGTGATGTATGGTCCTGGTGTCAACGATGTATGGTCCTGTTTCAACGATGTATGGTCCTGGTTTCAACGATGTATGGTCCTGGTTTCAACGATGTATGGTCCTGGTTTCAATAATGTATGGTCCTAGTGTCAATGATGTATGGTCCTGGTGTCAATGATGACTGGTCCTGGTGTCAACGATGTATGGTCCTGGTTTCAACGATGTATGGTCCTGGTTTCAATAATGTATGGTCCTAGTGTCAATAATGCATGGTTCTGTTCTCGGTGATGTTTGGTTCTGTTATCAATAATGTATGGTCCTGTCTTCAGTGGTGTAATTTCCTTGTATCATTAAGGTATGATCCCGGTGTCAACAACGTATGTCTTGCTGTCAGTGATGTATGGTCCTGGTTTCTACGATGTATGGTCCTGGTTTCAATAACGTATGATCCTAGCGTCAATAATGCATGGTTCTGTTCTCGGTGATGTTTGGTTCTGTTATCAATAATGTATGGTCCTGTCTTCAGTGGTGTAATTTCCTGTTATCATTAAGGTATGATCCCGGTGTCAGCAACGTGTGTCTTGCTGTCAGTGATGTATGATCCCGGTGTCAATGGTGGATGGTCCCTGGGTCAATAACATGCGGTCCTAGTGTGTGATGTATGCTTCCTGTGGTCTGTGATATTGTGATCGTGGTCTCATTTTAACCACCCTGTGCTCTTGTGACCATGTAACTGTTCTTTACCCCAACCGAGAGGGCATCTTCATCGTATGCAGCATGATAATTTTCAGTCATTTCTATCGTTGGGCGGTGCACTTATTCAGGTGAACTAGCTTAATTTGTGCAGCTGCTGTTTCTGTTACACACAACCTTTGACGATAGCCGTTACAGGCAACATTTGACAGGTGACGTATGTTGTTACGTATTTCGGCGACAGATGTGTAATATGCTTAATTCATGGGTAAATGATGCTCTCTTAAGTCACCAGTAGCAGTTACTGTTCTCTGACTAAACATCGTTTTCATACCAGTTTTCGTCATCGGAGAAACGAAGAAGGTTTCCTGCCCGACATCATTCGGATGCTGTGTGTGACGTCACCCATCTGCAGACTGTGACGTAGTTCCGCTGTGGGCTGTGAGGCAGCACTCAGTAACGTCATGGAGAAGAAATGGGGGTGTTGTTTCTTGCTGTGCTGCAGTCTCAGCCATGTTGGAGTCGCACTGGGTGAGTCATTGTTGTTATTCCAGTAATGTGTGTGTGTGTGTGTGTGTGTGTGTGTGTGTGTGTGTGTGTGTGTGTGTGTGTGTGTGTGAGCATGCGTGTGTGTGTGTGTGTGTGGTGTGTGTGTGTGTGTGGTGTGTGTGCTAGCGTGCGTGCGTGCGTGCGTGCGTCTCTCTCTCTCTCTCTCTCTCTCTCTCTCTCTCTCTCTCTCTCTCTCTCTCTCTCTCTCTCTCTCTCTCTCTGATGGGTCTATCCTGCTTTATGCGTTTGCCTTCTTGCTCGTTGAGAAGCATAATCCATAGCCAGTTCAGTCAACCTACCACCTCCATTCTTGGCGTCCATCGCCTTCAAGTCGACGCCTATCAGGACATGTCTCGACAGACATCAATCCTCACCCGAATGCTGACGATTCAAAAACGACACACGTCGTCTCTCTTTTGGAGACTTAGATCCATTCCGGTGACCAACTCTTGATTTCTCTTTCGTTCCTGACAAGTGTAATAAATTCCAAACATACTTTTTTTTTTTTTTGGGGGGGTGGGGGGGGGGGGGTGGGGGGGGGGGGTGGGGGGTGGGGTGGGTGGGGGGTGGGTGGGTGGGTGGGTGTAGAGTGGGACTTGGGAATGAGGTAAGGGGCGGGGAAGGAGGAGGAGGGTCTGTTTGTTACTGTTGTTCTCTTCCTTTCTTCCTTTCTTTCGTTCTTTCATTCTTTCTTTTCTTTTCTTTTCTTTTTTTTTTTTTAAAGATGTTTGTTTGTTTCTGCAATTTATAAAGAACAAGGTGACTCACCTTTGACCCCTCAAAGGAGAATATAATGTCTTGAGTACATTTCAGCAGATCGTTGGTGACACTAGATGAAATTAGAACAAGCATTAATGACAATTCGGATGCATTTAGAAGTGAGGTAAATGCAGAAAATGAAACTATTCTTTTCTTATTTGCCGCCAAACACTGGTCAGAAAATGTTGGGTTTTTTTTTTTTTTTCATTATTAACGTATGATATTCTGGATATTCCCAGAGATGATTTAACTCATCCCATAGGATTGTCCAGTCCCAAGGCCTGTAGGAAGTAACCTCTCTACGAGCATCATCCTTTCTGTCGCGTATAGTTTATCGCTCGTGACTACTAATACAAAATACAATCAGGCATTACACATGAATACTAAGAAAATGTGTGCTTCTCTGAACAAAACCCCTAGCAACCTTATTTGAAAATTATGTTTAAAAAAAATGTCACCATGCTCCTCTAAAGAGTGTCATCAATGTAGAAATAACTTGCGTTCAGACTTTCAGACATGTTGACATGGTCAATGTTTACTCTAAAATGACAAGGACTTACACATGCAGTTTTAACCCGTCTCAATCAGTATTTTTTCCATGTGAATCAGCCGCACAGAAGCAGCACGCACAGACCATACATGGAGATCATACAAAACTGAATTTCATATTTAGTTTTTTTTTCTATGTGGAACCTAAGCAGCCTAAATATCACACGATACCTGATGATCAATACAAATGGACAAACACGTTTTAAAGCGAGACATTTAGCACACATTATCATGATTGAAGGAAACAGACACTTTTAGACTACCCAAGTACATTGTCTAGAACATAGTTTCCATAATCCCTTATTTTTGCTTCATATATATATATCATCAAAAGCAACATGATTATTTTTTTAACATATCTAATATTACATCTGTGGGATCTTGACTCCTTTGCGTTTGTGAGCAATGAAAACCCGTTTGTTGTTGGTTGTTGTTGTTGTTGTTGTTGTTGTTGTTGTTCCATTGTTGTTATTGTTAATCATGCATATTGTTGCTTTTACACGTGAAAAAGAAACTGTCTTTAAAACATTTTACGAAGCTATTTATATGAATCGACAACTTCTTGTACAATTTTCCTATACTTCAAATATGATTGCCTTTGTATGTACGATTAAAGATTATCTTAGCTTCCACTTTGGAAGCATTCTTCGAAGGCTCTTCAGTATATGATCTCATGAAACAGCTCCCAGTTTCTGGCCAGAATAGGCCGTGCATTGTTAAGGCTGTAGGAGAGGCAGGAGTAAAGAGTTCCAACTGACTCTGGTCGAGGGGGACAAAACAACTTCATAGTGCTTAAATTTCCCACTTTAAAACAGGTGTCGGATAGGTAAAAAAAAAAAGAAAAAAAGGCACGCCTTGAGACAACCAACCGTCCTTGAGGTACAGGCCTTGATCCCGGCATTACCAAAGTGTTTACAACAGTAAAGGGCTTCTAGGAGTCATAATCTGGATGCGGTCCGGCTCCCTTTGAGTTTAAAGAGCTTAGGGCCAAAACACTAATCTGAAGGGGGCTTCTTCTCTGCAGATCTTTTGCTGTCAAGCTCTCCCGAAGAATGTCTTTCCATTGTTACATGGCTGGACCACTGACTTCCAGAAATAGTCCAGAGGACATCTGGGAAAGTCTGAATGACACTAGGAAAGATTAGATTACAGGCTTTGTTGGCTAGCTCCCATCCTTGCCTTTCTTCATCTTACTGCGAAAGACGCTCCCATGAGTCACTGAAAGAGGGAGAGAATGATGAATCCATTGACGCCCTCCCGATCACGACTGGAAATCCACAGCGGACTATTAGTAACGAACACGTGAGAATTCACATGTGTATTTGACAAGAAATTGTGCAGTGGGCGGGGCATGAAAATCTACTGGACGAAAAGGGATGAATGAGGACTCCGATTGATGAGTAGCAGCGCAATGCGCCAGCAGAAACGACATCGGAAAATCAAAGCTAAGATTCAAACCACAGTGCCAAGGATGCTAATGCTGATTATTCTAACGAGGAGTATATACAGGAACTCAGTACCAGACACCAGAGAATTAACTTTCCACACGCAGGTGCAAAAAAGAAATGGGAGATATTAGATGGAAAAAAAATTCCATAAACTCGATGCACTAATATGAAAGAGCACTCTGGAGCACAAACTAGCCGCATCTGGAGACATTGTTCACGGAACCTGTAGGGACGCCAACTGAGCGAAAGAACGTGAGATGAGGAGACTTCCTCAAAAATCCAGACGCCAGCGTGAGACGGAAAGCATCTGGGAGAGAAAGAAAAATCTCAAGAACAGATGAAGGGTGCCTCAGAAGTTGAACGAAAAAAAGGGCCAGAGAAGCCCTGGGAATGCCTGAAAGCACATCATAAAGCCCCCAGCAAAGCAGAATCAGCAAGAAGAAAAAGGAACAAAAAGAAAAAAAAGATAGCTTCTTCAGAGACACCTTCTAGTTTGCTGGGAAGCTATTCCAGCAGCTCAGATCAAGAACACTCATCGTGGACGAACAAACTGTTGAGCAGCATCTCAGGAAGAATGATCTTCAGAACGAAGCACTGCGTTAAATCTAGGGCTGGGAGTAGCATGCAGGGCCAGTAAGATAGTTCAATGAAAAGCTATCAACTCATGATGAAGTAAGGAAAGTGATTAAGAAAGCTAGAGCCAAACCTTCGCATAGACCTTATGCCATACCCTATTTGCTATGTAATAAATGCTCCAGTGTCTTTGAATGGTTCCACTTGAAAATCGGCGACCAATGGTGATGGCTGATAGAGTGTAAATTTCCAAAGAGCAGAACTCGAAAGACATCAACCAGTCAGACCAACATACCTTTTGAATGTCGAGGAGATAATCTTTTTCTCTGTCATGTCAACGAGGATGACTAAATAGAAAATGAATATTATTTTCGGTCCAGAAAGGAGGCATCCCCGGTTTATCTGCTTGTGTAGATCACACCACTATGATTTGAGAAGCAACGTGAAGAGATAAGACAGTGAACATGGACGTCGGTGTGGTGTAGCTCGACCTGACGAAAGCAAATTGATAAGTCCACAAAGTATGATTCAACTGGTCCTCGAGATATATTACATCCCAAACAACATCCAAGGAATGTTGAGGAAGTATTTCCATGACTTCTCCGAGACGAAAGGATGTAACCGTAATAGGAATGTTAGCAATGGTACAGTTCTGGAACTGGTTGTAGGCAATCAAGTGGGCATGTGCAATTTCTCCGATACTGTGTGTGGTGGCAATGTGCAATTTCTCCTGATACTGTGTGTGGTGGCAATGTGCAATTTCTCCGATACTGTGTGTGGTGGCAATGTGCAATTTCTCCGATACTGTGTGTGGTGGCAATGTACAATTTCTCCGATACTGTGTGTGGTGGCAATGTACAATTTCTCCGATACTGTGTGTGGTGGCAATGTGCAATTTCTCTGATATTGTGTGTGGTGGCAATGTGCAATTTCTCTGATACTGTGTGTGGTGGCTATGGAGGTCATATTGAAAGCAGCCATGAGCCATGCAGGTTACGCAGACTTTGGGAATGAATATCGAACGCCCCCTCCAAAACCTTCAATGACGACACGACAGTTCTTTCAACAAGGAAGATGAAACACACAAAACACTGAGGCAGTTAGGCGGTAACGTAAGTCATCCAGGGTGAGTTTCAAACCAAAGAAATCACGAAGCCTATCGCTGTAGAGAGGAGAATTAACTGAAATACTTACAGTCGCTGCAGCCAACCGAACCATTTCAAGTGTAACAGAAGAATCAGTCAAAAAAGTGTTAGAAATTGGCATGATGACTCCTTAAAGGCACGAAAAGACGAAAGGAAACAAAGCAAATGGCAGAAGAAAGCCTGCAGATAATAATAGCCAAATGTGGTCTGCTTGCCAAATAGAACGTGTAGTGTCTGCTGTTAATGTTGATCCCGAACGCTCCTCTAGCCTCTGCAGATACGCAATGTGAGCATTAGGACGTGGGTACCAACGGAGGATAAAATAAAGAGACACGCCAGAAAATGGATTGGTGTCCCAACGATATTTCGTACGCGCGCGCGCGCGCGCGGCGTGTGTGTGTGTGTGTGTGTGTGTGTGTGTGTGTGTGTGTGTGTGTGGTGTGTGTAGTGCTGCATGATATGATTGACATAGTCGATAATTAATGTACTTGTTTTTCAATTGGTATGGTGAAGCGTTATTTATTTTACATTCACCTCTTCATGAGTGGCTGAGTTCTACATGAATAAAACACCCTTCATTCATTCTCTCTATGTGTGCTTGCGTGTACGTGTGTGTATGCGCTCGTGTGTGTTTCCCTTAAAGAAATAATCTCTTCTCTCTTGAAGAGTGGGATGGGAGGGTATAGGGAAGGGTGTTCGATCGTGTGTGGAGGAGTGGGGGTGGGGGGGGGGTGGGGGGGGGTGGGAGGGGGGACGAATGGTGTAGGGGTGGGGATGTGAGTAGGTTTACATGTTCAAAAATGTTCATTTGACTGTTGAGCTGCATTGCTGAACTAACAGTGAAAACTTTGTCAATGCGTTAGTCTTGTCTCCTAGAAAATGCATTACAAAAACAAGGGAGAGAGAGAGAGAGAGAGAGAGAGGGGGGGGGGGAGGGGGAGGGGGGAGTGGCGGAGGGGGGGTGGGTGGTTAATGACCAGCATTCGTGACGAAACGTTTTCGAACGACAACCATGGGTTTTCATTAAGTCTGTAGTCCAGTAGTTAACAATCACAAAATTGCTTCTGTCTCATGTTACAGAGTCCAATATTGGCAACTGATAGAATAGCCAACCCACTGACTAAAAAAGCATAGAATGGTCGATGCTCTTAGCCAGACAGTTCAAGCCGTGATGCAGACTGTGTTGAGGAGAAAAAGAAAGTGACAGTCAGTGTAAATGACACTTCATCTTCCTCTTCTTGGCTGTCGTCATTGTTGTCGTCTTCGTCTTCATCTTCTTCTTCTTCTTCTTCTTCTTCTTCTACTTCTTCATCTTGTTCTTGTTCTTCCTCTTGTTCTTCGTCGTCATCGTCTGTATAGTCGTCTTCCTCTTCTTCTTCTTTCTTTGTCGTCGTCGTCGTCGTCGTCGTCGTTGTCATTTTCTTCTTCTTTATGTGCTTTTTCTTCTTCTCCTCCTCCTCCTTCTCCTCCTCCTTCTCCTCCTCCTTCTTCTCCTCTTCCTCCTCCTCCTCCTTTTTCTTTTTGTTCTTCTCCTTCTGTGTTCCTGGTGTTCTGGTGTGTCGAGTGAAGTCCACAGTTCGCAGCATCGATCCTGCCGATCCCCTAGGCTATTTGCCCTGGAGTTACACCGGAATGAACCATGTTCAGAGCCTCATGGCATCGAAGATGGGAGAGGACTGCAAAATGTAGCATGGTGTCTGTAATTCAGTGCCACTCAGGAATTCATCTGTGTTGATCTTGATTCTGTGGAGATGGGAAGAGGAGCTGGCAAAAATCTGTCCTGAGACACTGTGGCTAACGGGTGATACTGCGTAAACGTCACTGGTGAGATGCGTTGAATAACAGGAGCTGGTGGTGAAAAGAGTGAGGGGGGGGGGGGGGGGGGGGGGAGGGAGGGGGGTGTTAAAGCAGAAAGTTGAAATGAAGTGTATCATAGGGCTTGTATAGCTCATACAGAAGCACGCTCACTGCCGTTGTTTTAATCAATGGGATACTTTTGTTCGTAAAATACATATCGCTTTCATAAACTGGTGATCACCACACACACACACACACACACACACACACACACACACACACACCCCACACACGCAACGCACGCACGCACGCACGCACGCACGCACGCACACACACACACACACATTGTTGTTGTTGTTACTGTTCTTGTATTCTGCTCTTGTTTTGCAAGGTACATAGGCAAAAGCAGCCCAAACGGAGGCGCACACACACAACTCCTGGGCACCACAGCAGCATGTTCATTCAAATGTTCATTCACAAGTGTTCATTCATGAAAAGCTCATATACAGACAAAACTTCAGACGATTTAGTTTAGACTTTGCAGGTAAATGAATTGCGACGAAGACAGTAACAGAAAAAGAAAAGTGCTAAAGCAGGGAGAGCGCAAGAAAAGATTATATCTGTAACAGAATGCTCTCGTCTCTCTATCACGTACGACTCCACCCACACTCAGCAAAGGAAAAGCTGAGACCGCAGTCATATACAAGAGAGAGAGAGAGAGAGAGACAGACAGACAGACAGACAGACAGAAAAAGATTGAAATTAACAAACACATTAGTACATATATAAAAAAAAATCGTGGAGAAGACGACAAAACTGTATATAACACAGTAGCAACGGAAGACAGATGAAAGTACTGACTTGGACAACTGGGACCCCCTGGCAGTGACTAAGTATTCCAGTATCCCAGCTGCTTTATTGAGCCTCTTTGTACCCCGAACCTCTCTCCCCACTTCAACTATTGTAATGGATGTGCACTTGAGTCCTTTACACGCCATTTCCTGTGACGTCTGTACGCGGGTCCTTTCCAGTCAATTTTCTGTAGCGATGCACGCAATTTGCTCTTACTCCATTTCTCGTTACGTCTGCCCGTGGGCCCTTTCCGTACAGTTTTCTGTAAGGTTGTATGCGATCTGTCCTCAGTGTTTCTCGCTACTGCTGTACATGGATCCTTTCCGGTGAATTTTCTGTTAAGGCTGCATGCGATTTGTCCTGTTTCCCTTTACATGGATCCTTTCCATTGAATTTTCTGTTAAGGCTGCATGCGATTTGTCCTGTTTCCCTTTACATGGATCCTTTCCATTGAATTTTCTGTTAAGGCTGCATGCGATTTGTCCTGTTTCCCTTTACATGGATCCTTTCCGGTGAATTTTCTGTTAAGGCTGCATGCGATTTGTCCTGTTTCCCTTTACATGGATCCTTTCCATTGAATTTTCTGTTAAGGCTGCATGCGATTTGTCCTGTTTCCCTTTACATGGATCCTTTCCATTGAATTTTCTGTTAAGGCTGCACGCGATTTGTCCTGTTTCCCTTTACATGGATCCTTTCCATTGAATTTTCTGTTAAGGCTGCACGCGATTTGTCCTGTTTCCCTTTACATGGATCCGTTCCGGTGAATTTTCTGTTAAGACTGCACGCGATTTGTCCTGACTGTTTCCCGTTACGTGTGTCCTTTCCATTGAATTTTCTGTTAAGGCTGCACGCGATTTGTCCTGACTGTTTCCCGTTACGTGGATCCTTTCTACTGAATTTTCTGTTAAGGCTGCACGCGATTTATCCTGACTGTTTCGCGTTGTGGCTGTACTTAGGTCCTTTCCATTTAATTTTCTGTTACGATGCTTGCGATTTGTCCTCACGCAGTTTTGCCCAGTCATGCTGCCAAACGGTTTTTTGGTTTGTAAATAAGTACATACTCATACATAGATGGACATACTTTTTTTTAAATGAAAAAAGTGCTTTTCATTGCATTTCCTGTAATAATGTTCATGAAAATTACTTTTTTCCCTGTATCGAATGTATTTCGGTCTTTTTTTTT
>CM065722.1:47796293-47806293 GCA_033310375.1 Conus canariensis | reverse complement strand
GTACCATAACTTGCCCGCTGGTTTTTCCTAAGTTGTTCCATAAAATACTGTCTCCCCCTTTTCAATTTTTCTGTTGACAAATCTTTTTCATTGAAGTTCATGATGACGAAAGATGCCGCGCGCGCGCGCGCGCGCGCGTGTGTGTGTGTGTGTGTGTGTGCGCGCGCGCGTGCGTGCGTGCGTGTGTGTGTGTGTGTGTGTGTGTGTGTGTGTGTGTGTGTGCGTGCGTGTGTGTGTGCGCGTGTATTTGTCTGTATGTTTAACCTGCACTTGTTTTCCCCTGCTTTTTATTACTTCTACATAATGATTTGGTCAATGAATGGAGTGGAAGAGAGAAAAGGAGTGAAAAAGAAGGGACAGGAAGTGTGTGTGTGTGTGTGGGGGGGGGGGGGGGGGGGCGATGGGGGAGGGGGAGTATCTCATAGGAGATCCGAATAAAAGTCATCATAAACAATCCTCCGCTGCTGTCAGCGCTGATGTGGACCATACCGTTTGAGTCATATAACAGTTGAACAGACCGATCCTGCTGTCAATATAATGTAAGTCAAGTAACAATTGAACTGACCGCTCCTGCTGTCAATATAATTTGAGTCGTGTAACAGTTGAACTGACCGCTTCTGCTGTCAATATAGTTTGAGTCATGTAACAGTTGAACTGACCGCTCCTGCTGTCAATATAGTTTGAGTCATGTAACTGTTGAACTGACAGCTCCTGACATCAATATAGTTTGATCTTTCGTACCTTCGTTTGGATTCTCCAAGCACGAAGCTTAAAAGATTTCTGTTTCCATCGGAAATTCCTGTTTTTTTAAATTTTTTTTTAAAATCATTTTGGGCCACCTGCATTTCTGTGACACTCTCTTCCTGTGTTCTCATCTTTTGCCGGCAGCCTTTGACAGACAATCGAACAGAGACTTTCTCGCTGGAAGATATATCACTGGCATCTGCTGTGTTGTTACAGTTCAATGGTTTTTGATGCTGTAGTTTTACTGACAAAAAGAACAACTATCATCGCGCTCGGGAGACCATAGACCATCCTTCCACCTTCCCCACCCCCACCCCATCCCCTCCGTCAAAAGTGACGAGGTCTTTTACCCGCCCATTGATCAAGATCTGTATCATTGCTCCGCACCAAACGAACCTCAATAGGGTTCATATTTACGCGTTCGTCGTTCACCTTTCCACCAAATTTGGTTCACATTGTTTCAATCGTTTGTCTGTGATCTTGATGAACTGCTCTTGGATCTGCCCTGGAACTGGGTCTGCGACACAAATCCGCACTGCAGGTAGACGGGTCCGTCTTTTGGTCATATTCCATTCTTTTCATCAAGTTCTACTACAATCCGTTGAATCGTCTTGGTGACATCTTTCTGACAACCGGATGCTGGCGAAAAGATAAAGGCAGAGTTTTCATACAGACAGAAATTCAAATAAGCCGGTAGCTGTTCTTACACAAAATCATCACTGATCCAGTTTCTCATCCAAAAGGGGGGGGGGGGGGGGGGGGGGGGGGCAGAAAGGGGCTGGGGGGGGGGGCGGGGTACACTTTGCTATTATTTGAGACTGTATTTCTTCTTTTACCGCTCTGGCACGTGTATCCACACGCGAACTGAGATCTTGAAACGTACCAATCGGAAGGAATGTTGCAGCATTCGGTGAATTACATAGCATAATACATATATTGATTTGTATCAATAACAGACTAGGAGATTTAAAACATGATGAAGTTCAAACAACCTAAGCGGAATTTCGACAAATTTGTTTTCCTCCACTGGCAATCTGGCTCCGTATTCAGTCAGCCAGCGGGAGATGTCATTTCGTTGAAGATCCACACGAGCAGAAGACAGAAATCGATCATTTCCCCCGCTTTAAATCTCCTTAATCTTAGATACAAAAAGAACAGAAAAGAAAAGCAGATGTTGATTTAAGTGGCGACAGATCAGAAAGGATACATTTTCCAGTCATATGCAGTCATTCTCGTTTCTCGTATACCATGAATAGCAACATCCTCTAACTGGCAGACATTATTTAAATTCTTACTCCGAAATACACTATGCTTCAGGATCCATTTAAGAATACCAGGGAGGTAAATATAAGTCGACAGTCAGAGTGATCAGATCTACTGTTAAATGACCCACGCATTGTCAGCCACATCAGAGCTGACGGCAGATAAGAATTGTACCTCAGAGCGTTTACTTGCATCTCCTAAGAGATGCAATCTCCCACTGATTAACCAAACAATAACGTTTTGAGCAAGTAAGTAGCTGGGAAAACACATGCAGGCTAAGAATTCCTTCGTCGTTTCAACAATGATTCTGCAGAGATTAAAATGGAAATAACAGAAAAGAAGAAAAAAAGAGAAAAAAAGGAGGTGGGGGTGGTAGTGGTGGTGGTGAGCGACAAAACGATAATGAAAGAGAGGGCGTTAGATTTTAAACATGAAATCATATGTATTTGCTAGCTGCATATGGGGACCATTATAATCCATTCTGAAAACAGGACCATTCACTGGGCCTCCGTCCGCTTATTCGCTCTCAACAATGGGGCATGGCTGATGATGATGAAATGAAATGGAGATATACCACAGTCTATAATTCTGTGTTATTCACACCATCAAAAGTTTTAAAAAAAAAAACTGAACCCTATGACACCCCAAAGCAGCCAGGGAAGAGTAGAAAAGTTATGTAAGAAAGCAATGTAACGAAATAGGTCGCTAAAAGACACACACACACACACACACACACACACACACACACACACACACACACACACACACACACACACACAGAGAGAGAGAAAAGAGAAACAAACAGAGACACAGAGAGAGAGAGGAGAGACAGACAGACAGACAGACAGACAGAAGTGGACACTCAGGTCATGGGACTAGGACTCTACTGGATCACCCTGATGGACCATCCCTGTCTCTCCCACGCCTCCGGACAAGTTTCACCCTCAGGACGACAGGCGGCCACAGTCAGACGCAATAAATGGTTCTGTCCAGAATCCAGTGGATACCACGCACTGCCCGTGAAGGACTTCAATATGTCTCATTTAACGTCCTCATCCCTTCCTTCCCCGCTCCTCCTCCTCCTCTCCTTTGTCTTCTCCGCTCCCTTCCAAATCTTTAGGAGACTAATAGCAGACGACAGTGTTACTAACAACAAGCTGAAGTAAAAAAGAAAAGAAAAAAAAAGAAAAGAAAAACGAAAAAAAAAAAAGAGGGGGGGGGGGGGGGGGGGGCTAAACTTGGCTACGTCAAGGTTACAAGGACGGAAGAATTATGTGCCTGTGGCTGATTTCCTTTAGAAGCTATTTGGGTCCATATGTAGTCAGTCAGTAGGCGACTGCGTCTCTGGAGATCCGTCCATGCACATCATAGGAATCAATGTGTCCTGTTAAACTGTCAATTCAGGGTTTTGTATGAATGCTTAAAGCGCCCTCTATCGCACCCCCACCTCTACCCCACTCCCCACCGGAAACCTGTTTAGTATTTGGGGTAAATTTGCTTAAAAATGTACTTAGTGTGTCCGTGGTTGGGGCTCAGTGGTTAAAGCACATGGTGCGTAATCAGATGTTGTGAGTTCGAATCACGCTTGCACCCAGGATAAAAAGTGTGTGTGTGTGTGTGTGTGTGTGTGTGTGTGTGTGTGTGTGTGTGTGTGTGTGTGTGCGCGCGCGCGCGCGTGCGCATACGTACATGTGTGAGTGTGTGTGTTTTGTTTTTGTTTTGTTTTGTTTTTAAACCAGACTCTTCGTTTGGCTAAATATACTTACCATGTTAAATTTAGTGTAAGATAGGCCAGTCTGCTTGCCCTGTCCGGCCAAAAATTTCATGGCCAATTAAGACAGAATACTGTGACCGTTATCAAACTTTCCGCTACATCTTCCGCTTCTGTACTCATTCTATGACCTAACCCAAAAGGGAACCCGTGTGGGCCTTAGCAACACAAACGAGGAATAGAGGGTGGAATTTGATATGGCTAGTATATTTCGCCAAACAGGGATCTTGTACAAAGAAACAAACAAGGAGTCTTGTAGAAAACAAAACAAAATAAAACAAAGCGCAAAAACGTTCCCACTTTGGCGTAATGCACTGTACCATGTTAAACTTTGTGCTGATTTCAAAGTAGGAGAAGAAGGGCGTGTGTCCTAGTGGTCCACAGGAGAAGGAAAATGTCCAGCAATAAGCCAGCAGGCCGCGATTAGCGAAATACCTGTGTAATCGGGAAATCCCTGAGGTAATGGCGAATGAAGGGGTATACACAGCGCCTGAAAACTGCCTCCAAACCCAGGGACATAGAGTGCTGGAATGCCGTTGAGGTGGCGATTGGTCTTGATCTTATGAGCCCAAAGGTGGAGGACTGAAATGTCTCTATGTGCTTTTTTGTAGACTTCCAGGTTGTTATGGGAGATGCACCTGAGGTGGTGCCTTCAGCGATGTCTGTATGATTGTTCTCATCAAGACAGGCGAGGCAACATTGGAGGGGGGGGGGGGGATCTTCGGTGCCTAGATGTTTGTCATTTCTAAGACATCAAGAGGGGCAGAGAGACATGTCCTCTTGGTTGTCCGTCCCGAGGATTCGGGAGAGGGGCTGGATAGTACGAGAAGGACAGAGAGAGTCTGGGCATACGAACTCTGAGAGTAAGAGTTGGGGAGACAGAGAGAGCTTTCTGTGAATGTGGAACTCGTGGGGACGACCACTAAGATCATCAGTCGTACTTCGGAGCCACCCAAAGAGGCAAGAGCTGGAGGAGAGTTGTCTTGAGGAAGAGACTGAAACCCAAGGAGGAGAGAGGCTCGAAGGAACAGGGTGGGGAGGGGCTTTCGAAGATGATCAAGGACTTAAAAAAATTGGTTGCTGGCTTGTTGGATAGCAGCCAGCACCACGAGAAACATTTCTGACGAGAGAGTCATCCCGCAAGGAAGGGCCTCCTAGTCGTCTGATGTCACTGCAGACAGCGGACCTTTAGCTTTGGACTGAACTGGTGGAAAGGCACTGAGAGGAGTAAAAGTGAGAGGCGAGTTGAATTCGCTCAGGACTGGTTCGGACGAAGAGAGAGAGAGAGAGAGAGAGAGAGAGAGAGAGAGAGAGGGGGGGGGGGGGTATTGTGTTCCTTACATCATTCTAGCCACTTTTTCAAACGATAGTTATTTTGGGATTCAGTGCCTGATCTGCAAGAGGCGGAGACTAGCATTTTGGGATCAGCCGAGGCATTCTACTGGGTAAGAACTGCCTTTACTGAGAGAGATCTAGAAAGTGAGAAGTCAGCTCTTGATGAGGGCACTGAGGGACACATAGGGGTCCATGAACCGAGATTGGGCTGTCCACCTTGGTGTTATGAGGATGAGGGTTGGGATATCTGACCTGGCCTTCCTGATAAGCCAGTACGCAAGGGTAAAGCGTAAGCTGCCAAGCTCGTCCAGTTCAGAGAGAGGGCGTCCACTGTCCAAGCCTGCAAGTCCTGAAATGGGGGAACATATACCGGTTGTCTCTCGCTGAACTTGGTGGCATGGTGAAGAAATCCACCATTAGACGAAGCCAGTGGTTCCAACCTGCCTGGAGGTTGTGTCTGATTAGCGTCCACTCCACCAGGTCGGCTGAGCGGGTCCGACAGGACGTCGAGGGTCAGGCCGTGTGTCGGGCTGTGAGTGTGATGATGTCCAGGCTGTGACACCAAAGGACAGTTTCCATCCTGAGGAAGAGAGATGTCGAATGTGCCCCCTGCCTCTCACCCTTTCTTCATGTAAGACGCCTCTGTGGAGTTGTCCGTGAAACAGTCGAACTCGCTTTCCTGAAGCTTCCTGTTGGAATAGAGGAAGAGCCCGCCGAACTGCCTCAAGAGACCAATGTGCAGCTTTGTGTCCTAAAGGGACCAAGTTCTGGACGCAACTCTAGTCAGCGCCCCAACCCGACTTGGAAGCGTCCATATAAAAGAAAGAACAGGTGGTGGGTGGAGATAAGGGGGACGCTCGTTTGTCGCCCATTCAAACCAGGTGTTGAGGACAATTACAATATCCCAGTGCTGGAACCGTTCACATCATGGGCGCCAGAGAGCTATCTGGAGAGACGCTTAGGAACTCGATCTAGGTGACTGCTGGATGAAAGAGATTCCACCATCCTTAGAAGGTAAGAGATCGAGCGTGCGCTAGCTTTGAGTGAGTTGCTGTCCTTGAGCAGGTCCACGGGACAGGATGTCCAGTCGGTGTGGGAGAGACCGTGAGGGACAGCAAGTCCAATCTCATCAATAAGAATTTGAAAGACTGACTCGGGAAGAGACCACACTTGTTGGTTGGTGAGTAACTCCAACTGGGCACAAAGGAAAAGCATCTTGTCTGTGTCCTGGGAACACCTGTTCCTTGGTGCACGCCAGAATGAGCCAATCGTTCAGCGATAGAGTCGGATTGAGAGATCAGCCCAGCTGGAGAGGCCTTTTCCCTGACTAACATGGTGAACAGAAACAGAGCGAACAAGAGGCTAAATGTTAGAGCCTGAATCTTGTAAACCCTCTGTTGCCTACGAAGTGGAGATAGCGTCAGTGCGACTGACGGAAGAGAATATGCAAATAGGCATTCTTGAAGTTTATACAGGTTGCTCAATCTCCTGGTTGGGTTGGCTTCCAGTTCTTGGACTGGATGAGGTCTAGACTAGCTCTCCAACCTTCCGAGCTTTTGGGACGACGAAGAAGCGGGAGTGGAAGTCTGGTCAAGAATCAGAGAGAAGAGAGACTGCTCCCTTTTGAAGTAGTCGGGAAATGACCGATTCCAGGGCGCTTTTTGTCCGGGTGTAGATGTTGAGTAGGTAAGTATGTATCCGATTATCAGAACAGAGACGATCCAGCCGTCAATGCTCAACTGGCGTCGGCGATGGAGGTGGAGGGAGAGGCTGCCCGCCTGAGGACCCAGATGTCCCTAGAAGGGTGAAATATTGAACTGAGGATCTTACTGTTGAGATTGTCACTGGTGGGATTTTCCTTGGCGGAAGGCGGGGTCCAAAAATGGCGGTTCTAGGTCGTCAAGGAGGGATGACTCTTCTGCCGGGTCCAGTGTCTCTTTTTCTTGGCGGAAACGAGGAGGCTGCTGGTGTGGTGAATCACAGAGGTCTTGTTTCTGGCAGGGGCTGGTCATCGAGGCACGACTTGGGTCCGGACTGTGTTAGAAGTGGCCTCCATGTTGGACTCTGGTGTGTGAGAGACAAGTTCAGTCACATAGTCTCCGTAAAGAGAGACTCTCCCGGGATAGCCCTCAGTGTGGCCTGCTGTTCTGGTTGAAGTCTGGATAGCCAGAAATTGCGTCCCTCCTGGTCAACATTGTATTAAAACTGTCTTCCCTATGCTGTCTACTGCCGCAGTAATGCTGGCAGCGATGTGGAATGCAAGAAGTGAGACGACATTGTGAGAGAAAGGACCTTGACACAAATTCAGGTCAGGGTGGGGTTGACTATTGGATATAGAACGCCAGAGTTCGTCACGGTTTTGTGTAAAAAAAAAAAAAAAAAAAAGCTCTAGGAACATGTAGACAACTGAGGCCTCGAGCATGTAGAGCGTGGCCTTGTGGTCCCACTCTTTTTGCGTTTTGAATGAAAGGGTGACTGTGAACGGGTAGGACACATTTGGAGGAACGAGGCGGCGATCCCATTAGGCAGGAAGGAACACCCGATACACCGGCAGGTCCTCCCTAGTGAAAAACCAGACTTCCCTGTTGGAGGTGTCCCTGTGGAACGAAACCACAGGAGCGGGAGGGGGTGAGGACGTCTGGGGCCAAGATGGCGTCTCCTGCTGGACGGTTGACAGAAGAGGAGCCTCTGAAGGTAGAGGCTGGCTGTTCCCACAGGGCAGTGGAAGAATCCGGGGTGTTGAACGTGGAAAGCAAGAGGTGGATGGGGAGTTAGGGGCGAGGGGGAAGAGGAGAGCGATGGTCGTGAGAAGGCCAAAAATAAACTGTTTTCCCGACAATTGGAAGAAGAAGAAGTAGTAGTAGTAGTAGTAGAAGAAGAAGGAGGAGGAGAAGGAGAAATAAGGAAAAAGAACAGACAAGGAATTGCTCACTATCCGATCTTCAGTGAGCCATCAAAACCTGAGAGGGGAGGTAATTTTCGTGCGATCTCAAGTAACTTGATTCGAAGGCTAAACCAGTGAAAAATGGTGTCTAGACTGCTGCTCGCACAATGTGTGAATACGAACTGATTGTTTAGAGGCTACCATTTTTCCACGAATTCACAGAAATGTAGAATTGAAAAACTGCAAAAAAAAAAAAAAAAAAAAAAAAAAAAAAAAAAATTCAAGTGGGAAACTAAAAGTAGTGAATCCGCGAAGCGTTGTTGGTGTTTTTGGTATTTAGCTCACAGTAATCTTACTAACTTCATGAGACTTCGTGTAAACTTCTTCGCGAGAGAGGATGGTCGCCATTTTGTCTGTCCACAAGAAGGCTAGATTATGCCCGCTCTGATACTACGCGTCGATCAAAATGAAAGAGATCAATAGAAGCTTAATGAACATGTGGTCCTGCTCATGGCAGGATCGAATAGTGGACAATACATGCTCAGATTTGCCTGAGATTGATTGCACCATTTGGAATGCAAGTTTTAACATTTTTATCTGTGAGTTGAGAAGGGTACGAGGAGGGAAGGAAGGGGACGGGGAGGTGGGGGGGGGGGGGAGCTTGATTCTTGATTCCCCTTCCCGTTGAATTTCAGAGATGCTTGATTCTTCTCGGTGGGAGCCCTGCTATGAATGAGAGCGAAAGGTCCAGGCATAAGAGTGATAACTGAGCGTCAGATGCCATGCGTGTCGACCATTACAACAGGTAAAGAAAACAGTTCGTGCCGACCTACCAACGCTGATTTTGTTTTCTGTTCATGTTACCATATCAACAATAATATTTTTGTTTGGCCTTACATGCACGAACGTGGCTCGCTCTTAGATTCTGGGCGGGAGAGAAGCTCCAGGCCCCATTCCTCTGGCATGCCCAAAAAATCGGAGGAAGGGAATCTTGTTACGAGAGGAGAGGGCCGCAATGGGTTCCTCAAAGTAGGGGTTCTCGAAAGGAGGAGTGGGGAAGAGGAGTGCGAGGCATGAGTTCTGGAGAGATCTGGAGTGTTGTAGTTGAACCCTACATTGAGGGAAGAAGGTTCAGGACCCTGAGAGAATGGAAAGGGGGGGGGGGGGGGGGGGGGTTGGGACAGAGGTGGGCATACTTCTTCCTAATCGGCCTCTATGGACCGGGAAAGGGCCCACTTCGTGGCGGATGGGGCGTACAGCCAGAAAGTCCCCTTGGAGTTCTGCCAGCTTGAGGGACAGTGAGGGCAGGCTTACTCCAGGGGAGAGATCTCAGTGAAAGCAGGGGGCCTGTGAAGTGGGCCTTATTGCGGGCCAGGTGCAGGCTGGGCGGGACAGTAGAGAAGGAAGGGGCGACCTAGTATGCAGGAAGGGGGTGCAATCCAGGTATTCCGGCCCCATTAGGAGCAGGCCAAATTCGGCCTCCTGAGTAGATCCGGATGGAGGGCGTTGCGCCTGATTGGGCACAGGCGCGTGGCTACTATAAGGTGGAGCAAGAAAGGGGTGCGACTGGGACCACGGGTACCCGGTCACGGCTCAATGCTGCATGCTACTGATGCTTTAGGGAATCGGGGATGCCGCTGTGTCGTGAACACCCCTCAGAGATATGGCACCATGAACGCTACCCCGGATGGGTCTGTCCAACAGCTCTCCAGACCACGGAGAAGGAGGCGCACCGGGCTATGAACTGATGGAAATCGAATGGACCATGTCTGTTGCAGGCAGGCTAGTGTGACAACTGCTCGTTTCTTCTTCGAGGGGAGAACACATCGTGAGGGGTGTGAAGCGGGCCCATGGCAGAGCATTGAGTGGAGCCGACTCCCAGATCAGTCCCGCTAGTTGCCTCAAGGCTGGCCGACTACAGATCGGTCCGCACTGAGTCATTCTCCCTGTGTGTTGGGAAAACATCTAACTACAGGGAATGAGAGAGATGGTGGGCGGGGGGC
>CM065722.1:47778793-47791293 GCA_033310375.1 Conus canariensis | reverse complement strand
AGCCGCCAGGTGAAGATAAATGAATAAAGCAACGAGCCTTGATCTACTGGTCTTCTTTGGGCAGGACAGTAACAAACAAGCGAACAGCCAACCCCTCCCCTGCCCCATCTCCCCGCGAAAAAAAAGAACAAAACGGAAATATACATGGAATGAGAGAGAAAAACGAGCGAGGGTGAACGATTCCTCAGTTACTATAAGAATGGCTTTTTGCACCAGGCCAGGTGGGTAGCCCGCTTCACGAGACGGCCCTTCAGTTCCACACAACGCTTGAAGAATACTTCCTCCTCTGAGCATAGTCTCCTCAGTCGGAGGCCTGTCCGCGGCATTCCCTTCGGACAGAGCCTCCGACTGAGGAGACTATGCTCAGAGGAGGAAGTATTCTTCAAGCGTTGTGTGGAACTGAAGGGCCGTCTCGTGAAGCGGGGCTACCCACCTGGCCTGGTGCAAAAAGCCATTGACCGGGCAGCAGCAATACCAAGGCAGCAGACCCTCACGTACAGGAACAGGACCAACTCCACAGGACGCATCCCCTTCATAATTACACACAACCCCGCCCACCCTCCCATTGCCCAGTGGCTACGGGAGCTCCTGCCCACGCTCGTACCAGCAGAAGGATGACAAAGGCCATCCCCCAAGCCCCCATGGTAGGAGAGCGGAAGTGCAGAAACCTGCGCAGTCTGCTCATGCCCTCCCAGCCTCCCCCTGTGCAGGTGGCAGTGTCCCCAGGGCCTGCAGGCTGCTACAGGTACCAGTCAAAGAGCTGTGTCCTCTGCGCGGAACATCTGCAAGAGACCACACAGTTCACCAGTGTCCGCACCGGTCAGGTGTTCCAGGTACGCCATAGACTGACGTGCACCAGCAGTGATGTGGTGTACCTCATCAATTGTGCACGCTGTGGGGACACGCAGTACGTTGGGGAGACGGGACAGCCACTAAAGAAACGCTTTTATGGCCACAGGTCAAGCATCAAAAATGAAGGGACCAGAGAAACGGAAGGCTGCCGTGCTGAAACCCTGGTAGCCAAACACTTCCAAGCCACAACCACTCCATGGCGGACATGAGGGTTATTGCAATCGAACAGTGCCACTCCAAGAATGCGTGCAAACGCAAAGTCAGGGAACGATTGTGGCGCCACAAACTGAAAACAAATTACCCTGACGGCCTAAATGTATGGGACTAGAGCTCAGGTGGTGTCCACGATACTTCCCCTGCTGCCATTCGGACAAACTCTTGTGTGTGTGTGTGTGTGCGTGTGCGTGTGTGTGTGTGTTTGAAAGAATGAAAAGAAAGAAAGAAAGAAGGAAAGAAAGAAAGAAAGAGAGAAAGGAAGAAAGAGAGAGAGAGAGAAGAAAAAACAGAGAAAGGAAGAAAGAGAGAGAGAAAGGAAGAAACAGAACAAAAATCTTCCAAGTTTGACGACATAAACGCGAGACCAATAAATACGTATAGACGATGACGTATGACACGATAAACGTCAAAGGAGGACTACTAGGTGTTCCAAGGTGACAGTCCTGATGAAGTCAAGTAAAGACGAAAATTTGGCAGAGAACTGGTGTTTTTTGTTGTGATCAAGTGTATTACTATAAGAATGACTTAGAGGGGATGTGGTTGGGATGAGGGAGGGGAAAGGGCTGATGGGACGAAAAAGACGATGTTGAAATATCAACATGACATCCTCCGCTGACAGCAGAGGGAATTATTGAGTTCCGTATGTTCAACAGATCCATTTCCTTACGCCTGACTAGAGTCGACTTTCGTCTCTAGGATGAATACTCCACAGAACGCTTGGAAGTGGCTTTGTCCCGCAAAGCGAACAGGAATAAACGTCCTATCTAGAGTAGTTGTAGAGTAGATCTACAGTAGTTGTGGCAGTCCAATCGCAGTATCTAACATAGAGCACCAGCTATGATTTTGCGTGTTTCCAATACTGTGGGGGAAACCAGCTCAACCCAGTAATCTCCCAAAAGGGTCAACAAAAGATAGAAAAGGGAATCAAAGGGGATGCTATAATAGGTCACCAACACTGAGTCATAAGTAGTCAAAAAACGTAGCGTATTTAAGCCCATGCCTGAGGATTCTAAACGAAATGAAAGGGAAATCGTTTGGACACAAGAGAAAACACAACAAAAGGTGACAGTCAGTTTAAATAAAGTAATTAACAGAGCACAACGACTGCATGCAGGTCAAAACCATGAAAACAAAATGTTGCATTACCGAGCCGCATCTATATTTCAACGCTTGTTTCCATGTATGAACTTCCACTTACAGTCATTATACTTTGAAACACAACATTGATGTCCTAAAGAATATGTTGAAGTGAAGTTCCCACAGAACACGCTGAGGTATATTACCTGCAGGTATTTGAAGTATGGTTAAGTGAATATTCCACAGAGCATATCAAGCTGAGAGTTCTGCAGAACACTTTGAAGTGAATGTCCCACAGAACATGCCAAGATGAATGTCCCACAAAAGACGCCAAGATGAATGTCCTACAGAACATGTTACCGTGAATATCCTTAAAATATGTTGACTTAAGTGTCCCACTGAGGATTCTGAAGTTAAAATCCCACAGAAAATAAAGCAGTGAACGTCCCTCACCACTCTTTAGAGTGAAAGTCCCATTGAACAGGTTGAAACGAATGCAGTACCGAACACGTTGCTTCAGGACAAGATGGAATGATCTCCCATAGAAACATAATGAAGTAAATGTCCCACATGACACTGTGAAGTGAATGTCCCGCAAGACACACTGACGTGAATATCCCATGGGAAACATTGATATTATTGAAGTAAATGTCACACGTCCGAGTGAGGACCCTGAAGTGAATGTGTCATAGTGTACACTGAAATGAATGTGTCACAGTGCACACTGAAGCGAATGTGCCATAGAGCACACTAAAGTGAATGTGCCTTAGAGCACACTGAAATGAATGTGCCATAGAGCACACTGACGTGAATGTGCCATAGAGCACACTGAAATGAATGTGCCATAGTGCACACTGAAGTGAATGTGCCATAGAGCACACTGAAATGAATGTGCAATAGAGCACACTGAAGTGGATATGTCATAGTGCACACTGAAGTGAATGTGTCACAGTGCATACTCAAGTGAATGTGTCCTGCACATTGAAGTGAATGTATCATAGTGCACACTCAAGTGAATGCGTCATAGTGCACACTCAAGTGAATGCGTCATAAAGCACACTGAAGTGAATATGCCATAGTGCACGCTGAAACGAATGTGTCATAGTGCACTCTGAAGTGAATGTGTCATAGTGCACACAGACGTGAACGTGCCACAGTGCCACTGCAGTCAATGTGTCACAGTGCACACTGAAGTGATGTGTCACAGTGCACACTGAAGTAAATGTGTCACAGTGCACACTGAAGTGAATGTGTCATAGTGCACACTGAAGTGAATGTGTCACAGTGCACACCGAAGTGAATGTGTCACAGTGCACACTGAAGTGAATGTGTCATAGTGCACACAGAAGTGAATGTGTCATAGTGCACACAGAAGTGAATGTGCCATAGTGCACACTGAAGTGAATGCGTCATAGTGCTCACTGAAGTGAATGTGTCACAGTGCACACTGAAGTGAATGTGTCATAGTGCACACAGAAGTGAATGTGTCATAGTGCACACAGAAGTGAAGTGCCACAGTGCACCATGAAATGAATGTGTCACATTGCACACAGAAGTGAATGTGTCACAGTGCACACTGAAGTGAATGTGTCATAGTGCACCCTGAAGTGAATGTGTCACAGTGTACATTGAAGTGAATGTGTCATAGTGCACACTGAAGTGAATGCGTCACAGTGTACGCTGAAGTGAATGTTCTACACAAACATGCTGAAGTGAAATATCCCAGAGAACACCTTGAAGTGAATGCCTCACTTAACACACCGAAGTGAATGTATCACATAACACAATGAAGTGAAAGTATTACCTAACAATCTGAAGTGAATGTATTTCGAAGCACTTTGAAGTGAATACATCACATAACACACTGAAGTGAACGTGCGCCATGACAAATCTGAAGTGAATGTAACGCTAAAACACTTTGAAGTGAATATATCACATAACACAATGAAGTGAATGGCTTACTTAAGAATCTGAAGTACAGAATGCGTGGAAGTGAACCTCCAATGAAACACATTGGCACAACAGTTCCACGGAACAGTGTGATTTGTTTGTTATCTCCGCCTTCACCATGCATCAGCCTAAATGCCTGACTTCACTGTATGACAGTAAGGGCGATGCCTATTTGATTCATATGTTATGAAAACAAAACACGCCACACAGGAGAGGGGCACACACACACACACACAGCTCTCGCACACACAGACAACCAAAATAGGGTGACTGCACAGAGCCGGTTTTTTTTTTTTTTTTTTATATATACATACATGTGAACCAAAGCCTCTCTACCGCAGTTTTTTTTTAATCATAGTTATATTTGTCTATAGGTTATGGTCGGTGTATGTATCTTTCTGTCTATTGATTGTTGGTCTCCACATGTCTGCCTGTGGTGCTGCTCTTCTACCAGTCTTTTCAACCTTTACTCATTATTAGTTTTTTTCATGGGTTTGGTTTCTGTATTCCCGGAGCTTTTCTTTTATTTGTTGTGACGACTATCATATTCTAAAAATAAGACTAACATTCATACTTTCTTTTGTCATATTCTGTATGATGGAAAAGAATTTATTACAATTTTCTTTTGGAAATGAGGAGGCAGAGTGCACAGACTAGAGTGCTTTCACCGCTGTTTTAGAATGGAGATATAGGTCACATGATTATTATTCATAATGACTATCTGTTCGAACGTTTGTGGCCAAAACGGTGCGTTCATACATTAGTATTTGGCAAAGAAACATGACAAAGAGGATGTCCTTCAGTGCATGATGATATGTATATCTTAAAAGAACACTTTGATGTGAAAGTGCCATAGAACGTGTTGAAATGAATAGAAAAAAAACCCTAGAATTAAAGCCAGTGTGCCATAGAACGTATCGAAATGAATAGCTTTAAAATAGTTTAAAGCAGCTATGCCATAGAAGGTGTGTGAATGTACAGCTCTAAAACACTGAAGCGAATATGACATAGAACATGTTGAAACAAACAGCTTTAATACCACTTTCAAAAAATATCAAAAACATGTTGACATAAATAACACTTAGAACATATTCAAACGAATTCGTCATAGAGTTTGAAATGATAATCACTAAGCCCATTTGAATGAATGCGCCGTAGAACGTATATGAAATGAATCACTAGAATATTGAAACAAATTGCCACAGAGCTGTATAAATGAACGTCCCTATGTGCTATTGACACGAATAATGTCATAGACCAGTTCACCAGACAGCCTGAGAACACCTTAAACAGAATTCCTGTGATGGGTCCAAAGACAACCCGAAGGACACCTTCAATGATCCACAGATCATCTTGAAACGAACAGCCTAAGAACACTGAACCAAATGTCTCATAGAACGTGCCGAAATGAACCGCCATTTGAACACTTTGAAGCGAATGCCCAATAGATGTGTTGAAATGAACAACCCTATAAACACTTTGAAGTAAATTTCCCATTGAATATGTTGTAATGATCAGCCCCGAGAACACTTTAAAGCAAATGCCTCATAAAACGTGATGAAATGACGATCTCTGAAGCGAGATGCCATAGACAGTGCTGAAATGAATCTGTCAGAGAAGGCATAGAAAAGAATGTACCAAATAAGGCATAGAGAGAATATACCAGAGACACAGATTGAAATGTATGTGCCACAGAACCCAGTGAAGTGGATGTTACACAGAACTTGGTGAAGCGAAATGTCCAGGAAAAACACTGAACTTCACGTTCCACGGAACGGTGTTTCTTCCCAGGTTTCAAGGCTAACTTAATATTACGATACAGTCTCTCGTCTCCTCCACTTTTCTTTTCCTTGCAGCCCTCCTTCCCAAACACGCCATCCTACCCATCACAGTCCTGATCTACTTCACTCACCCTCAGTCCCCGTCCCCTCCTCCCTCTCCGGCTATCCCTACACCCCTGCCCCCACCCTACCCCCCACCCTCCACTCTTTTCGCACATACATATACTTTTTTTTTTGTTGTTCTTCGTTTCCTGTTCTTTGTTGTGTGAAAAGATCCGCATCTCTCTCTCTCTCTCTCTCTCTCTCTCTCTCTCTCTCTCTCTCTCTCCACACACACACACACACACACACACACACACACACACACACACACACACACACACACACACACATCATTTCAACGTTTACTCTTCTTGTTCTTCCGTTGAGTGATCACGATTAAAGCTTCGATTATTAAGTGACAAGAACCTATGGATTCATTCTGTGTGAGAGGCAGTAGAGACGAAGGTCCTAACAAACGCGATCTGTACAGTGTCCCGTGTTCCATTTCCTTAGAATCCTGGCAAGGAAGATCTGCCCACACTGTGTTCTCCACAGAGGACAAGAAAACAGATGACTGCGGCGCGTCAGGAGGCTGGCTGTTCGTTGCAGTTAACGTTGGAGCGTTTCGTGGGATTGGCAGAAAGGTTCTGGGGGAGGGATGGGACATGGAAGGGGAGGTAGAAGTATAAGGAGCATGCGCCACCTGGACACTGATGAGGTCAAAAGCTGGCACACCAATGAGGAGGGGAAGGGGGTGTCAGGGGGATGAAGCCCGGCTTAAATAAAGCATCATAGATGTGTCTGTCAAGCATAGTTTTGGGTCGTGTGTTGCCAGGAAAACAAAGGAAAGTGAAAGTTGGTAAGCACATTTGTCATAGGTAGCCAAATAATTATAAACCATTTCAAGCCAAATGTTAAATCATATTAGAACTTACACCACAGAAAAACAGATGTGTTGGTGAAAGACTAAAATGATCAATGCAACTGAAAACCAAAACAAACGTGAAATATACCTCACTGCTCTAGGGAAGACACTCTTTCCTTGTGCCTTCTTTCAGACAAGGGCAATAATCTGTTTGATCTGGGAAGACGAGTTGTTATGTTATGCTATACTGTCTAAGGCAAGTGGCGGCATAATTCATGTTACGACTGTTTCATGTTCAGATGTTGTTGACTTGGTTACTTAGTCGTTGAAATGGTTTGATTTAGGGCCTGTCGTCGAATCAACAGTACATTCCGTGGGGCTGGATTTTTCTCAGCTGGAATACGCTCTGTCCACCTCGCAGAAAGAAGGTATCCGATTGAAATCAGGTTAGGTAAACAGTAAATAACGAGCAAGCAGGAAAACTCTTGCTCTCATGATGAGATTATCAGACGTTCACAACTCCAAAGGAATGCTGCTTACAAAACCAACTCGCCAAGCAGAAATGTCAACACACAACACGCAGAATAAACAAAAAGACACCCGCATAAAAGGACGTTCCAAGCTTGCCCATATACCCTATACATGACACATATACACGGCAAACAACAACTGGAGAAATGAACACAAATTAATATTAGTCTAGACTGGCACTGCCTTTTTTTTTGATCTTGGGTATAGTTAAACAAACACACGGACGAACAGAAACGAATACAGGTAACCTTGGTTTGATAGGTACGGAAAGAAATCCTGTCTGAGCCAGAACAGTAAACATAAATAACGAACAAGTCGGGTAACTCTTACTTCCATGATAAGATAATCACACGCCCGTAACTCCAAACGAATGTTGCTAAGCACACCAAATGGAAAGCTTGTTGGGAAGGTTGAGGCGGCTGAAGTAGAGGGATGGTAGCTGTCTTCCACTGACATAGTTAACTCTAATAGTGTACTGTCCCTACGGTATTTAGGCTATGCAACTTAACCTTTTTTTTTTTAAATTTCAGCGAAGCAAAGAAGTTGCGTTTCTGTTGATTTTGACAGAAAAAAAAATACTCACCCGCTTTGTCGCACGAGAAAGTCTATAGACTATGAATTTACGTATCGCTGTAAATGTGTGTCCCTTTCATTTTAACTCTTTTTCTGTTTGTTTTGTTTTGTTTTACTTCAGTTCCTGTTTAATCCTCCCCTGACCACCCCCACCACCCCCCTCCTCCTTCAAGGACAGATGTGAAAAACAGATTCTGCCTAAAATCTCAATCCTTGATCGAATAATGGTTTTCTGAGGTTTGAGTTCTGAGTTCCCTTTTTAATTCTGTTGCTGTTATTGTGCGTCAGATGACTGTTGTATGTGTTTTTTTTTTAGAATCTTTTTTTTCTTTTTCGTTTCTTTTATTTATTTTAATTTTTTGAGGACACAGTTGCACTGGCTATGCGTAAAATGATAATCCACAGTTGAGAGAAAAGTATTTATAAACAGAAAGAAAAAAAAAAGAAATAAAATGTCATGCATGAATAAACCGCCTTTGTTTAGGAAGATTGCTTGTTTTAGTCTTATACCATTTTTTTTTACTAGGCTACGTTTACACATAAGTATTTCTGAAATTCGTTTGAGTAGATAGTAATATCTGGCAACCAAGTTATCCGCAGTACTAAGAAAACGTTTGACAATATTGAGAAAATTGGATTGCTTGATCTGTTCAGGTTGATCATTTCAAAAGACAGTTGTTGAGGGAAAGAGAAAGGAACTAAACAATTCTGTTCTACAGCGTGGAACACATCTCTATAACAGGTGTCTACGATGGCATGGGTTCGGAGAAGAAACAAGACAATCAAGAAGATATGCGGGAACGATTTCGATAATGATTTTATAATATAGAATGATTACGACGACGACGTTTTTCTTTCAACGATGTTGAAGTGGACTGACTCCATATAGTGTGTTTGCAGTGGCTTGTACCTTTGACTGTGACAGCTGTTTTTCTCGATATCCAAATATTTTTTTTTCCAAGTCATTTGCTAATTTGTTATTACATTGTCCCAAATAGTATCTGAAGAGTAAAAAAAAAAATGACATGATAGATGATTTGTGCATAATTTCTATTTCTGTGGTCTACAACTGAGTGAATATCGAAAGGGTGGAAGCAAACAAAACGCGGTACGAAGATATTATTCACTGGATATAGAATCCCATTGACAGTTATTTTGATAATGACTCCACGGTATTTGGGAGATACTATTTCACACAATGTCTCCAAATCAAAACGGAAGATTTTGTGGCATTTCTCGATTACAAATAGTTATGACATTCTGTTTTTGATTGGTTGAATATAACGTTCCATTTCAGTGGCTGTTATCTTTTCAAGATCAGAGTTTGGCGTTCCTTTTCTGTTATTAGTATTTACTGTCCCAGATGTATACTAGTGTCATCTACGAGCAGTTCAGGAACAGATTTAATATAATTTACAATATCTTTTTTTTCTAGACGAAGAATAATGGAAGGTCAAGAACAGAACCTTGAGGAACACCACGTAAAGTTTGATTTAAACAGGTATGTTAGATATTCCTTGACAAATTTCAGATTTAGTATATCTGATACAGCAACTGTTTATCTGATTTAGCTCCTGTTTACTACCCACAGTTTACTACCCACAGATTAGCTATTCACAGTTGCAATATAAACAGTGCAAAAAAAATTAATAAAACGATATTTTGTGTAAAGCTGAGGTTTGGGATTGAAATTCATTTTGTATTATGTTGTCTGGTGTATCATGACTTAAGATGTTAGTTCAGCCACTGAAAGTGTTATAATCAATCTGATGACTTTACACTTAGATTACCTTTGTTAGGGAAGAAGTTGCGTATAATCAAGAATCTTACTGTTTTCTCATATGCAGCATTCAAAAGAAGAGATTTGTTTATCTTCACTAGAAATAATGTTTGTAGCATATTTTGCCATGTTTATGAATTTTGCCATTGTATACCGTCAAATGATGTTTGGAATCTATGTTTCCCCTTTACTAACTGTCTTTTGCGTGCGTTGTCTTATTGCTCGTTCATATTCTTCATATGGAACCTTTTTCCTTCCTGAATAAATTCAGAATTTTTTCATCGTTGTATCACGATTTCATTCCTCGTCTTTGATGTCTCAAGTAATATCAGTCATACGATGTGCTGTTATACAGTTATATCCCGTACATGTTTCCCATTCTACACAAACAGTAATGTCTGTCTTACATTATCGATGTTGTACACGTCGCCTTCTTTTCCTTCTACATACCCTCTTATTGACATCGGCCAAACACTGCTTTTTTGTTTTGGTTTTTGTTGTACGGATGTATGCATACGTGTCAGTTATCATTTTTTTATGATAACCAGCTGTGTTATTTTCTGTTTTCCTTGTATGAAACTAGAAATAATTCTTTTGCAACAACAGCAGCAGCAGCAGCAGCGGCAGCAGCAGCAACAACAACAACAACACCAACAACAGCACTACTACTACCACCACCACCACCACCACCACCACCAAAACCTACAAACGCAAAACAGAAAACCCTTACAATCTCTCTCTCTCGGTCTCTCTGTCTCTGTCTCTGTCTGTCTGTCTGTCTGTCTGTCTGTCTGTCTGTCTGTCTCTCTCTCTCTCACGAACGTCAGTCTCTCTCTCTCTCTCTCTCTCTCTCTCTCTCTCTCTCTCTCTCTCTCTCTCTCTCATGCAGATGGAAAACTTACAGTTTAAAGACATAAATCCTAAACCTGTCATGTCCATGTTCTGAATGTGTGGAGCCAGATCCCCATTTAGAGGTCTGCAGTAAGAAACCCATTAACAAACAGCCAACTCCGCATCCCCACCCCCTCACCCCCCTGCTATTCTCTATCTAAAAACGGCTGACTACTGCCTGTCGTCAGCCGCTGAGGCAGGCGACGTAAACATGTCGGTAACATCAGCGCTAATCCGCTTAGAGAGCTTGGCTGACGACATATGACCTGTATGCATTACCATTCCCAACAACTTTAAGCCGACTCGTCAACGCTAAGGGAACATGATGCTAGTCATGGGCTGAGTGCTGTCAGCGCCGCCCTTTTTCCTACTTTTCCTTAGGTTTTTCGACATGTTTCATAATCCTGTTCAGCTCTCTTACCTTTTCCTATGTCTTTTTTTCTGACCTAGGGCTGTCCTACTTTTCTTTCGTCTTTTCCTGTTTTTACTTATTTTCCCAAATCTCGTCCTATTCTCTCTCTCTCCTCTCTCTCTCTCTCTCTCTCTCTCTCTCTCTCTCTCTCTTTTTTCTCCCCCCCCCCACCCGGCTCTTTCCTCCTGTTTCTTGCCTTCACCAACCTTTTTATTTTCCCTTTCCTAACCGTTTTCTAATGTTTCTCATTTTTCCTGTTCTTTCTTTTTTTAACTGTGTTCTTTTTCTTACCTGTTCCTGTTTTTGTTTTTTTGTTTTTTTTCTTAACTGTTCCTGTCTTGACCTACTTTTCTTTCTTTACCTACCTTTCATACCTTGAACTGTCTTCTGTTGCAGACATGCTGTCAACACCTCCTTCTGCTAGCACCTACATTCGCCTATCTTTGCCTCTTTTTTTTTTTTTTTATCCTTCCCTCGCTTTATCTACTTTGTCCCACTTCTCGTTTATCTCTTCCTCCCTTTTTTTCCTTTTTCCACTTTTTCCCCACCTGTTTTGCTTTTTTTTTTTTTGTTTTCTATCCTTTACTAATGTTTTCTACCTTAATTTACCTCCCTCCCCCCCCCCCCCCCCCGTCTTCCTCTCCCTTTACCCCATTTACTTGCAGTCCCCTACATGTTCTCAGTTAATGTTCACACCTTTTCCTATTTTCCTCAACCTTTTTTTTTTTTTTTTTTTTTACTTTACATACTATTCCATTTGTTTACGTTCTTTCCACTGCTTTATTTACCTCTTCACATGTTTACCTAACACCTATAAAAACATGACTGCAAGTACAAGATATGCAGCCTTATTGGCGAAGAATGTGTAGCATACAAGTTGTTAAATAGGTCCCCAGCAGAAATGTAATTTACTTTCATGTGCCACTTGACCTTATTGCCACATAGGTTGCTGCGGTGCCGATCAAAACCACTGGTTACATTTGACTATGTACAACGCTGTGTGCTGCATAGTCGGATTCCCTACTGGTGTGTGCCTAAATGGAGAAAATCGACAACGTCGCATCGAAAATATGCGATCACGATTTTTCTAGATGTCGTTGTGTGCTTATTTCAATTGGCATGTGAGAATGAAGTGAATTTAGGAATCGGTTCTCTCTCTCTCTCTCTCTCTCTCTCTCTCTCTCTCTCTCTCTCTCTCTCTCTCTCTCTGCGTGCGTGCGTGCGTGCGTGCGTGCGTGTATGTGTGTGTGTCTGTGTGTGTGTGTGTGCGCGCGCGCGCGCGCGCGTGCCGGCGTGTGCGTGCGTGCGTGCGTGCGTGCGTGTGTGTGGTGTGGTGTGTGTGTGTGTGTGTGTGTGTGTGTGCGTGTGTGCGAGCGCGCGCGCGTGCCGGCGTGTGCGTGCGTGCGTGCGTGCGTGTGTGTGTGTGTGTGTGTGTGTGTATGTGTGTGTGTGTGTGTGTGTGTGTGTGTGTGTGTGTGTGTGTGTGTGCAGATGGGTGGGTGGGAGTGGTGGCGTTGGGGGTCTCTCTGT
>CM065722.1:47741293-47773793 GCA_033310375.1 Conus canariensis | reverse complement strand
TACCTCTGCTAGAACCTTCCAGGACTCAGCCTCCCCACCCTTCCCTTCCACATATAACGAAGTTCCAACAAGTCAGTCCAGTGAATCCCCATCATATTATCCCCACTACTCTGGAACAAACACAGTTCCCTCTGCTCAAGGTGGAAGGATGCATGAACCGATCTTTAGACACGACATTCCCGTGAACATGACACAGACACTCCCTGCTATTCCATACGGCCATTATTATTATCATTATTATTATTTTTTTATGGCATACTACATGAATTCTTGCCATATTCACCAGCGACCATGTCCGTGTTGAGAACATAATATGTGTGTGAGTGTGAGTGCACGCAAGCGCGTTTGTGTGTGTGTGTGTGTGTGTGTGTGTGTGTGTGTGTGTGTGTGTGTGTGTGTGTGTGTGTGTGTGCTCGTGCATGTGTGCGCGTGCGTGCGTGTGTGTGTGTGTGTGTGAATATTGCAGTTGCTGGACTTGAATGGAGCCCATTGTTCATATGCAGACTCCTCTTTCGATTTGTTGCTGGATTATTACTGACACTGTTTATGGCGTAGCGTGTCATAAGTGACGTGTGCGTGTATGCACTTTTTTCTTCTGATTACAAGTGTTCTTTTGTATTTTGGGGTATTCTAAATTGTTGTTTGTTGCGTTGATTTAACAAAAGTCCGTTTTCTAAGGTTTTTATATATATATATATATATACAAGAGTTTGTTTTCTCCTTTCAGAGAGCAGGAAAAGAGAATTTCTGGCGGACAGCCTATCCCTATCTGATAAAGGGTTTCATGCTTTCTGTTGTGTTCGTGGTTTGATCATAATTTTATATTGTTACTGCTATATTTTTTCTTTTATCTTTTATTATTTTCTTTATTTCGTGAATATCTTTTTCATCGACAATTTCTGGATTTACAACTACATGATCTGATGTATTAGCTGCCTTCGATTTGTGACTGGAACTGCGTGTAATGCGCCTTTGTTGTTAGTATACGCAGTTCACTTGAATAATCATCATGTCATCTACTTTAGATACACGGCCTTCACAGGAGGGTCTTCGCATCGGTTATTTAGATATTAACAGTGCCAGAAATAAAGACAGATGAAATCGCTGCAATTCTTCACAACAATGGTAATAGCTTTCACGTGTTTTGTATAGCAGAGTCTTGGCTAACCGATATGATTCCAGATTCTGTCATGTGCATGCCAAATTATGATACTATCCGATTAGACCCCAAAGCACCTAGAACAACAGGTTTACTTCTTTACCTTGCTAAATCATTAACCTTCAAAAGAAAAGCGTATCTTGAAAAATACAACGTAGAATCCGTCTGGATAAAATTAAATCTTAAACTCTGAAAGCCAGTAATGGTAGGATTCCTACACAGAAACCCAGCACTGATTGGTACGATAGGTTTAATTTTATGATGGATGCCTCAGTACTGGAATCAAAGGAAATTATTCTTTTGGGCGACTTTAACATAGACTTAACTGTGTCTGGGACTAAAAGGAATCATACTTATGCAATGTATGGGTTGGAACAAATAATCGATCGTCCTACTCGAATCACTGACTAAACGGAAACTCTTATTGATCACATTTACTTCAACACAAAAGATAACATAGTGGAAATGTGTTTTATGAACAGGCTGTAGTGACCATTCTTAATTCCTAAGTCTAGAGATAAGGATATTTTTATAGACGCGTCACACATTTTGATAAAATGCCTTCCTTAATGATTTGCTTCACTCTGAATTAGATTACATTTATCAGATTAGGAACCCTGACAATGCTGTGAACTTTTGGATGAGTTTATTCAATTCAGTATATGATAAACATGCACCCTTTGTAAGAAAAAGAGTGAAACATGTCATTAAACCCCCATGGTTAACAAAGGAGATAAACAACGAGAGATACAAAAGACATCATATACTCAAGTCAAAGGATAAAGAGTCGTTCAGAAAGCAAAGGAACAAAGTAAATTCCATGAAGAGAAAAGCAAAGAAACAATATTTTCGAAATTTAGTTCGTCTTCTCAAAATTCAAACTTTAATCTGGAAAGCTAGCAAATCTCTTGACTAACAATAACTCAAGAATACAAAATCCAATAAAAGAAATATCATCAGAAGACTTCAACTTTCATTTTGCAATATAACTAAGGATGTGGTTGTAAACGATAAAACAAAATACAATGATCTACGTACCTTAGAAAAATACTGTCATTGTAAAAACACTTCTTCATGTTTAGACATACCACCATGTATCATTAAATGAAGTATTCGATTATTTAATACACTTAAAACAGTCAGGGACAAGGGACTTAGATGGAATTGATGGTAGGATATTAAAAATCGCTTCATTGACTATTGCTGATACACTCACCTACGTTTACAATTTGTGTATTGATAAAAGCCACTTTCCCTTAAAATTTAAACAAGCGAAAGTTATACCTTTATAGAAAAAAGGTGATCCGACCAATCTCTCAAACTAAAGACCTATCTCAATATTATCCCTTTTGTCTAATCCACTCGAAAACATGTTCAAACACACCTATATTCTCATCTTAAATATTACGATCTGATTCATGAAAATCAAGCAGGTTTTCAAGAAAATCACTCTTGTCACACTGCTGTTGTACAACTTATCGATAGATGTCTTACGAATATTAACAATAATGACCATACTGGAATTCTTTTTGTAGATTTTGCAAAAGCGTTTCACGTTATAAACCACTCCCTTCTAATTAAAAACAAAGCTTATGTGTTACAAAGTATCGAATGCAGCCTTAAAATTCTTTACCTCATTTCTAACTGATCGTCAACAGCTTGTTGAAATGAACTCCAAAAGGTCAAAGTTACTCCTTTTAAAATTTGGTGTCCCTCAGGGGTCAGTATTGGGGCCCCAGCTCTTTTCTATTTATATTAATGACTTACCATTGTTTATAGAATGTTGTTGTGAAATGTTTGCTCATGATACCTCATTACAATCTCATAGTAGTAACCCTACTGAACTGGTAAGTGACCTGCAGAAAAATGTCAACAAGCTAATTACATGGACAGAAATGAATCATATGTCCCTCAATGCTAAAAAAACCCCTAATGCATGTATGTTAAACACGTCAAAAACGACAGAAAATGAAATCCTTATTAGCGCCATTACATGCCCAAGGACAAAAGATTGAAGAGGTTACGTCGCATAAAGTTTTAGGTGTTATCATTGAGAACGATTTATCTTGGTCTTACCACATTGCGGATCTTGAAAAACGTATTTCTAAGAGAATATGTCAACTTTCAAAAATAAACAAAAATTCTAAATCTGCATTCCAGAAAGATATTCTTTCATGCGCACATCCTTTCTCTTATCAATTATGCTTCCACGTTATGGGATAATGCCAGAGAAACTAGTCTGAAACTAGTAAGTCGTCTGCATAAAAGGGCCTTTAAATTAATTCAGCTGAAATCCAATACCTTGACAAAGAGTGATTAAAAAATTTAAATATTCTTCCATTTAAAGACAGACTCTACTTAAACAAATGCTTGTACATGTACAATGTAATAAATGGATCAGCCCCGAAGAAAATCATTAAAGCTTTGTCATCAGTAGTTACAGACATACACATAAACTGTCTCTTCCCAGACCTCGAAGTAATCTTTATAAATCAAGTTTTCTGTATTCTGGAGGAACCGCTTGGAACAATTTGCCTTCCTCCATAAAATCATGTCCTCAAAACAGACATTTAGAAAAGCACTAAAAATGCATCTGATAGAATCTCTGCGCATCAATTAAAGTAATTTTCATCAATACGATCCTCTCTTCTCTCTCTCTCTCTCTCTCTCTCTCTCTCTCTTTTTCCTGGTGACTGGTAATAACACTTTAAACACTTGCTTGAAACAAATTTAGAGAACTAATTTACTCTAGTATCTAACGACAACATTGAAGATATTGTTGATGAATATGACATTGGCAATCGACAACATTGTTGATGAATATGACGATGAATATGATGAATATGGCAATGATGGTTCCATGAACCGCCCTATATCTCGAGAAAAAGTGTTGCTGGCAATAAGGAAGTTAAGGAACAGTAAATCCGCTGGTCCGGATGAAATCATTGGGAAGTCGCTAAAAAAAAAAAGAAAAAAAAAGAGCTGGATTGACTTCTTTGTTAAACTGTTTAATACTTTGATTGATAAGGGAACATTCCCAGATGACTGGACAGAAACTATTGTTTTGCCTTAATTTTTAAAAAAGGGTAATGTGGAGACGATCCTGGTAATCACAGGGGGATACCACCATGTGATACGAGCAGTAAACTGTGCAGTTCTATAGTAAACAATAGGATTCAAGGATGGAGTGAGCTGCATAATATACAGGGGAATATCAAGCAGGACTTGAAAGGGGATACTCTACTTCTGATCACATGTACACATTATTTGCTTTGATACAAAAACAGTTTTGCTTTAACCATAAACTCTTTGTTGCCTGTGTTGACTTTGGGAAAGCTTTTGACTCGATAGAAGGAAACCTGTAGCATATTCTGGTAAAAAATGGTATTAAAGGAAAACTCGCTCGGTGTATTCATAGCATGTGCACTACTGTAAGAGTTTAGAATTCGTTCTGGTGCAACATTGACAGACTATATAAACTGTACCCGAGGGGTTAAAACAAGGGGATGTTACAAGTCCGGCGCTGTTCTCTTTATCTATAAATGAAATAGCAACAGAAGTGATAAGAAATGGGAGGCATGGTGCAACATTTACGCATGATTATTTTGAATTACTTTTGGCAGATAATGTAGTTCTTCTGTCGGAAACAGTTGTTGGGTTACAAACACAACTAAATAGTCATACATAGGGCAGCAGCAAAACTCCATCTAAAGGTGAATATGAATAAAAGTGATATAGTTGTATTTAGAAAAGGTGGTTACTTAGCAGCCAGTAAATACTGGACTTACAATGGAATCTTTATGCCTGTTGTTAATGTTTATAAATATTTAGGCATCTATTTTTCATCACGGTTGAGATTTATTGTTTCTTGTCAGAACCTTGCCTGCAGAGCAAGGCATTCGTTGTTGTGTATATTGCAAAAATTACGCAAATTAAAATGCAATTCTCTCGCTGTATGTTTAAAACTATTCAATGCACAGATACAACCAATTGTTCAGTATGGTGCTGAATTGTGGGGGCTAAATAATGCTGCACACGTCTGTCAAAAGTACATCTCTTTGCTCTTAAAAAGTGTAGGGGGTTCACATAAAAACACCGAATGATCTGGTATAGGGAGATACAAATAGATAGCCTATTCGCATAAATTCTTCCGTTAGGTGTATGCGCTACTGGTTGAAATTGACAAGAATGGATGAGTCACGATTACCGCGAAAAGCGTATAGAACATTATTTGAGTTAGGCTCTCGTGATAAGACAAATTGGGCATTTGACGTTCGTTGTGTGTGTGTGTGTGTGTGTGTGTGTGTGTGTGTGTGTGTGTGTGTGTGTTGTGATTAACCGTACTAAACCTACTATACGAGATAAGTTGGTAGCTAACCCCTTTATCCTCCCCGTTCTCGGTCTCCTTGCTTCTCCCCCCCCCCCCCCCCCCCCCCCCCCCCCCCCCCCTCCTCTTCCACCCCGGGCGGGTATGCTTCATTCGATGAGCTGAAGCAAGTTTTGCATCTGTTCCACCCCTCGCTAAACAAATGTTTGACCGCTGCAGTTCTTTACAAGGAATTCGGAGCCTCACCTTCGCCCTTCTCCCTCCCCTGTTTTCCTGAACAAAATGATCAGTTCTTACAATGCAGTACAATATACAGAACACAATACACTGTAATGACCAATATACTACAGTGCGAAGTACAATGCAATGTACATTTTCATTACAATATACTACACTATACAAAATAAAGCATACAGTGCAATTTGATATACAATACACAATACAATGAAATGCACTGTACAATGCACCATACAGAACACAATGCACAGTGCATAATACAACATAGAATAGATGATACTGTGCGACACAATACAATGCAAAAGACACTGTAATACAGCTAAGACAAGACAAGGCAAAATATTCCATAAAGAAAGCAAGCATGGTACATGATTTAACACAATACTTCTTCTGCAGTCAATTAATTTGGGTTGCGTCAGATCTTCAATCCTGTCGCCATAATGAAACCCACAGTCTTCTCGAGGTCTTGACGGCTGCCTCAAAGCTGCATCTGCAGTTCTGCACCCTCTGGCCAGGTTTGTCACCGTAGAACATCATGGGATGGACAGTGTTGGAGGATGTGTTCTGAGGTCTGAGATCCAGTGCCATACGGACATTCGTCTGTGTTGGCAATCTTAACTCGGCTGAGGTGGCTCAGCGGTCGGCAGAGGCCAGTTCTCAGTCTGAAAAGGATTGTTGGCTGGTATCTCTGGACCCGATGGATTGGACCAGCACCACTGTCTGCGCCAAGCCTTCTCTTCCACTGGTTTTGATGTTGGTTGTGGATGATAGTTTTGGCCTCTCTTGTAGGTCATCGGGGGGGGGGGGGGGGGGGGGGGGGGGGGGGGGCTGAACTGCTCCATATTGCTGCCTACCTTGAACACAGCAGTACAATTCTACTGTCGTTGGAGCTTCACACACACACACACACACACACACACACACACACACGCACACGCACACACACACACACGAAATGCCCCCCCACCCCACCCCAAGGGGCTCCAGGACTAAGAATAGTGACACGACAGTGACAGCGAATCCATGGACGTCCCAAATCGACCAGTCGCATGTAACGTCACTACCGGTTTCGCTATGAGAGTGACAAGACACGTTACACCATAGCCCTTATTAACCAACACCGTTCGGCGACGTCTCCGCCCTCCAACAAATTGCCTATAAGTTGTCCCCCTTGTCTGTGCCTCGCCGAGCAAGAGAGACATGCATGCATTTCCATTCATTTGACCGAGCTCCGCGAACGCCAGAAAATCGAGACCATGCCCCCGGATGTAAAGCTGAGCTTTTTTTTTTTTTTTTTTTTTTTGTTGCTGTTGTTTTCTTTTTTTGTTGTTGTTTTTTGTTTTCTTTCTATCTTTTGTCGGTGGGGTCGGAAATACAGCGCCCTTGGCTGCTGCGGTGAAATATTTCATGATATTGCTGACGACCGCACTGATACGGTATGTCAGCGTGATTTGCATATGCCTTCCTGTCTTTCGGTCTTCTTTGCATAAAGCTTTCTTATCTCTTGTTACAGGGCAGTTTTTGTTTCACTGGGTAAAGGGGGAAGGGGGGCGGGGGATTCTGTAGTTGTGGGTTTTTTTTTTCTGTTACCATCGTTTCGAACATGGGTATTTGTGCAACAGAATTATTCATATCATTTGTGTGCTGTGGGTATGAAGGAAGGAGGAGAAAGGGAAGCGGTCTGGAACAGTTTCTTGCCTAAACCTTTGCTTCCGTATCTCACTTCCAGTTTCATCAAGGAGACGTCTCAGTGTGCGGACTGGTCCATATGCGCTACATTCCATCTGATAAGCCATGAGTTACATTATGCACATCGGATGAAATAAAACAAACGTGGAAATAAAGTGATCAGATGAAAGGGGTGGGGGTGGAGGGAGGGGGGGGGGGGCGGGGCGGGGCGGCACTTAGGAACGACACTCAGTAGATCACCCATCAACACATTACTTCGACGCGCTGGAGAGGTCTTGATTGCCGTTTGTATTTCTGGACTGACATGTTTCCAGCTCCGATACCTTTTTCCTAATTATATAGGTGGCAGACAGGCGCTGAAGCAACAGAAGACAACGGCTAGGTGGCACAATCCGCCAACCGTTTAAAACGAACGAATGACGATACAGTAGCAACACGTTTCGACATTGAGGGCTTCTAGGGCGTGCTTTTGTGCTGTCACCCTTTCGTTTCACGCGTCCAGTGGTCTAAAAACCTAACCTTTCTGTATGTTTTCTTTTCAGACGATTTCATACAACTTAGATATTGCTTCACAGACTGAGAACTGTTCTTTTCTTAGCGTTGTCATCATTTCCTTCACGTTTAATTCATACAAATCTGACATGCTCGCAATATGAGCAGCCACTGGGAACGTTGTTTCTTGTGTGCATAGCAAGGACAGAACAGAAGACTAAGTAGTGTTAAAATCTTAATCATTGAGTGATGAATCCTCTCTCTCTCTTCCTCTCCTCTCTCTCTCTCTCTCTTGATTTCAGGAAGACAGGCGAATCTGTCATGACAAGCATGGGATGTCTTGAGGAATTAAGACTTTGACAAAAAGTTAGATCAAGCGAAGAGAGGAAATCATTGTACTCTTTTCAACTCTTCTCGTAACAAATGTTCATGTTCTCATCGTTTTGGTTGTCCAAGAGGTGTTTAACAAGGCTGTAAGCTGTCAGCTGTTCACCGTTTTTGTTTGTTTGTTTGCTTTGACGAGTTTGCAGCAAACTGTCTAAATACACTCAGCTGCTGCAACTGTAAAAGTACTCTTGGTACTGTTTGCCGATGACGTGAGTTTATCACCAAACAGTATAACTGAATTACCAAACCAACTGAACGTGCTAAAGTAAACAGCCTGACGTCATATTTGAAACAGAAGGCCGCTTTGCGGCAAATAATGTATAACGGTTTAGGAATGGAGAAGAAAAGATAACAGACAAATATGAATTCTTGGTCATGTTCTTCACAACAAAATGAAGCTTAATGGCAGGCTGGTTCGAAGCAGCTTGTGAAGTTAAAAAGGGGTGATCGAAACTTGCCATGCGATGAAAAATAATTCATTTTCAAAGACTCTTCTCTGTTCTGGAAATTGCTTGACAAATGGATAGAATCTATCTGACAGTTCAAAAGAGGAAGGTCAATCATGATTATTTTTGTGTGTGGTCTGTATGACGTGATTGATTTTTGTGTGTGGTCTGTATGACGTGTGCTCTGATAGTTAAAACAATGGTCAGATTTTGTTTGATTATATGACAAGCAACCTAGTAGGTGCATCAATCGCAAGATTTATCATCAAAACATTTAATTATGGTGTGACGAGAGTTGGGAGTGGTCGGCAGGTCATCTAGGGGAAGGACTAGGAATATTTTCTCTATGAGAATTATATGAAAATTTCACTGCCACCCTCTCTCTAACCTGTGGTGGAAGGAGCAACTTTGTTCCCAGGAATGTTAAAATACTCAATAGTGGCTCTGAGATAAGTTTCCTTAGGCTTGTACTTTTAAAAGTACTTGTAGCTCTGAGAGACAGAATTAAAGAGAGAAGTTCAAACATTCAACACTGATTGAACAACAGAGAACTGACACAAGTTAACTGCAATTTCACACATCAACTTTACTTGCTTAGACACTGGTAAATATATACATGTCTGTTCTATAGGCTGAGTTTAAGTTGAATACAGTGGGCATGTCAATGTTACTCTGAATGCATACTCTTTACACATCCACTTCGCTTGCCTACACCCAGTGCAGTAGCCAAAGTGGTTATCATAGACATGTTCTCACTCTTTCATCATTAAGAGAGGAAAAGTTCAGAATAGACTGGTTGAATTGAATTTAATTGAATTGAAGTCCACTCGGTATAATTTCGACTTATCTAAGTTGGAGAGAGTTGGAGAGAGAGTTGGAGATAGTTGATCTCTCTCTTGTGCTGGTGACTGATCCTGCTGTGTAGACCTGTTGCTGTAGTGCTGGGCTGAGGTGTGTCTTCACAACCAGTCTTGCCCAGTATGTAGCATAGCCCTGGTTTAAGGCGTAAGCCACAGTGTATGGCATAACCATGGTCTATGGCGTAACCACGATCTATAGCATAGCCACGATTATGGTTTAGCCATAATTTGTAGCATAACCATGGTCCCAGGTCTGTGATAAAGAGAACCTGGTCTGTAGTTAAGTAGCTGAGTGGCTGTCTTGTCAAGTTCACACATTTACCCTCTATCTTTCAGAAGAGGTGTGAGAACTCAGCCAGCAAATGTTTGCTCTATTGTAGAGTTTCTACTATAACTATCAATCTCCACTTTTGTTTAGAGGTTGTGTGGAGCTTACAAAAGGGTAGGAGACAGTAATACAAGGCTAAACAGTTTCTAAGAACTCTTCCATGTTTCTTATGAGTTTAATTACATTAACTTCGAATACACTTAGCCCAAGTGCACATGTGGTGTAGACTTTAAGTCAACACTACAAAGCACTCCAACAATCACCAGTATTTATAAATCAGCTCAGCAGTTTTCACCTCACACAGACCTACTGTTTTCCTGATCTAAGTTTAACATTCAGTTATCATCTTAACAGATAGAATGGCAAAAGTCAGGTTGAACACAAAGAATAGTGGTCAGATTGTTAACACAGGATCATAACCACTTGGTGATAGCTTTTACTACATGGTGGCAAGCAAACTACTACACAGAATAATCATTCATCATGTTGATAAATGTCACCAAGTATTGTCACAAAGTTACACTGTTAAGACCCATGGCATACATATGATCAATGAATAAATTTGAAATGTAAAACATAGTTTCAACTTACATTTCCTGGGATGATTCAGTAATTCAGATTAGGTTTTTCAGATCAGAGGGAGATAACCATGCCCTCTCTCTTGATTTACCTCTGGCATCTGTCTTGTTACTTAATTCTGATCTACAGCTGGTCTTCAGGAAAAGTGAGTGGGAAAGGCTTAGTGTCCCTATTTTAACCGCTAAATTGGGTATTCTAGATTTTTCCCTGGCGACAGGCTGTCACTCAGGGCAATGAGAGGGAGGAGATTGTCTGTCATTTGGCCCCCTTTGGGGATTGGCCAATCGCAAACAAGGTAATCTATCCTGTACCGCACCAAGATCAACAACCGATAATTTATGCACACATCTTTCGAATGAATGCTAATGAGCAAAGCACTCAGCCAAAATGTTTGCATCACCCACCCAGACGTGGGTGAATATTAAAGTGTGTGTGTGTGTGGAGGAGTGGGGAGGGGGGAGGGCGAGACACAGGCCCAGTACCTTTGTTCTAGGTGAGAGGGGGGGGGAGGGGGGGGCAAGACAGACAACACAGTTGCAATGCATGGGTACAATTTTTCGCTGTGTCATGTCAACACGTTTGGGAGTGAGGGAGGGTTGAGAAGGGAAGGAAGGTGGAGGGAGGACAAAAAGGCTTCGCTCACTGAGTGATGTAAAACTTTTTGACACGACTTGCAACATCAAGGCGATAAGGAGAGGAGGATGAGAGGGGAGCTGGCATAGATTTGAAATCTATTATGCTGTTTGGGTTTTGTACAGTTTATACAAGAGGGTGAGTGGAACTGATCGGGTGGACTCGTCAAGCGTTTCGTCACATATGGGTAGAAAAAGGTATTCCCTCGTGAAAGAGTCTGTTGATTAATCAAGAATATAAATTGAAGGATAATACTGTAATTATCATTGTTACACGTTTTCATTAAACAGTTGTAAGTCTGACAAATTCTTTATTTGTGTTTACTGGTCATTTTTTTTTTTCTTGAATGGAGATTGGCTTATATATCCGTTTTTAAATGGCGATTGACGATAATGAACCATTGCTTCAACTGCAGGCAGACTGTGGATGTAATGTAGCTCCTTTCATTTCTTTTTTTCAATTCGTTAGATTTGTTGACTTTTTTCTTGTCCCTAGTAAGATTATAGTTAATGTGACTGGATGAATCCACGCCCATAACTGAAAGTTCACTTTTTACGTGAATGGTACGCCACAGCGATATTGCTACACACACACACACACACACACACACACACACACACACACACACACACACACACACTAACACACATACACACACACATGCGTACATGCACGCACGCAAGCACGCACATACTACCCCACTCTCCAGAGTGTTAACTGATCCAACCTAATAGTTTCGTCACACACATTGTCCTCCGATTTAGACTCGTGCTCCATGTGTGGTGGATGCACTCACACACACTTAGACCGCCTCCGTGTGTGGTGGCTGCACAAACACACACACACACACACACACACAACACAACACACACACACACCTCTCTCTCTCTCTCTCTCTCTCTCTCTCTCTCTCTCTAATTTCATCATGTCGGGTCTTTCATTTCTTCTCCTTCTCCATTTCTTCTCTTCTCCTACTTCTTTCTTTCCCCATCAAACTGTGGGCTAAGTTTTTTTTATTATTATTTGTTTAGTCAAGAAAAAAGTTATCAAAAAGTTAGCTTTGTGTGGTTTTATCATGGTTTCAAACACGTACATATAGCATTTACCTGATTGTGTCCTTATCTAATGAACTACAGTTTAGTTAATTCTTGCTATCACTATTATGACGTGTTTTTTTTTCTAGAATAGCTGCTGAAAGAAATGTTTATAACACATCACAGTGAGTGCACGTATACATAGATCAGTTAATGACTTAAGTTCACGATAGATTTCATGGGCTGAGACTGGACATATTGCATACATCTCTTAGTATGTTTGATTTCTGTGTTTAGAAATGTGAAATGTTGCACATGGTATGTTAAAGATATTAAGATGACAGACTATAATAATGCAGTGTGTTTTCCCTTCTTTAATGAAAAGGAGATGGAACGATAACTGATGCGCATTGTTCTTGGTTCATGGTCTTCGGTGTGGCAATTGTGTGTGTAGTGACTCGCTGGCTGGTCTAGATCGTAATGCTATGTTGTTCATCCGTCGAATCGACGAGGACCCCTTCAGTCACCTAGGGGTTTGAGAGGGGAGGGGATTGTGTGAGATGATTTGTGGATACAGGTGGCTGATCAAGCCGATGCATGCACAGAATGTGAGATGACAGCTTGGATAGGCAATGTGGGAGACTTGCCCTTGATTGCTGTTAAGGGCTTTCCTTGCCTGTCTCTTTTGTTGCGCTGTAGCTGTCCTCCTTTCTTCATATAAACTGTTACCTTTGTGGATAGAGTAGCGTCATCTAGCTCGATCTATAGCAGTTTGTTCCCATGTGTCACGGTTGATGTTAAACACTTTCAAGGATGTTTTGAGAGTGTCCTTGAAGCGTTTCTTCTGACCTCCATGGGAACGCTTTCCTTGTTGCAGCTTACCGTACAAGAGTCTCTTGGGTAGCTGGTGGTCTGGCATGCGAGCTACATGACCTGCCCATCGAAGCTAAGACAGCATCAGGAATGTGTGGATGCTCAGCAGGCCTGCTTGGTCGAGCACCTCTGTGTCTGGGATTTTGTCCTGCCATTTTATGTTTAACAATCATATGAGGCAGGCTGTGTGGAAGCGATTTAGTTTCTTGGCATATCGTTGGTATACTGTTTCACATGCATAGAAGAGTGTGGAGAGAACAACTGCTCTATACACCTTCAGCTTGGTCTCGAGACTGATGCCTCTTCTATTCCAAACATTGGTGAGTAGCCTGCCAAAGGTTGCACTTGCTTTTGCAATTGTGATGCTCACTTCATCGTCGATGGTGACGTTCTGGGACAGTGTGCTGCCACGGTAAGTGAATTTATCCATGGCAGCGAGTCTCACACCAGTGACTTTGATGTTAGGCTCATGATAGGGTCTGCCTGGTGCAGGTTGATGCAGAACTTCCGTCTTCTTTGTATTTATGGTGAGACGGAAGTTGGCGCAGGCTACGGAGAACTTGTTGATGCTGGATTGCATGTCAGTTTCTGAGTCAGCACAGTCATCAGCAAACAGAAAGTCCCTGATGATGTCTGTCATAGCCTTAGATTTTGCCTGGAGTCTTTTGAGGTTAAACAGCTTTCCATCTGTTCTGAATCAGATTTCGATGCCTACGTCTCCTTCTCTGAAGGCATCAGTCAGCATTGCAGAGAACATGATGCTGAACAGAGTGGGTGCCAAAACACAGCCTTGCTTTACGCCATTTGTGACAGAGAATGGGCTAGATGTCTCTCCATTGTCCTAGATACGGGCTTGCATGCCATCATAAAATTGCCGCATCATAGAGATGAATTTTGGAGGGCATCCGTATTGGCCATGATCTTTCACAGGCCCGCTCTGTTGACAGTACTGAAGGCCTTGATCAGGTCGACATATGTGGAGAACAGGTCGACATTTTGTTCCTGACATTTTTCTTGGAGCTGTCTAGCAGCAAATGCTGCATCAACGGTTCCTCTATCTGTTTTTAAGCCACGCTGGCTCTCTGGCAAAAGCTCTTGTTCAAGGCGTGTAATTTTCTTTTGATATGCTCCCTCATTTATACCACAAACATTTACTTTTGTCAATAAATAACACTCCGGTCCTTGGAAATGATCGTCAACGATTCTCTTTTCGTCCATGCAATCCATTCTGTAAAGTGACAGGTCGACCTTATAAGTGTTTGTATAAAAATCACTGTACTTAATAAATATGATATCAGAAGCTGAATAATATGATTTGACACCCCATCATCTATTAGCACTCTCCTCCCCAGTGCCTTAACAAATCCAGTGTTTACTTTGTGAACCGATTCTTTACTCGCTTGCATGGTCAGTTCAACAACGGATACGGGAAGTGAAGGAGAGCTTGTTGCAGCGGCTCCTGATTTCTCAGTGCTGGGTCTCTGAGCTCCACTGGTGATGCAGATTTGTTAAAGGCTATCCTTCCGAGGCCCCGGGGTTCTGTTCGACGTCGCTACACTGTAGTAGAAAACTGTCCCAGAACACATTACGTGAGGAGGTAACACACTATGACACCGCCTGTCAGCGACTTCACTTTCAATGTCCTCTGAAACATGGCCACATACTTAGTTGGCCCTTTCACACATAAATGTGATAAATGTTGGCAGAAAACAACCACACTTTGATCGAAAGTCCAGCTGTGATGAAGGCATGAACGTTCGTAGAGATATCTACCGATTCCTGGGCTCGGGCACTTTCAAGTTACTGGGTTGTTAAACAATTTCTATAGAGCTCATCAACAACACATCCGCATGCCCTCTCCCCACTCTCCTCAGGGATGGCAATGATATGACCAGATCGTTGGATATATTGACTTCGTTTCTGGAAATATTTGGTCTCAAATTAAATGTATTAAAAACAAAAGCGTTAGAGATTGGAAGACAAAGAAAAGAACAAAGTTTGCCGTTCACTACTGTGAAGATAATAAAAATTCTTGGCATTTATTTTGAAGGAAATGAAATGGCAAGAAATATTGAAGATAACTGGAAAAACAGAATCGTCCGAATTCAGGAATTAATAAAAACATGGCAAAAGAGGGATATCAGTATCCAGGGTAAAGTCACTGTAATAAAAACTTTTCAGTAAGCCAATTAGTCTATGTCATGCAATCTGTTGGCATACCAGAAATGGTCTTAAATAAAATCAGTACAATCTTTTGTAAATTTCTGTGGCAAAACGGTTTAGCAATAGAAAAGCGTTTGAAAAGGTTAAAAGAACAACAATGGAATCTGATCTTGATGATGGAGGTCTAAATATGATCAACATAATTCAATTCCAGAAACATTTGTATTTGCAGTGGATTCGAAAACTGTACAATAGTGCAGTTCATGAGAACTGGAGATTTATACCTGTGTGACATCTTCAAAAGATTGCCAGTGGATCTAGTGTATTGCTTTTAAATGCTAGGTCCAAAAAAAAAAAGAAAAAGAAAGGCCTTGAAAGGATAAACAGTTACTTCTGGAGAGAAGTTTTAGAAACTATCTGGATAGCAAAACTGTCACTGGGTCCAATGAAATCAATAGTAGTTGTTATACGTATACAGCCCGTGTCGGTACATACATTAGCAATATCGACATCTCGCAAAGAATGTTGTCTGGTACAAAGATAGCAGGTATAGCTCATAGCCAAATGGACGGTATTAATTCACATCGGGGTAATTACGCAAGCCATGATTACGATGATTGTTCAAATGCATGCTGTTGTAAAGTATACTCCTTTTTGCTTGGCCCTTGTGACATTGAACTGGATTCCTGTTTGTTGCTTTTATTCCTCTTGTGGCACTTGATGGTTTTTTATTTAATGTTTTTGACTACAAGGAAAACACCATGGATTCAGTAGGTAACAAGGTAAACATGTTAACAATTTCATCATTAAACTGTCAAGGTCTAGGGAATTATCAGAAAAGAAGAGATATATTTCATTATTTAAGAAAAAAACAATACTCTATATACTGCCTACAAGATACTCATTTTGAAAAAGATACGGAAAAGTGCATTAAAGCGGAATGGGGGTATGACTGCTTTTTCTCCTCATACAGATCTAATGCTCGAGGAGTAGCAATACTATTTAACAATAATTTCGAATTCAAAATAAATAAGGTGGAAACAGATATGCAGGGTAACTTTATCATCATATCATTTACAACAAATGAAAAGGAACTGTTGCTAGTAAGTGTTTATGGACCAAACAAAGACGACCCAGCATTCTATGAGGAACTCACAAATAAGATTAAAACGTACAAAAATAACAACGTTATTGTGGTGGGGGATTTTAATATGGTACTAGAACAGGAAATTGATTGTTACAATTATAAACACATAAATAACCCAAAAGCTAAAAAAGCAGTTGAGGATATGATACAAGATTTGTCATTAGCAGATATATGGAGAGAAAACAACCCGGATTGTAGGAGATACACATGGCGTAGACCTACCCCCTTGCAACAAAGTAGGCTAGACTTCTTCCTTCTGTCAGAATATTTAATCTGGTATTTTGAAGATGCTGACATTTTACCAGGCTATAGATCTGATCATTCACTGATTACACTAAAGCTTCAATTCGGAAAGGAGATTAAACACAAAACTTTTTGGAAATTTAATACATCTCTACTAAAAGATAAAGAATATGTAGACGGAATAAATAATCTAATAGAAGAAATAACAAAGGAATACACAGATAAAGATGAGGGGAATGATATTAATGCTAACAATAGCCAAGATGAAAACCAGTCGAACAGCTCAGACCCTAAACTAACAGTGTCTGATCGGGTCTTTCTTGACTTCTTACTAATGAAGATAAGAGATAAATCCATCCAGTATGCCACAATTAAAAAAAGAGAATCACAATGTAAAGAAAACAACCTTATGCAAACTATTAAAGATATTGAGAGTAAAGAACTTAAATCAGAGGAGGATTTGAAGACAATTGAAGAGAGTAATAGAGAACTGATATCACTAAGAGAAAAGGTTATGAATGGTGTACTACTAAGATCAAAAGCAAGATGGGTTGCAGATGGGGAAAAGGTTAGTAAATATTTCTGCAGTTTAGAAAAGCGTAACTTTATTAGCAAACAAATTGTAAAACTACTGGATGGACAAGGTAATATACTGGACAAACCAGAAGACATAAAAGTTACAGTAAAACATTTTTATGAGGATCTATACCGAAAAAGATCAACTGTGAAATGCAATATTGAAGATTTGGTGAATAAGATACCGAAACTAACAGAAGAACAGACTAAATCATTACAAGGTGAAATAACAATAGAAGAAGCAGGGATTGCGTTGAAAAATATGAAGAACGGAAAAAGCCCTGGATCGGATGGGTTTGGAGCTGAGTTTTTCAAATCTTTTTGGAAACAAATTGGCGTGTTTGTAACCCGAGCTCTAAATGAAAGTTTCAGAGAAGGCGAACTATCAAACACCCAGAAAGAAGGTATTATAATCTGTATACCCAAAGAAGGAAAACCAAAAGAATATGTAAAAAACTGGAGACCTATTTCACTTTTAAACCTTATATATAAAATTGGCTCCACTTGTATTGCTAACAGAATTAAAAAGGTCCTTCCATCACTGATTAGTGAAGACCAGACAGGATTTGTCCCAAATAGATACATAGGTAGTAACATTAGGTTAATTTATGACATAATACACCATCTCAACATAAATAATATCCCAGGGATGCTAATTAATTTAGACTTCGAAAAGGCGTTCGACTCGTTAGATTGGGATTTTATGCACAAAGTGCTGGAGGCTGTAGGTTTAGGTAAAGATATATGTAAATGGATAGAAGTATTCTACAAAAACATTAAGTCTACTGTTATCGTAAATGGCCAAACATCACCATGGTTCTCAATAGAAAGGGGTTGTAGGCAAGGAGATCCAGTTTCACCATATATCTTCGTATTATGTGCAGAAATATTATCCGTAATGATCAAAGAAGAAAATAGTATTGAAGGTATACAAATCGGGGAGAAAGAACACAAGATATCACAATTTGCCGACGACACTCAACTGATGAACACAGGGAATAAGAAATCATTTGAAAAATCTATCGAGATTCTCGATAGGTTTGGGAAAACATCAGGTTTATTCTTAAACAAAGAGAAAACACAAGTAATTTGGCTTGGAAGACAAAAGCATAGTGAAATAAGATATATGGAACATTTAAAGATGATCTGGAATCCAAAAGAATTCAAAATATTAGGAATTTGGTTTACTCAGGACTTAACACACATGGAAAAAAGAAACTACAAAGATAGAATGATAGAAGTGAAGGCACTATTTAAAATTTGGCTAAAGAGAATCATTACCCCTTTAGGAAGAATTGCTGTCTTAAAATCATTAATTCTGTCAAAACTGACTTACCTATGGTTGATGCTTCCAAATCCACCTGACACATTTGTTAAAGAATTACAAGACTTATGTTACTGGTTTGTATGGAATAAAAAACAAGACAGAATTAGTCGAAAAACAGTTATTAAAGATGTACAGGATGGTGGGTTGAATCTACCTGACATAAATGCTCTCATCACTGCTTTAAAATTAACATGGATAAAAAGACTGAGACAAACAACACACAGATGGAGAGACATGTTGATCTTTTCATACCCAATTATTGAGAACATTGAGAAGTACTCTCCAAACCATCTGTGCATCACCACTCAAGACAATGTTTTCTGGAAACATGTATTCATGTCGTATAAGCAGTTCTATTATAAAATAAAACCAGAAAATGCTAGAGAACTACTTGCAGAACCAATCCTTTACAATGAACATTTTAAAATAGGAAATAAACTAATAAAACACAAAAACTGGAACAATAGAAATGTATTTAGAGTATCTGATTTGTTTCAAGCAAATGGAGATTCACTATCCCATGAGGAATTTAGAACAAAGTATAACATTGAAATAGATTTCCTATCTTATGGTGGGTGTATATTATCCATTAAACGATACATCAGGGAACAAGGATTTGAGAATGAGATAAAAGATAACATTGAAGCAGAAGTCAGCACAGCATTAAAGAAAATATATTCTGTAGATAAAGGTTCCAAAACTTATTACAGAATTATAGTAAAAGATAACTGGGAACCAAACTGTTGTGCAAAATGGACGGAGAAGCTGAATAGACAGATACCTTGGAAGAAATGTTTTAGAAAAATTCATCAAATTAAGGATATTAAGCTAAAATGGATGCAAATGAGAATAGTGCATCGAATAATTGCAACTAATGTAGCTCTGAAAGAAATGGGAATAGTAGAAAGTTATAACTGTAGTTTCTGTGAAGAGGAAAAAGACAGCATTGAACATATGTTCTGGAGATGCATACACGTCAATGATTTCTGGAAATCATTGCAAGAAGTAATAAAAGGAAAGTGTTTAATAGCGAATAATCTGTCTCTGACTGAAAACACAATAATATTTGGAGCAGATGACAATTCCACAACTGATACTACATTCGATCTTATAATACTGATAGCCAAATACTACATTTTTAGCTGTAAAATAAACAAATGTAAGCCTTCAATAACAGTATTTCTAAAAATACTAAAGAGAAGATATAATCTTGAAAAATACATAGCAACTGTACAATTGAATCTGCAAAAATTTAACACTAATTGGATCAATTATGAAGTATTATTTGAAAATTGATAATCAAAATCATAAGATACCTGGATTTAATACGTGCATGAGAGGATATGTTCAGGATGTGTAGGTAATTTCATAAGGTATTCAAATATCATTGAGTGTGGTTGTAGCCTGTGGCCCGCTGTTTGTCTGGCATGGCGATGCCGCGGCTGGGACCCGTAGGCCGATCGGCAACTTAGCTGGTAGGTTGGTTTGTTGGTTGGTCGGCGGGGCACGGCTGTGGTGTAGCGATGTCATATTGGTAGCGGGCTGAAGAACATATAATTAACTTTCTTATGATTGTTAAAGAAATATAAAGACACTGATAGATGGGATTTCGGTGCTGGTGTGTACACTCAGCTGGGAAATGCTTACGTCTGTTTAAATCTATATTTTGAAGGATCATTACAGTGAACACAATTATGTTATGCGTTATATACAACAGCTATCACATGGTACCACACGGAGAAAACATTACTTCATTATTATAAATTGTATAATTATGTATATTGTTTAAGTATTATTAATTCATAAGAGAGAGAAAGTGGGGGTGTGGGTGGGTAGGGACGGGAGGGGATGTGAGTGGAGTGAGCGGGTGTGTTTGTTTGCCTTTATGTGCTTGTAGTTTGTAAGAACTCAGAGGATTGTGAATAGTGATTTTTGTTTGTTTGTGTATGTGTGTATATCCAACAAAAAGAAAACAACCTTTCCTCGGCATACATTGAACTCTCACTCAAATCCTTTCAAGCCGATAAAAAAGATAACTCGTTTCTAATACGTTTCACGGATTATTTACTACAATAATGTCAAACATGTACTAATATGATTAACAACAAAAAATATGTGATAATTTGCATCCGGAAATGTACAGCAAAGAGAAAGATCATGTTGATGAAAGAATGGAGATGAGAGAAAGAAGGAACTGTGGAATGGAAGAGAGAGAATGAGGAAGGAAATAAAAAAATATATCAAAAAAAAAAAAAAATCAATAGTAGTAATTTTCACTCTCAGCCCCTGTTCAACAATTCCTAATAAGACACAAAAGGAAGGTTATTTTCTTTCAAGACTGGCATAACAACGGTATTGACCAAATGAAAAACATCATCGTCTACAATGAAAAGAGACTGTTGACTTTAGAAGAAGTTCAAAACATAATCGGTCGAAACAGGGCAAGCATACTGTTTGAGCACAATGCTCTAGTCAAAACTCAGTCCCACAAGAATGGGTGCAGTGGACAGAGCGTGGTGAACCTGAAACATGCCCACTCCCGTGTGATGCAAAGGACTTTGATTCGAAACCAAAACATGATTCGAAACCAAAATATGTTAAACAATATTTATCGAGAAAGAAAGAGTTAAGTCTTACCGACAGTACGTCATTTTTGGCAAAGAAAATTTGGATACAATTTAGACAGATCAACAAGGTCTATAGCTAAAGATGCTACTAAAGAAGTACGACTCAGGGTCCTACACTGGAAAATTTTACACAATATCTACCCTACCAAAATCATGCTGAATAAATTAAAGGGAACAGAAAAGAGTAAATGCCCATACTGCAATGATAATGTAGATTTTATAGAACATTTCTTTTTCGACTGTTTTGTCGTCGAAAGCTTCTGGGAATTCATAGAGTTCAAAATCTATGTAGACTCAAATATTAAAATGAAACTGTCAACAATGTATGTACTTGCCGGTGTAAACAAATCAAGGTATCCTCACCACAAAAACTTAAACATTAATTTACTCATATTATTAGGAAAAATGTCCATCAGTATATATAAAAAGACACAGTTTGCTATTTCTTTACCACTAATCTTTGACAAGGAACGTACATTGAGAAATATCAGATACCTATCTAAGATCTTCCATAATCTTCATATTCTTCCTGTTTGTGTGTTTCTTTGTTGATTTATTCGTTTACTATAATGCCACATTTGCATGATAAATTTATTATATGTGCGAGTTTGATATGCATTTCTTGATCCATATACCTTTGACTCGGCCTTCCCCTTTCTCTTCTTCCCCACCCAACCTCCCTCTCTCTCTCCCTCTCTCTCTCCCTCTCTCTCCTCTCTCTCTCTCTCTCTCTCTCTCTCTTGCTTGTCCTCTCTTTCTCTTTGTTTTACACACAGACACACGCACGCATGCATGCACACACTCACTCTCCCCTCCCCTCCCCCCCCCCCCCCCCCCCCCCCCCCCCCCCCCCCCCCCACACCTCAACAACACACGCACACACTACAACTCTCTCTCTTTCTCTGTCTCTGTCTGTCTGTCTGTCTGTCTGTCCCCTCTCTCTCTCTCTCTCTCTCTCTCTCTCTCTCTCTCTCTCTCTCTTATTTGTAATTCACAAATATCCTGCACTCTCTGACATGGGTACGTTATAGTACTCACAAACTCAGATAGATTGGATCATACTCAACGTGTCAATTAGTAATATATGAGGTAATATTCGTGACGATGACTTGAAAAAATGACAGAAAAGAAAATGTAGGTAATTTTTTTTTTTTTTTCTAAGCAGATTTTGGTTTCTTCGTTCCCTTTTGTATGAGCAGTACATTCAACAGGATGAGAGTGTCAGTACACCACACATTAGAACACGAACAAATCCAGACATTTTGTTTCAAACAACAAAACACTAAAATCAGCAAGAATATGTCCGTATGTAGTAGAACACACAGACTACGCATGGCGTGTGAGTGACTGATTTAAAGAAAAGAGAAGAAACAGAAGTTGAATCAAAAGGATGGACATCCCACTTAAGAAAGATAAGAAAACAAAAACAAAAACAAAAAAAAGAAAAAAGGGATTTTTTTTTTTTAACGCGGAAAAATGTGGAGGTAGGAGGACCCATCAAGAAAGGAAAAGACAAAAAAAATCTCCCGGGGAAATACAAAAACAAAAAATAACAAGTTCCTGCACCAGCCGCCGTGGCGAAGTGGTTAGCGTCGCGGACTCCCGGCTGGTGGTGGGTTCGAATCCCATCAGAGTCATGTGGGTTTTTCTGCCCCGATCGGCTCCTACCCAGAGTTGAGTTTGCTGCGGACTCAGTTGGGAAGACTGGGACCACACAGTCGAGTTTCATCCACTTAATGGATGCGTTTCTGAGAGTGTTGCTCAAATTTCCTGACCAACACTGCAGGTACCTGTATCTCTCGGGCCTGGTTGACGCCGGGATATATTATGAAAGGAAGCGTAGAGTACAGCCCTGTCATGTAGTCTCAGACCGAAATGGAATTCCGTAGCATCATCTTAATCATCCCCATTCTCATCGATCAGCATAAAAAAAAATGTCTCAAATTCTGTGGGCCTTCATGCCCTGCTCTCATGGTGACCTCAATTTCGATGTCTTCTCCACGTCTGTGGCCTTGGTTTGGTTCCGTCGGGGTCACCGGTATCGGCGAGTCCACGGGGGCTGTCGTTGGACGGACGTGGTGGCGCCCTCCGGAGGGAGAGCTCACTCACGCCGGCTGCGAGACTAAGCAATTATTGTCGTCAGTAGGGGGCTTAGTAGGTGGTGTCCTGCGTATGTTAGATCAGAACAGGCGCCACTGAACACCACTGAAGTGACTCGGCAGCAGGGCAGTATCTCCTCCGGTGGGTTGCCTCTTGACGACTTGACATTGACTGCTTCCTGTGGATTGCCGGTGCCGGGGCTGCGGCGGGGCCGACCGGGCTGTGGCTGTGGACGGGGTGTCGGAATGAGCGGCGTGGGTGCACTGCCTCTGAAGTGGCGCAGAGGTTGGGACAGCAAAAACCAAAACCAAAACAAAACAAAACAAAAAAAACAAGTTCCACTATGTAGTTATCTGTATGTGCTCAGGTATCTGTTTGTTTTGCCTATTTATTCTGTTTGTTTTTGCATGAATTTGTTGTTCTTATATCTGTTCATTTCTAGAGCTGTACTTGTGTGTGGCTTGCCACTATTGTATTTAGGCATACACACTGCACACGCCCGCTCACGCACGCACGCACGCACACGCTCTCGCACGCACACACACACCACACACACACACACACACACACACACACACACACACACACACACGCACACACGCACGCACGCACGCACGCGCGCGCGCGCACACACACACGCACACATACGTACACAAACACACACACATACACACATTGTCTCTCTATGGCCTTCTCTCTCTCTCTCTCTCTCTCTCTCTCTCTCTCTCTCTCTTTCTTCCTCATGGATACTGATTGTCTCGCTACAGGGCTTTCCTCGTGTCTTCCTTGTAGTTTCCTTTTCTTCCACTATAAGGATAGCTTTCAAGGGGAATAGCCGGTTCGCGAGACGAGCTGTACTCTATCTTTACTACATCTGTGTCCCTCTCTTTCTCTGTCTCGTCTTTATTTTGTTCCTCCCTTTCCTTCCGTCCTTCTGTACGCACTTCTGGTACCATCCTTGCATACTTATTTTCGTCTTTCGTTTCAAGGATGATTCCCGGGAGATGCCCGGACCTTTCTCTCTTCCTTCCTTTTTTTGCTTTCTAATATACGGAGTGAAAGTGTCACTACACCATACACTACATACTCTAGTACAAAAATAAACCCTGACGAGCTGTATCAAACGCCAGAACATTAAAGTCAGCAAGAAAATGTCCATTGGTAGCAATACAACATACAGACTTGCATGGTGCCTGAGAGTTGAAAAGAAGACCGCCTTTACAACAAAAAAAAAAAAGAAAGAAAGAAAAAAAAGAAAAAGAAAGAAAAGAAAAAAAAAAGACAAAAAAAGCAAAGGCGGGAGTGGTTGAGGGAAAAAGATAGATAGATAGATAGATAGATAGATAGACAGACAGACAGATATACAGATATAGATGTAGATGTGTGTGTGTGTGTGTGTGTGTGTGTGTGTGTGTGTGTGTGTGTGTGTGTGTGTTGTGTGGTCGTGTATGATCTTGACGCTGTTCCTAATCCTAAGCTGTTCTCCAAAGATGGCATGACATGAACGTAAGCTGCCTTGAGTCTGCCTTTGTGGTTAATGCGGAGTACTTCTGAATCGGATTAGTTTCACATAGCCTAGAAGAATGTGTGTATGATGCAAAACTGGCGAGGAATTTTGAATAACGTTTCCTTCTTTTTATGTATTATGCTGTACAGCTAAGTGTAACTACAAAATACAAGTGCAGACAAACGCCCCTGTGTCATGATGCAACGATGTAGCAAGATTTTTTTTTTATTCAGGAAGGCATCCTCCTTCATGATATATCTTAACAACAACAACAATAACAAAAAAAAAAAAAAAAAATTGAAAATTAGTCAAAGAGAAAAAGTAAATGCAAAAAAAGGAAAAAATGTATCTTGAGTCTTGACTCTCTGTCTCTCTGTCTCTGTCTCTGTCTCTGTCTGTCTGTCTGTCTCTCTCTCTCTCTCTCTCTCTCTCTCTCTCTCTCTCTCTCTCTCTCCTTTTTATTTCAGCGGGTGAGGCGGGGATAGGGGACGGAGAGGGACGAGGGAAGGGCTTGCTGCTAAATGATGTTTTGGTTCAGTGTAGGAGTATTGCAACACAGGAGTATGCAACTTTACTGCTTGCCGGTTTTTGTCTGTTTAATGATTTTAGTTGTTATTGTTGATTGTCATCTGATTGTAGATACGTTCTGTTGCGACAAACCGTTAGGTTAGATTGCTACCCCCCCCCCCCCCCCCCCCCCCCCCCCCTTCCATTGATGAACAGATAAATAGCTAAATGAAAAAAATAAGTAAATAAATAAATAATAAATGAATAAATGCAGAAATGAACATTAAATGAATAAATAAAGATAAATAAATAAACAAATAAAGTAAGTAAGTAAAAAATACAATGAAATAAAATCAAATAAAACGTAGAACTTTAAAGAATTGTTTGAGAGAGTGGCCATACTACTTACAACATCCCACGCATCTTCGCACCCCCCCCTCCCTCCCTCTCTCCCTCCCCCTGTCCTCCCCCCCCCCACCCCCCTGCCTGCATTAATAAGCCCATTTAGCATGAAGGCCAAATTGGCTATTGTCGGTAAAACTGTCAATTCTCTCTCTCTCTCTCTCTCTCTCTCTCTCTCTCTCTCTCTCTCTCTCTCTCTCTCTCTCTGTCTGCATGTTTGTGTGCGTGCACGTGTGTGTGTGTGTGTGTGTGTGTGTGTGTGTGTGGTGCGTGCGTGCGTGGTGTGTGTGTGTGTGTGTGTGTGTGTGTGTGTGTGTGTGTGTTTCTATGTGTCTTTCTCTTCTTCCGTCATCATGAAAAGAGTTAATCAAAAGATTAGAAGGAAAAAGCAGGCAGGGGGGTGTGTGTGGGGGGGGGGGGGGGAGGGCTGGAGCTGAGTACAGGATGAAAATTGAGAAGAAGAGGGTGATAAGTTTGTTGAAATATTAAACCTTCACATACGGGAGCGATCGAATTCTGCCTCGTGAACAGTGCGGTTTGCTTCGTTTGCTATATATACATTCGTGGTCCATCACATACAGAAACGTATATAAAAAAAAAAAAAGACATCTTGGAAAGGGTCCGTGTTCTTCTCTTCTCCCACCCTGTGCCTACCAGTGCCGTCAATACCAATCAATAACGCGCTGTGTGAAATGAAAAGATTGATGATGACTCACATTCCTGCCCTGGTAACCCCCCCCCCCCCTCCCGCCTCCCAGTTGAAGCTGACCACCACCCCCCATACCATCCCTCTCCCATCCTCATTACTTTCTCCCCATCTCTCAAAAGCCGGGAGGCCGTCTATGTTATCACCAGCAGCAATCAATGAACACCAGTCGCCAAGACGCAGCGGCTGGCATTATAGACTGCATCTGAGAGGTCGAGGGTTCGAGTCTACTCTGGCTTCTTTGTCAGGCTTGCTGAGTCTGCTGTTTGTTCACATTGAAAGACTTGGATCGAACAGTTGAATTTCATGCGCTTTTCACACTGCTGACCAGCACGGCATGTGTTTGTTTCTCACGTCCTTGGATGAATATGAAGAGAATGGCAGATTACACTTCTGTCATTTAGTCTTCGGCCAGAGAATTACTCCATAGCATCATCGTCACCATACCTATTCTCACTAATCATCAAGAAAAAAAAATCGTACCTTTTCTCACTAATCATCACCCGAAAAAAAAATCCTACCTATTTTCACTAATCATCACGAGAAAAAAAATGTATCAAATTATGTCACCCGTCATTTTCGGATCTCATGTTGACTGCAGTTTTGATTTTTTTTTCGCCATAGCCTTATATGACCGTGGTGAGTTAGTGTTCTCTTGGGTATCAGCATATACTGACAGGCATTCTCTTGGGAAGCGCGTAGTCATAGTTCTTCTTCCAGGTAGAGAGGGACGATGACAATCTCCCCTCAAGAGAGAGAGATATATATATATAATGACTGTCTCTCCTCATGGCTCTTCTCAAGGTAAAGGTAGCGACAGTCTCCTCCGAAGGGAGAGGGACGTGGTGGATGTGTCCCTACACGGTAGAAGGACAAGATGGCAGTTCCCCTTTAAGGGAGAGGGACATGATGACAGTAGAGAACTATAAAATTATGTTCTGGCTCACCCACCTCCGCCAGCTCCAACCGGCTCAAGCCGGTTTCGCTGTTGCTCCGCCGGCTTACCCAGAACATATATTTTATAGTTCTCTTATAGTAAACACTTTACAAACATACATAATGTGTAGGATTATCTGTTTTTAACACTAATTTAGAAAACTTTTGAGACTTAAGTTTTTGCTTAATCCTTCGTTTTTCTTGATCAATAACATCATTCTCACGCATACATTCATCAAATGTAAAATAAATTTCTGCAAAAACTCTTCGCATCTGGCCGCATTATTGATCACCTCTGGATCTCACTTGAGACCCTATGGCGCCCTAGGGCCCCAAGCCAGACCCAGAGGGTCACATATAACATGGCCAGATGTGAAGGGTTTTGAGAATATGCCTCCAACAGTAGTATACTTTTATACTTGTTTGCCTGCTTTCTATTTGTCTAATTTGGGCAATCCCCTCACCCCCTTTTTAGTGACTCTTCCAGATTTGGGTTTACGGGCGTTTATAGCCGCGCCAGTGACCCAGACAACACAACACATGTGGTTTACGGGCGTTTATAGCCGCGCCAGTGACCCAGACAAACGAAACACGAAAGTGGGAAGAGTCACTAGAGGGCAGGGAAGAGGGCAAATTTAGACTTTTGCAATACCATGACAACCAAGTATTTAAAACTACTGCAGGCATATCCCCAATGTTGTTATCTTCAAGATTTATATATATACTGTACACAAACAAACGCTTACAATTACATGGTGTCTACTTGCCTAGAGTAAAGTTGTTTTTATTTCGTTAAAACAACACCAAAAGCTAAATAACAAAGTGCATCTTACCTTACTTTTTAGTCACTACTTTTTAATCAAATTTATTTTAAATACTTTATTAGATTGAATATAAAAATGCTGCTTTTAATACATAAAATTGGGAAAAGATTATTTTGGGGTGGGGAATTTAGCTGCCTAAATTTATACAATGACGTCTAACGCCTGCACTAAACGACGCCGGTGGGGAATTTAGCCGTCTAAATTTATACAATGCTGCGTGGCGGCCTGCAGTAAACGACGCCCTTACATCCGTTATGTGTAACTTGACACGAACCCGGAAACAGTGCGGCGCTTCGACTCGGCTATTGTGCAGTTGAGTAAGCCGTGGCCAGACATGTCTGACCTAGATACTACATAAAGGCAGAAGTGAAGAGGAGTTGTCTCCCCGGAAAAGAATGTAACAATTAATTGTAAAAAAAATCGTCATTAAGTCGTTCTAGGTTCTTATTCAAGTCGGCATCACGTTCTTATTCAAGTTCTTATTTAAGTTCTTAACAAGTTTTTATTCAAGTTCTTATTTAAGTTCTTAACAAGTCAACATCAAGTTCTTAACAAGTCATCATCAAGTTCTTAACAAGTTCTTATTCAAGTACTTATTCAAGTACTTATTCAAGTTCTTAACAAGTCGTCATCAAGTCGTCATTAAGTTTTTATCAAGTTGTCATTAAGTTCTTATCAAGTCGTCATCAAGTTCTTATCAAGTTCTTATTTAAGTTTTCATCAAGTCGTCATCAAGTCGTTATCAAGTTCTTATTCAAGTCACTTATAATTATTTATTAAGTTCTTAACATATTATTGCATATCAAATGGATCAAAATGAGATTTTGTTGTTGGCAGTTCTGGCATGCTTTTTTGTTCGGCTTCTGTATTTAGTGGCTGAGATTTTTTGGACTGCTTTGGTTTTTGCTGGCGTTGTTTATATATTTTATAACCGTAATAACCACCCCCAGCAGCAATGACGCCAAAAATGACAACTGTTTTAAATTCAATATTCCATGACGACTTTGGTGTTGTTGTAGGTCTTGAATCAACTTGTGTATTTACAGCTGGCATTGAAACAACTGTTGGCGTTGGCGGTGTTATGTTTTCATTATGAGTTACATTCTGTGATTGTAACATTAATTTTCTTTGTTTGTTCCACTCTGCTAATTTTTTTCCTGCTGCAACGCGCCCAGGATGAGGAGGCTTTTTACTGGTCACTTTCTCCATCAATGTTTTCTGCTGATTTTCTGGCTCGGTCATTTTGAAGGGAAACAAAATCTATATGATTAAAAGTAATTAATCCCATGATTAATGGCGACAATAATGTTCCAAATCTGTAATATAGATCACATCCTAGAGACTCTAATGACTTTGTTAAAACTGGATCCTGCGTTAAATCATACATAAAATCTTGTTCAGAATCAATGGGAGCAAATCTACTAACTAGTTTAGTGTACAAACTAAGAACAGTTTGTCCAACACTTTTGACCATTCTTGACCCCAGTTGCGCTTCATACCTGTTGTGATACTTTACAATGTCTTGCGGCGACATCTGTTGAATCTGTTCTATGCTGAATTCATTTCCAAGGTACTGTTTTGTTTTTCCACATGCTGCTAAAGAATACAGCCCTTCCTTTTTGCGCATAATAGCTTGGTCATCAACTTGATCATTTGTAATCATAAGTTCAGGAACGTTTAGGCTGCCCTGAAGCTGTAGTAGATCATCGCAGTTCATGTTTTATTAATAAATAAATATTATTTTATTTTTTAAAAATGAGCACCGAAAAAACTATTACTAACCTTGTATACCATTCTGCTGTTATTGGAGGCCTAAGTGTAGGATACACAATGCTTGGTAAAAGCCTGTTAAAAATGAAACCAGCAGATCTTGGCAAACTAGATTTTGAAGACTCAACAAAGTGGTTTGCTGTCATTACAGCTTCGTTGGCTACGAAAGACTTTCTAGTTAAGCAAGGAATAATTCCAGAAAATATAAATATGTAAAAATATAAAAATGGCTTCACTCGTAATGATGATAGGCGGCGCAGTGGTTAATGCGCTTGCTTTTAGCGGAAGTAATTACGCGTTTAGTAAACTACAAAATAACGATGAGAGAAAAAGACATAACAGAGCTATGGAGCAACTAGCCGCTGCACAAGACACCTATGAAAAGCAAAGAATGGAGCAGTTAGATTTTATTAACGACAGACTTAAACAACAGGGACATGCAGCTTACACATTTAAAGATGTTGACCAGGCAATAAAAGAATATTTTCTAGTAACAGGCAAACAAGTTGAAACATTGCCCCCACCAAAATTTAGCAATTACTATCAACCATCAGAAAAACAAAAGACGCAAGAAATATTGTTTATTGTTGTTGGCATGTCTGCTGTGTATTTTGTTGCACAAAGTATTGGCTGAATAAAAAATGAACAAGATCTATTATTCACCAAAAGGATATTGGAAGGGAATAACAGCAATTAAAAAGCTTAGCCAAGCAGCAGGAGTCAGTGAACAAACAGCAAAAGAATGGTTATCTAAACAAGCGATTTGGCAAATTTATTTACCAGCGCCTAAACGAATACAGAGACCACACTTTGTGAATATAACACCAAACGCACCCATCAAATGGATCTTCTATATTTACCCCATGATACGATTAGACGAAAAAGATTTAAGTACGCACTTACAGTCATTGATATAGCTTCAAGATACAAAGATGCGGAACCATTAACACAAAAGAGTGCTTCTGCTGTTGCTGTCGCTATACAACTGATATATCAACGAGGACCCTTAACTTATCCTCGCATGATTCAAGTCGATGATGGAAAAGAATTTAAAGGTCAAGTAAATCAATTATTGTTAAAACATAGAGTTACCATTAAAAGAGGCATTCCAGGAGTTCACAGATCACAGGCTTTGGTTGAAAACTTTAACAAACAGTTATCTGAAAGACTTTTCTCCTACCAGTATCACAGAGAGCTGATTGACAATTCTCGCAACACAGAATGGGTAAAAAGACTGCCCTAGTTTTTGCGCGCAATAATAATGAAGAATTTAAAGGGCTAAAACCAGTACAAGCAACAGAAAACAAACAAAAAATGTTGTTGAAGGAGGTCTTCACAAGCAAATATTCCATTTGGTTTAAAAGTGAGGTCCCTTTTTCACCGGGAGAACGAAGGGGACCCCCGCATAGGGCAACGACCGTTTGGAGTGTTGCCCATTAGTAAAAAAATTGTAAAATGAACCCCCTGTGTATTATTACGAAAAAATGCACAAAAAAACGCCCCACCCCCTAAAAGATTTTTGTAAAAGAAAAAAGCAAAAACCCCGCCAGACACAGTTCCCCTTAATTAATTTACGTAAATAATTTGAGTTTAAAATGGAACCCCCAAAAAAAAAAAAAGAGTTTTCAAAAAAAATCCGTCAATTTTATCTGCTTTAAAATAATATTTTTTCAAAAAAAAATTAAGAAATTGCAATCTTTGCAAAACAGCCAGCAATCGCTTATACCCCCAACCCCTAATTTGATATTTTGTTTGGGAAAAATCAAAATTTGAAAGATAAAAAAAATTAAAGCAATTTAGCGTAATGAATGAGAAAAAAATTTTTTTGGCTATATGGATAAGATATATTGAGTTTGAAACACTGCCCAACAGAAACCCATAAAGACAATATTTCTTTTTCCCCAAAGCCCATTGTATGAAAAATCTGGTTTAACAAACACACGTTTTGTGTTTGTTCTATCAAAAGACTTCTTTGTTACAACGTTGTGTTTTCCATGTGATTTAGATCGTGTTTTACGTTCATGAAAAAAATTTATTGTCAAACAATGTTTTTATGTTGTCAGGGGTTGCTTATGCAAACATACGGATATTCCCTTTGCTTTTTTAAAATTTTTTTTTGGCTTAAAGGATGACATTTTGACCTCAAAAACCAACAAATCCTTGATCACCCCCCCAGATAATTTTCCTTATTTATAAAACCCTTTTTATTAATTCTGAATGCAAAAAGGTACTTTAGGGGAAACAGATGTGTCGTCCATCCAGCATGCCCCTTTGATTCTGTTTTAAATCTTTATGATTCTTCTGGGATGTCGATTCAAAAGGAATCTTTTCTGTGAAAAGAAACCGGGCTCAGGGTACAAGGGCTTTTAAAATAGTCATAAAGAAATTCTAACACAAAAACTTTGATAATTCTAAAAAAGTAAAACCAATAAAAAAAGGGGCTTATCCAATTGACTTTCTTTTTTTTCATCATTTCCAAAAAAATGATCATAAATTTTGAAGTCCCGAAATTAGGTTTTGAAATTAGCTTTAATTTATCGTTCCTTTTGGGGACCAAAAAACATCTTTACGCTTTGGGGGATTCTCCATAGTCTTTCCCAAAACAGCTGTTGTTTACAACT
>CM065722.1:47734070-47741193 GCA_033310375.1 Conus canariensis | reverse complement strand
TATATACATGTCTGTTCTAAGGCTGAGTTTAAGTTAAATAAGGGGCATGTCAATTTACTCGGGAATGATACCCTTTAAAAATCCACTTCGCTTGCCTACCCCCAGTGCGTAGCCAAAGTGGTTATCATAGACTGTTCTCCTCTTTCATCTTTAAAAGGGGGAGGGAAAAAGTCAGAATAGACGGGTTGGAATTTGAATTTAATTGAATTGAAGTCCCTCGGTTAATTTTTCGTTATCTAAGTTGGAGAGATTTGGAGAGGGGAGGGAGATGTTGGACTCTCTTTGTGGTGGTGATTTTTCCGCTGGTAGAACCTGTTGCTGTTTGCTGGGGAGGTGGTTTCAAAAACCGTTTTTCCCCCAGTAAGAGTAGCCGGGTTTTAAGGGGGTAGCCACAGTGTATGGCATAAACCATGGTCTATGGCGTAACCCGATCTATGGCATAGCCCGTTTTTGGTTTAGCCATAATTGTAGCAAACCATGGCCCCGGTCTGTGATAAAGAATGGTCTGTAGTTAAGTAGCTGAGTGGTGTTTGAAAGTTCACACTTTCCCTCTATCTTTCAGAAGAGGTGTGAAAAACCAGCAGAAAATTTTTTGCTTTTTGTAGGTTTCTACTAAAAACTACAATCTCCCTTTTGTTTAGAGGTTGGTGGAGTTACCAAAAGGGTGGGAGACAGAATACAGGTAAACATTTTCAAAAAACTTTCCATGTTTTAGAGTTTAATTACATTAATTTCGAATAATTTAGTCCAAGTGCACATGTGGTGTAGACTTAAAGTCAACATAAAAAGCACTCCAACAATCACGTATTTATAAATCGTCAGCGTTTTCACCTCACCAGCCCTACTGTTTTCCTGATCTAAGTTTAACATTCAGTTTATCTCAAACGATAGAATGGCATACGGCAAAAAGTAGGTTAAACAAAAAGAATAGTGGTCGATTTTTAACCCCAGGATCATACCACTTGGTGATAGCTTTTATAATGGGGGAAAGCAAACTCTACCAAAATAATCATTATTTTTTGTAAGTCACCAAGTATTGTCACAAAGTTAATGTTAAAGCCCCGTGGCATACATATGTAAAATTTGAAAAAAATTTGAAATGTAAAACATAGTTTAATTACATTTCCTGGGATGATTCGTAATTCAGATTAGGTTTTTCAGATCGGGGAGATAACCCCATGCTCTCTCTCTTGTTTACCTTGGCATCGTTTGTTACTTAATTCGATTACAGCTGGTCTTCGGGAAAAGTGGGGGGAAAGGCTTAGTTCCTTTTTAAAACCGCAAAAATTGGGTATTCTAGTTTTTTCCCTGGGACAGGTGCCCTTCGGGAAAATGGGGGAGGAGTTGTCTGTCTTTGGGCCCCCCTTTGATTGGGGATTGGCCAGTCGCAAACAAGGGAATCTATCCTGTACCGCACCAAGATCAACAACCGATAATTTATGCACACATCTTTCGAATGAATGCTAATGAGCAAAGCACTCAGCCAAAATGTTTGCATCACCCACCCAGACGTGGGTGAATATAAAGTGTGTGTGTGTGTGGAGGAGTGGGGAGGGGGGAGGGCGAGACACAGGCCCAGTACCTTTGTTCTAGTTGAGAGGGGGGGGGGGGGGGCAAGACAGACAACACAGTTGCAATGCATGGGTACAATTTTTCGCTGTGTCATGTCAACACGTTTGGGAGTGAGGGAGGGTTGAGAAGGGAAGGAAGTGGAGGGAGGACAAAGAGGCTTCGCTCACTGAGTGATGTAAAACTTTTTGACACGACTTGCAACATCAAGGCGATAAGGAAGGGGAGGATGAGGGGGAGCTGGCATAGATTTGAAATCTATTATGCTGTTTGGGTTTTGTACAGTTTATACAAGAGGGTGAGTGGGACCGATCGGGTGGACTCGTCAAGCGTTTCGTCACATATGGGTAGAAAAAGGTGTTCCCTCGTGAAAGAGTCTGTTGATTAATCAAGAATATAAATTGAAGGATAATACTGTAATTATCATTGTTACACGTTTTCATTAAACAGTTGTAAGTCTGACAAATTCTTTATTTGTGTTTGCTGGTCATTTTTTTTTCTTGAATGGAGATTGGCTTATATATCCGTTTTTAAATGGCGATTAACGATAATGAACCATTGCTTCGATTGCAGGCAGACTGTGGATGTAATGTAGCTCCTTTCATTTCTTTTTTTTTCAGTTCGTTAGACTTGTTGACTTTTTTCTTGTCCCTAGTAAGATTATAGTTAATGTGACTGGATGAATCCACACCCATAACTGAAAGTTCACTTTTTACGTGAATCGTTTGCCACAGCGATATTGCTACACACACACACACACACACACACACACACACACACACACACACACACACACACACTCACACACACACTAACACACATACACACACACATGCGTACATGCACGCACGCAAGCACGCACATACTACCCCCACTCTCCAGAGTGTTAACTGATCCAACCTAATAGTTTCGTCACACACATTGTCCTCCGATTTAGACTCGTGCTCCATGTGTGGTGGATGCACTCACACACACTTAGACCCGCCTCCGTGTGTGGTGGCTGCACAAACATACACACACACACACACACACACACTCTCTCTCTCTCTCTCTCTCTCTCTCTCTCTCTCTCTCTCTCTCTCTAATTTCATCATGTTGGGTCTTTCATTTCTTCTCCTTCTCCATTTCTTCTCTTCTCCTACTTCTTTCTTTCCCCATCAAACTGTGGGCTAAGTTTTTTTAATTATTATTTGTTTAGTCAAGAAAAAAGTTATCAAAAAGTTAGCTTTGTGTGGTTTTATCATGGTTTCAAACACGTACATATAGCATTTACCTGATTGTGTCCTTATCTAATGAACTACAGTTTAGTTAATTCTTGCTATCACTATTATGACGTGTTTTTTTTTCTAGAATAGCTGCTGAAAGAAATGTTTATAACACATCACAGTGAGTGCACGTATACATAGATCAGTTAATGACTTAAGTTCACGATAGATTCATGGGCTGAGACTGGACATATTGCATACATCTCTTAGTATGTTTGATTTCTGTGTTTAGAAATGTGAAATGTTGCACATGGTATGTTAAAGATATTAAGATGACAGACTATAATAATGCAGTGTGTTTTCCCTTCTTTAATGAAAAGGAGATGGAACGATAACTGATGCGCATTGTTCTTGGTTCATGGTCTTCGGTGTGGCAATTGTGTGTGTAGTGACTCGCTGGCTGGTCTAGATCGTAATGCTATGTTGTTCATCCGTCGAATCGACGAGGACCCCTTCAGTCATCTAGGGGTTTGAGAGGGGAGGGGATTGTGTGAGATGATTTGTGGATACAGGTGGCTGATCAAGCCGATGCATGCACAGAATGTGAGATGACAGCTTGGATAGGCAATGTGGGAGACTTGCCCTTGATTGCTGTTAAGGGCTTTCCTTGCCTGTCTCTTTTGTTGCGCTGTAGCTGTCCTCCTTTCTTCATATAAACTGTTACCTTTGTGGATAGAGTAGCGTCATCTAGCTCGATCTATAGCAGTTTGTTCCCATGTGTCACGGTTGATGTTAAACACTTTCAAGGATGTTTTGAGAGTGTCCTTGAAGCGTTTCTTCTGACCTCCATGGGAACGCTTTCCTTGTTGCAGCTTACCGTACAAGAGTCTCTTGGGTAGCTGGTGGTCTGGCATGCGAGCTACATGACCTGCCCATCGAAGCTAAGACAGCATCAGGAATGTGTGGATGCTCAGCAGGCCTGCTTGGTCGAGCACCTCTGTGTCTGGGATTTTGTCCTGCCATTTTATGTTTAACAATCATATGAGGCAGGCTGTGTGGAAGCGATTTAGTTTCTTGGCATATCGTTGGTATACTGTTTCACATGCATAGAAGAGTGTGGAGAGAACAACTGCTCTATACACCTTCAGCTTGGTCTCGAGACTGATGCCTCTTCTATTCCAAACATTGGTGAGTAGCCTGCCAAAGGTTGCACTTGCTTTTGCAATTGTGATGCTCACTTCATCGTCGATGGTGACGTTCTGGGACAGTGTGCTGCCACGGTAAGTGAATTTATCCATGGCAGCGAGTCTCACACCAGTGACTTTGATGTTAGGCTCATGATAGGGTCTGCCTGGTGCAGGTTGATGCAGAACTTCCGTCTTCTTTGTATTTATGGTGAGACGGAAGTTGGCGCAGGCTACGGAGAACTTGTTGATGCTGGATTGCATGTCAGTTTCTGAGTCAGCACAGTCATCAGCAAACAGAAAGTCCCTGATGATGTCTGTCATAGCCTTAGATTTTGCCTGGAGTCTTTTGAGGTTAAACAGCTTTCCATCTGTTCTGAATCTGATTTCGATGCCTACGTCTCCTTCTCTGAAGGCATCAGTCAGCATTGCAGAGAACATGATGCTGAACAGAGTGGGTGCCAAAACACAGCCTTGCTTTACGCCATTTGTGACAGAGAATGGGCTAGATGTCTCTCCATTGTCCTAGATACGGGCTTGCATGCCATCATAAAATTGCCGCATCATAGAGATGAATTTTGGAGGGCATCCGTATTGGCCATGATCTTTCACAGGCCCGCTCTGTTGACAGTACTGAAGGCCTTGATCAGGTCGACATATGTGGAGAACAGGTCGACATTTTGTTCCTGACATTTTTCTTGGAGCTGTCTAGCAGCAAATGCTGCATCAACGGTTCCTCTATCTGTTTTTAAGCCACGCTGGCTCTCTGGCAAAAGCTCTTGTTCAAGGCGTGTAATTTTCTTTTGATATGCTCCCTCATTTATACCACAAACATTTACTTTTGTCAATAAATAACACTCCGGTCCTTGGAAATGATCGTCAACGATTCTCTTTTCGTCCATGCAATCCATTCTGTAAAGTGACAGGTCGACCTTATAAGTGTTTGTATAAAAATCACTGTACTTAATAAATATGATATCAGAAGCTGAATAATATGATTTGACACCCCATCATCTATTAGCACTCTCCTCCCCAGTGCCTTAACAAATCCAGTGTTTACTTTGTGAACCGATTCTTTACTCGCTTGCATGGTCAGTTCAACAACGGATACGGGAAGTGAAGGAGAGCTTGTTGCAGCGGCTCCTGATTTCTCAGTGCTGGGTCTCTGAGCTCCACTGGTGATGCAGATTTGTTAAAGGCTATCCTTCCGAGGCCCCGGGGTTCTGTTCGACGTCGCTACACTGTAGTAGAAAACTGTCCCTGAACACATTACGTGAGGAGGTAACACACTATGACACCGCCTGTCAGCGACTTCACTTTCAATGTCCTCTGAAACATGGCCACATACTTAGTTGGCCCTTTCACACATAAATGTGATAAATGTTGGCAGAAAACAACCACACTTTGATCGAAAGTCCAGCTGTGATGAAGGCATGAACGTTCGTAGAGATATCTGCCGATTCCTGGGCTCGGGCACTTTCAAGTTACTGGGTTGTTAAACAATTTCTATAGAGCTCATCAACAACACATCCGCATGCCCTCTCCCCCCTCTCCTCAGGGATGGCAATGATATGACCAGATCGTTGGATATATTGACTTCGTTTCTGGAAATATTTGGTCTCAAATTAAATGTATTAAAAACAAAAGCGTTAGAGATTGGAAGACAAAGAAAAGAACAAAGTTTGCCGTTCACTACTGTGAAGATAATAAAAATTCTTGGCATTTATTTTGAAGGAAATGAAATGGCAAGAAATATTGAAGATAACTGGAAAAAACAGAATCGTCCGAATTCAGGAATTAATAAAAACATGGCAAAAGAGGGATATCAGTATCCAGGGTAAGGTCACTGTAATAAAAACTTTTCAGTAAGCCAATTAGTCTATGTCATGCAATCTGTTGGCATACCAGAAATGGTCTTAAATAAAATCAGTACAATCTTTTGTAAATTTCTGTGGCAAAACGGTTTAGCAATAGAAAAGCGTTTGAAAAGGTTAAAAGAACAACAATGGAATCTGATCTTGATGATGGAGGTCTAAATATGATCAACATAATTCAATTCCAGAAACATTTGTATTTGCAGTGGATTCGAAAACTGTACAATAGTGCAGTTCATGAGAACTGGAGATTTATACCTGTGTGACATCTTCAAAAGATTGCCAGTGGATCTAGTGTATTGCTTTTAAATGCTAGGTCCAAAAAAAAAAAGAAAAAGAAAGGCCTTGAAAGGATAAACAGTTACTTCTGGAGAGAAGTTTTAGAAACTATCTGGATAGCAAAACTGTCACTGGGTCCAATGAAATCAATAGTAGTAATTTTCACTCTCAGCCCCTGTTCAACAATTCCCTAATAAGACACAAAAAGAAGGTTATTTTCTTTCAAGACTGGCATAACAACGGTATTGACCAAATGAAAAACATCATCGTCTACAATGAAAAGAGACTGTTGACTTTAGAAGAAGTTCAAAACATAATCGGTCGAAACAGGGCAAGCATACTGTTTGAGTACAATGCTCTTGTCAACTCAATCCCACAAGAATGGGTGCAGTGGACAGAGCGGGTGAACCTAAAACATACACACTCCCGTGTGATGCAAAGGACTTTGATTCGAAACCAAAACATATTAAACAATATTTATCGAGAAAGAAAGAAAGAGTCTTACCAACAATACGTCGTTTTTGGCAAAGAAAATTTGGATACAATTTAGACAGATCAACAAGGTCTACAGCTAAAGATGCTACTAAAGAAGTACGACTCAGGGTCCTACACTGGAAAATTTTACACAATATCTACCCTACCAAAATCATGCTGAATAAATTAAAGGGAACAGAAAAGAGTAAATGCCCATACTGCAATGATAATGTAGATTTTATAGAACATTTCTTTTTCGACTGTTTTGTCGTCGAAAGCTTCTGGGAATTCATAGAGTTCAAAATCTATGTAGACTCAAATATTAAAATGAAACTGTCAACAATGTATGTACTTGCCGGTGTAAACAAATCAAGGTATCCTCACCACAAAAACTTAAACATTAATTTACTCATATTATTAGGAAAAATGTCCATCAGTATATATAAAAAGACACAGTTTGCTATTTCTTTACCACTAATCTTTGACAAGGAACGTACATTGAGAAATATCAGATACCTATCTAAGATCTTCCATAATC